>CM053507.1:114060444-114435154 GCA_028627145.1 Eidolon dupreanum
AAAGGCTTTAGGAATGCAAAAAGGAGTGGGATAAACACAGCAGAATGTATTTAAAGGGAAATTTCCAGTCCCTCTCTCTCAATCTGCCTGGAACAGTTTTCAGATGGACTGGACCATATTCAGAACTGGAACAAATCAGGTGTATTTTGGTGATGCAGAGGGAATCCTGAACTGACCTTCTTCTGTTTCTGAATGGTAGTAGGGAAGGAGGAGGTACAGTGAAGCATGGTGGGCAGGGCGGCTGTCACCTTCTTAGAACATACACCCAAGCCAGCAACTACACTTTAGCACTGGAAGGGCTCCAAGAAACACAAGATAATGTGATGCCAGAGCACGGAAGGGGCTTGCCCAAGTTAGGGCAGAGATGAGCTCAGTCTGTGCCATGCTGCACTGTCACCCTGCTCTGCTGGACAAACACACAGCACATTGGCTTCAAATGCCAAGGGAAAGTTTCAAAAGCATGAGGCTTAAACACAGGCAAAACTAATCTATGTTAGAAGCCACCTTTGGTTATCTTTGCAGGACCTGTGATCACCTTTGCAGGACGCGATCCCTGGGAGGAAGCATAGATGGGCTTGTGGGATGCTGCAAATGTTCAGGTTCTTGACCTGCTTGGTTCAACAGTGTGACCGTTTGTGAAAATGCATCAAGCTGTTCATATGGTATGTATACATTACACTTCAATAAAAATAAATTTTTTAAAAAGTGAACTGTAAAGAGAGAGGAAAGAAAGCATGTGGCTTAGATACTGTGTCCAGCAGCCCCAGCGCATGCAGGCGAGGGTGGTGTGTGTCTAACACCCCCAGCTAGGCCCCTGGGAGCGGGAAGGTTGGAGGGCCAGCCGCTGGAGCATATTGGCAGAGCAAACACATGGGCCTCCGAGCACACTGTCTCCTCTGTGTACAGAGGGTGTTAGGCCAAGCTCCACTGAGCTGCACTTCATGGTGACAAAGATAACAATGCTGCTATCTCGTAATTGTCAACAGCATTGCCACGCTCAAGTCTTTGGTCCAATATTTGCAGAGCCAGGGACCCACATCTACTTCGCGATATTGACTTAGATTCATCACTCACCAGAAAAAGCAGGATGCTCAGGTCTGCCCGCTCCTCCACCATGGCCTTGGGAATGTGTGACCTTAGGTAAATGTATGGGGTCTTGGAAAACTAGCTTGCTTGGTTGTCGTCATTATCTTTCCCATGTAGTTGGGAGTCAGGCTGGGGAGAGGAGTCAGGCATCTCCAGACTGCTGATGAAGATGCCTAAAGTCCTCTGTAAATGCCACCTGCAGGATTTGCAGAGAGGGGAGCTAGGAAGATGAAGCACGAAGTTCACATTCTTGAGCTTGCTTTCAGGAAGTGGCAATAGTAAAGGTTTTCTTCATTACAAAGTTTTCTTTTTCATAACCAGGTTAAACCCTACAAATGCCAAACATGTTCCTCTCCAGATCAGGGTTTTACTTCTCCCAGGACTGAGTGAGACACTTCTTCAGTTTCTAATATAAGATACTAATTTTTAGAAACTCAGTGTTGCCAGGGGAAGACCCTGCTCCCCCCTCCCCCTCTGTGAGCTCCAGGCCTCGGTGCCCGGCCATGACCTGTGACCTCCTGGCTCCCAGCTTTGCTGTCAGCTGGGGAGAGCGAGGGGCCAGCCTGTGTCAGCTGGACAAACGAGGGCCTGGAAACAGTGCCTTGGGGCTCTACTCTCCATGACGGGCTGACCCCTCGCTGCAGGTGCCCTGTCCCTAGGGCAGATTTGCTGTCCAGTCAGGTGGCAAGAAGCTTAGACATCTCTGCACTCTGAGAGCATTTCTCTTTTTCCTATTTTATCAGGAGAGCTCCGATGAGACTTGGTGCCCTGTCCTCTCTCTGCCTCTGGGGCCCACACATTCAATGAGGCCTCCAGTAACCATTAATTTAACCAATTTCCTGGGCCGCACCACCCCCAGTATCCCTACTTTGGTGGGCAGCAGCGGAACAAGACTCCCTGCTGTTCCCCTTCCCTTTTAATTACACGGGGACAAGCTTCCTTGGGCTGACTTTGGGAGGCGAGCCCCAGGCCAGCCCGGCTGCCCTCCATGAAACAATGCACACATGTTCTGGAGAATTCCCTCCTCTCCTAATCCGGGCTCAGAAGAAAAGGGCTTTTCTTCTTGTTGTCAAAGGGGGTCTTCGATGCTAAGATACCATTTTGTGTCTGAAGTCATGTCACGGGACTTCTGCCTCAGCCTCGCTGCCTGCTCTTTAGAAATGAAAGACACAGTCCTTGCTTCACCTCAGGACAAGTGCCCCCCACCTTGCCCTTCTCTGAAAATAAGGCGGCTTGGGGGCCAGGGGAAACAGGAAAAGTTCCCAGCTCCCACTGTTCCTTTCTCATCCAGGCAACCTCTGCTCTCTGGACTGTTTGCCCAGAGGATGAGTAGGGAGGGCTGAGCCTCACCTGCTGATCTCAAGGGTCATGAATATTCTTATAATCCCCTGGAGAGAAGGGCCCTTTTATTAGAGCGCCAGATTCCTCCATCAGCCTGGGGGCTCGCCACCCCTCCTACCCACAGGCTTGCCTCCTCTGTCCTTCCTGCTCCACAGCCTCTGGGTTCAGGCTGGCGTCTCCACTCTGGGTGTAGGCTGGATGGAGAACTCGATTTTCATAAAGCATTGCTATGCTGCTTCCTGTTGCTAATCCATGTCCCTATTTTATAGAAAAAAAATAAAGAAAATAACAACAAAGAAGTTAGAGACACGCAACCTGCTGCTTAGAAAGGGTTGGTTTCAGCACTGCATTACTGATCATTGCCTGTATGTCTATGTTTACACTTTACTTCATTTGGCAAAAGGACTGGAGACAGCTTTCGGAAATACCCACAAAAATTACAATGAAGAAATCAAAGATAAAGTGGGGAGGGGTGTGCAAAATGAAGTCAAGTCAGGGGACCATTTAATACCATAGACATGCAAATATAATTTTCATATGAGAGCAGGACAAGCTGGAAATTTAGTTTTGGGCTTTCTAGTAGCCAAAGAAAAGGGACAAAAATGGTCAGTAGAAGGTCAGAGTAAACCAGTCGCTAAAGGGAAGCCCGCTTCTCCCTGACACTGAGGCCAGAGGCCCTTTATCAACGGTGGGTCCTCAAGCAAACAAAAACTCTGTGAGCTGCATTAAAAATGCCATTCCTAACAACAGTTTCATTAAGCTGTGCTTTAAAATGGTTTACGGCTAAATTCTCTGGAAATTTGCAAGAGAAACAAAGAACAACATGGCAACCTAAGCGCTGAGTCAAGGCCCAGGGTAACACCCACCGGGGCCCGCCTGAATGCCAGCGAGTTGGGCTGTGAGCAGACTGATTGCTCCTCCAGGTCAAGCCCCACAGCGCTCCCAGTACCCAGGTCCAGTGCAGTGGTAGGAGGGTGGCGAGTCCTCAGAACAGAGCGGGGCCAGGGCAGCTCCATGGCTTTACTGGGGTCAAACTTGGGAAGCAGGGGCTTACGGGTCAGGGTAAACCTGCGTCCACTTAGTTGTGGAGGAAACATGTCTGGGAAACAACATTCAGGTGTCAGTGTGAATTGGATCTTAACTTAAACCAACATGGTATAATAATAACTAACAGTTTTAAACATTCACCATGTGCTAGACACTTCAAAAGTGCTTTAAATGTATTCTTATTTTAACCATAAAAACTCTATGAGGTAGGCTACACATACACACTCATTTTTTTTTTTTTTTAACGAAATGAGGAAACCAAGGCTTAGAGGAGAATTTGTCTGACACCACACATTTAGCAAGTAGCGGTGCCATGATTTTAACCAGTTGTGCCTGTTTGCAGGGCCCAAGGTCTCTATCAACATAACATCCTGGGAAGAAAACTGTGCTAGAAATCAGGAGACCTTTGGCTCTGAGATAATTGCTGCAAGCTAGCTTTGCCAGGTTCTCCTTCCCAGAATTATTTTTTCCATATTTTCAAACAAGGTTTGAGTCCCTAAAATCTTTCCCAGCTCTAACATGCAGACATATTCATTCATTCATCAGATAAAAATTTATTGTGCGAGACACTGTGCTGTGGGAAAATCAGATGGAGTCTCTCTTCTCTCAGCATCTACAGTCTAAATGGGGAAGATGGATGCTGAATGAGTAACTAGAAATGTGCCATGTACTTGGGAGGCAAAGTTTAGGGGGCTAAGGGGCCATATCAAGAACTACATTAGTCTGAGTAGAGGCTAGACCAGGGAAGAGCACCAAAAGGAGGTGATAATTAAGCTGAGCCCTGAGGATAAGTGGCCATTAGTCTGGCAAATTGGGGGTTTGAGAGTTGAGAAAAGAATGTGCAAAAGCCTAAGGTATCATAGTGTGTATTTAAAGATCTGAAATTTTGTGTAACCAGACCCAAGGAGAAAACAGGCTGAAAGAAGACGGACAGATCTCACAAGACCCTTGAAAGCCTTGTTTGTGATTGTGGACTTTATCATAAGAACTGTGTCAGTCAAGGAAAAGATTGTAAATAGGGGAATAACAATCATACACGTGCTTTAAAATATCAACTGGCTGCAGTATGGAGGGAAGTAAGGGAGGCAATAAATTAGGTGATCATGGGTAGGGCCAGGATGGTGACAGAGGGGATGGAAAGGCATGAATGGATTTGAGAGATACTCGTGGGTCTAACTGATAGGCCTTGGTGGATGATTTAATGTGGACATTGAGAGAGGAGAAAGAGGTGAGGATGGCTTCTAGTTTTTGATTTGAGCAATCAAGCATTACTACCATTTAGTGAAATAGGGAAGAATGGAGTGAGTGCAAATTGGGAAAGATGATGGTGAGTTTAGCTATGAGGACCTGTGGGACATACAAGTGATAATACTGAATAGGCATTGGGAATCACTGGCAATTAAATCATTGTTGAAGCTATGGGAGTGGATGAAATCTAGGGAGAGAATACAGGTTGGAAGAGGGAAAGGAAAGAGCTCTGAGGAATTCCAACACTTAATGGTTGAGTTGAGGAGGAAGAACAAGCAAAGGAAATATTAAACAAATAGCTAGAAAAGTAGGAGAAGATCAGCAGTGTGTGCTGTAGAGGAAGCCAAGAGATGCAAGTATTTCAAAGAAGGAGTGGTTGGCAGTGCAAAATGCAGTGATGGGTCAAGTGAGATGTGTCCTGAAGACAGTCTGATACATGTAATGATGTGGATGGCCTGGTGTCCTTAGGGAGAGTAGTTTTGGGGAGGGGTACAGCTGATTTGAACATACCACTCCAAGTTTAAGGGGCCAAGCGGCCATATCACTGAAATTTGCTAGACTGAATTGAAATATATCTTGAATCCAGGCTACGAAACTAAGAGGCAATTCTCATGGGGAATGTATTGCTTCAGATATTTTAAACAAAGGGTCTGATCTGATAGCTAAATCTCACAGTACAAAGCAGTTACTTTCAAAGTTTTCATCTCTTAAAAATTATTAGTAAGTACTCCAAAGAGCTTTTGTTTATGTAGGTTTATGTCTACTGACATTTAGTATTTGATATAATATTTGATATTGAAATATGAAAAATTGAAACTAAGAAATATTTAAATTATTTACTCATTAACTAAAAACTAAAATAATTTTATGTTAACAAATTATTTCTTATGAAAAAAATGTAGCAATAAGAGTAGCTTTTTTTTTTTAATTTTTGCAACTCTCTTTACTGTCTGGCTTGATAGAAGATAACTGGATTCTTACATCAGCTTCCGCATTTAATAGATGCAATATGTTGTTTCAGTTGAAGTATATGAAGGAAACCTGGCCTCACACAGTAATGTAATTAGAAAGAGAAAGAATTCAATAGTCTTTTCAGGTAACTGTGAATTCTCTTTGATACTACAGCAATGCTTGAAAAAGGTTAGTTGCAATGTGGAATCCAAAACCATATCAATGAACATCTTGTACTCCGCATAAAATCCCCTGGGCTACCTTCCACTTGGAAAGGCTCTTTCCCCGTGCATGATTTGGCTTCATCATCCATCTGCCATTCAGAAAATATTGGTTTCCTTGGTTATATAGACTTTCCAACTGACACATTTCTTTTTACAATATATATATTTTAAAAAATCACATTTATTAATATCATCATCCATCTCATTAAGAAAGGGTCAATGTCTCTAGATATGGATATGGGATGAGGGAATGGTTGGAATTGCTATTAAAGAGATGGGAAGATCCCATATCTATGTGCTAAAGGTTTTGAACTTTATTTTGAAAGCTATCTGGAGACAGTTTTTATCAAATAATCACATTTGCATTTTCAAGACCTCATTCTGGTAAGAGTGTGGAGGATGCATGGGAGAGAGATGAATATGAAGGCCTATGGCGATAATGGAGGTGAGACATATGGAACATCTGATGTGTGTAGAGATAGTAGAATGGATACAAAAGATATTAAGACAACAACTATAGAAATTGGTGATTGGGTTAGATGTTTGTATCAGAGAAAGGGAAACTCCTATGTGTCTGTCTGTTTTGTAGAGCTATTGAAGTTCCTGTCACCAAAATAGTGAAATCTGGGGGAAGGAACAGCTTTAATGGAGAAAGTGTCAGTTGTATTTTGGACAGGGAGACTATAAAGCGTCTGTGAAACATACAAGTAGATAGTTGGATATGGGGGTTTGGAGCATGCTGAGAGGAATAGGATGGAGATAGAGAGTTGAGAGTCACAAACAGATATGGCAGGGAGCTGGCCCTCCAGGGAGAATGTGTGATTGGGAAAAGTAGAGTGCTGAGGGAGAGCTCTAGTAAACAATACAATCAGCAGCCATTTGTTACTAGAAGCAAGAAGAGGAGAAAGTGGTGTCATGATAGTATAGAAGGCAAAGAAATAAGAGGGGAGAGAGAGAGAGAGAGAGAGAGAGAGAGAGAGAGAGAGAGAGAGAGAATTAATAAGAGAGAGAATTAAATGGCCTTAAGGAATCAAGCAAAATAAGTATACAAGTATTTGAGTGAATTAGTGGCATGAGAGGTCACTGGTAGCCTTAGTGAGGGGCCAGTTGGAAGAATGACAGTGATGGTGGCAGCGAGGATGTGACGGAGGGGGGCCCAGCTGGTAAAAGAACATACCAGCCTGGAGCTAGCCGAGGAATGAATGGGAGGTGCTTTTTCTTTCCAGCGGTTTGGCTGTGAATGAAAGGAGTAATAGTGCATAGTTTACAGATATGTAGAGTTGACAGAAGATACCAATTTATTTCTTTAATCCTGGGATTCAAAGACATTTTAAGAGTTTATGTGCCTTATTTCCAGATAACTAAATCCAGAATACTCAGAGCACAGTAAGTTAAACTGATAGTATAAAATGAAAATGAAGGAAAATTCAAATTAGAAAAATGTAAAAATAGCTAATGCAAGCAACCACACTGCATACTCTAAAATGCCAAAAATCCATATTTCTTTATATACCCACGTAGTAGATGAAGCATGGCCTTGCAGCAGGGCACTTAATAAATAATAAGCCAATCCCCCTTCTGCCTGGCCAGGAACAGAAGTCATATTCACACAACTCGCACTGTGCCCTCTCTCAGGCAGCCAATCAATCATCTTTGTAAAAACCTACTTTGGTTTTCGTTCTCTGCCTTTCCTGATTCCATGCCAATTAACCCAGGCTCATGTCCTTTCTCCTGGGCAAGGAGGAGCTGCTGGATGTGAGCTGTTTCCCTGGCAGTCAGGGGTGTCCCGTGACAGGGCTGCCTGGTTCCCAAGGACTTGGGTGCGGCGAGGTGTGCCAATGAGCCAGCAAAGCTGCTTCTATTTGTAAACATTCCTGAGGAAGAAGGAACTCTCTTAGCTACAGCTCCCAAATGCCTGCCTTCTGAACTCAAGACCTCTTAAACTTCTCTGACATCTTTGCCAGCAACACTTCTTCCCCATGCTTCCTACTGAGCCATGCAAGCCATTTATAGTTTAAAAATAGTTTATAAATAGTGCAGTGGTTAAGTGCACAGACCAGGAACCAGATTTCCAGGGTGGAAATCCCAGCTTTGCCACCGATAAGCTAAGCAAACTCTGACAACTTAAATAACTCAGAGTATCTGTGTCTTTTTGTTTGTTTTTTAATCTGTAAAATGGAAAAAATAACAGTACCTATTGCTCAGGGTTGTGGAAATTAACAGCATTCATGTAGGTTAGGTACTTACAACAGTGTCTGACACATAATAAGCATTCAGTAAATGTTGCTATCATTATTTAGGATTCAAGAGAGAAACATCTTGTCCCTGGTTTAGAGACAAATATCAGAATGCTTTCCACTTAAAAGAGCATGTAACCTGGAAAAGGTCTTGCCTGACTTAACTGGACTGGGAGGCATTTTCCTCGATTTCAGGAGGACATGTTTAGAGGCCAGCTTTAATCAATGGCAGAAACTCATAAGTTTTTTGAGCTGGAAAAAAACTTTGGGACTACCCAGCTCACTGTCCTTTCATGAATCTGATTTGGAGAAGGAAGCGGCTCCAATAAAGTTATTTATCGTGTGGATGGTAGAGCATGATGTCGCTTTTGCTTCATGGTCCTAGTCTGTGCTTTTGCCCTTCTAAAGGTACAACACGCAGGCACTCTCTCTGTGTGTGCATGTTATTACCTTTCCCTTCTCAGCAGCAGCCTTTGTCCTAGGTAGAACTTCTCCAAGTAAGATTGCTTTTTCTGGAACCAAAGATGAACTATTTGTTACAAATCCAGAATAAAACACACACACACACACACACACACACACACTCTCTTAGTAGACAATGACTCTTCTTTATGAAAAAGCACTCTTTAGTAAGATGAGTTTGTTCAAGCTGTGCAATGAATATAAATAATTACTAAGATTCTGAGCTACCTCTTCCTCAGTAAACCTTAAAAATAGGATATGCTTTGAATATTAGGAATTCACTTAAAACATGTAAAATTGGCACAGCAAATGCCATTTCCCCTGCT
Organism: Eidolon dupreanum; assembly: GCA_028627145.1. Lineage (NCBI taxonomy): Eukaryota > Metazoa > Chordata > Mammalia > Chiroptera > Pteropodidae > Eidolon > Eidolon dupreanum. The sequence goes on from CM053507.1 coordinate 114,069,367, forward strand.
GAAGTTTGCAAGTGTGACTTTCAGAACTTGAAAAAGTTTGATGTTTGGAACAAAAGACTTTTATATATATGCAGGGGTTTCTCCTGGCACCAACTGATCCATTGTGACTAGTTATCTTTTTTTGAATATACACACTTTTTTGCCAAGCTTCTCACAAAAAGGAGCTGGCATCTCGGGATAGTTGGGTGTGTAAGGGAAGTGGACTATAAGCACACGGCCAGTGCATTCAATGCCTGCTCTTTTTTTGTAGGCACTGCCCTTAAACCTACATGGGATCTCAGCTCTGCCAACTAGCTAGCCTTGGAACTTCAGGCAACCTCTCTGAGCTGAAGTTGACTTGCTAGTAAAATGATGACCCCTGTTTACGAGGCTGTAAGAATAAGTAAGGTAATATATGTAAAGTGCTTGGAATACAGTTGGCATTTTACAAGTGAGAGTCCTCCTTCAATCTAGCCTCATCATAAATGAAGTTAAAGTTCTATGCATCTAAACGAAGCTAAAAATCTATGCGTCTAACCGGAAATCAGGTTATTTTCAGAAGTGCTTAGCTGTTTTGTCAAACCCATTGAGGCCAGAGGTGAACAGAAGCTGCAGGTTAAACCAGAGGTTTCAAATGGTGACTTGCGGGTGGGTGGGGACAGCATGCTGGTTATAGATGTGTCTACCTGACTCACACACTGTTCTGCCTGACTCACACACTGTTTAAAAATTCAAAAATTTAAAAGGAGGTACATTTTATGTGAATATCCAGATCCCTGACTTCCTTCCTTCCTTCCTTCCTTCCTTCCTTCCTTCCTTCCTTCCTTCCTTCCTTCCTTCCTTCCTTCCTTCCTTCCTTCTTTCTTTCCTTCTCTCTCAATCTCTCTCTCTCTCTCTCTCTCTCTCTCTCTCTCTCTCTCTCTCTCTCTCTCTCTCTTTTTTACAAAAGCTTGGTCTTGGAGGCATTGAATTCGTGAATCTGATTTTAATCTTCATGGAACAGAAACAGCACTTGCCTGGGAGTCAGTAGACAAAAATTGTAGCTCTACCAGTCATTGAACAAATTACTTTTTTCTGGGCCTCTTTTCTTCTTTTTGGCAAAACAAGAGAGATCCTTGTTCTAAAACTATAGTTCGCTTTCTAGATAAACAAAGTAAATCCAAGGGTTAAAAATATTTAACTCCTCTAGGAATCATATCATACTCTATGTAGGTAGTAGGTAGCTTTAAAAATATTTTAGAATATACTTAACTGATTGCAGAAAAGATTATCCAGTATAAAAGCCATGGTAGTTCAGAAAGAGGAAAATATTTTTTAAAGGAAGCACTACTCTATCTTATTCATACGGGAAGGTTTAAGCTTCCCACTACCAGACGATGAACATGTAGACGTGCCGCGTACCCATCTGCTCTAGAAATTTCCCCGTTGCCACGTTCTCATCTTGTCGTTTGAGAAGCTGAGCAGGCCACGCCTCGTCCGTGGAGGCTTTCTGCTCGGCTGGCTTCAGACAAAGTTACCATTAACTCCCCAACCTGCAAGAAAATTATTTGACACAAAGGACTCCAAAATGTCCTCCTCTCCCCCTACAAGCCTGCAAACAAATGGTACAGGAATGAGGTCAGAAAGGAATCCCCCGCCCACCAGGCCTCTGAATTCATTTACCTACCTCAGAGCCCTTTCAGAGGAAGGGGTGGGACCGGGAACAAGAGATGCAAGGAGGCCAAGTGGAGTTTGGGGGTCGAGCGCTACATTACAGGATTTGACAGGCCTTTGCCTGCCTTCAGCTTCTTTGTGTCTCGCACATAATAGAGAAACACAAACTGAGCAGCACACGATCTGCGGTTACACCCTAGGACAGAGCACACTCTTTGCAAATGCTAATAGTATTGTAGCATCCTGTCACCCGGGAACACAAAAAAGGATGTTGATTTTCACATGAACCAGAACAGGCCCATTGTACACAAGTTTGTGACCAACTTGTAGTATCTGCACATCAAAAGCTCAGCCAATCATAGGGTACACAGCTGGCGAACCACACTGACTGGGGCGCCCAACGGAGAGAATGTGGAGATCCAAATGCCTACCTAGTCCATCCATAGGGTGACAATACACAGTACTTTGGATGTGAATGGAACTACATTCTCACAGTTGGTTCAGCTACGACCATAGCAATTAGTATAATTAGCAAGAACATTAATGTTTCAGATATTTAAAAAGAGAAATCTGAATGTATGAAAATGGTAGTGGCTTTGTGCTACTGCTGAGAGCCTCTGGTAGGGTAGAGGCAGCAAAGCTTAGATGTTCCAAACATCTAAGCTTCGTTTAGATGCATAGAACTTTAACTTCATTTATGATGAGGCCAGACTGAAGGAGGACTCTTACTTATAATGGGCTCATATTTGGATGGTCTGATATATGAAAAGATAAACTCATGAGAATGTTGGCTGGAAAGTATCTATTTTCATTCTAATAGCTTGGGAACCTAGGAACTCGCAGGGTCAAAAAATTAAAGTTTATATATATGATATTCCTGAAAATAAATTCAGTCGAAATTGTAAAGGCTTCTGCTAATAGCTTTCAAGTGTTAAATTTATTAGAAACAAACAGGCAATCAAAATCTGGGGAAAAAATAATCAAGGTGTTAAACACGGGGCAAAAATAGTTCTGTATCTTAATAATCAGCTACTCAAAAAGATTAGAGAATCTGCATAGATAAGATAGGTTGAGGAAAAATGACTAAGTCATCATTTTTACTCCTGAGACCTAAGGTCTGGGGTAGATATGAGGTTAGAGCCCTCTGAATCGCAACATCGCCTAGTCCTCCAGGGCCCTATAAGGAACCACACACATCTCTGTTGATATTTCTATTCTCGTGTAATGCAGAAACAGCCTCATACAGTTAGAAAAAACCATCCTGGGCCATTTCTGTAGTTATCTCATTGTGCATTTTCTAAGTGTATCAGTGCCCTAATGTACTCCTATTTTCACAAATAAATTTATTTTCCTAAAAGTATTTTTGAGAGAAAGCATATTTTGTAACGTATCTAAGCTTATAACCAGACTTGTTTTCAAATTTAGATTTTGCTATATACTGGAATGACCTGGACAAATTACTTAAAACTTTTCTGAGCCTATTTCCTCATCTGTAAAATGGAAATAACACAGCCTATGAAAATGGATTCAAAACACAGGATATACTGGTTCCTTAGCTCTAGATTCAAGTTATTAATTTCAAAATTTAAAAGGAAAACCAAAAAGATTCATGGGATCAATCCTTGGCAAGACAGGATACTGACCATTAAAAAGGCTTCAGCGGAGGGGGTAGGGTACAGGTGGATCCTCAAATGCTAACGGCTAGTGACAGTATACCTCTTTGAATCTTGCTAAGACCTTTATAATGGGTTCTTAGTTGTGTGTTACTATCCCTGGAATGGCTGCGGACTGACACATCTCGCTGTCCCTTTTCTTCCACACACGTCCTCCTCTTGTTAGTATTGCTCATGGAGACTAGAGGTGGGTTCACCATTGTCACTGGGGGCATGCTGTGTTAGGGTGTAGGTTAGGTGACTTCTGGTTTTCGATATAAACTGATTGTAGGAAAACATTATATACATTTGGCATACAAAGGGATTGGCTGTGTAGCACCTGGAACATCAGTGACTGCAAGTGTATAAAAGCTTTCAACTTAAGCCCTCTATATAAATATATTTCTTAACAGAGAAATAGTAACCATTGCATTTTGTTAACGATATATGACTACTTGTGTGTTAAGATGTATGGAAAAGAGAGATTAAAAACAAAAATTAACCAAAAACTAAGGGAGTAGAAAAATGAATAGGTTCATACCTTAAAGAGGTAAATTAATTTTAACATTTTCTGGCAGCAGAACCAAAAATCAGGTAAGGTCTTGCATTCTCTTTGACAGAAGGAAAGTATATGTATTTGTCTGGAGTGGGAAATTTTGCTGGCACTGAATTATCTAGTAATCCTTTCTTTAATAAACTTAAGTGATAACAGACTTGTTATTAGGTTTTACTTCTGCAAAAGATACTGTGTATTTTCGTCAAATAGGTGTAACATATAATATTTGTCTGTGAAAGCCAAAGGTATGATATTAGATAAATTAAGAGGTAGGTAAAGGCAAGTAGTCCTGGCAGTATCACTTTCTGATGATTTGGTCAAATTCTCAGAAAAATTTTAGCAAAGCAAGAAGATGGAGTTAACCTATTCCTTACATACTTTCTCACAAATGTGAGAGGTCTTACAAAGTTTTGGCAAGTGCCAGATCATGTAAACCATGACCATATTTTCTGACAAGTGGATAAAATTCTAATTTCTATGTTGTTTCTGTGTGATTTAGTCAACTCCAAGAGTAAGCAGAATGGACATTCTACTTTGAACATTAAGAAGTGTAACTTGTATTCTTAACGCAGCCATGAGACATTACTCTGTGGAAGGTTGCTGGCAGTGTCATGGCATGGTGACTGGGTCTTCAGTGGAGTCACTGGCCTACAGTTCTTTTCAAAAATGACTTTTAAATTTTCTCAAAAACTTGGATAGGAACGAGGATACACCTGGGTTAATTAGTTAAAAATAAAACAAAACAAATAACAAGAATTCTTTACCACGAAGAATGAATGATTTAAAAACAGTAAAAAGTTGGTTATTTCCTCATCAGGGATTTGACCCTAAATGAACCTTAAAACTGGTTCTATAGAATGAACATAACTCACAAGAAGCCTTTCAGAGAGCAATCATACACATAAAGCCAATTTTCAAGCTGGTAACTCAACTATGTCATTTCGAGATAGATTTAACCCAATGTTTTATGATATACATTTTTCTTACTCTATAAAACTGTCTTCTACAAAGATTACACATTTAAACTTTCCTGTTTTTTAATCTTTGACAATTTTTGTCGTAATTACTTAAAATTTAAATACTTTTCAGCCTTCTATATCAACTTAGTCTAATGTGCAGAAAATGACTCTTAGTTATCACAAATTGGGTATGCTTATTTTAAAATACATTTGTAATATAATTAAATAATATAGATGTATCATTTACAAGTACATGGCTAGCTACACCTCACTTTGATAGAGATATTAGTTCTTCAATTGGAAATATTAGAAGAAAACATAAATTACTCTATTAAATTTTCAGAAAGTAAATTCTTCAAACTTTTTATATAGATGAAAATTTTGGACTTGAATTGCACAAAAGATGGTAACTTACTTAGTTTAAAATACAACCACTTTTCGTGTCTCACACCAGAATTGGTCTGTTAAGACTGATAAGTGAAATGAATGCAAATAAGATTGAAACATGTTATTCCTATAAATCTTCTAAAGGAATTCAAAGACTTGTCTCGACATTTATTCACCAAAAATATACCATATGTCAGCTACTGTGTACTACTTATTGAAGCAACCATGACTTTGAGTCTTTTCCTAGTTTTGACTTAGCCAACTAATAAAAATTCTGAAGGCACATCTACATTCTGCCTTATTTTACACATTGAATGATCAACAAATATTTAATAAGCATCATTTATGAGCAAAATTCTGGGAGGAATAAAAATGAGAAATGAGAGTTCATAATCCAGGTGGTAGGTAGAATCAGGCGATCTTTAAGGTAACTTCCAGTTTTAAGACTTAGTTACAACTTTTTAGTAAGCCTCATGTATGACTGGATATATTGGCATCATTAATAAAAATGATGGCCATTGTAGCAAAATATAATTAAAAAACATTTTTTGCATATTTTACCAAAGAAAATATCAAAGTGTTTTGACAAGTATGAAGACATGAAAAGAAAGCATTGTTTGACCATGGATAACAACTGTGAAGTGTGAAGCATGTGAAATTAAAGCATTTGGAGAAGAGCCACAAGAAGTGGCTGGTTAGACCTGAATCTGGTTATACTGTGGGGTCAAATTATGACTGTAGATGCAGAGGTCTCTCTCTCTCTCTCTCTCTCTCTTTCTCTCTCTCTCTCTCTCTCTCTCGCTCTCTCTCTCTCTCTCTCTCATTAAAACAGAGAAAACTTAAAACATGCTCTCTTTATAGAATATCTTTAATTACTCATCTACACAAATGACCTTAGATCAAGCACAGGCAAAATATAAATTGCAATAACATCATGTAGTGTGAAGGTTTTTAAAAATAATACAAAGTTCACTCACAGTGCACAAGTAAAAACAAAGTTATTTAAAATATTTAAACATAGCCATGATTATTCAAAAGGTAGGCATATTTGTAAGCATATTTCCATACTGCTAAAGTATCTGAAACTACAGCATATACCACCTTAGAGATTGAGATAAAAAGCATTACTTTGATCCCCTTTATCAGAAAACTAAAATAGCATATTCCCTTTTACAGATAAATCAATCTAATATAAATACATAATTAACTAATTAAAAAATTTAATTTTTAAACCTAAAACACTTTGAATTTGTAAAACACTTTGAAGCTTATCATTTGTAAAGTTTCCAAATTATAAGGTTAGGAAACACCACTCTGCAATGTTCCCTACTCACTTTTACCCTATTCATAATTTGCATTTTGAGGATAAATTATTTGTGGGAAGAAATCTGTTAAAGTCTGGAAAGGGTAATACAAAGAGAATATAATTAAGCTACTAAAAAAGGTTGATTGCTCCCCTATAAGCATAGCTCCATTGGTTCAACCATAAAGTAGCGAGAACTTGTTTCTTATTGTGCACTGCCTACATATACTGATTTTTAAAATTGATACCCTAACAAATTTTAGATATAATTTATTTATAGTTGTTCAGTCTTCCAAACAGAGTTTTGTTCACTCTAGTCTTTGCAAATCCTGACATGAAAAACAAATGATTCCTTGTCTAGCTAGAATTTAACTTCTATATATTGAATTTCTGAAGTGATGTATTTAAATTTGAATTGTTTGTAATTTTTGAACTATGAACACAGCACATGGGGTTTACTGTTGAAAATGTGAATTTTGTTTTTTCTTTTAATAACATCTGCATTTAATAAATACCTAGCTTTCAAGGAAAAAAAAAAAAGCATGCTTAGTATGAGATCAGTGAAAAAAAAAGAATTTATCCACAAGAGATGTCCTATTACTGAGGAGATAAGGGAAATGTCTGGACTCTTATATGGGATTTTTAATAATATTTTAATGTATTTATATGTTTAAATTACAAACACTGATCTCAAAGAAATAAAGACACCCTATCCCCCTTTCTTAAGTTTATACAAAGGGACGTGATAAAAGTACTGACTTAACATCAGCCTTTTGCTTGGCAGAAACCTGTAGAAATGCAGTTGAGGGCATTTTTTCCTATCTAGAGCTCACAGAAATAAACAAATATGGTCCTATCCCTTTTTTGATTTAGAAATAGGTTTTCAGTTTTAAAGTGGTTGTGTTTTACAACTACAAAGGAATAATTGCATGATGTCTGCTTCAGTGAAGGGCTTGGTTTACCTACTAGCCAACACAGATTAGAAGGAGTTAACCAGGGAGTTCATCTCTTAATCTTTGTACAGAACCCAGGGCTCTACTCCCTTTCTGTTCATTCATTATATCCCTGGATCTAAAAGACACAGGAAATGTTCTTGAGTGCTCATCTACCAAATTACAATATATACTGCTACCAGCTGCTGAAAGCTGGATCTGCTTTTCATATCAAACTGTATAAAGTAAATATTTACTGGTCTCAATTTCTGAACTATTTTGTGATATTTTTTGACTTTGCATATTAAGTGTCAGATCTTGAGAGAGAACACATGAAGATCTCTATCTGTATTGATGTTAAATTTTAAAAAAAGTGGGAAAGGAATTGTTACCCAAACATAATTCCAAGAAAATTATAAAATTAAATAAACTGTAAAATAAAAACTGTCACACAATGTGCATTTTTATTAGAATGATAAAGGCTTAATGAAATGACAGCAAAGAGCAGAGTTAAATGAGAAAGACATTTTAAGTCAAAAATGGCATATTTCTTTGCTTTAAAGTACTTTAGCCAATAAAAAAATATTATATACAACATGAAAATGAAGTGAGAGTACCACTGTAATTGAACTGCAATAAATTAAACTTTATATTTTCTTTAGATGTTCAGCTAAGAGGGGTATGGTCAACATTATTTAATTGTTGAAGTAATTTCTATTTAAAATACAGTCTTATGAAAGGAAGCCTTTTTCTGATGCCTAGATGAAATGTTTGACGATAATTTAAATGTAATTAGTCAATTGATTATTCTTAATCTTCCTTCTTCTGTTTCACAATCCGATAGCTCTGTCAACAGGTACAAAACATTGTTAAAAGAAAGCCTAGCTTAAGTATACAATGTCCAAAATGAATGAATTTCAAATGGATAAAGAGAGTACAAAAACATCAACCAAATCAAATAGGTAAGCTGCCAGTGACTTAGCTTCTAAGGCAACTCTGTAAGCTGTCAACGAAGGGCTGAAATCTCTTTCACTGAATATACACAGAATTGTTGTAATCCAAATTATCCTATTTGAGGGGTTAACTTTTGTTAACTAGTTTTCTTTCACATGATGAATATAAATTGAATTATCATGGTCAAAGAGTTTCTGGATATACAACTTTACAGATACAGACAACAACTTAGCAGGTTACCATCATTTTATATACAGTTGATAGCTTTTAGAAAATTGCTGTAAGTTTTATTTCAGAACACTTAGCATTCTTTTTCTGGAAAAGAAACTGATGTGGAATAACATCGGCTAATGAATTCGTTAACTAGAGCCACTACAAGTGAGACAACAAGCAGGCGAGCAAGTTTCTTATTTTAAGGAGTAAACCTAATGGTCATACCACTTACATTATCCCAATTTGTCACTTCAGTACAATAAAATAGGATGTTAATGCCATTTCCCTTGTTCTTCCATTCAAAAGGCAGCTGCTGGTTAAAGTGCCTCTAACACACATAAATTATTTTTATCCCATGACTTTATTTCATGTTTAGAAAGGTGGAATAGCAGAAGAAAAAAAGGAAGGACAAAAGACTTTGGAGTTTTCTTTCTTCAGATATATGCAGGGGTGATGACATTATGAGTAGGATTCTGTGAATATAAACACATTTGATAAATTTAAGTCAAGGGAGACAATACTGAATGATTACAAAAATACTGAAGCTTAATTACTTAAGTTTGCTAGTTTTATTAAGATTTAAATATCATCTACCATCATATAACATGATTTTATCAAACGCAATATATGAATTTAAAAAATACTGAAATTAATTTCTTAGAGAAAAAAAGTAAAAATAGTATATTAAAACTGATTAGTAGAAGGAATCTTTGTGTGACTGTGTTGGCTCTAAACAATTTCGACCAAGTATCTGAATTAGTTACTTAAAAGTATGAGGCTGAGGAATGCTATACATGTTACAACTATCTCTAAGAAACTGTTTTTTTTTTTTTTTTTTTAAATATATACAGCACCTGGTGTTCTTAGGTGGTCTCCCATCCAAGTACTAACCAGGCCAGATCCTGCTTAGCTTCTGAGATCAGACGAGATTGGGCACATTCAGGGTAGCATGGCCAAAGACGAGAAACAATTCTTTAAGATGCCTGGTAACTTTTATAAATGGTCAGAATGAAGCAAGGCTACCATTTTGCCAGATTTATGCTTTTAAACGGATTTGCAAGGTACATTTAAAAGATCATCTGTCCAATTCATAGATATATGTAACAGTTCACAGTCATAAATCCCAAGGGATGAGAAGGGCCTTGGAGACTACAGACAAGTAGAGAACACAGAAAGTTGGGATGGTTTCCCTGTACACAACTACCATCACCACCTGGCTGTTTGGACTGCCCTGGCTGCACTTGGGACAGACACTCTGGCGGAAAAAGGCTGGTTCCCAGCAACAACGGTAACTCCAGATGTCAAAGTAACCTGCTTAGGGAAGTGACACTGACTATTGTGTAAAACACTGGCTGGCTTTGGGGTTCCTCATTTCATTAAAAAGGCAGAAGTGTAGCTATATTTTTATTAGGGTTTCTGTGACATCGTGCTTCCCAACTCCCACCCATCCCTCCAAAACACATTTGTAAACAAAAATGTCATATGAATTCTTGTGCCGAAGAGGAGAATCTCCAAATCAAGACGACTCTCAAACGTTGACCTCTAACATTAACTACTGATAGTAAATGATGAGGAAGGTATCATAATACTTTATGGTTTTAAAAGAAAATTTTCATACAATGAAGTTACATAAAACATTTACAAACATAGACACTTAAAAGCACTGAATTATTTTTGGCTTGTGTTAAAGATGTTTATATTTAGTTTATTTATTTATTCTAGGTATATTTTTGTATTTATCTGTACATTTGTCTTAACTTATGAAAGAGACAAACAAAACAAAGCAGTACTCCAAAGCTTTCTAACTCTTGCCTCTCTCATTCATTGCTGGTGGACTGTTGGACTGAATTGTGCTTCCCTTTCTAGTCTGCTTTCTTAAATATATTGCCTCTACAGTAGAAGTAGGTAGTTTGGTTTAAGAGCCTTTTCTGAACTGAGTGAAGCTAGGAATGGGGATCTTCACATTTCTATTCTTTCCAATTCTGCCTGTGTTGCAGGCTGCCTACAGGCAAGGCTCACAAATAAAGTGATTAATTAAATATTTTAAATAAGTAATAATGCCTTAACCACAGCATTTTCCCATTCTCAACTTTTCAATAAAAGCAAATGAACTACTAACTATAATTCTTTAGCAATAATTAATAATTGACTATGCTACTAAGAAAAGTCTTTGAATATACAATATTTTATTGGGAACATGCTTCTAATGCCAGACTACAAAATTAGACAAGAGAATCCACACATTCAGAAGAGTGCTAAATTCTAAGGCTATCCAAGTTTCTTTAAACAGGAAAAAGGTTTATCTAAATGTTTTTAAATATAAGAGAGTAAGATAAAGAACTAGTAAAAATTTTTAGTCAAGCCAAATAAAAAGCTTTGCAACATACACATAATTATCGATCAAATATGAACAAAGAGGAATACAATGAGAGTTATAGCTCCATTCTTTACATTCAGAAAATTTGAGGCATATGCATACTATAAAATATCTTTGTTTGTTCACTTCTGTTCTGTTCAAAATGCGTTCTAGAAGATATTTTTTGTTCAGCCAGAAAGCAATCAAGTTATTCAAAGAAACATACATGGAATTCAGAATCTAGTTTCAAGAATTACTGCCATTAAAATTATTATTAAGGAGCAAACAGGATATAGGCAAGGAGAATAAACTGTTAAAATAAGTTTAAAATATAAATTTTGTGTCTAAACAAAGAAGACTTTTACTCACTTATTACAATTTATTTCTCCTGATGAAGAGCTTCAATAAAAGCATCGAGTTTTTCTTGAATTTCTCTAACTTTCTCTGTAGAGATAAAAAGAGGTAAATTAATAAAATCTTACACAGAAAAATGAACATATAAATATGTATACTATTATGTATAGAATTTTGAGTTCTTAGAGTCTTTGGAGACCAACCTAGGAGTCAGCAATATTTGGAATAGAGGCAAATATAAAATAATGCAACCATTTTTAAAAATGAAAAGAGAATCCAGGTGAGTATTTAAACTGTCGATCAGGAAATTATTTTCTAGGTATAAAGTAATGGAAAGAGTTACAAAGGAAGAGATCAGTCAATATGACCATATTAAAATGTATACCTTTTACAGCAAAATGTCCTAAAATTAAAAGACAAAAGAAATTGTAGGAAATCTTTGCAACAAACAGGAAAAGGGAAATAACACTTTAAAAATACATATAAAAATGTACTTTTCTAGGTATGAATAAAGAAAGGAAGGTTTAAAAACACCAGAGACACTGAAGACAGATTTACATTATTTTATTTGATTTTAGGTTTTCGAATTTAATAAAATCTATAATTTCTCTCTGAAATGTAAAGATTTACTTCACAAATGCAAACTACTCACCGTACATATCAATCTCCCAGTACTAAAAATGGAAAAGTCATGATTTATTCTACTTCATTGCTAACTTACTCATGCAACTTTTATTTTTAAAATACAGGTTATTGTAAGAACAGTAACAAATATTTTTGTCCTTTTAACACAATTTAACCTATTAGTGGTAATTAACAACTGAAGTGACTGTTTTAAAGCTACTGATCTAGATGGAAAACTGCAAAGCATTCTACTTTATATCTATAGAAAAATCACATAAGATGCATTAATATTCAATATTTATATTTTTTTACATTTAAAAATAAATAATTGGCAATTAAAGATATAAGTATTCTTTTTTTACCAGTGAGACAGCACTTGTAATAATTAGCCAATGAAAGGAAGAACTGTCCTTTTTATGACTTCTTAGCATTACAGGAACTCAACAAAGCCTATCATGGCTGCATATAAAGAACATAATATCTTCATATTCTTTTTCCAGTAATTTAATAATTCTAATTCTTGGTATTTTGAGATTAATGCAAAATCTATAGAAAAATAAACTCCATTGTTTTAATTAAACTATTCACTGAAGAAATATGTAATAGTTTTGCAAAGGCAGCATTAACTCTTTATAAATAAAGTGAAACTAGACAAACTAGAAAAAATAATCCCAACCCATCTCTTGGAAGTTTAGTTTACATTTTTTGTTAGTCTGTATATTTTTAACCAGCAGTCAAACCAGCAAACATACTTCCTTTCTCAAAATAATGCCACATTTTTATTTTTAAAATTCATTCATTCAGTTGCTTAGAAACACCTTCACCTATTTTCTTCAATGAATATTAAGAGTTCCACATTGTGCAGTTCATCAGTTGAAGAATTTAAAAAAATGGGGGGAGGGGAGGTAGGAGAAAAAAAGAATTTTGTAAATTGTCTTATAGAATTTTGGAAATATATGGGCTCTTTAAAAAATCATCTAGCTTAAATAGCACAACACATGGAAATCTAAAACAGGTGTTTAGAGCCTTAGCAGCTCCTCTAAATATTCACTGAGAACTATTTCTACTTGAGAAAGCCATACTGTGTGAAGAGAGGAAATCTGATTCTATTTGTTCCATGATCTGAGGACAATCAGGCAGCTGCAGGGCCAGCTCCATCCATCCTTTTGCCCTGTCAATGACCTCCATCCTCAGGGGACAGACTATCTGTGAGAGGGTGGTACAGTAGCTTCACTCACAAGAGATGGTTCTGAGTCAGATCTATTTGTACTGAAAGAGACTGAGAACCACTCTGATGCAGGTGTCTAACTGTGGGGTCTAAATCAAATTAAATTCTTCTAAAATTAAAGATAAGCTACGTTTTTTTTTCTAAATGAAAGTAAAAGGAGTATTCAACTTTTATATGAAAACCACAGAATAAACAATTTCCCTTAAAAAGCTGTTTTCACAAATATTTGACAAATACAATATCAGGACACTATGTCACCATGCCCTGAAACCTCAAGAATGACATAAAGGGCAGTTAAGTAAGTTCTAGGAAGTAATGGGGGGAGAGAGGAGGGAGGTAAATGTTAAAAGAAAAAAGAATTGCAATAAATGTATACTTTTAACACTAAAAATTCACTTCTTTGTTCTTTCCTTCACTTACACAATGTACTTAATGGAGTGACATGGGGACACAGATGATATCCTGCCTTTGAGAAGAATTCTTTGCTTACTCTCTATCTCGTTCTAAGTCTATGAAGTTTTGGGTGATTTTGAATCCCATATGTCATTTGGTCCTCATACAACTCTGCAGGTATCAGTGCCAAAGATGAAGATATTAAGCCTGGAGAGTCAGCCTTGTCCACATTCCTCTGATTCAGAAACATACATTAGATCTGCTGCCAGATCTAATGTTTGTTACTCTAAATGATAACAAAACAAATGCTATTATTTCAAGTGTATAAGTTTTACCTTTACATGAAATAAGACATACTTTGGTAAAAATTAGGGAATAGAATAGTTACTGAGCATCTATCTCTTAAGTAGTTCTGTGCTTAGAGAAGACTAAAAAATGTACAATACATTATCACCTTCTGATGAATATTACTACCTCTTGAGAACTATACACATTTGGAGAAACCTTTGAGAACAATATGGGTATGAAAAACTGACAAAAAAATGTTCAGTGTCTTCAATGTCCATAATGTATGACTCACTATACATGTTCAATAAATATCTGATAAATGATAAATGATGTTCCCCCCAAAATAGCATAGAAAATAAGGGCTGAAGGTTATTAAGAAAAAAAAAATTGACAGGATTCCTGGATGTTATACCAGAGACCAAGAGGGCAGAAGGCAGGGCCACAAGAGCTGGAGCAAGTCTGGGAACAAGAGGCAAGGGTACACAGAGACAATGAAGACCAAGGCACGCTGGTGGGTCACCTGAGCAATGTAAGTAGCATGAAAAAGAGAATCCTTAGGTCACAAAACACAATACAAGTGGAAAAACAAACTTGAACTTAATTACTGCACCTTGTTAAGAAGGCTAAAATATGCTGCCTACACACACACACACACACACACACACACACACACACACACACACACACAGTGCTTTAGAAAGGAAACTGATTTCAGGCTTTGCAAGGAAGTTATAGTACAAATAATATGCAGCGTTATTTCCCATATTTGAATCCATTTATTTTAAATTTTGATTAAGTTTTCAGCACTGTTTTTTTATCCTTATGTCATCTGGCTGCATGGAAAACTGAGTTACCCATAAAAATCAAGGTTGAATGTTAGCAACTAAAATCCTTTCTGATCCTTCCAAATTAATGTCCCAGTATTAACAGTGTTTTTAAATCCCCCAATCTTATTGAATTTAGCTATTTTAGCATTAGAAATTACTTTCCTGCAGATATGTGTATACATATTACCATGATTAACTATAAAGCAAACTCCCCTTTTTATTAAATATTTGCATTAAATATTTATAGAGAATTCTTATAAATTTGTGATCTACTTGATTAATTAAACCAACTCAGGAAAAGATTAACAAACTGCTATTTCAGTTGTACTGAAATAGCCAATTTTACATGTAGTGAATACTGAGTCTACTTTCTATTTATCCAATGTTTACTTAAAAGATGAACTATTTCAAACATCAATTCATTGTGCTTCTTGATTGAGTCATGAATATTCCCATAATCCCCAACTCATAAACCATCAGTCTCAGTGAATGAAGTTCCTTCTCTTTTTTCCTTCAAATGACTTGACACCCATTCATGTTTTGGGTCTCTTTATCTCCACATGAAATGATACTGCTACTCTCAAATTCTTTTTGAGTCTTCTGATACTCGCTCTAAAAGTCTCGAATATAGACTAATCTGTAATTAGGTTTTGAATACACTGTGAATACCAAAAGGCCAAACTCGGGAGAAGGTTCACTTTAGTAGTTAATAACAGTTTAGAACAGGAACAAAGAATCACACACAAAACACTACCACATGCACTGAAATAAATAAACCTTTTACAACTTTTGATGTTTTTAAAGAAAGCATTAAGAAACAAGCTGCAAACTTACTGATGCAGTGTACTTTAAGCAAACCACATATCTGAAGACCCTAATGTGCAGTAACAGAAATGTTTTACAACATGCTGCACACACACTTTGTACAAGCTTGAGGAAACCTTACAGGTGAGATTCTGCTGTAAAAAGCTGCTCACTAAAGGGCTGAAAATTAAAGAAACACTTATTATAAAATACTGTTGTTCTTGAAAAGGCTTGCTTTTTATTAGACAATTATGCTACAAGTCTTCTTTAGAAGTTCAGTATTAAAGGAATCATCTAGGGTACAGGTAAACAAGGAAAGAAAAGCATCATAAAAAGGTGAATGAGACTAGATTCAAGTTTATTATAAACTACACTCAAAATATTAGATTTAACACAAGAAAAAAATGTATACCTTTTACAATTAAGGAAAGGAAGAACTAAAGAGAGATTGTCAAAGATGTATAACTAAATCTAACACCATCTTCTGAATCTTAGCCCTGTAATTTTATCTCTACAAATGGGCATGCTTATTTTTACATAAACTCATTAATGAAGACGAACAGAATACTGCTTATTACAGAAGAAGGAGGCATCATTTCCTATGTTCCTGAAAGCTGTTTGAGACTGGTCTTGTAGTTTCAAAGCTGGGTGGGTCCCTGACTTCTAGGGGGTCTGTGAAAGTGGTAACAGAGTTCTCTAGGTTATTTCCATTGTTACAAAAGTTCAAATGGAAATCTTGTTTGGGCTAGAATTACATCTACTCATAACAATCATTTATTTAGGATGATTAGGAGATATAACTGCAACTCTACATTTCTAATTAAAAAGAATAAAGTATATTATCATAGACAAATCTTCTAAAGCATGGACTTCTCTGGTATATTCAATAATGAAGAAAGTGTTTGATAAAAAGAAAAATTTAGAATGGTGTAACACCCCCAAATAATCAATAAGGTAGTGATTTTACATGATTTTTATAAAGACAAAATGTATTAAAAAGTACATGATATTGTGATCAGGAGAACTTTGTTTCTAGTTCCAGCTTTTCTTTTAATCTTATGATTGTAAACAAGTCAGTCATAGTTTATTTATAATGAAGGAATCTGTTCAGAAGAATCCAAAACTCATACTAACTTAAAATCTAGGATGGAAATGTACTATTCTAACTGATGATGTTTTATTACATCATTTAAACTTGTTTATTGCCTGTATGTCACTTAGTATCTTTTTAAATTTCATGTTAAGCTCCTAGTTAAAAATGCAATTACAAATGACAATATTATACATACAGGCCTACATAATTCATTTTAGAAATATCAGTTTTATATCATTTTTTCCAGTAATCGAAGTTTACTGGAAACTTCAAGGGACTGCTTGTATGAACTATATACTTATAAAAAGTCTGTTATTTAAAATCACTCAGCCTACCACAGCACTTGCTATATAATAAATGTCCATGAATATTCATTGTTCATTTATTCACTGTTGAGTGATGAGACTTAGCTGGTAGTTTATTCAAACATCAAAAATGATTATTGAAAAAATTTGCTATTTTCAGACCCCAAAAGAGTATAATTTAGAAAGAAAGCTACCATAAGAAAGTCTGTGAGGTAAATTATAACTTATGTCTGCTGAATGTATAAAGAGCTCAAAGTGACTTATGGATCAATTCAGCCTTCCCCCTTCCCCCCTTTTTTTTTGAACTCTCTTAACTGTAAGCATTTCTACCAAGCTCCTCTTGGCCATTATAACCAAAATTGTTTAAAATACTTTCTTTATATTTTGAAGCCTAGTCTCCAAAAGATTTCAGTATGGATGAACGTAGAGTAGCCTTATACTCAGGCCTTTATATTGGTCAGGCCCTTCAACTTTTATAAGTAGATGGCAATCCTAATTTCAACTCAGCTAACTATTAATTCTTATGGATCTGCCCTTCACTAATAAAGAGTAGCACCATCCCCGGTGCTTATCAATGTCAATGACTATAAAACCTTGAACTTTCTGCTAACTGATATTTACTGAAAGATTAAGCTGTAAGAAGAAATAATATTTATGGAATATTGGATAGGAAGTGTATAATTTATCTATTTCTCTAGATACTACATATTATGTCATCTTTAAATAAGTCGAACCAAGTAGCTAAGTATCTGGACTGCATCATTTTGATTTCACCCAGAATTCCTTATGTTATTGCCTATATTGAGAACATTAAAGAATCTCCAAAAATTCATGATTATATGCAGCCATTTGATTCACTATATCATATAATTCAGTGTTCCTTTTATGAGGACTGATGGAATTTCTCTCAGGTACCAGGAATACCTATGCTAATATTCTAAATGTGGTCTTTTTATATTGGTAATGCTTTTTATAGCAGTAATTTAAGAATATTTCAGGGGGCAATATCTGTAATATTTAAACATCCATGAATATTTCTGCATAGGAAAAAAAATTAATTAATTTCCGTTCAATTCTTGGAAAACCTAAGGGTAAATATGTATACCTAAAGTATTTATTTTCATCAACAAAAGAAAAATTTTTACAGATTCAAGATCATCTTTTTAAATGTAAAAGGTAGACAGATTCTATCATAAGATTATAATCTTCTACTGTGAATTACTTTATTTTTTATCCAGTATATAAAATGCTCCAAATTAGTTACATTATGGTGAAAAAAATCTTTACAAGCTATTTGATATGCTAACTCAATAATAATTTGCTTTATTTTCTCCAAAAAAAGTTTAAATATTACAGTATCTCAAAATGAATACACTCCTATTGTCCCCGCTGAAAAACCTAAATATCAATACAATTTAAAAATATGATTTAGGTAATTAATTAGAAAAGCTTTAATCTAATGATTAGCAAAATATTCATCCCAATCAATTAAGGTTTTAAAATAATCCATCATTTCTTTGTTTTCTATTTCCTCTTATTCTTAAAAGTATATTTTATTCTGAATTTTGTTAGGAGGAAAGTTGAAATATTTTAAGAAAAGGAAAACCACCCAGGCAGCCCTTAAAGAGACAGAACATCATTTATCACTTGCAAAGACAGATTTATAAGAAGAGGGCCCCTTCTGTTCCTTTAAGACTGCAAAACAGATGGGAAGTGAATGGACAGTCAATGGGACAAGAAAACACATGGGAGGTGCTGCTGTATGTATGTTCCCAGCATAAGAAAGAGGTCAAGATTGTAACTGCATGACTGGGTCCTGGAAAGGGTCTTTCTTCAAGCTGTTACAAAGACAAACGCTGTTCCTCATCCTGCTGTCAAACTGTTATAAATATTGGTTTGTCAAAAGACCTTCAGTGCTGAAGCTTTAAAAAGGAGAAGTAACAGATGAATGAATCATGAGAATGATTCTTAAACAGTCAGCTCATTAATGTAATTTTAAAAGTAAAAGAAAGTAATACAAGAAGAGTATGTAATTCTAGATTTATGAACTAAACTAAAAGTTTATGAAAAAATATAAAATTAAAAAATTACAGTCTTTAATAAAGTTATGAATTGAGATGAGAAGTAAAAGTGAAATACAATTATATCTCTTAAATAAAATGCTGCATTAGGACAAGCATTATTAAACTTATCAGAAGGAGCACAGGCATTCATATTTTGTGAGGCTGCTTTCATAAGTTTTCAGTTATATCTTACAACCACCTATAAGGAGGTATCATTACTGATACTAATTTCATAAGCCTTCATAATTAGGCTCAAAGAAATGAAAATAATTTCAAAATTAATTTTACATATTCATTAATTTAGAAAATCACCTTTAAATTTTAAGTCACAGGTTTTTTTTCTAATAAAAAGGAAAATAAAAAAATTGAAATAGTAATAATACATAGATTTATAAACTGGTTATTTTTTTTTGAAGAATGAAACCATTATATGTCTTTAGGAGACAAATTCATTGTTTTAGATCCTTAACGATTAGTTTAACTAGGAGAGTAGGCTCTAAAATGAACACACTGAAAATAATATAAAAAAGAAAGCCAAATTATATGAATTTGGTTATCTGTAGTCATCTACAAGCACAAAACCAAAGACTAATGATGAACAAAATCCCAAAACAAATCTAAAAAGATACTATCTATAACACATGTTGTTAGCCCCAGCTTTGCCATAAATATTCAAGTAACTGGCTAAATCATTTCCCTCCGTGAACATCAATTTCCCCATGTGAACAATGGGGATCATACTTTATAAGCCTCATCCTCATCTGCCTTTACAAGGCACAAAAATGAATAAACATAACATATTTTGTAATGTGTAAAACTCTATACAAATGTAAGGAACAGACAGAGTTCCAAGAAGCATTTGGATTCCAAAGTACCAAATGATGCAGTTTCATGAGAATATTTTTTATTTCTGAATGCTCTCCTGGCTCATTGCTTTCTCCTGATTGTCAGCAATTTCAGAAAAAACAATTTCAGCAAAAGTGAGAAAAAAAGATTACAAAGTTAAGAATAGAGTGGATGGTTAAAAGTGGAGGCAGCATGCAAACATTCGAAAAGGTTTTTCTGTTTAAAAGAGAATCAAGATCATAAGTAGCTAGAGTTCATTGAAGAATCAATCCAACAGTTTTAAGATGGGAATGACCTCAACATTTTTGAAGAAAGGAGAGACATAATGAAGGCACAAACACACACAGAGAATGTCAGAGTCTTGAATACAGGTGGGGATTAACTTTTAAAGGAGAACGGTTTTCTGTACATATTTTGCTACAACATAGCCTCTGGAATACCTGACCTATTTATAAAGTAACTAGTACTATAGGTTTCATTTTTACTAACACTGCTTTTCCTCTCAGTGAATCTTTCTTTTCCCTCTGAAATAAGTTTATATCAAGAAAAGGAAAAGAAATTTAACCTACTCTGATATATGAGAAACTAGAAACAGGAGCAATGACAATGAACTGAAGATTTGGGGTATAAGAGAAGGCCAGCCTAAGATCACTTCATGAAAATGTGCTCCAGAAATGTGACAAAAATCATGTCCCTCAGACCACATTAAAAAACTTGTTAGAATACAATGTTACAGTGGTTATCTCTGGGTAGTGGCAATTGTTTTAAAAAGTTTGTCATCTATATTTTCTAATTTTTCACATGCATATGTACTAGCTCTGTGCTAATAAAAGGATTAAAACTAATAAAATTCTGGTACTTTAACTTTGGTGAAAACAGGTATAATCTGTACATATGACTCAGAGTATAAACTGATGTCAAAGGAAAGACTAATAAGGAGAGACATAAAAGGAGACTAAAAAAGACTTGAATTCCTTGGCCCAGAAAAAAAGATCTAACTGAAATAAATAAAAATAAAAATATCAATTTCCTCCAGTAACTCAAAATATTAAAACTAAGGAATAGATAAAGCAGCTGTTCCAGGAGAAATTAAAATGGACTATTTTCATACACAGTACGTAACAATGAGGCAGAGGAAATCTATTATCTTAAATAGGTTGCACAATAGTTCCAAAAAAGATTTCAATTCATTTGCAGATGACAGATCCATGATGGGCTGTTGCTGGAAATGAGAAGAAATCAAAGTGAATCCTAACCACTAAGGAGGGTGTAATGATAAACAATTACTATGTGGTCTCATAACATGTCTCTTGGTGTCACAATCACCAAGAGGTTATTTGGGAAAATATTCTGTCACTTTTTCGATTGATCTATCATGAATTAGCTTCATCATTAATATGACTATGATAATCAAGAATATGAAATTTCTGAGGTAATTCTGAATTATGCTCACTTGGGAAAAAGAAAGTTTAGAAATGTATAAAATAGTAAAAAAATTAAAATTCCTTTTGTCCTTAATCCTCTTTCAAACTACCCTGAGAATCCTATTTCACAGAAGTTACAAATTCAGTGTGCAGCAATTCTTCCTTCAAGACCATTCTTTTTTTTTTTTTTAAATTATTCATGTCTTGCTTAATTTTATTTTTTTAATATACTGTTTCACAGGCCAAAGGACTGTTTGTGATTAGATTTAGTTTTCAATGACAGAGTCTATTTATTTGCATCTTAGAAATGGAGAGAATTCATAAAACAATTAAAAAACAAAACAAATCAAAGTTTAATCCCAAATTCAAAAAGATGTTATTTCATTCTGAGCTCAAGTCAGAGTAAGTGGTAAGCATTATTAGCAATGGGAAAAAACAGCCTAATTTCTAGCTTTAATTATGTGCAATGCCCTTTTTTATACATAAGAATATACACATAAACACACATCATAGTAACACATAAATAAAACCTACTTTAAAGTGACAAATTAAAAATTCAATTCATAAATTATTGAAGAGATCTTTCCTATCTTTATTCTTACATTTGATCAGTTAAAACATAAGTTTAAAGTAAAAAGAATATACTCATTATTAAGGCACTGAGTACCAATAGCTTATATAAAATTACACAGAGGTAAATATTCTTTTAATCTCGTACCAATTGATCAATATTCTTCAAAGTTGCCGTTAAAAAACAGGCCATGAAAAATGTGCTTGACTCTTAAAGCCCCATTTTAAGACTGGATTTTCTCATCCATAACCTGGGAAAGCACACCATTCATGCTTGTGATGTGGAATTCTGTGTGTAAATAACAACTACTTTAACACAAAGGACTCTCCCTGAGGATTACTTTATTCTTTGTGCCCGTCTGTCTGTCTCTCTCTCTCTTGGTTACAATATAAAGCAGAGTCTACTTCATCTATGCAGACTTAAGGTAAAAATAATCCTTCACATTTTCCTTTAATTTGGTAATTTCACCTCACTATGAAAAATATTATTTCACA
The DNA here is from genome assembly GCA_028627145.1 of Eidolon dupreanum. NCBI lineage: Eukaryota > Metazoa > Chordata > Mammalia > Chiroptera > Pteropodidae > Eidolon > Eidolon dupreanum. The sequence continues at coordinate 114,091,625 of CM053507.1, forward strand.
GAGGCAGCATTAAAAAGTTTAGTCACTTTTTCACTGAAAAGATGCCTTGAAGATATCAAACACTAATAACATAAAACAGAAAGAAGTTGCCTTATTTATTCCATAGGGAAGAAAAGAAACATTTCGATCTTTCCATTTTCCAAATATACTCATTTCTACTAATAATCATGCCAAAAAAAAGTACAAAAAATGCAAATGAAACTATGCCAATCAACTTAAAAATTCCTAATAAACATAAAAAAAATTATGAAAGTGTTTTGGTAAATTGGCAATTAGGAAATCATTGGTGACCAGAAAGTGGTTTTGCTAGGGATGAAAGCCAGAACACAAGATGTTAGTAAGAAAGTGGGTGGGTATAGGGGTGAATGTAGCAAATGCAAGCTGCTCTCTAAGAGAAATGATATTGTCACTCTCTCGCATGACACTGTACAACAGGAGTCCCTTCTCCTGGGCTGTGGACCAGTACGAGTCAGTTGCATTAGGAACTGGGCTGCATGGCAGGTGAGCAGCAGGCAAGTGAGTGAAGTTTTTATCTATATTTGTAGCCATTCACCAGCGTTAACATCACCATGTCAGCTTCACCTCAGATCTTCAGACATTAGATTCTCATAGGAGCACAGGTCCCTGGTGTCACAATGGTTGGGAACCACTGGCGTAGAAGAAAACTTCCTTAGGATAAGAAGAAATAGCCTTCTTCTCCCTCTTTTTTAAGTCAAGAGAAGGGGGCTAATGAAGAGTCTTTTATTAAAAGGTCATGTTCAAATAGTCACTGAACACATATACTATATAGCATACAAGGTTATGGTGAATTTATGAAAAGAACCAGATCAGTTTAGCAGAATAGATCAATTATAATAGACATGAAATTATTTTTTTTTAACCTGCTTATTTTGGTTGAGCTACAGTTGCCTATAGTGGGAAGCCTGCCTTTTGCCCAATTAAGCAACATGAGCAGTACTTCAGTAAGGTTTTTAATCACTGTAGAAAGGTAAATAAGTAGGATGGAGGAAAAATACAGAGGACCAAGTGATAATGATCCAGAAGAGGGCAAGAGAAAAATATAAGAAAAAAAGAGGCACAGGAAAAAGATTGCTTAGAAACGTGCTAGAAGCTAGGAGAGATGAAAAAGCAGTATTGAGGTCTTGTAATTCTTGGTGAAACAAATGGAGTAACGTTATTTATAAATAAATGATGCTACTGGGATTGTGGTCTTTATAGTTCATGCTTTCTCTCCAGGGCACCTTACTCTATTCTGTGTGATTGTGCTGTTTTATCACTTTTTAAAAATTCTCTCTGGCTCTCTGGACCTAGGTATCTAGAATTCTACAACTCAATACTCCCCTTTCCTGTTTTAAATCTCTTTAAAATTCATTTTCTTTGGTTACATCTACAGAAACAAAATGAACATATTACTATATAATTCAAATAAGTTACCAAATTTTTTAGCAGTCACACAGTTTATCAGACTCTACTAAAAGAAGATATATGTCAGTTTTATCCCAGTTAATAAAATTATAAACTGTACTGCTGTAAACAGGTAGAATTCTCTACGGTATTGGTTCAGGAGCAGGAGGGTGGGTAGTGGTGGTATACATGACAAGAATATTCATGCCAAAGTCCTACATTTGACTTCTCTGCTTTATAATTTTAAGTTCCAAATTCTGAATATAATAATCTTTTTAGGATTACTTTCAGTCTCACACTACTTCAAGACCACTATTTTTATCCCTAACAACCCTCAAGCATATGGCAGGTATGAGAGAAGTTTAGGAATATGGAGCAACCAATAGAAATTAAATTCAATAATGTCTTGATATTTTTCTTTCCTTTGTGAAGAACAACAAAATCATTTTGGCTAAGGGTTCCATCTAAATATGTTCTGACTACTTTATATTCAAGTTTTAACGTGGCATGAAGATATTTCTTAATTATCCTATGTTTTAGAGCTAGTGAAAGGGTTCTTTTAGATTTAAGCACCTATGGTACATTTTTCTTCTGATCTTAGCTTTTAAAATGGCAGAACTAAATGAATCATTCTGATGTTGCTCCCTTTTTATCACCATAATTTCAAAAATTCACACTAGTACATTAATTATGAAGAACAAAGTTTTTATCGTAAAAATGATTTCTGTTACTATCTGGTAGCTCAGAGAAAAAATTAATTTCTAGCTGTAGTCTATATTCCTAAGTTATTAGAGTCAAAACTGAATCTCTTGCACACTAAGATACAAAGCTTGTATCTTTGCTCTTTTCTAATTATCAAGAGAAAGCAAATGATAGAGGGTAAGACGAGACTGGGAAAGTGAAGAGACACAAAGACAAGCCCCACCAGCATTGACTAATCCCAAGAGAAACAAACTTTAAGTTTCAAGAAACAATTGCTTGCTGTCTGGGAGATGCTCAGGCATCAAACAATAAAAAACAGTCAACAGAGGCAAGAGGCCGAGCACGCTGCTGTGATTCCTACTCTTTAATCCCCTGGCTCTAGTAAAAAGGCCAGCTGTTGCCACCTCGCGTAGGAAGTCAGCAGAGCAAATTAACTGCAGGAGAAAAAAGCCACGGATATTGGAAAATTCTAATTTACTAGCTTCTTTAAGTTATGCTGTTTTGTTTTTTTTTTTTAACATTAAGGACATTAAACTAAATCATTAAAGTATGCCTGTGTGATGATAGCCCAAAGTAAAGGAGTTTACCACTGTTTTCACATTTCCTTAGTAAATGAAATGTAAATATAAAGTATTCAGTTATTGAAGCGCATCTTCTATTTATATAAAGTACAAGAAACATGAAGACAGTGAAGCTTACTATAAAACATTTCAACACTCAACAAAAAGCCTCAATTACTCAATTAAAGATTCTGTATCTGTTATAGCTGGACCTTAACTCTCTAAGCATGAACACATGACATTAAAAAGCTGTGTCTGAATTTTGGGCAACTCAGATACTACTTAACTGTGGTAGAATGTGAGACAGCATATGCTTTGAGATATTGTTACATGTCATACAGAGAAAACTAACTTCTTTCAATCTGTTTAGTGGCTTCATTTACAATTTCATGTTTTCTTACCCAGATGTTCTAATTCTCCAAGTTTTCATATCTTTTGACAATTTAAATCGCAAAGCTTTTAATGATGCAGGAAGTACACAGGATGATGATGATCATCACTAATACATATGTCTTTCTGACCTACTCTGTAAAAGACATCATTAAGAATGGAAGCTTACAAATATAAATGACTATTTTATGAAATTACAATTTACAGTGGCTTGAGGTTTTTTTCAGATTAGCTCAGCACAGTAGTAAAAAGATGTTGGCTCAAATCTTGGCATTAACACTTACTATCTATGTGTTTCTCAGCTTCCATTTTATCTATGAGAAAAACGATTGTACCTATTGAAAATGCATATAAAGCACATAACCTAATATCTGGCACAGGAAAAGTATTCAAATATATATTCATAAACAGTTTCAAGTTCTGATACATAAATGAAAAGTTATAGTAAAATGAGAGAGACTCTGTAGATCTTAGAAAGAGCAATCTAAATAATTGGTTCTGTCCCTTTAATTCCTGGGTATCGATGTTCTTTGATCATGTACATAGAGAATGAAAAGCGTAACTTGGGATTTAGCGAACAAGAGTTAAAAAAGAATCCTAAGCTTTGGATCATAAGCAATTGATTTAAGGTCCAAAAACTTACATTAACCCAGTTAACAATATTCTCAGAGCAAACAGTAAGAGAATTCCAAGCTGTAATAGAAAAAAATTTGTTTTGATCTATAATATACCTATTTCCTCCTCTTTTTAAAACTGCAGTCTATTAGAATCAATATGTTGGAAACATTGCTCAAAATTATGCTGGGAATCCAAACAGATTTTATCTAATACTGTGTGGTTATACAAACATCCCATTCTTCATCACTGACTTTATTCATTTATTGATATAATACCCATTTATGGGTTTGTTTTATTCAATGGGTTATAATTTTAACTGTCATTTTGGGACCCCAATTGTCCTAGTTTTGGCCATCTGGAGCCTCTTCAAGCTGGCTCTGTATCCTGTTGACACGTCCCTATCACCTTTCAAGTACTTCCTTACTTTCTGTAGCTTAAGATGCCCAGGTTCATTCCAGTCTTTCCCTGCTCCAGCTATGGAATTCACCATATGGCCAAAGGTCCTGGTTCCTATGTATGACTTCTCTTCTAATGAGCCTCCTGAGACTAGAGGTGGTGGGCTCTTCTCTCACTTCTTTGACCTTCCTCTTGCTTCATGGTTTCATTTCACTAGTGAACATGGTGTATCTTCTCCAGAATATGACAGAACACTGTACTACTTCTCACGTACTCATCTTAAAGAACAATCAGTTGGCGAATCTCTAAAGTAAAGTGGTAAAGTGACTTAAAATCAGGCAAATTTAAGACTGGCAACAAATATGACATATCAAACTCTGCCAATCTCTACCATACTCTACCCTGTATTATTTTAAAATTTTAATAAAAACTCTCTTGACTGCCTCTCTTCTCTAATTTCATTAACACACTATATTCTAATAGAATATGCTAACTAGACACTTTAATCTGTAATACAGAAGTAATACAGTAGTAGCTGTTAAACTTTGAAAGTTTTCTGGCTGAAAAGTATCCATGACCATATTCTCAAGTGTTAGACTGAAGATAAACAGTAAGGAAAGATACCCTCAAGATTCTTTTTTTAACTAATGACAAATCATGGCTCATCTTCCTTAGTGTGACTGATGAAGTTGAGTCACTGGTGAAACACTTGCTTCCAAGGACATTATCTGGTACATTAACACAACCATAATTTTATATGTACAAAAGTAAGTAAATCATTTCAAGGGAGTCATATGAGTATTTTCTCAGGAAAACCAGCAGGAGAACGAACATAAGACTCCACTTAACAGGGCACAAATTTGTGTTAATAATATACTCTCTTTAAATAATCAAATTGGGAATGGAAAGTGATGGGGTTGCACTCAATGTTCTATTATAAAACATAAGAAATAACACATTGTTTTTTCAATCACTTAAAAATGCATATACTGATAAAATACATTGAAGTATTTCACTGTCTGATATGCTGATAAGATACACTGAAGTACGTCCTGAGGGATATGAAAGAAATATATTTGTATACATTGTAACACTGACATACTTCCTGTAACAGTACTAATTTGGCATCAAATTATGAAGCAGGGACTGCCAAATGTTTTTAAATTAATTTTCCCACCAACCCGATGCACAAAGTTAACTATGTTGCCAAAGTGATATGAAAAAACTAAAAGCAACTGAAAATGGAAATACAAGTTAAAATAAATGTCTCAAAAAAAAAAAGATTTAAAGAAAGAAAGAAAAGAAAAAAGGGGAAAAAAATGAAGAGCTCAGATAACAAAGAAATGGAGAGAGAATGAGATAGGTGGTGGAGGAGAGCACACTGCTGCCTGCTTTTTCTTGGACAGTATAGCGATTGTATCATAGTGATCTAAATTCAGTTTAGAAACTGTTTTCAAATTTGAAGAACTTCTTTCTATTCAGCATCTGCTTTCTTTTAGGTATCAGAAAACTCAATGGATAGTAAATTAAAGTATATACTGAAAGGAAAAATACTTTTTCATAAAGCTGAAATAAGGGAAACTTATAAGACAGTAAGCTCAAACAGAAGCACCAATCCCCAGTATTTTTATTTAATATTAATTTTTCACTGACTTCCTTGGGCTCTCAAAGATCCAAGTAATAAGTAAATCTTAATATGCAATCAAAACATCTTAAAGCTCAGAACCCACCAGCACCAGGAAAGACCCAAAAATCCCCTCAAAGTGACAAAGTGATTAGTAAGGCAAAGCTGGGTTGGAGGTGGGGAAGAGGGGAAGGATAAGGAAAGCCATATTGCCTAATGTCGGTATGCAAGCCTGGCTAGGTTTCAGAAGGTGTTCATACGGGGATATTGGTGGTCTGGCCTAACAGGTGGGAGAGTATCTGAGTAGGTGGATAGTCTGCTGCAGGCTGTTGGGGTAGGATGAAGACAGTGTCTCCACAAAAGCATGGTCTGGCTTCAGGTAAGGAGAAAATCTTATTTAGGGGACAAGGGGAGAAAAGGATGAGAGGGGGTGATGCCTGGCATAAAGGATCAGAGCATGAGCTCAGTAAAAAGGACTCCATAAAGAAGGGCAGCCTGACTCGAGATGTCAGAGCCTAGATGAGGTGAAAAGGTATCAACACAAGGTGAAACGCTGTGGTGGTGGCCTGTAGTAGGTAATAAGAGCTGGAACTGGGTAAAAAGAACATTGGTGCAATGAAGGGGACAGTGGCAAGTTTGGTTACATACAGAAGGACTAATCAAAGTAAGTAAGTATTTAAGATGCCTTAAGCCAGATTTCTTATTGTCAGAAAAAGGAGTTACAAATATGAAAAAGAGAAAAACTAAACAAACTCTGTAGTACTGGATTAAAATGGAAAGTACTGGTGTCAACTTATGGTTTTCAATACAGACATAACATGACTACGAATATAAATGCGAATGTGTGTATATGTATCACACATACAATATCTGTTCCCTAGCTCTTTCTAGGAATAGTGATATTAAAGTAACAATGAGCATATCTAGTTCTTGGCTCTTGATTTCTAAACATTCTTCTCCAAAAAAAAAAAAAAAAGAGAGAGAGAGAGAAAGAAAGTTGGATCAGGAAAGTACAGGATGAGCATGGAACATCTTGTTACATGGAAGGACAATATGAGGACAACAGGGTAAACTTGAATGGCGTCGAAATGAGATGTATTAATGTATCAATGTGTTAACATCCTGATTTTGACGGTTGCATTATGGTTGCTAAGAGAAACTCCTTGTTTTTAAGAAATACACATTAAAGTCCTTGGAAGTGATGGGGCTTCAAGTCAACAATTTTCACTCAAATAGTTAAGGAAAAAACTTCTTTGTATATACTTTTCTATAAATTTGAGGTTAAATGAGTGAACAAATAAATGAATGTGGAGACGGTGAAAAAGGCAGTAAGGTGAAAGGCAGGAAGAACTACTTACTGAGGTCTTCAGCCAGTTGAACTCGTTTACCAGTAAGCAATTTAACCTTCTTCTCATTATCTTCAGCAAAATCTTCCAATACTTCTTTAACATTTTTCTCTAATCGTCTGACTGTTCAAAGTAAATAAAAAGCCTGAGGAGTTCCGTTTTTATGAATGCACAAGGATAAAACTAACAAAATATGGAGAATAAGTTCTTATTTTTCTCATTGCATTATATCTGTTAAGTTTATAGAAAGAATAGTTATAGAGAGAATCTCTACCTGTTATACAGTACTTTTAACAACATAAAATTAATACATATTCTCAGAGAAAGTCATATTCTCAAGCCTTAACACTTTAATGGAAATGCAAATTTCTCAGAAAAAAAAGTGATGCTAACAGAATTTTTGTGTAATGAATGGAGACTCCTGGTATGTTTTATCTCCCATCTTTTTCAATTACGATTTATTTTCATTAGTATTTTAAGGTCAAATAAAATTTTTGGTTTTTTGAATAAACTGATTTTAAAGGAAGTATTTTGTCATCCTATTAAAAAGAGATGTTATTACTATTATTTTTCATGTTAAAATTAAAAAAATGGTCACTTTGTGGCTTACCTTCAGTATTTGTAAGTTGTTGCCTTAAAGTATTTGCAGTGATAGCAAGCATGCGCTGTATTCGCCAAAACAGGACGACATCATTGCATTCCAACTGAAATATTAAGTAATTAAGATTACCACATGTAAATTTAAACATAAATTTAAGTATAAATTTGCTCATGAGCACAGACAACCACTAAAGTGAGTACCTAAGCTTTAAATAAAAAATACTTGAATTTACATAACATATATATTCCTATTGTAGATACAAGCTACTGAATCTTCACAGGATCTATCAAATTCTGCATGATCTGGATTCTGCATAGTTTTGCTTTGATTCCAGTGACAAAGCAAATAAACTTGGGAAGTAGAACATTTCATTACATTATATACAAGTAGGAATCCAAAGTATATACCTCTTAATTTGTATTTAGTTTCAACTAACAACGTTATCTTAAATATGGTCCTTAGTTCAACCTCTTTTTTTTGAGTGTGCACTCAAATTGTTGAAATTCAGCTGTATACAAAAATAAATTAGTAATGTTTTTTAAAAAGAAGTTTATTCTGTAGAGAGGTCTTCCCATTAATTAAAATTATGCAAATTTACCACTTTTTACATAAGTACATTTAAATACAAATTTATTTTTGCTGAGAACTCAAAAGAAAAGCATTTTAGGAGTCTTAAATAAGACTACTGATTAATAGAGCTCTTTCAGAAGGATACATTAAAAAAATTTCTTTTAAGAAAATGTTCAAAATACATCAGTCTGCTGCCACCTAGAGGTTGCTTTGTAAAATGTGACATTAAACTAAAACCGTCTGAAAACCTTCATGGAGTTTAAAGAATTGTTTAAAACAAGATTTTAGTGAAATGAAAGAATTACAATACATGAAAACAGTACAAGTAAAAAACTTTTGCAGTATGACTTCCACTATGCAAATGGATGGTTATGTTTACACAAACACAACCATGTATAGAAAGAGATAAACAGAAATATGAAAAAATGTTAATTAAAATTACTTCTACATGGGTAACTATTTCCTTTTGCACATTTTTTTTAATATTTATTTGTTGCATTTACTTTCTACAATGGGAATGTATTATTTTCTAACATAAAAAGTTAATTCTGAAATTTAAAAAGGTTGTGTCTGTTATAGGCACACAGAATCTTATAGGCACTGAGATGATGTGCATGTAAAGATGCAGTTATTACCAAAGTGATAAATATCTTTGGAAATATAGATTAGGTTTTTCTTTATAATTCACCCATACTTTTTCCCCAGAAAATTAAAGAAATTAAAATTAGTGCTAAATTAAAATTAATGCTAAATTTAGCTAAAGCTAAAGTTACTTTTAAGCATCTAAGCAACTATAACTAAAAAATACTTCCCCTGTTTTTGAAAACTTTACCTCAGAATCTACAAAATGCCTTTGGTAATAATAAAAGCCTCTTCGACAAAGGTTACAATGGTTTAGAGCTGTTTTTAAGAAATGTCTTCTATACACTTGGTGCCAAGTATCCTTAATCTAAAGTAAAAGAAAACAAAGACCAAAGAGTTACCACACACTCTTCAGGTTGATCAAACACATTCTGAAAAGTCATACACAAAGCTTATTTAAAAAAAAGTTAATTAAAATCAATGTCGATGTTGTTATTCTACCAACCTTTTTTATAGATTAAAATTTTTTTCAAGACCAAGATTAGATTTACTATTACTCTGTCCCCTTATCAGTTTATGTACTTCAAAATTTACAGTGTTTTTTAACAAGCAGTTATTATATTCAAGTAATCATCTTGTAGAGTAGATCAAGTAGGGATATCCTTTCCTAGTTAGGGGTAAAGCATTCAAGGCAAAAGCAGGTTGTAAGCCTTGGGCAGAGTAAGGACCAGGAAGCTGGGATAAGATCATGACCATCAATCCAAATATATTTTCTTTCTGATTATTAAATTTCAGTTACCACAGCAATATAACCCCTACCACATTATCACTATATTCTGTTAGATGGTTCAAAGTTCTTTAACAGCATTGTCTTTTTCTGAGTACAACAATAATATTATCTAGGTAGAACAGGTATCACCAACACCATCTGACAGACGAGAAAGAAGAGTGGAACTCAGAGAGAATAAATCAGTTACAAAGGTAATATTACTACCCAATCGAATGTAATTCATATCTTCTGACATCTAGTCCAACCACAATTCTTGTAATAGTACTTTGCTACCTATTTTATAGCCTTATAAAGTGCACTAAACAAAGTGTCTCTCGGCAAAAAACCTGAGATTTTCTGGCTCACAGAAAGTAATTAAGATATGCAGTCAATCCATATCCTAAAACATGGGCAAAGTCTCTCCTACTGTATTAAGCAAAGTATCAACACTTACAGCCACATTAAGTTTAAAAGTATCAAAAATGAATACAACTTATTGTTAAAGAGAGCTAGGACCAATGTGGATAAATTAAATCTACATCCAACTAATAATGACATGTCATCATTAGTCTTAATTCCATTTTCAATTTATAAATAATGTTAGATGCATAACAGCTTTAGCTGCTCTGAGTTTCTCCAGTTTTCCTTTCTTGTTCTGACCTCTGGTAGAATTTAAGATAAATATATACATTTTTCAAATGTAGAAACATAAATAACAGATAATCTTTAAAAGAATTTACATGTGGCTCTGAAATTTCTTATATGATTGCTTTCCTCACTTGTCTCATTGGGTTTCACTTAAGCTAACTTATGCTAATGTAAAATGAGGTTTTGTTCCTTAACTTGGAAACACAGGCCCAGAAACAGTTTTTGTGTCTGTGTGTTTTTTTTTATTTCTCCAAATAAGCAATATGAAAGTAAGCAAAAAGTAGTCTAAACTATCATTATTTTTATCTTCATATTTATTATAAGTGAGGGGAAAGAGATAGAACCCCAAGGGCATTATCCAATTTAATAAAAACAACATTCATATTATTTCTAAATGCATTCATACCTGATTAAGGTACAGTTGATTGAAAAAACAAATATAAACAAGCCCTTGTTTAAACAGAAATTCTACTTTGCACCCTGAAACAGTACAATGTGGTGCAGAGATATGCAGGAAAGGGTGTGGAGTTCATCCCTTTTGCCAGAACTTGCCCAGGTACTTCACTTTTCTAGGTCTTGATTTCTCCATTTACAAATTAAAGCATTACACTTAAAAAAGCAATCATGAGAATAAAATTTCTACTCTTTACAAATCAAAATCGGTTTTTACTGTCAGCAAAAGTACAAATGATCAAAGCCACAGTAAGCACTTAAATACCTAAGTGATACATTAGAAGTAGTAACATTTTACTACAAGATACAAAGATTAAAGAAGCAAGTTTATACTTTTCGGCACATATATTACCAAGCTGGGATCTACTTCTACTCCTCGGGATTCAAGGTTCTTTCGGACTGTAGTTATCTCATCATTTGCAAGATAAGCTGGGTGTTCCTCATTACATTTCAACATCTTCTCCAATTCATTCTTGGTTTCATTGTGAACACACTTTAAAATGTTTAAAAGAAGATGAAGTTTAGTTGGTTCACAATTTGGCTCACTTGTAAAAACAAAGTCCCAATTTTAATAAACATGTTGCCATTGCACAATAGGTGACAAAGCTCAATAACAGGAAAGAATATATTGTGTTGGCTTATGAATACAGAGCAACTGGCTTATGAATGCAGAACAATTACAAGAAGCCAAAAAAAAAAAAAAAAAGGGAATAAGCCTTGTCTGTTATACTTTACTTTTGCTAAAATATTTTACTGTTGAAATTACAGCACCAGGCACCTTACTATGTACTTTCTTGACCTGAGGGCATGATTTTAGTCTAGGAAAAGTAGTCTGAATATATAAGAAGAGATAATGTTCTAAGAATTAGATGACTGTAAGGGCTTACACCTGCTGATGTTTCTTTTCCGATAAATATAAAATTCAAAGTTTGATTTTTTAAGTCTTTTCATTAAAAATTGTACTTTAGACTGTTTCTGTGAGGTGCCTATCATTTTTTAAATTCACTTCCAATCTCTTCTCTATAATTGTTCACAATCTTTTCACCAAAGGAGAAAAACACATACTCACTAGTGAGAAGTTTGAAAATAAGATTTATACTTATGTAAAATCAAGTTTACCTTTTCAGTTTTTAATCTTTCTTTCAAAATTGCATGGTAAAGGGAATTAGTTTTAAATTCACTGATTACTCTAAACAAATTACTATCATAGCACTTAGCCCAAACTGTACCTAATTACAGAATCTGAGTATTTATACAAGAATAACACTTAAACACACACAAAAAAGTTGCAATGTAAAATAACTACTAATTAATACTTTCTGAAAACATGACATTTTAGAATAAATATTTAATGAAAAGAAATTTCTGCTATTTGCCCTGAAATAAAAAGAAAATCTCAAATACAATATTCCCCAATTTTTCCTGTCCTGTTTTTGCTTTCGCCTGTTATCTGTCCCTACCTCACTTGATCTTTAGGACACTGCTCTCCCATATACTCTGACCAACATCTATATTAGTTCAGCTCAAATATGGTGAGAATGTTTCAAAGGAACGGATTTTTCCTAGTAAACTAAGGAAAAAGTAATACCACAAAAACACAAAACAGTTTTCAGAGCACGAATTTCTCATCTTTAATACAGGACAATCTTAAGTTTCTTTTCCTGCTAAATCTAGTCACTCAAAAAGACAGAAGGAATTGTTAGACAGCTACTTTAAACTTACAATGTGAGACTTGGAGGTATTCTCAACCTTTTCTAGAATATGTTTCTTACTGTAACGTCTGTATCTAGAACAGTGGTTTTCAACCAGGAGTGAGAGGGTTAGAAAGGTTAGAGGATAACTTGATTCAGTGAGTCTGACCAGAGGCTTTGTTTTGAAAGAGAAAACAAAATTTATACCTTCCCAGGTGATTCTGATATCCCTCCCCTCTACACTCCACATTATGGCCTCTGTTCTAAAGTTAGCTTGGGTCTTATGCATGCTGCCCTGAAACCTTGGGAGAAAGCTCTTCTCTGAAGGGTTTCCACATTCCTCATCTAGGCTGCAGATCCTTGCATTGACCTTAAAACTAATTCCTCTCCTTCTCTTAGAAGGGATCCCCTATGAGTTCAAGTTGCTGAGAAAAATAACTTCCAACCAGGAATCATTTCTCTATGAAAGTGTTTGGCCAAAGCTTATTTGCCACAAGTTGCTAAAACAAATTCTGTTATCATTAATTGTTCTGGAGAGTTTGGCCTAATTTCACTAGGCCTTGAAGTTCAGACATCATTATTCTTTGGAGTTTATTTGCCTTACACCAGTTTTTTCCAATCAATGCCTCTTTGTCTCCAAAGTCGGAAACTTCTGACGGATCCCCTGGAAGTTCTTTTCTGAGAGACCTCCCTCTCTCAGCCCACCAGTAGAGCAGAGATAACTGATAACACCCTGAACACGGGCATAATCCAACCACTAACTCTGTCCATTTCTTCAGTGTCTTAATGACTCCTTTTTCCACCAAAAAAAAAAAAAAATCATAAAAAAGAGGAAGACTGTTCCTTCACTATTTTAAGACAAATTGGAACTCACATCTGATAGCTTATGAAACAAAAAGTGCACGAAGCTAGAAAAAAATAGGGTACTGAAATGAAAACAAAAAATAAAATAAATAAGACAATGGGAATACGATGTGATCTGGTAATTTTTCATTCTCTATCTCCTCTTTTAATATTCTCATATCGTCATCTCCTTTCTCTGGATTCAGAAACAAGAAAAGAAAGCAAATTGAATGCTACCTCTTTTTCATATTCATTATGTATTCTCATTCTATATTCTATTTATACTCTCTTATTTAAGGAATGAAAAAGAATGAGATAGTGGCATAAGACCAAGTCCCTGATAGGAAAAGAAGCTATAACAATAAGTAAGGAATTAAAAGGGTGGAGGATGAGGACTTCAATGATTTATATATTTTCCCTCTTTGACTCATTTGTAAAGTTACCTATACTTGCCTTTACCATTTTGTTCTTCTGAATTGCTCATTAAATGTAAATAAATTCTACAGTTCTGCTTCCTGTCTGAATTTGTATACTCATTTTGTGAACACAAGAGCAAAAAATGTAAAAGAATAAAATCATTTGCATAGATAACTAACAAAAAAATTCAAAGATAATATGATAGAATATAGTTTTAAAAAGTCAAGCTATCTTTTAGTCTAATTATATTCATTTTATATCCTCTAAAATCCATGTCATTCTTTTCCTTCTTTTCATAACTTTAATCTTCACTAACTTCAAATGGGAATTAAAATGAACAAAGTAATCAACCACAAAATCAACCTCTCCTTTTTAATAACACAGCTACTTCACTTAAAAAAAATCTTTCATTTATAGTTCACTGTTTATTCTTAAGATTCATTATATTTTAGAAAGGCTGACATAAACATTGAAAATTATTAAGATTGGTCTAGAGGCATGCAAAGGTTATATTTTAATACTTGAATTAAAACGAACAAAATTATACCATCATAAGACCAGAGATTCGTTTGTTTTTACCTGTTCTTGGGTCCGATTTTTCCAGTATAACCACCTCTTTTTCCAATCTGGACCTACCATGTTTTCAATTGCATTTTCAGCTAAATGAATTTAAAAATATTTATTAATTCATCAAGAATTTTATCACTTACCAAATACATAAATTATAGCTAACAATATTCTTGCTTCCTTAACTACTTCAAAGTGATATATCAATGTAAAGTCAATTGAAATAAAGAAAAAAATTATACAATTGATATGTTGCATATGTAAGATTTAATTATACATGTTTAGAATTGACAATTTACAATTGCTTATAAAGTTCCAATAAGCATAGTAGCAAACACTAAAATAGTTTGAATTATGAGTACACATAAATTTAATATTTTTAGCAGTTACTCAGCAGTTGACTCAAAAACCCCACAAATAATATTCAACTATAGTATTAATGACAAAGACTTTGAAATATTAGTCATTATTTTTTTGACAAATGTTCACTAAAGTTAGATGACTCCTTAATCACTTGGAATACTCAAAACTCAGTAACTCGTGTCTCTACTTACTATCCTTAAGACGAGCCTGAAGAGCCTCTTCCATAAAATAAATAGCTGCATCCCACTGCTGTTTATCAGATATGGACCGGTCTTCTAAAGCATTGTGTTGAATAACCCTCTGAAATAACAAGGAAAGAAAAACAACTCATTTGTGTCTTATCACTTAGTAATTTTTATTCAAATTGACAACCGAAATAACAGTTATATCTAAAATAACATAGAAGTATGTCCCTTCTACATAAATACATATTTGTCTGCTTATTTGTCAGCTTTCTGTCTAAAAAACAAACAGTAGACATTTTCTCCTATCCCCAATTAAATGAGCTGACCATCTCTAAGATGGGGGAGGGGCTATTATACATATAAAATCTAACATCTATAACCCTAATGTTCAGGAGTTAATGATACAGCATCTCTATCTTTCCTTTTTGCCACATGACCTATGTATTAGCATTTTCAAAAAAGAGAGGAGGAAAAAAAACAATAACCATTATCTCACTGGTAACAACAATGAAAAATGTAAGGAAGGAAGCTTAGAAGGCCTAAACAATCATAAGTAAGTGTTATTTATTATAAGAAAATTAATTTCCAAATATTATAATTTTTAAATGAACAAATGAAATAGGCACCATTTTTTTTCAGAAAGCCAGTCTTAATAAGCTAACAATAATAATAAATACAGTTTTCAAAAATAAATCTTCCTTTCAAAAAAATTATAATTACCACCAGCCCACAGTCAGATATTACTTTACTAAAAATGGCTTCATTTTATATTTTAACAATGCCTCTCATAACTGTCTGAGCAGAGCAGGTGCTTAATAAAGTTTGATTATGGTGATGAGAATGTTCTACATAACAAAAGATTTATCAAGTGGTAGAGGTCAGGAGCCAGGTTTTATAATTAGATAGAATGGAGCCCTTAGCTTTGCCAATGAAAATAATAGGACTGCTTAACTAAATAAGATGATGCTTATGAAATACACAGTGAAGTTTCTGGCACCCTGTAAGCATTCAACACATTGTTAGTTAGTGTTATGATTTTAGGAGTCTAACATTTTATGGCTCAAATCCACTGAAAACCAATGCATCTAATTCCTTTCTAATTACCGCAGAGGGTAAAATGAGAAGCAGCTATCCTCTATTAGTTCAGGCTGGTGGATGACAATCCGCTGAAGTTTATAGAAGCCTGTTTACTGAGAAGTTTGACTGTTTTTGAAATGACAGCCAGGAAAACAGTAGCAGAGGGTGATTATAGAAGAGCAGAGAAATGACAAAGGGTCAATTACAGATCATAAATCCTTTCCCAGTGTTAAAATATAAATTCAGAATCTAATTTAAACAGTCATATAAAAATAGTCTCCTACAAAAGTGTATCAGTTTGAGAAACTGTATAAATATGAGACTTACACCCTGATATACAAACGACATACCAAGCTGTCCTCTGCAAAATCATTCCACTTGTGGCGTTTAATACTTTCTTCCTTAACAGCTTCTTTAAGTTTATCAAATATGTCATCATGCTCTTTTCCTTTTGGTTCTGTCATGAAGCGAGAAAATTCTTCTTGTAGGGTCTCCCAAGCAACCTAAAGTTATTTAAAGAAAAAAGCTGTAGTTATACTATATAATCATGAAAACTAAACACATGTATTTAAGTCAATAGATGTGATAAATCACCTTATCAGAAAATACATAAATACTTTTGAATAATACACCTGAAACTTACTGGATTTCATTAA
The DNA here is from genome assembly GCA_028627145.1 of Eidolon dupreanum. NCBI lineage: Eukaryota > Metazoa > Chordata > Mammalia > Chiroptera > Pteropodidae > Eidolon > Eidolon dupreanum. The sequence goes on from CM053507.1 coordinate 114,108,087, forward strand.
ACAAAATCATCATAATAAAAATAAATAAATAAGAAAATACATAGAAAACCACACACACAAAAAAAGTCAGCAAATATAAACTCTGGCATAGAGATTTTACACTGGTAGTTGGTGGGATAGATCTGACCTCCTGATATATTTTGCTAGACATACACAGCGTTTTAAATTTTTAAAAATTAGTAGCCAGTATTTAAAAATTTCCAGCCTTTCTTGAACTGTCAACTCTGTACCAACACTCCTATATAATACCACCTGCTGGAGCTGAACAGGAGCTGCCCCCGTTAGATAAGGTATGCACTGTAGCCAGCCGCCAGACTTATTCATGCGTTCGTTTATTCATTCGTTTATTCATTCGTTCATTTGTTCATTCGTTCGTTCATTCATTCATTCATTCATTCCATTCCATTCCATTCCATTCCATTCCCTACAATATCTGAGCTTGCCTGCTTCTAATGCACTGTAAAGTTTAAAAATTTTTAATGATTTAGTTTTCTTCACATCTTTATTTATGCAAATACATGAAACAATGCACCAATCCTTTCAAACATAGTTGAGCATTAATCTGTCTTGTATTACAGCAAACTCCTAATTACCTGAACAGTGAAAGGAAAAACGGTATCCAAAATAATTAAGAACTAAATCACTTAAGATTAAGTAGGCTAGTTAATGGTGTATTTTATATTTAGCCTTCTTCATTTTAAACATTAAGAAATTATGGCATAAAGAAAGGTGACTGTCCAAGAATACACAGTGAGGTATACCCACGCCTAGGTGTGAAGGGGAAAGTGGCAGGAGACAGATCATTACTGTATTTATGACCACTTCTATTGCTTGAATCATAAGATATGAAAATACCCTATCATGAGACAGGGCTCAGAAAAATATTAGGGCCAGAAGGGAGGAGAGGTAGAGAAGTGGTAGCAGCAGCTTTTTCATTACTTTAGGGGTAAATGTGTGGAGAACTGATCAGGCGTCACAAACATGCAGCTTAGGTGAAGTAGGCTGTAAGAGTTCTTAGAAAGGGAGGCTTGAAGAAATTTTTAAAAAGGTGAAAAAGCTAGAACTGGAGAGGATAGAAAGGGGCCAAATATACCTGAATAATCAGAAACTAACATTTTGTTTTTAACGTGGATATGAAAAAATTATTTAACACTGATCCTAATTTTGTGAACATCTTCACACAGAAGTACAGGACACACTGATTCAGCTAAACAATCATTTTCCAGAGTAATATGCATGGCAGATCAACTTGGATGACAGTCATCATCATAAATAGCAGCTGGCATTTACTGAGCAGTTACTGTGGGCCAGATATTATCTAAGTATGTTACATATATTAACCCATTTACTCCTTAAAACAATCTGTGAGATCAGTAACATTATCATGCCTATTTTACAGATCAGAAAACAGAAATCTCAAGCAACTAGTTAGTCCAAGGATGACACAGTTACTAAGTGGGAGAGCTAAGAGATGTGGGTAAGAGAAATGCATTCTTTAAGGTACTTATAATTCCTAGTCTAACCTTCTGGCAGGATCTGAACTAAAAAAATGATTATTTAAGTATCATTGAGCCTGACAGAAAACCAATAAATAAAATGTTTCATCTGTTAAACATTTTTCTTATGGACTCTCTAAACCATAGAAGTTAAGAATATTTCATTAAAATTCAAGAAAATTTTGGTTTCGTTATATGCTATCTTTGGATTGTACCTGGAAGAAGAACCAACACTCTTAGACCAACACCATACAAATTAGTAAATTTTTATAAGAGAAGTAACTAGTAGCAGCATTAAGATTAATCCCCACACAAGATGAGAAATAAAGAATAAATGGAATATAAGGGCCAAAAAGAAAGATAGTGGCTGTGATGGGAATAAAACCTAAAATTCACAGCTCCTACTCCCTTCAGATAATGCTTCTTACCCATTTAATTAAATTATATCCTAACCTCTACTGCTTTATTAGGAAGTTGTTTATCAGTCCACTGTTTAAGCTTGATATCCACTGTAGTATTAAAAGTCCCTGAATTCATGGTCTGTGCAGCGGGAAGATAGATGTTTTCAATTACATGAGTTGATACTCTTTCCCACAAAGATTGCTGAAGGATTTCCTCCCTGAAATAAAAATAAAAAAGTTTCAAGAACACCAAATTTAAATATTAAGTTTTTAAAAACAGCTCTGCCATTAACTTACAATAAATTACACATATTTAAAGTTTTGATATATGTACACACCTGTGCATTACCACAATCAAGATAATGAACTTATCCATCACCCCCAAAAGCTGTAACCACTAGCACTGCTTCGTCACTACAGATTAGTTTATATTTTCTGAAATTTTATATAAATGAAATCATATAGAGATATACTCTTATTTTGTTTGTCTTCTTTCATCTAGCATAATTATTTTGAGATTAATCCATGTTGTTTATATCAATATTTCACTGATGAATAGTATTTCATTACATGAATCTATTTCTTCACTTGCTGATGTTCATTTGGATTGTTTCCAGTTTCTGATAAATAAAGCTGCTATGAGCATTCATGTACAAGTCTTTGTATGGACATATGCTTTTGTTCCTCTTGGGCAAATATCTATAAGTAGAACGGCTGATCATGAGGTACTTACTTATTTTACTTTAAAGATACTGCCAAACTGTTTTCCAAATGGTTGGACTATTTTACATTCCCACCAGCAGAGAATAAGAGTTTTAGATTCTCTGCATCTTGCCAACACTTGATAAGGTTAGTCCTTTTTAGTCATTCTAACAGATTAATAGTGGTTATCTCATAATGGTTTTAATTTGCATTTCCCTAATGACTAATAATTCTAAGCATCTTTTCATTGGCTTGCTTATCTAATATCAACATACACTTTATATGTGTTGACTGTGAAATGGAGTACAAGACTGAAAACTTCTCGTTATAATTTTAAAATTTATCAGACCACAACACAAAACACAGAAATATTATGGGATATTGCTAGGTAGAGTTGTTCCGACACTTCAGGATTAAGCTAACAATATAAAAGATTCATAATCAAGAGTGGAAAATTCTGCCTTAAAAGACATCTTACATGAACACAGATCTCTAAATAAGAAAAAGACAACTATTTCAATCAAGAATAAAAATTAAAATCTCAAGAAAATAATTATTTGGCTTCCCCCAAACTAATTTTCACTATAATATACTACAATATACTAAAACACTGCCTATCAAGTGGTCTGTCTTAAAAGTAACCTCTACTCTTTAGGATATAGCCTCAAAACATCTCTGCTATCCAAAAGCAAAGCTGCATTTTCTTGGGTGAGGACAAAGTCAATTTAGTCATGGTATTAATAACAGATAATGGGAGAATTTTAGGAACAAGCTTAAGAATAAGCTTGTCAGGGCCTTCAATTCACATACCATTTTAAACACAAGCATAAGAAAATTTCCAAAAACTGAACAAAAGACCAAGATCCAGTTTCTGACCACCCAGGATTTTGCTGCTCCTACCTCAGAAGAGACACAGTTGGGTATCTTTTCCCAGGAGTCTTTGGGTTGGACACCCACAATCCAGACACCCTTTCAAGGAGACCATAACAAACAACCAGACTCTCAACTCCTCATGAGTTTAAAGTAACTTTCTCAAAGGAATTTACTGCTTCCCAATCCATCCTAGTTGGCTACTATTTCCTATCCTTCCCAAGCCTCACTGGCCCTTTCATCACCAAGCTACTGTCCTCTCTCCAGACTCCCCCTATTCACCTTCATCACAAAAATTTTTATTGTGACCCTAGACTGTTCTAAACAAACAAATCATTTTACATCCTCACTCTTGCCCTGTTCCTTGCCTTTTTAAAACCTTTCCTGGCTTTTCGTTATGGACAGTGATTGTCCTCAAAATTCTGCTGAGTGGAAGCTGCTCGTTAGCTGAATGTGCTTCAGAGTTAGGCATATTCTCCTCTCCTCATAATTTCTCTTCTGGACCAACAGTTCCAAACTCTCATGTAAAAAAAATGTTGTACTATGAGGCCACCAAGCCTGTTACACAATCTTGTACCCTTACTTACAATGACCGCTTTCGTCAGCATATGTCCTCTGTGACTGTAGACATCTTTATCCTAAGTTTTACTGTCATGCAGGATAAATTCCACAAATATACAAAATACCATTCACATTATGGTTCTATTTATTCCCTTCTTTATCTCCAGGAACTTTCCCTATAATCTATTTTAACTAAATTTTTTTTTTCAAAGTAGAAATTTCTTCTTTTAAAGCAAAACATTTACTCAATGTAACAGTTTTGACCAATACAGAAAAAGAAGTCTTCCATAATTCCTCTCTCAGTAGATACAGCTTAAGTTATTATTAAAAATTTAATGCCTATATAAATATTTCTGTGCATGTGTATTTATACAAGTAGATTTTACACATACTGTTTTATAAAAACTTTTTTTAAACTCAGAATTGTATCATACAGTTTTTCATGTCAATAGCCCATATCTTCAATGGCTGCACAGTAATCTACTCTATGGATAAATCAACTATTATGTTAGGAAACATAAGTTTTCCACTTTTTTTCACTTAAAACAAAACCACAGTGAAGATTCTTATGTGTCCATCTTTGTCAAATATATCTTCATTTCCATAGATTCCTAGCAATTAATTATTAGATATAAATGTACTCACTGTTAAATTGACTCCTCTTCCACTACCTATACACATCCAATCACTAAATCCTGTCAATTCTATCTTCTAGATAACCTCTTAAATATCTAAAAAATGTCTCCTCTTCTCCACCTGCACAACCATGATTCAAGTTCAAGCTATAATCACCTCTCATCTAGATTATTTCAACAACCAACTGTCTCCTTGCTCAGTTTTCTCCACTTGTATTCCATTTTACCAACTACAAAGATCTTTCTAAAATGTAAATTTGACCTAATAAACCTCTTCAACGGCCATCACTGCTCATGGAATAAATCCCAAGCTTCTAAACATGGTGTGTAAGGCCCTCAATAATCTACTGCTTTATCTCTCGCCTCTTGCTTCCTTCTATGTTAGAGCCAGAGGTGACAGTCTTTAGCTATCTCTCTGTGTTGCCTTGCTCTTACCTCCTGACCTCTATAATACTCTTATCACTGCCTTAACCTACCACCATTCACCCTTTAAACCTTGAGATTATGGCATCAGAAACCCTTTCTGGTTCCTCAAATCTAAGTTAAGGAACTCAACTGTGCACTCCCATTTTCCTTTCATTCTTTTAACTTCTATAAAATAAACTTAATGCTTTTCACCAAAATTTGTATACATACTATGGTACCATTTTTTTTTAAAGTGTATTTCTATAAATTTAGCCAGCTATCCTTCTACATGACACACAAAAATATATATATCTATAATGATGGTGTGTATAATGTTAGTGACATACAAACATCCCTGCTTAAAATCAGTGATGATCAGGTATATTGTATAAAAATGTTGAGAGCCTATTTTTCACTATAATGCATCATATGTCAAATCTAACAACTTCCTTAAAATATGATTAAAGTATAGTAGAATGTGTATAAGTAAACAACAAACTATAATGTTAGGACATAAAATGCTTGTAACACTGCTTCCAGATCACCATATACAGACGAAAGTCCTATGACTCAAATAATTATAAGAACCTTAGGCATTATAGAATATCATATAAAGCATTATGCAGCCAAAAGATACTGAGACAACATCAACTATGTCACAAAAATAAAATGTTTTGGGTACAATGCAGTTAAATTTACTGTGGCACAAACAGTTAACATTAGGACCTATTTGATCTATGTATGTGTTAAGCTGTAGAGCCTGAAAAAAAAGTGATAAAATATACAAAATTATCTGATTTAGCAGCTCACACAATAAATATCTAGCAGCCAGATTTCTCCCTTGCCTTCTCAAAAGACAATCTATCAATACAGGCTTACTGTCGCTTCACAATTCCCTTCAGCCGCCTGTGTGTTAAATAAATTAGACTTATCTTCGAGGTTCGCTTTATTATCAGTATACTTCAATTTTAGATTTGCTCTGTCCAAACAAAACTAACCATTCCATCTGATGATGCCAGAAATTTAAAGAGGGACCATATTTTTCTCTAATAATAAACAGTATTATTAGTTATTATAGTTTACAAATCAATTTTTAAGTACATTATCCTCATGCAACCTAGTAAGAAAATAGTAGTATTATATTCATTCTGCGTATGTTTGTGTGTATGTGTGTGTATTTACATTACTTGCAACTCTAAAAGCTAACTGGCTTAAAGAAAACCACAGAACTGGCTTAAAATACAAATGATAAAAGTAAGTTGTACTGTATATGTATCTGATTAACCAATCAATGAGTATAGATATGATCAGAATCCTTTTTGCTTTTGATAAGGGAAGATTAAAAATTGGCAAATTTTGACTACTTGAAGAGAGAAAAGGTTCACTGTTGAGAATGAAAGGGCATCAAAGTGGGGACACTAGCAATACTAGCAAGCTTAAGGACAACTGCCTAGGCTCTGTTTTCAAAATCTTCAACTGAGCAAAGAAAATAGGTACAGAAACTATTTATAATGGATGGCAGTAGGAAGAGTTTTGTCCAAGAGTGATAAGTTCTTTAAAATACTACAGACTTCATTAGAAAAAAAAATATGTATAAGACTTTATTAATTAAAATACGATTGCAAAAATCTCAAGGTTATTTATACACAGCTTACTTGAGGTGCACAGAACCTACCTTGGCTATAAGGCCCCTTTAGAGCAAATTTAAGAGCACCCAAATTTACATAAAACATAAACTGAAGGTGGTAGTTTGTCTTGAAAGAGTTTATTATGAGTATTTTTCAAAAAGATATACATTGACTTGCTATTTTAAACAAATCTCAAATAGGGTTTGATTCGAAATGTGATTTGCACAAAACATATTAAATGTAAAAAAAAAAGACTAAGATGAATTAAAATTTAAAAAGAACATGAAGAAAGCTATAAATCTTCTGAAGGATACTTAATAAATACATAATTTATTCTACTTAAATACTTAATTGGTTAGACTTAAATAGTGGTTAGATACTTTTATGTTTTTGCCTATTTACTAAGTGTTTTGGGGAATGAGCCAAGGCTACAATAAATCACTGCTGTATCAACCTAAATTTTAGTATTTCATTATAATTCACATAGTAAAGTCTTTGAGAAAAGGTCAAATACTCACCAATGTTTTGGTGTAACCTGGCTCAGACTGATGACTTCATCAAGGATTTCATTTTTAGCTTTCTCAAATAGTTCATTCTAGGCAATACAGATACAAGTAAGTAAGATTTTCATATGATAGTCAGTCTATCCTGCCATGATTTTTAGAGATAACTGAAAGGAAGGCCTCTGACAGGCTAGTAGGATGAGCTTAGGTTTGAAGCATGCATAACCAGCTCTTCTGTTCTAGACAAGGACAAAGAAACTGACACAAATGTCTACCATATTCACTTAATTCTGAATGTAGTTTTTCACATAACATTTGTTCAGATAAATTTTTCACATAACAGGCGTTATGTGAAAGTATCAATACATATTAATTTAGTAAATTAGTAAATTGATGCTGTGTTTTACAAGAGGTGGCATTTTAAAATCAAGGAAAACCAGTATTTAAATCCCACTAGCGTGCAGTTTTCCACAGTGAATACTGAAACGGTATTTTTAAAAGTTTACATTATATAAATACATTAATTCTATAAGATCTTTAAAAAATATTCTTCATCTTCTCAGAAAATATTTTTAAACCCTTGTTTAGACCTTATGATTCCATATTTTTTAATATTATGAAAGAAATAATTTAAATTATTGCAGAAAAGATAATTGCTCTTAAACATGTATTCTTGCAGCTGTAAATGAGTAATCATGGTCAAAACATGGATAACCAAAGCAACTTAGCAGCTTACCAGATTTCACTCATCAAAACAAATTTTGATAGAGCATAATATTAAATTAGATATATACAAAATACATGAGGTACACAAATTTTACCCGGTCAAGTTCTCGCAGGCGAGGATAGTTATTCTTCCACTCAGTTTCAAGGTTAAAACGTGTTGCTGAGGAAGAAGGAAAGATGTTCAAATTTGAGGACTCTCTTTTTTCCAGATGCAGTGGCTAAAGGCTATCTCACATATCTTCTACATTAACTGAACTTCTGAGTGTGTAGCTTTGGCTAATGAGTATTTTGGGCTCTCAACATCTCAGCATCTCATTATTGCAACAGTTTTCCAAACTAATCTCCTTGACTCTAGTTTCTCCATTTTCAATGCACAAAACATGCAGCTGAAGCAGTTGAGTACAGCAGCTAAGAGCATGGGCTCTGGATTCATACCATGAAGACTGAAATCTTGGGTCCATCCCTATATTACATTGGTGTACTACCTACATAAGTTACTCTGTGCTTCAGTTTGCTCTTCTGTAAAATGGGAATAATAATAATACAAGGTTGCTGAGTGACTAAATGGGACAAACAGGTGGGCTTTCTAAGTGGGAAAGGGGAAGAAAGGTATACTCTCACCAAATGAAACTACGGAAGCAAAGCCATGGAGCAGGAAAGTGTGGGATTCAAGAACTAGTAGAGTGTAGCTATAAGCACAACCTGCTCTGCTTCCCAACACAATACCTCTTCCCCCAAAAAGGGGGGACTCTGAGTTCACTATAGTTTCCTAAGCTCTTTCTCCCAAACACGACTTCAAACTTTCTATTCTATTTAAACTCTGCAATGTGCTCCCAGCAATGTTTCCTCTGGAAGGAAAAATCCTGTTTTTGTACAACTGAAGATATGTATTTTTTCCATTTTCCACATATTATCTAATAGTAAATGAACTAAAAGCAACTGTTAAAGACAGGGAGTAAAGAATCTAATGGGTGCCTAAGACTGCCAGCCAATAAAATGTCTAAATTTGTTGTCTTATTTTAAAAATCCAACTTACCTTTGAAACTATCAGCCTGTTGTTCAACTGACTCTCGTACCATTTTCCAAAAGCAGTCTGATACAGCAAGGCTTAAATTTCTTGTAGTCACTTGGTGTGCCTTTAGCATGCTTGTCCTACAAAAAATAATAAGAGTTAAAGTATATTAAAATGGCAAAAGGAATGTACTATCAGCAAGTTTGAGAATGTCCTTGTATGATAACCAAATGAGAATAACCACTCCAACTTCCCCCAATACTATGAGAACTGTGTACACATATTTAAAAATGTCAGTGTTGATTTTTAAAAATCATTTTATAAGTAAAACAACTTTGGCGGTGCTCATGTTGTCTTTCACTGCCCACATGCCAAGGAGCAGTTTACAACGCCAGCGTGCATAGTGCCATGTGATGAATTGCTCCCAAATCTGTCAGAGCAGTTTGAGGACTAGCTTATTAGATACAGATAACTATCTGGAAAAAATTCTGCAAATTCAATGTTAAACTAACAGCTATAAACAAACTTTTAAGTGAAAAGGGTTTAAGCTACTTTCTCGCTATAAAATCTTTAAATATTTGAGCAAGATACCTACTTTAGGAGTTTTGAATTCTCAAAAAATTCTTCTTCATATTCTCTTATTGCTTCAATGCTTTCAGAGCTGTTTCCTACAGAAATATGATGGAGAAGTTCTTGCTAAGAAAATTAATGTTTATTATTTGAAAACAATAAAAACTTCAATTATAATAATCCATCTTTTCATACCTTTTCCCGTTACAACAGCAAAATAACCTAGAGCTTTCATTGGGAAGAGTTTCCCTTCAATTATCTGCTGAATCTATTTTTAGAAGTGAAAAAAATAAATGTGAGATGTAGATTTACAAAATTTTAAAAACCATAATATAATAGAGAGCAAATTTAATAATGCTGCATATGTATGCATTTATTTAAATATATAAATCTGTACAAAAGTATTAAAATGTATTTCAATTGCTATTTGAGGAAAAAATAAATATATTTAATTTTAGTATACTAAGAAATGTATTATTAAAACATAAGTACTAAAATTAAAACTTAGAATGATGTGTAGTGCTTTGGAGGCAGGCCTTAGTTTGAATTTCTGCTCTGCCACTTACTACCAATGTGGCCTTAAGTATGCTACTTAACTTTTTCAAAATGGTTGAGTAGATTATATGAGATGAATGCTTACTGATGTAAGAATCCCTCCTGTAAGATGAGCTGCATCCCTAAGCTAACACTGACACTCTCTCACTCTCTCATATAAAAAAGGACTGATGTAAGCTTCAATTGCATTTCAAAAGAAATACAAACTCACTATCCTAGAGAAGAGGAATAAGAAATGAAGGGCAAGAAGAGAGATAGGAAGGAGACAGAAATTTGCTTCTATCTCACTTCTCCCTATCTTATCAGGACCAATCAGGACCCTCAGTGGGCCTTACTCACAGAAAAAGGCAAAGAGGAGGTCATGGAGTTAAAACAGTTAACACAGCAGGCCTAAGACTGCTGTCCTTAGATGGCATCTGAGAACTTAACTGGTAAACAATTCCCTACATTGATATAAAACTTTCCCTAAATAACAATAGCTTATTGTGGAAACAATGTGGTCTATGCTGAACTTCTGCTTTCCTTTGGGCCTCTGGAATTTTAGTGCTTAAGGGTGCCTACATGACCAGCCACCATTAAAAATCTTATGTGCTGAGTCTCTATGAGTAACTTGTTGCTGGAGGAATTAAATGTGTCCTTTGTGACTCTACTGGGAGAGGACTCTCAGAAACTTGAGCCTGCTTTCCTCCAGACATCTCTTGCTTCTTTTCCCCTTGTGATTTTGCTTTGTATCCTATCACTGTAATAAATCTTAGGTGTAAGCATGACTATGTGCTTGAGTCCTTGAGTTCACAACCAGTGAACCTAGGGGAAGTCTGTCTTGGGAACCTCTGACAGACAGGCATACTCTCAGAAAGTTTCAGTTGGGAAGGAAAGAAATTCTAAGCTGCATGAGGGATAGGTACTTATATATGAAGTTGTTGTTTTATGGGGGAATAAAGATATAATAACAGATAGAGGTCACTACATATATAACACTTTTGTGTTAAGCACTATTTTGACCACTTTAAAACAAATATTTAACTCATTAAAACGTCACAACTTATGAGACAGTACCATTAATATCTTCATTTCCAACAGATGAGGAAGGCTATAGCACTAAAAAAGTTAAATAACTTACCAAAGGTTACACAGTTAGCAAATGGAACAGCTAGGATTTGAAACCAAGCAATCTGGCTACAGATGCTGCACTCTGAACCACTATCTTGCTTTTACAATTAAGTAGAGAGAATGCCCTAAGTCAAGACTTGAACCCTAATAAGACCTATACATAACATTACCTTGAAATTAACCTCTTTCCTTGTTATAGGAAGGGAGAGAAGGAACACTGAACACATGTTCAGAAGTTGAATTTCAGAAATGAAAATCACCCAAGGACACATCTAGTTGGTGGTAGAGCATGGATAAGAATTCTGAGGCCAGACACATGATCTAAATGCCTTCTCTATTAAAAAAATTTGCCACATGGTATTTGACCAGTTAGAAAAGGTAATGTTTATCTGCAAAAAAAAACTTGGCACACATTAGGTCCTAAAGGAATCTACACTGCCACTAGTTTTACAAAGAAACACCACAGATGAGGTTAATGACCGTGTCAGCAAACAAAATATTTAGGGTATACAGTTTAAGTATTTCTAAAGCAAAGTAACTGTAATTATTAAATTTTATTTATACCTCAAAAATCACAATTAATTTACTTTGTTTTTAGTGAGAACCAAGAAAAATCCCACCACTCTCTCTGATAAAATATTCCATAAGAATTTTTTTTTTTTTTTTACAACCTGTCCCTGTCATAACTGGAGCATATACAAAGAATTTGTTCTCATGCAATAAAGAACTTGCCCTCACCCTGCTTGGACTAGCCACATTTTTCTCTGCCAGGTCTACTTTGGTCAAAACAAATATTGTCCTTTTTCCATGAGGATCCATTTGACTGACCAAATCTGTAACAATGCTGCGTTCAGCATCCACAGATCCATCTGGAAAAAAATGAAAAAAGATACTATAATAATTGCGAAGTAGATTTTAAAAACTTCCACAGGCTACACTCTTGAGTCTATATTATAGTAATGAAAATTTTCTTAATACATTTTAGCTATTCTAGCCAATAAAAATGTCTATGATGCCTACAGTAAAATTTATCAAAATATTCCCAACTTCAATTCTATTTACTAATAAAATAAATGAGTAAGAAAGAACAAAATAACTTGTATGTTTACATAACATGCATATTTAGAGCAAAATTTGAATTGCTAAAGAAGGAAGCATATCAGTGCAACTAAAATCTTTTGATGAGATTTACCTTGAATACATAGTATGATGGCATTAGGATTCTGCATATAAGCTTTGCTGATACTGAAGATAGTTTCCTTTGTGTCAGGAGCCATGCCTGACGTCACAGTCTTAAAGAAAAAGGTTTTAAATGTCATTAAAAATGTTTTCCACAACAGGAATAAGATAAAATACATGTTTTCTATATACTTACATTAATCACACCCGGTAAGTCAACGAGCACCATCCTCTGTAGTCCCGGGCCTTTTACATTCAAGGATATGGTCTACTCAGGAGAAAACGAAACAAAACAAAACAAAACTAATTGTGTGGAGGAGTTTGTTAAAAATTCTTTGGTGATACATAGTCTGAAAATTCTGTAACTCATTCATTCATTCAGATGTGGTTCTCAGAAAAAAGTTATTCTTTTTATGATCCTAAAAGTAATTATTCTAGAAAATTACCTACAAAAAGTACATTGTTTGAAATATTTTTTAAAAATGTTATCTTAGAATAGCTGCAATCTAAAATCTAAACATCAATACTAATATCATGATTTATTTCAAGTCATAAATATTGGATTTCCATAAAACATTGTTGAAATAAACTGCAACACTCACCTCAGGGCTAACAGTGCAGCCTTCTTTCACATTTTTCCTCATTCGGAGTTCTATTTCATGTCTTAATGCTGCAAGCTATGAATGGAAAACAACAAAATCCTAAGAAAATCTTTGGTTAACAAATATTCCATTTAGTTGCCTTTTAGTAGCTTACACAGGTCATAAAGTTACACACATAAACCTCATAGAAATTCTGCTTACATCTTCCTCTTTGGTAAGGTCGAACTCCCGAGAACTATCTTTAAATAAGGCTACGTGGTGAGGACCTTCACTCAGAGTCACCTGAAATTAACAGAAAATCGAGATGTAATAATGCATTTATGATTCATATTAATTCCCATGGCACTTACATGGTCTAGACAGGGCCACCGCACTGCACAAATCCAGGTGTCCCTTCAAACTAACATCAGGAGTATCCTTGAGGGCTGTCAACGTGGCAATACGGAGATCACAGAATTCTTTATCCATATTGTGTATATATCTGTCACATTATGACTGCCTAACAAGACTGCTGGCTATTTACATCTCTCATGGCCTAAAATACTGCTGCCTCTCTTGTTTTGCAGTTAATGCTATACAAAGCCATCCATCTAAAACTTTCAAAAGTAAATGAAAACCTTGCATTTTAACTTTAAAAGTAAATTTAAGTAAAGGACAATTCATTTATTCAACATCTATTTTATTGAGAGCTAACTGTGTCAAGCATTTAGGTAGGGAAATGTGAAGAATTGACTGTCCCTGGTTTAGACCTTACTATATACTGAAAGAAATATACAGAGATAACAGGACACTGTAGTGAAACCTAGGATGCCAGAGCAGAAGGTAGTACTAATTACAGGGGAGCTAAGGCAGCCTTTCCCTCAAGGCATGATTTGAGCAAGAATTAGAGAATTCTAATAATATATATTATAGTCGGTGGTTTCACGAGAACTTCTAACTTCACATATAATTTTCAATCATAATTTCTCAAGCTTCTCTATAATGATCTAATTCGCTTTTAAAATACAATTCCTTCTACTGAGTTTGGCTAACCAGGCAAGATAACAAACCAAAACCAGCTGTTTGAAGGCATGAGACAGCAAAATCAGGACTGAACCCAAGAATCCAAAGGATTTGGGGGGAATATTCCTGCAGCTATTTTCCCTCTGGGCATTTGCTGATTTGTGGAACAGGGCGGCCTGAGTTAAAAACTTGTAGCGGTTTCACTGGCTTGAGGGGTCAAAATCAGTATTCAACAGCCACAATTAAAGGTGCCATGCTCCCAGGGAAAAATGCACAGCAGGAAGGAAAATTGCAGCTTTACATTCTGCACTCAATTTCCCTTTAAGGCATTTGCACATTAAGAAATGAAGCAGAAAGAAGCTGCTAAAGAGGCTAACAGGCTAAATCAAGAGTTAGGCAATCTCTCTTCCAGCAGAGACAAAAATCTGCAGTTCAGAGTCAACCAACGAGGAGAAGGTCCTGGTAAATGTTGGAGGCATAATGGCATCCTGGAAAGAGACTAGTTCTGCTGGTTTCAAGGGAATCTGTCCATACTCTTATGAGTCTGCCAGAAGAAAGTGAACTTCCTAAAACATAACATCATTCACAGCCACTACAATCAGGGTGTTAGTAATAATGTAAAAGGTAGGTTTTACAATGTTACAATTGATTATAGAGCATGATAGGAGGTATAGTCAGTTCATTTTTTTCTTCCTAAACTGGAAGTATCCCAAACGCTCATCAACAGTAAAATGGATCTATAAAATGTGGTACATTCAAACAATATCACAGAGCAATAGAAAAGAAACTAGTTTGACGCAACACTGTTGAATTTATAGCAAGACACCCTACAGTGCACTCTGTATAAATTGAATCACACCAGACTGTTGCAGTTACAATAAACAGACTTCATTCCTGGATGATTTTAGCATCAGCCTCATTATCTCATTTTCTACTACTATTCTGGCCTTTATTCTTGGTGATTTCAGTTTTCCAATTACTCTATACCTATATCCACCAGCTCAACTAAAAACAAAATAAACCAAAAAAAAAAAAAAAAAAACCCACAACCATACAGTGTCCCCTTAAATTTGTGTCCACAAACCTTACTGGGGACTTCAGTATGACTCATCAATTCTAGTATTTCTTGACTTCCCTCTTCAACTCAAACCTGGAGTCACCACTTGTCTAGAAAAGACTTCACAGAAGTGTGAAGTCTTCCCTCTTACCTCAGCCTTCAATACCTTCTCTCCCCTCTTTACAGCTGATCGTCTAGCTTTGTATGGCACTGAGGCAGTGGAAGCAATCAGAAGGAAACTTCCACTTATTCTCCTTACTTGCTTCCACTGTAAATCCACTGATCAATTCTCAGTCTTTGTCTTCCTTGATTTATCAGCAGCATTGACCTCACCAATCACTACCTTCTCTTGGATATTTTCTATCCCTGACTTTAGCATACCAACGGCAGGGTTCTAGTTTCCCTCTTACCACACTGGCTGCTCCTTTACAAGCTCTTTCCTTGTTTCCTCCTCCTGCAATCTCTTAATGTTGGGAGTGCCCAGGACACAATCCTTCCTTGTCTTCTCCGTCTCTACTCAGTAAGATCTTACGTTGGTGATCTTACCCAATAAGATCACGGCTTTAAATACCACCTTTAGATATCTGATTATGACTCCTAAATTTAAGTCTCTAGCTCAGACCTCTTTCCAAATTTGTATATCTGACTGTTTATTCGTTAACATCCCTCAGCAAGTCCAAAACTCCTGTTTTTCTTCTCCAAAGCTAATTCACACTAATGCAGAATACCCCGTGCCAATTACAAGCTAATTTATTCAGGCCAAAAACCTCACAGTCATCATGACAACTGACTTTCTCTCTCTCCATGTCAAATATGTCAAGAAATTCTGATTCTACTTTCATAAAAGATACAAGCATTTCTTATCACTGTCACCTTCACTGCTATTTCCTGGGTCCAAGTATCACCTGGATACTCTAATAGCTTAGACCTGGTCTCCCTTGTTCTACCCATATTGCCTATGTCTATTTTCAGCACAGTAGTCAAAGAGAACTTTTTAAAAAGTAATGTTGTTACCCTGCTCAAAACCCTGCACTGGCTCCCGATTTTATTCAAAATAATAAAACAAAGTTTGCATGATGACCTACAAGGCCCTAATGATCTGCTTCCGCTAGCCACCATTATTCCTCTAACTTCATCACCCACTACTCTCCACTTTGCTCTAGTCACACTGGCCTTGAAGATGACAGCCAACTATCTACCTTGGGGCTTTGCACTAACTTATTTTCTACATAGAATACTCTTGGAGTAGATATCCACATGACTTCCTCCCTCACTTTCTATGAGTCATGGCTCAAATGTAACCTTATTGATGCAGACTACCAACACCCATTTCTCCCGCCTGGCTCCATTTTTTTTTCTTTTCTGCACAGCACTTACTACCTTCTAACATACTACATAATGTACTCATTTATTATGTTTACTATTTATTATCTGTCTCCCTCTACTAGAATGTACCCTCCATTACGGCAAAGATCTTTGTTTTGTTTACCAACACACTGCATAGGATGGTGCGGCACATATTAAGAACCAAAAGAATATTTGTTGAATGAAAGACTCTGTAGCCACAGACTTTCTTCCTGTAACCATTAATGAATGATTAGTGCTTCTATGTATGGACAACTTGTACACCGAGTCCCAGCCTCTTTCACCTCAATGACTTTGCTCCCTCTTTGTTCCCTTTTGGAACATTTTTTTCTCAAATAATCATTACATACAGCATATAAATATCTTTAAAAACATTCCTTTGACCCAACATATTTCAATGACTACTGTATCATTTCCCTACTCTTTTTCATAGTACAACCAGAAAATTATCTATATTTACTGACTCCACTTCCAAGATTTTCATTCTCTCACTCAGCCTTTCATTTACCTTACTCAGAGTAAACTCCAAAGGCCTAGTAACAACTCAGTATAACTTGGCTTTCCACTGTACCTCTGCCCTCCTCTCCTGTCTTTCTCCCCTCACACTCAGCTCCTGTCACACTGGCTCCTGGCTGTGCCTCCTATTGATTTCTACAATAGAAATAATTCCAAACGCTATATGTTAATTCTTTCTTTAGTTGAAATTCTTCGTTGCAATAAATCAACAAAGCTTGCCGAAGTGATTACTTTCCTAAGGAACTTCATTCAGATGGCCTATTTTCTTACCTTAACTGGAGAGCGTGTCATCATCTCCCCAGATCCTCGAGGAAATATTCGTGCTTGAGCAATCATTTCCAACACACTAGTTTTTCCAGCACTCTGATCTCCAACCACAACAACCTTACCGCAATACAAATAACATTTATTTATATTATTCGATACAAACTTAAATTTAAATATGTTTGAACGCTGCTGAGAGTGCTTAGTCTCTTAAAATATCTATGGTTAAATGATTTAAAAATACCATCCATGAAAAAGTGATAGTTGATACATGTATGTACATGGACAATATAAACAGCAAAACATGAATTGGATCCATTATTTACAGCCAAATTTTTATTAAAGACTTGTGCTAATTTAAACCACTATTTCTAAAACCAGATCATTCATGTTCCATAAATCTTTTTGATAGCTAGTTTACTCTTTACAAAGATATTTTCAATTCTGAGGTTAAATTTCACCCATGTGCGGAATTTAATCCACTGTTCAGGTACTTTAAAATCATGGATATTGGGAATATATAATGCCAAATATTTGATAACCTTCCTTTATGACACATAAATATAAGTAAACAAATGGATCAAAACAGTCAAACAACATTTAATGCTTACAACATCATCTAGAACACATAAATAATATTATGCATGTAAAAAATTCATGTCTCTGGTTCTATCCATCTGTGTATATAATCATGTGTATATACTGTGAGTATGTGTACATATACTTTTTTAAAACCTAAAGTGTTTTTTGCTAATTGGCAAGTTCACTATACATTAATTTTTCACTTACCCTTGGCAGATGATCTTGTGTATTATAACTGGCATCATAATCAGATAGAACATCAAGAACTTCAGAATACATGTCAATCAAAGATTTCTATAAAATTAAAAAAATATTAAACAGTGAAAACATTTCTTAAAAACCATAGATGTATCACTAGAAAAAACTGATAAATCCAAAATGTTTTTCCATAATCATTATATTGTTTTTTCTTAATTACATTAATCTATTCATAGCAAAACAGTATTGAATAAAATTCTATTTTTTCTTATCTAATTTATTTTATTTAGAGATATACTGATCACTAGAGTACATTAATTCAGAATTACCTAAACTTCTAATTAAATAGTAAAAGAGGGAAGTCATTTTATATTGAAGAGTTAATATTAAATCCCCAAAAAAGGAACACCATTAATACCATAAAGGCCAAGTAAGAGGTCAGGTGACTAAGTGAAAGGAAATAATCCTCTGCCAAGTTTGGTGTGTGTGTCAGAGATGGAGGTGGAGATGGAGTTGGAGATGGAGATGGACATAAATAGAGAGAGACTGAGGAAAGGATTTAGAGAAAGAATCACTAAGAAGATTATTTAAAATCAGCAAGAATGACTGTGTAGTTTGATAACTGGGCAGACTAAAATATGAGAGCACCAGGGGCAGACATCCTGTATTGTTTCTCTCTTTATGTAGAACAAGGATCAAATACAGTGCCTGGCATATAACAAGGTTCAAGTAAGTATCTGATGAATAAATGAACAAATAAACAGGCCAGGAAAAAAGGGCTGCTATCAAGCATTTAATAATTAAAGGTATGTTTTAATAATAAGGTACAAACAAAATAAAGGCCTACAGTTTTTCATCTCTTAACACCTAGAAATAAATGGAAAGTAACCACAATCCCATCCACCTAAAAAAAAAAAAAAAAATTCTTCAAATTTTCATTACCATTTTATTTTAGGACAGAAAATATTGTTTCTGAGATAAACTCTCAAAATATATTAATACTTGGACATGACTTTTCTCAATTGCCATGTGTAATTTATAAATAAAGTCATGCTATTTATCCGCTCTAATGCAGTCATGATTTAGAGTCAGAACTAATATATGTTGGTTAAACTATAATTACAAATATTTGGACCATGGCTACAAAATATATGTGCCATGATTTATTGTAGTTTTCCTACACACAAATTTCTCTTTACTTACATAAGATGTAAGTTAAAAGAACTACTTCAATTTCATTTAGCACACACAGCTTGGTTTAGTGGGCAGTGAGGTTTAATTTATTGATAACGATAAACACCAATACGTTGATGATAACAGTACCAGCATATACTTTTTCAAAAATTCTTTAAAATGCCTAAAGAACCTTCCAGAAGAAAATGTTAACTCTTTTAAAACTGAAGAAAGTAGCCTAATCATGCTCTGGAAATACAAGCAAGGCAATGACAATAAGTAATATATAAATGTCTATCAACTCACAATTTCAATTTTATAGCTATAGAAATTAAATAAGCTTAAATGCAAACAAGGTATTTTTAAAAATTAAGTTGATTTATGAGAAAAGGCTGCTAAAAATGAAGATTTAATGGGCACAGTATAGAACAAATGCCTGAAGACTATAATTTGTGAAATGTCCTAATATAAGAAGAGAACCTCCCTATCCTTGAAGGATATCAGATGAGAAAGAAAGGATGATAGAACACTTTACAGTTCCTTAAACACTAGTACTGATGAACATACCATTTGAAGTGGCAAAGTTCTGAGAACTAACACAGTAAGATAAACTTAAAATACCTTAAGTTTTCTATGATGGATGCCTTTATCATCTTTCTGCAACACTAATTTTCTCAATTCTTTGTTCTCCTTTTCTAATCGCTCCAAGATTCTCTGGTACTTTAACTGCAACAAAATAATACCATAATTATATAAGAAAAAGATGGGTTAATAAATAACATTAATTAAATCTAAATTAAAAGTTTCCAAATGCTGAAGTCGTATCTCCCATTTTAAATAATTTCATTTACAAAGCTCCTATGAGAATGTTGAGAGAATTATGAATAGTATCTCATACAAACAATAAAATTCATTATAGTTTTCTATTATAACAGCATTTTATTTGGAAAATCTTCACTGTAAATTCTTCATTTACAATAAAGAAATTAAATTTAAAAATGTTGAAAAATGTAAGAATTTAAAGCAAGTTCTTAAGTATACTCGGTGAAGCAATATTTCCTAATCTACAAAAATTTTAAGTCTTCATTATGGGAACATTAGACAAAAATTCAAATTCTCCTTATTCCCCATACTAATTTATGTTTTAATTGAAATGATATAAAATAATAATAGCTAAAAAGTACCAGAGCATGCATTATGTGACAGGCCCTTTAGTGAGTGTTTCACCTGCATTAACTTCCTTAAGCTTTCACATGAGGCAAAAGCTACACAAATTAGGAACCTGAGGTTAGAGATGCTTCATGGCCACAGAGTTTTGAAAATACGTCTGATTCAAGGACTCAAACTCTTCCAAGTTTTGGTAAGTTCCCACAGCCAGAGATTACATATCAATTTTTTTAAATACTGATATAAAAAGAGATTTAAAGAAGAGTAATACATTTTGTCAAAGTACATGCTTGGCTATGCAATTTTCTTCTCTAGTAAATGAGATCCTTTTCCAATTAGCCTTCTCAGTTTGTACACTATTTCTTCTCTAAACATTAACAATGTTTGGAAACTATTAAGAATTACTCCACCCAACAACCAGAAGAATGTTTATGTCCAACTTACAACATCATGGCTTTTATTATGGAACCTATTTCGTATGAAAATTTTTTAGGTTATTGTTATCTTCCAAGAACAGAGTAAATAACAAGAAATCACTGCTCTATCCTCAGAGAATGTCCAACTTAAGCCAAATAAAATAAAAATGTATTATGTAATTGAACTATATAGTATGAGACAGGTAGAACTATATGTTAGATTCTACTGTAAACATTTTTTTACAGAACTTATTCATTTATATATACTAACAGTAGATATAATAAAATTCTGGCAGTATCACAGAATTAGATCTTTGCTATCTAATATGGTAGCCACCAGTCACATGTTCAGTATATAAATGAACATCTTGCTAATATTTTTATACTAATTACATGTTTAAATGATACTATTTGGGATATATTAGGTTAAATAAAATATATTATTAAAGTCAATTCTACATATTTTTACTTTTTAATGTAAAATTTTTAAATTACACATGTGGCCTGCATTTCATTTCTACTGGATATCACTGATATAGATAACTCCATGGTTTATTATATCATAATTCTCCATACAGTCTTTGTGTCAACACCCAGTGGCTAACTACTATAACTGCATAAGTTGAAGGGTTAATATCAGTAGATTTTCACTGGCTCATTTCTTTGTAAATATGAAAGTCAATTATGGGGTCTACAAAATTTCTGAGGATGAAACCATTCTTTGGTACAGGTGCCAATCTGTAGCCATCCTGAAGAGGTGTGCTATTGGGCTGTCCTCCAAAACTCTACACGAATAATTCTCAGACTTAAGGATGCATCAGAATCACTTGAGGGCTTTTAAAAACAAAGATCACTGTGTTCTACTCCTAGAGTTTCTGATTCAATAGGTCTGGGATGGGGCCAATAATCTGCATTTCTAATAAGTTCCCAAGCATGCTACCGATCCTGAGTCCACACTTTGTGACCAATGATTCTTAACCGCTGGCTGCAGATTGGAATCACCTGGCTGGAAAACCTTAAAAAATATATATGGTGATGCCCACACATACCAATGCATAGTCAGGCATAAGAATCAATATATAGCAGCTATCAAGGAAACCTGTGACTCAAAGTATATTAATTACTTAATATGAGCCAAATTGTCCCATTGTATTGTATTCTCTAAAAAGAGAGACCAAAGAAATCTTTTTAACTTAAAAAAAAAAACTTAATTACATATCATTATTATGTATATAGAATAACTAACAATGGAGTGGGTGATAAGGTAATTTTGCACAAGAATGTTACCAACTCATTACATTGCACAGGTCTTTAAAATAATAATTTTATAATCAACTATAAGCAAAGCAGTACTAGAAATATCTTTAGAAAAGTTATTATCTGATTGCTTTTGGGCTTTAGAGAAGCAAAGGAAAAGTTCCAGAGGGTCCACTGACTAAGGGAGACTCAAGTCCAGTTTCTTTAACTGTTACTTAAATTAATTAGCCTATAAATGTAAAAACGCAAGCATAGGTTTACATAAAGACAGCCACTTTCCCCACTTTTTTTTCCTACGGTAGCTTTTCTTTAAAATTAGAAGCAAAAGATTTACTCAAAAAGAGGTTTTACAAATAAATGAGTCAACTACACTTATCAAGTTCCTTCTTTATTCCTTATTTCCCAATTAGCTTTTACATTTGTCTATTGATAATAAAGTCATATCAATAAACTGTTCCAAATTTTGCTTTGTTAAAAAATTAAATTTCCACATCTTCAAACCTACATTGGCATATAATAAAGTCCCTGGTTCTTTTTACTCATGAAAATTACCTGAGTATGCAGAAGTTCTTCTTGAAGTTGGTCAATTTTCTCTTTGTCTGACACCTAAATATTTTAAATAAATTAAATTGATTTGATTACAATTACATTTATATAGAGTGTAAAGTAAGTTAATTTTTTTAAAAGTATTTTTAAAGAATAAAAACCACTGGCTTTATATGCATATTTAATCAAATCAAATTTTAAATGCATTTCATCGATAAAAATAGCTCATCAAAATTTTATATTAAGTAAAACTCT
Source organism: Eidolon dupreanum (assembly GCA_028627145.1). Taxonomy (NCBI): domain Eukaryota; kingdom Metazoa; phylum Chordata; class Mammalia; order Chiroptera; family Pteropodidae; genus Eidolon; species Eidolon dupreanum. The sequence goes on from CM053507.1 coordinate 114,130,840, forward strand.
TAAAAATCAACCATTTTCCTGTTGCTCTTCCAGTCATTTCTTATGAATGGCTTGTTAGAAAAATAAGAGATCAACACATATGGTAATTATATTCTTCATAGGTTGTTTTGTGTGCAAGCACAGGCATTTGGATGGTTGGAGAAATAAGGCATTGATATCCCTACAGAAATTATTTTGTGAAGTCAGATACATGTTATCACAGCTACTGAAAAAGTTCATTGGTCATAGTGTATATTTTAAGCGAATACCATCCATTTCTAGTCTATAATTAGGAAGTATTAATAAATGCAAAAAACAACTTGCATTTTCAGAGCTCAGAATGGAATGAGATGATTGTTTGTAAATTCAGTTCCAGTGCAAGATATGCTAACCAATACATAATATAGCAAATGCGTCAGGAGCAATGAAGTCGAGTAAAGCAACTAAAATTAATTTGACATAAAGTAGAACAAAATCCACAAGTAGTGCGGAAACTACTTCAAATTGTTATTAATGTTAATAGCTCTAAAATATCCAAAAACAACAAAGAACTTTATCGTATAACAGGCTTTAAAGTAGTCACAATTCTAAATATAAAACACAATGATCAATTATAATTAAAATGTCATTTATGACAAATCCACATAACTGTGCTTTGACTCCTTAGTGAGTGCCAAAGCTGTCATATTCAGTCTTTCAAAATAATTGTTTCATTTCTGATAATCAAAATTTGTAAACATGAATTTATTTCATAGGAGACAAAAATCAAGTTAAAATTCATGTAAATCCTTGTTCATCTTCATTCATTGGCTATTTAAGCAATCAAGACATTATGGTTGCAAATATATATGGAAAAGTTTGAAATAATTTGCTTATTAAGGTAGACATCAATAATTCTCATCCATGCAATAAAAAGTTATTTTGAGATTTTAGTTCCTATTTCCAAATACTTTATCAAAGTTTTCTCAAATATTTCTCTTAGATAAAAATGACAATGCTTGCTAGCAACAATAGGTACATATTATTTTTTCCTTAAAAGCCTATGCCTAAAAGTCTCCAAATACAATTCAGTAATTAGAAAGAAAAAATAATATAAAACAAACTGTATTGCTGTTTTCTCATTCCTGTATACGAAGCAGAGATTTGTGGATAGAAGCTTTTTTCATTTGACTACATTTGTGTAAAATGGACAAGAATTATTAATAGTCTCCTCAACTGTGAGGAAACAAGAAAGCTGGAGAGGACCTCAGAACCCAAAGAACAAAATCTTGAAGGCCAATGAAGAAATAAATAATTCCACACTTTGATCATATGGCATGCCATCATACTGTAACAATGTGGTTATAAAAACTTTGTTATGCAGATTAAATTCCCAATTTATTTTAAAAGGTACTTTAATTTACTTTGTTCCATTAAATATTCATCCAACTGCAGCTAAATTAGTATGAAGTGTATTAGTAAAAACTGTTTTAGTTTGAATGTGAATATTTAACGATTTCATGCAACATATCCTAAGTGACATAGAAAATTCAACATTACATCTTGGGAAATAATTAAGAAGCTAATACAATTACACACAAAAAATAGAATGTTTACTATAAGCCAAGGGCTTAAAAGGTTAAGTTAGTAATTTGGTAGAATAAAAGGGTATACAAAAAGTTAAAATGATATAAGGTCATTAAAATATTATAAATACAATTGTTATGCTAATATTAGTATTTAGGAATCATGACTTAAGATTTTTATAAATTCAGATTTTTAGGAGTATTTAGGTTTATCATCTGCCCTTCTGGCACAATTGTTAGGAATAACTCATGTATAGTTTTACCTTCTATCTGCTTAGTTTAATGGAACACAGAGATTAATGTTGTAATTCATGACAGGTGGTGGTGGAGTCAAAAATTACACCAAATATTTTCTGGGAAACAAGATGAAAACCTTTAGGTTTACTAAATGTTAGAGATTAATAAGAAGATATTTACAAATCTTCTTAAGAGACTAGCACATGCTATTTTCAACCTGGCACTTATTCGAGGTTTTAACTAGCAATCTGGGTATATTTTATTTACGTGCACTTTACTGGTAAAATTCTTAAGATGAGTAAGTTCTTGTCCTGTTGTTTAATATATTGTTTGCATTATGAAACTAATTTAAAACTCACCCTGACAGAAATGGGTATCAATGGTCTTGAAACCAGAGCTTTTCTACAATTCCAGGGCTGTGAAACTGATGGAGAAAGAGCGGAATCCTCCGCAGAAACAAGCTAAAGCTGAAAGAGAAAAACCTTTACTAGCTCCTCACAAAAACCAAGCCTGATTTAAAATTTTTAAGTATGACTTCCTACTAAGCCATCGTGGCCATTCTGAAATACCAAAATATATATACGAAATACTATAAAAATTTCTATGTATGTGTACATATTCATAGGAGGCAAAACAACCAATGGCAGTTTTAATCTACTGTCACTGCATAAACTCTTTGCTCAGAAGATACAGGGAACATTTATTAGCTTCTACAAATAAGATAATAAAAAAAAATGAAGACCTACTTATATTTTCAACGAGAGAAAGAATGATTAAAAAGCAAGTAGCTGAGGATTATAACTCAAATAAACATCGAATGCTGGGAATGATAGAAATCTTATGAATTAGGATCTTGATCATTATGATAGTGAAGGGCTGAAAAGTCATCTGTGTACTATTAGGGGAATGGTCAGGAAGATACAGTAAGGAAACTACCTTTCAGGATAGTATGAAGAATGATGTTATGGTTTTTGAAGTCTCATTTACTTTCACACAAGATAACTCCAAAGTGGGTAGGAACAAGCCCCGTCTGGTGCTCCACTAGTATGCTTTAATAAAACAGATGGCGGAACAGTCCTGTCAGTCACTATTTTACAAATGAGGGAAGGGAAGCATAAAAGAGTTATGTGGCTAACCCAATAATTATTAGAAATAGAAATATCTCTATGTCTGAAAATAGTCCATAGAGTAGGCCTCAAATGAGCAGTAACCCTTGGCAATGTAGACAATGAATAGTATTCACTTCTAATATCCCCTAAAGCATCAGATTCAAAAAAATCTTAAACTGTATCTTAATATGGCAGACCTATGAGAGTCATTTCAAATTATTTTACCTTTATGAACACTTAAGAACAACCTTTAACTAGAGCTATATTCATATTTCTTAATAACATACTAGAACATAATAGTTCCTTCCCTTTCTTTCTGCAACAAAGCTAAGAAAAGGATAGATCAGCCTAAGCATCCAATCTGTTACAATATTTAAATGGTACTCTCAACAGTATACAGAATTGAGAATGCTAAAGCACCATTTAAAACAAGTCTTTCCCAGGAAACACTTGTACTTTAATCAAGCAAAAAAAAAAATAATTTATGTTTTTATCTACCTATGTAATTCACTCACTGAGAGCTAACAATATACAGCAGTTGATTCCACAGCCATGGAATTGAGAAAAGCCAGGAAGTTATACTAAAAAAATAAATGGAATTATGATAAGCACTAAGTATTAACCACCACCAAATGAGACAAGGTTAGCTGACAGAATTACTGCACTAAATCATTATCTATAATTTAGCTGATTCCAATATCAGAACCTGCAGCTAATTATATGTATGATTGAATCTTTTTTCCTAAAATTTGTACATAACTTAAATTTTTTTCTGATATATGTGACATAATTAGCTGATTTCAAGAGCTCAGAGTATAACTTTAAAATCATTACATTCATTTCATTTTGACTCAAAAGTCCTTTTGAAATATTAATTTTGAGTTCTATCTACACTGTGGGATCATCTAATAGTCAAAAGCATATTTTTAAGGACTTCTTGATTGTACCTATAACCAGATGTTTGTATATTTATGCTGACCTTTAGTAAAATCTGTTCTTTAGCGATCAGAATTATATGAAATTTCTAATGTTCTATATTTCAGTGGGTCCAAGGTAAAAATTTATTTGCACTGACTTAATTGATGAATGAGGACAAACTTTGTGCAATGAATTGTCAAAGTGTATGAGAATAACTATATCCCAAAGTTAAATCAAAATAGTTTTCTTGTATAAAAAAATAAGAATGTTCTCTGCTGATCCATTTTGGATAAAACAAATACATTTCATGCTTTAAGCAATTTAACATGGTCAACCACAGTCAACTTTTTCATTTTAGAAATGAAAACTTAGAGAACAAGTAAATAGATAAGTTGCCTACAAACTTAGGATGACTAAAGTAACTGGACCAAGTAAACGGCCATTCGTAATTCTCTAAATGCAAATCCATGGACCCTCACAGATAATCTAATTTCCAGAAAATATATATTTTTGGTTTATATATATTTTACCCACTTGAGGAAAGTTCCATATTTGTATTATGTATCTTTCATATTTTTTCTTTATCAAAAATAATTTCTCACAATCAGAGTCCATGAATGGATTAAGGCGACATGATCTTGGTAGAAATGGCTGATTAATGTGAACGCATGGGAGCCCCCTTAAACCATCCATCACCTTGCGCTTCTGTTGGGCATAGCTCGTGCTATACTGGCCAGCAGCTCTGCGTGCTTCCTCTTCATGCTCTTGAATTTGCTGTTGTAAGAGAATGAGCTCACCAAGCAGACTCTGCCATGAGTTTACAATGAGGAGAAGAGGAAAATTGGGGAGGAGAACAATGTTAAACCAAAGGGCACAAGAAAGGAACAGATGTAAGTTAGGGAGGAATGGAAGCTTATAACAAAAAATGGAAACATTTATGTACCTTTAGAGCCATTATATAATTGGACTCTGTACCATATTTCCATTTTTCCCCCACAGTAAAATTAGATGTCTCAGAAATATAAAATAGCATAGTTGAAAAAGTGGAAGAAAAATGCAGTGACTATTTGCTGAATAAAACAAACCAGATATGTAATATCAACATATAGTAAAATCTAGACTAACAGGAATGCTCAAGGGAGGTGGTGCTGTAGTTAACTAAACTTCCTAGTAATGGGAAACTCAAAACAACAAATACCTCAACCCTTATTTTTGAATTGCCAGTATGAACTAGTGTATGCTCCAGACTTGATACATTTGAGGAAAAAAAAACAAAACTGAAATTTTGAATAGTGTTGACCTTTCAGGCCTAAATCTTTTAATTCTCAACCATAATTCTAATAGGACTGAATGGAGGCTACATATAGCTTATTTACTTATTAAATTATTACTTTCAAGTAAATATTTTCCTTGATATCTGATATTTTCAATTAAACAACAGTCCATCAAAACTATTATTTTGAATTTTTGAGAATCAAGTTAATCAAGGTTTTACATTAATCCATATATTCTACATGCCTATATACACAAGTTTATTTGACTAAAATGTAGAGTTCTTTTGCAAATTAAAAAATAATGTTTTAGGTACTGTTTTAACTTCATACAACATCAAATAAGTAGTTTGATTGAATATTCACCTTTTATAAACTGTTTTGACATTATAAAAATAGCCTCAGAATATAACCCAGAACATACCAATTACTAAAGCAAAAGCACCATAAAAGAACATAATTAAGATACTGAGATGATATAATTATTATTAAAAATAAAAATAAAACAAAACCTAGCTTGGACCTTTACACAAAATGATCACCGTTTCTGTGTAAAATTCATTCCATTTAATAGTAATGAAATATTAATCTGGTGTGGTTTTTATCACAATGTACTCACACGTGACACGATACTAAAAAGATCATTTTCTGTACATTATTTTTAATTGCTGCCCTATTAGATAACTAATCTCGAGAAATGTGGGAGAAAAGTCACAAGCTTAATATTTTTTCAATTAGAAACTTTAAAAATACTAAGTCACAATGAACAAGGTCACTATTTAATTTGCATAAGAAGTGGTCTAGGTGAACATGCGATCAGTATTTACCAAATTATAAAAATAAAAAGTTAGGAAAACTAATACTCATTAAAATAATCTTAATTAGGAGTTTCAGATAGCTTCAGAGCTTTTTAAAATAACTGTCCAAAATATCTTATTTTGTATAATACAATTAGAAAGTCTCTTAAAATACTTGTTATCTTTACAGTCAAATTTTAATTAGTAGACTCACCTAGTGAACTTAGTTTACTTCATGTAACCCAAAGACATATATAAATAAAAAGGTTTTAAAAAAAATACAAATGGAAAAGTATTTTAAATTCAGGGAAAGTGTTAGCATATAATTTTGAGGATTTTTGTTCTCTTTGATTCTTAATTTTAATATATGAGGCTATAATCATCATCAACAATAATGAAACTAGCTGACTTACTATAAATCAAAGGATGAAACTAGTGGATATTTCTGCATGACAAATAAGAAAACATCAAAGTTGCAAGTAACATAACTGAAATTTCAACAATGGTTTCCAAATTCAAAAAAATATATCTTTATAAAGGCTTTGCCTTTGAAAATGTCTTTTAAATACTTTTACAGTTATTAATAAGTCTACCAAAGAAAGACAATGCCAACTCACTACTCTCATCATTCCCATAATTTTTTGTCACATTTTTCATCAAGCAGAAAAATCCAACTTTTTATTCCAAATCCAACTTATTCATTTAGTCACTTATCACAGTTATTTCTTCTAATCATCCAAGTATTTAGATTTCTCAAAACAATTCCCTTTTAAAGAAGAGAATTCCCATGTTGGCTTATACAGTAGTGTACCTATGCTTTAATTAACATACCAACCAGTATTCTAATTTATAAAATGCCAAAGCAGTGAGAAAATATTCCACATTTCTTAACTGTGTTGGTCTATCAGGCACATGATTTTTTTTTACTTATAGCTTAAAAACCCCTCCCTAATCCATTGTTTATATCTATATACAAATTGTATGGTAAATATTCTAATATCTATGACAAGAAAACACCCTTTCTCTTGTGACACCTCGCTTTCCTTCAAAGTCTGTTACTGAAAATATTTTAAGAGAAAATATTTGAAATTAACTGTTATCTCCTGAAAAAATGTAGGAAGAAAAAAAGAATTAGACACAGAAAAAGCTACTTACACTATACTACACAACTAAATTAGGATGTTACCCTTATCCAATTTTAGGCATTAAATATCACCCTAACTACTTATTGATAGACTATACAGCTTCTAAGTTAAGGCCAAGGAGAATAAGGAAGGGTATAAATGTGTGTACTAACTGTGCAAAATATACTCCTTAAATAAACAAAACACATTTTTTCCAACAAATATTTCCCAAGCTCAGATATTTTTTCTCTCAAGAGCACATATTTTTAAATATGTACTACATATAATTGTTATTAATAAGTTGTTATAAACAATTACAGATGATATACTCTCAAAATATCTTCTAGCTATTGCCAATTTGATACTGCAGCTCTCATGGTCTCATATTTCATATAGTGTTCACAGTTTTAAAAAAAAAATTATGATGTCAGAATAAGTCAGTGATAACTCCAGAAACCAAAATATCAACTAGAAATGCTGCAAAAACCTAAAAGCTGATGAGTTTGGTAGAAAAAAAATTAAATAATCTTGAAATTATAAGTCATTTATATGTGAGTACATATATTTTAACCGTATTTTAAAAATCTATAGCAGAGCAAGGCCCATATCTTGTTTGTTTTTATACTTAGCACCTAGAATAATGCCTGACATAGTAGATGTGTTAGAGCCAGAACCTAGAGTAGGGCTTAAAATGTCTGTTGCTTGAATGAATCAAACTGTACCCTACTTTTACCTAGTAATACACAGTTTGTAGCATGAAATCCAAAACGGGTTTCCTAAAAAATGCTTATTCTGTAGATAAGCCACACATCAACCCTATAATCCATTCTCTCATTTTCACACTCTCCAGAACAGACTCCATAGAAATTAAGAGGGAGGAAATTAGTCAAATAATATTAATATGCTGTTAACTCATACACTAATTCAATGGTAAGATAATAATGATCATAGTCATCATCATCATCATCATCCAGTAGCCAATATTTACTTAGTTTTATTATGTGCCAGATTTTGTAGGAAAGGGCTTTACATAATCCTCACTACAACCTTCCCCCTTTTACAGAAGAGGAAACCAGAAACTCAGAGAAGCAAGGAACTTGTCCAAGGTCATACAGCTTAGAAAGAATGAAAGGCAGGATCTGACTGCAGGCCGTGTGACTACAAAGTTTGCACCTGATACCGTCCTGTTACACTCAATATTTTCAAAGTACCTTTGACCCTTCAGGTTCAATCTACATTTAAAAGATTAAAAGATTATAATATTACAATACTTTGAAAAGCATATTTAAATAACCCTTTAGAGAAAGAGTAGCAAACTACGATGGGCTCGCTAAGTAACCCAGAAACCTAGGGCCTGCAAACCTAAAAGATTTGCTATTTGGTCCTTTAAGAAAAAGTTTGCCAACTCCTGCTATATTATTTTAATAAGTAACTTGAGTCCAAAAGAGCTTTGTGAAAGTGAAGACATCTTTCTCCTTCCATTTAAAAAATATTTCCAGCCATTAAACTACTTTTCATGTTTGAATAATTCTGCTATTTAACTAGCTAAAAAGAACTATTTTCTATTTTTTTCTTTCCCAGTAAAAGGTAACTCTGTTCATAATATTTATAATAAACTGAAAGTGTATATTATTGATTATCAGAAGGAAATGTACTTTTCCACTTGGATAAACTTGCCCCAATTCACAAATACCATATCCTATTTTACCATTTGGACAATCTCTAGAAATAATAATTTTAAGAGAGAAATAGATTAGTCCGTATATTGATAATATTGATAATACCAATAGTATTATCAATATTACAATTTTTACCAATCCTCTGTTCTAAATTTCCTATAAAGTGTGTATACACAGTATACACTTATTTAATGTTTTTTAAATTACATAAATGTGCAGTGTGCTTATTATTAAAGAAATAAGATTGCCCATTTTGTCACTCCATTTTTCATCATGCACATCTTTGCTGCTTTTCTTCCTCTGATCCCTCTGCTTCCCATCTACTACACTCCAGTACACAAGTGATCTGGCTTCCCGGCTAAGAATCTAGCCAAGTGTAAGTTGCTAGTTGGTAGCTAGCTGCTCAGGCAACTTAAGTTTCCTAAATCTGTGGTTTCCTGATGGTGGTAACTGTGAGAATTTTGTTTTGCCACAGTTACTACAATATTTCTTAGATGAGGAATCCCAAAAACATCAATTGTACTGAGGCAAAACTGCTTCATTACAATTCAGAATAACAGATACATGTACACCTTCACTTTCTTGTTCTACTCAACATTGCCAAATATTGAAGGCCAAGAGAAATTCACAGGTAATCAGTGCAAAAAGAACATATTATATAAAATCTCTGGGCCCACTCTTGTTAGCATCAAATTTATTTATTTTAAATTAGCCTCTCTTCTACGGGTTAAATCAACCAACTAATTTTGCTAAGAGTTTGGTGCTATCCTAGAAGCTCTGAGAACAGAGATTCTACGGTACAAACATTCCATTGAACAGTAAGAACGCAAACCAAAGTAAATAGCGTTTCATACAGCAAGTGTTTTAAATGTTAAAAAGTATACTTAATGGATCGAAAATGGTTATAGAAGACTTAATGAAAGTGACTATTGAGCTGGGCTTTAAGGATAAGTGGAAATTAGGCAGCAGAAAGGAAAGAAAGTTATTTCAGTTGGGAGGTACAACATAAGCCACACAAAAGTAACATGTAAAAAGGAAAAGCATAATGTATTACTGTTTAGCAATTATATTTAAAACAGTAATACCACTTTTCATTGTTTAGGCTTTATAAAGTCCTTCGAATATTTTCTATAAATTATAAATGTCCTTGTAACCTTCAGAATGACTATATTCCTTATTTCTATGACATGTTTATGACTAATTAGAAACACAATACAACAAAAGCACAGACAATAAAATGTCTCATTAGCAAAATAATTTTCACGAGAACACAACAATCTTACTGAATCTAAAAAAGGAGATACACTAAGTAGTCTTGTCACTATATATATTATGATCAGTATATAGAAATCTACTGATTTACAAATCAGATGAGTCCATTAATACATTAAAATAGGCTCACCACTCAGATTTCCAATTTGTCTTCTGGTAATTCTAAAGGTCTCTAGGTCTCAAAAATATTATTCAGTTTACATCAAAGGTTCTTTCTATTATTTTTTCTCCAGTGTACACGTTTTAAAATTTTTGATTAACAAAAAGTATTTATTAAAAAGTGGTTTCAGTATTTTTCTATTTTTTATTTATCGAAAATATGTATAAGAACTTTTAATCAACATAACATATATAACTACTGCCCACAAACTGAATGGATAAATAAATCCAGGCAAAATCAAAGAAACTTGATGTTTAGTTAGCCCACACATCGTTATATGGAAAGACATGTTTTTTGTAGACTTTTTGAAGACCTCCATTACAATTTTCCAGAACACCTAAATGTCTAGTGAACCCAGACTGGAAACCACGGGTAATCACTTCATCATGTTGTTCATTCTGTCTGACTCAGGTCAAACAATCTGACATCTGTGTTCCCTCAACTCCCCGTCACTTTCACTTCAGCTGATTTTGAAAGGTCCTAACTGTTCCTCTACTTGCCAGCACTTCTCCAGATGTGTTCTCCTATTAGAAAGCACAAATCTTTTTTTTAGTTCTACTTATAGGAATGTTTTTAATTTATTACATTTAAAAAAAAATCTGATTCACATTTACTTTTACATTTCTAGAGTTGAGTCAGAAACTCAGGTACAAACCAGACAACCATGAAGCGAAGGCATGACCGCTTCAAATCCTGGATACCATTTTAAATCTGGGGCTGTGTGTGAGACACCAGACTTGAACAAATCAAAAATGTATCAGCTAAACTCTGGATGCTATCCTACCACCTCTGATCATTGCCCAAATTTTCAAACTTGATGTTTCAGAGTAACTTCAAAAAGGTTAGGGCTATGCTAAGGTCTCTCCTTCCATGCTCACGTTAAACCATCAAGTTGAAGAAGTCTCTTAAAATCAGTTTTTCTACATCTTGTCTGAAGCGTTCGTTATTCTCAAGTATTATAGGTAACAGTCAAGCCTTGAAAATATAATGCTGCATATTAATAGAATTAAAACCACTAGTCAAGGCTGAAAATGTTTTCTGTATAGTAAATTTTATACAAGCATTTGCTACAATTTGATTTAGAATGTAAGGAGAGCAGCTGAATTACAACTCTTAGTATTTACAACAAATAGTTGGAAATAGTAAATTTTGAGTTTTTTAATGGGCGAGATAATTACTAAAAATTAAAAAAAAAAGTTAAAAGGGCATTTATCTTCAAATAAGGAGTAAATATAAAACAACAAATGTGCTTTTATGTCTACTGTATAAAATTAAATCTATAAACATAATTAAATTTCTAGAAATCTATTCTTTTACTTTTTCTACATTGTAGAGCTCCTGATCATTTACTGATTATTCATTTATCATCATAGTAGAATTTTATCAGCACTATCTGAGTCAGGCCCTGAAACAGGTTTCTCATTCACCAGAGTGATCCTAGGCCATATCAGAGAAAAACAAAGATGCAGACCTCTCTTAACTGATTTAGGCAACAAGAAATCTTGTCACTTGAAAACACACTACCACATCTGTAACAGAGGTTCCTTCTCCCTGGTTACATTGGCTCCTCTGTATACAGTAAGTCTACGTGCATTAAGGGCCAAAGTCTTGGGCTTAAAAGAAGCTGTGCATGATAGGCTAATTTCTATTAAAATTTTTTAATTTTCAAGGAATCATTTATCTTACTAATTCTAAAAGATTAAAAAAGACTACGGAACTATCAAGTTAACATATGAACATATAGAGCAATGTTCTATTGCTAAATAAATCTAGAAAACCTTGTATACCCTGACTTTTCCTGACGCTTCCCAATGCACATGAGTACATTAAGGTCTGAGAAATCCTAGGGAAAAGAAGCCTCTTGTTTTATTTATACCAGCTTTTCCCACACATATTTAACAACAAATTCCTTAGTTGGGGACAAACTCTTGAAACTAATACTTCACAGAACATATTTGAAAGAAATGGGTTTCCCTAATTCTATTTCCAAAACTTCTGTATAGTACCTTGCATTTTGTAGCAAGATTAGTAACAATACGCAGGTGTTCTGTATTTGCTCCTCAGATGCTGCCATTTTCAATTCTTCCATGTAGGTAAAAACACTTTAAATCATTCAAGACTACCTATGTAAAGAATTCTTTGTTCTTACCTTTCTATAATGCTTATCATTTTCAGATCCACGATCTGTTGCTCTAAATGCAGTTTCTCCAGACGAACCTTAAAGATAAATATAGAGTCCTTTAAATTCTCCAGTGATGTCAATAATCTAAATTCCAAATTATATTTAATTAATTAAAAGCTAATGGATTTTTTTGAGCAAGTATTACTTTTTGGAACACCATTCTTATTTTAAGGAACATATTGGTAACCTATGCAAAATGTTTAAAAAAAATTACAGCATGTTTAACCTATTTCTTAAAATATCACTAAAAATTATAATAAAAAATAAGATAATCTTTGATAAGAATTATTTTACATGAGAGTACTTACAGTCTGGCCATATACCACTGCCATAACAGACTATTTATAGTAAAAAAATAAATTTTAAAATGTCAACTATGACAGGACAGATGAGACGAACTAAAATTACTTTTCATTTCAATTATCAAAAACAGATCAATTTCAAGAAAATATTCTGGTAAAACAAACTTTCTTTTTAATAGCTTTAATCTTATAATACATATATATATTTAGGAATTTTAGATTTACCACAAAATAATTATTTTATTATATCCACCTAAAGGAGAATGAATTTGCCCAATACGGTTCTGAGGTTTTAAAATTCAGCATAAGCAGCATTATAAATTTGGTCTGCAATTTTATTTGCAACTAGTTTATTAGAAGCATTTAAAAGGCATGTTAAGGTCAGCAGAAATGTCTGTTTACACACCTAACAAGAGAAGTAGGTCAGAAGCTCCTATGACTTCACTAACCAATTTGTGACCTGTGAAAAATCAGCAAAAGGGGAAATAGAAATGTAAAACTTAACAAGAATGAGCAAACAAAGATGTCTGAGATCTCAGATGTATATCATGAAAGGGCAGTAATTGGGCAAATACACCATGATTAACTTTAGTAAATTCTATTCATTATGCTCCATATTAAATTTGTTTTAAAATCACCAAATTAGTTCTAACCAATTATGAAAAGCAAACACATAGGAAGTCTCATCTACTCGTCAAGAACAAGTGATATTTTTTCCCTGATTGACTAAAGACTAGCTTGTTTAAGTTCTTGCAAACTTTCATTCTGCTGGGTTAAACAAAAATCAAAATCACTGCACAACCTAACTTTGTGTTTATCTTTTTTTCAAAAACATGTTTTCCATTTGTACTAAATGCTTTCATTTAAAAGACAGGAATAAACAAATAAATGCATGTAATTATTTTTCCTCTGTGGCTCCTGACATTTTAAATGAGATCAAATATAGGTCCTTCCTTACCTGTGGTGAAAAAGTCCTTCAGTAAGCTGAGGCTTTCAACAATCTTGTCAAAGTCAGGTGCCAACTTTGCAAGGTCCTCTGAATTAGGAAGAGCTTTTCTAATTTTCTCTGGAAAAGACAAAAAAAAATCTCAAAATAAGAATTTGACTATTAAAACAACAATAAAATTTAAATAGTCATCACATATAAATTTAAATCAAAATATTTTTTTCCATTTCTCCATATTACAACTATCAGACACAATGTTATTCTGATAGTATTCCACAAACCATGAAATTTTTTAAAAAAGACTTACCAAAAATATGGCTTAGATGGAGACCTTCGATTTTTAAGTTAAATGCCTTAAGAAAAAAGCACTGTATTAACTATGTTAACACTGGACTGGAATCAGAAACACATTTTGCGAGAAAGTAACAGTATGGAGGCAAAGAATCAGAGAAAAAAGAAAAACATCTCTTATAGCACCTGGCCTAACTCAAAAAAGCTATCACATCTCAGTTCAGATTCAAGGGCAGAACTCTATTACTTTTCTCCTCCATCTTATAGTCCCTAAAAAGATTCACATCTCTTACCAATTGGAAATAACTAAGAGCCCAAGGCAAGCTTGTATTTTGTTTTAGCTAGTTTTAGTTATAAAATAGTCAAGCATTGATTTTTGTTTAAAAACACTCAACAATTTTGTCCAAGTCTGGTATAACTTCCCAGGGTCTATGAATTAGAAAGGGCTTTTCTCCATTTCCCTGAAGACCAAAACATACAGTCTTAGAATAAGAACAGCTATTATTCTAAGTGCTATAAAAGTATTAACTTGCTTAAGCTTCAGAGCAAGTCTATAAAACAGCTATCATCGACCCCATTTTACAGATGAACTGGGTCATAAGGTTATGTAACCGGATCTAAGTGCATAGCAAAGAAGTAGGGGAGTCAGAGTTTTAACCTAGGAGTCTAGGTTTAGAATCTAGGTCTCTGACAACATATTGTCAAATGTATCAAATTAAAAAGCTTTGCTTATGAATATTTAAAAAATAATTTGAAAAAGTAGTTTTCCTCCAAATACCTTTGTCAACACAGCGCAGTTTTAAGAAAGTACTATTAGTAAGTACATGTAGAGATGAATTCCACCTCCATATATACCTAAGCTAAGAAATCTGTCTTAAAAAGGAGGCTGAGTAAAATAATTTCATCCAAAAAAAAATTTTTTAAGCTCTCCATAACTTACTGGCAATCAGTTATCAAATATAGTTTTTTTTTTTGTCACCTACTATTATTAGAAAAGGGAGAGTCTACCACCATGCTACCCTGAACAAGCTCGATCCTGTCTGATCTCAGAAGCTAAGCAGGGTTGAGCCTGGTTAGTACTTGGATGGGAGACCACCTAGGAAGACCAGATGCTGTAAGTGTAAAAAATAATAATAAAAAAAATAAGGCTTTGTAAACTGACAGGGTCCTTGCAATCTGTGAGGTCAACCAAGGGTTGCCTCGCCTAAAAATAAATAAATAGATAGATAGATAGATAGATGGATAGATAAACAGATAAACAAATAAATAAATAAAAAAGAAAAGGGGGAACAGTGGCTGATAATATGAAGAAATTACTCTGGACACTAGCAGACTTTTAAGGAACTTAGTTGCAAAATATGGAGGTAATCAAGGTATCCAATCGAAACAAGCTAGTTAGGTGGGTCATGGTCCATTTATTTGAGATAACACACAACACTGAAAATGATGTCTGGGAAGGTTGCCTGGCAACATGAAAAACACTGACAAAGTGTGTGACACAGCAAAAGATATGATATTAAAGTGTATGTTCACTATGATTATACAATTTCTTTTTAAAAAAGAAACTAAAGTATTAACCACATACAAAGAACAGTTACAATTAAAAGAAAATGCTCCATAAGGACAGTGGCAGCTATGTTAAAGTGATGGGCTAATGGATACGTTTTTCTCTTATTATAATTTTTTCTTTGCTGTTCTTATTATTTTTATCATTAAAATAAAACTGCTATACATTAAACTCATGAGTTAGAAAACTATCTGAACACAAGTTCTTTTTCCTAAAGACACTACAAAAAAAAGCATTTTAATGTTGATGATACAAACCAAAATCAACATATTCATCGATCTCCCAGACAATGTCGGGCACAATCCATTTATAGTCACTGAGGTCTGGTATCATATCTTTCCACTGCTCAAAAGTCTAAAAGATAAGAAAGTATGCCAATCAAATGCCCTGAATGACATATAAAAATATAAGGAAAACTATTTTATTTAATTAAAACAATCTAAACTGAGTGATATATTTATGTTCAAACTTTTAGAAAAGAAAGTGTCCTCAACTCTTATAAAAATAAATAAGCATGCAAACATATAAAAATGTAAATGTTCTTTTATTGAATATGAAAAATATAAAAATTCAAAGTATATTCATATTTTAAACAGGTTTCATGATTTGGCTTTAAACAATATTGTAGAACAGAAGACAGACCAGGAGTCAGGACACCTTGCCTCTGGTCCCACCCACGAAGTGGTTGTACGAATAGGCCACTTAACTTTCTTATCAGTGCTACCAAAGGACAAAATTGAAAAATCAAACGAAAGTGTTCTCACTCCCAGCACAGTATTCCTTCCACTAGGCCATATTTATCTCTTATAATAATAACCAAGATTCAAAGGCATTTTATTACTATTCACACCATTAAAACAATCTAGAATATAGAAGAGACACAATAAATGTTTAAACATCCAATTATATTTTATTGCACTAAAGAAAGTTATTTATGCTATAAAACTTAAAATAACCATGCAGAATAACTGGAAAGGCAGTAGGAAAGTTAAACTCACCTTTTTGGCTGTATAGCCACCTCCAACAGCAGATCCCAGTACAAGATATCGAATTTTTAAAAGTCTTGCAGCTAATCTTGCTGGCCAAAAATTCCTGTGGGGCTGGTAGCCATATTTAACTGGGGAAAGTTTCAATTTACGTAAAGGAAGGTTAGTTAGAGACGAGAACTGCTGAAATGATGTCCTGAATTGGGGTCTTTGAAGCTTTAGGGTAGTATGATGTGAATAAATACTTCTTGAAACCAGATGTAGTTTTTGTAGTGGTAAGCATCCTTTTATTCCAGAGCTATGTTTCGCTAGGGATTGGCAGACCTCACTGAAAGAAAAATGGGTATGGGAGAAAGATCAGACAGGGTAACAACACATAAAGGAAATGAAGCAAAATGAGCAATCTACAAAAGGAAAAACACAGGCATGTACATGTGGCCAACCACACTATGTCATACAATAGTTTACACTTACTAATCATTTGGTATGTGCCAGGCAATGATGTAGCATGTGCTATTTCAATGAACCCTGCTAATAATACTATAATAATTTTACAAACGAGGAAAAAGTGGTACATAAATTGAAGCAACTTGCCTAAGTGCACACTGATATAAGGAGTAAAGGTGGTTTCAAACTCAGGCAGTGGGACTCCAGAGCCCGTCTTCTAATTTATGATACGTGGGCTACAATCTTGGTCCAAGGAATTGCAACAGAAAAGAAATAAGGTGGGGACTTTATCAATGCTATTCACTGTAAGTAAAAGTTGAAAACAATGCATGCAAACTTTTACTTTCAAGCACAGAAACTCCAGCAGCTTAAAACAGCTATTCTCTGTGCTCTCATCTATGTCTCACAATTGTGAGACAGCCAGGGATGGATATTAAGAAAAAATCATTAACACCTCAGGCACCTGGATCCCCAGAAAAAAAATAAACGAGAAGAGAATCTAAACATACATCTTACTGTCTGAGCTCTCTTTTTCTCTTTCCTGGCAGACAATGGAAGTTAAACACCAACAACCACATGCCTGATTATTTATCTTATTCAACACACATTCATGGTGCTTACCATGAACCAGGCCCAGTTTTAAGTAGTTTTAAAATATTAATTCATTTAATTACATGGGACTAGAAACTTAAGAAAAAGGAATCAAGGAAGATAGAAACAATATGTGAAGGAAGGTGGGGTAAAAGGAGTATCAAAACGCCAGGCATTGTGCTAGATGTATTCACAAAGGCTAATATTATTCCTCAGAAAACCCAGGAAAGTAAGCAAATTTTACCAATTTGCTTTTTTAAACTGTCTTGCCTAAGGTAGAATGACAAGTAAATGGTGGAAGAGGGTTTGAAATTTAATTCAGTCTAACAATAAAGCCCTAATTCTTTCCACAAAAGACACTAGTGGGTAAGAGTGTGGAGAACAGTGGATACACAAATAGGTAACATTCTGGAGCACCTGTCACCTGCTCTGGAACACTAAGGATGACACTGGGCCTTGCTTTAAGACTCTTGAAACACTACAACTTAGGAAACCTGAGGGAAATAGGATTTAATAGTAGGAGAAAATACACATTGTGGGTTTAGGCACACTGCTCATTTTGTAATTCTACATGTAAAGGATGCTTCTAGTCACGATTTCCTTTTAGAAGTTGCTAAACGTTCTGTACACTTTTTTAAAACTTTGACTCCAAGATAAATCAAATTTTACCTATCTTATAAAAAGTTCTATCTTCTTTTATTCATCAAGAAATTAAATTCTCCTGACCTCAAACTCAGCATATATAAAAAGCAAAGTCCACATTTTAACTTCAAAATTGACTCTGTTCCAGCAACTATACACACATGAAAATTAATAACATGTCAAGGGTGTCAGAGACAGTGAAGTGGTATAAGAGTTCACAAGAAAGTGGGTAATCCCTAAGGGTTGAGGTCAGTGAAAATTTCCAAGTAAAACTTAAATAGGTGGAAAGAGCCAAAAATGGGGCAAGAAATCTAGATGGGGGAAGGGTATAGAGGTAGGACAATGAAATGACAAGAGACCTGATAAGCTAGCAAAGAAAGTTCATTGTGGAAGGTGAAATTGGAGAGGTGGTCTAAGAACAAATTACAGAGCCAATTAACATCAGGCTGAGTTTCAATTTTATTTTGTAGGCAACAAGGAGCCACTGAAAGTTTCTGAATAGAATAATATGAATAGTAATTTAAAAAGTTATTAAAGGCAATGTTAAAGCCTAATCTCCAATGTGATAGTATTCTGAGGAGGAGTCTTTGGGGGGTAATTGGGTTTGTACATGGTCATGAGAAATAGAGACTTCATGATGTGATCAGGGTCCTTCTAAGGCGATCAAGAGCACAGAATTCTTTCTCCTCACCATGTGAGGACACAGTGAGAAGATGGCCATCTAAGAACCAGGAAGCAGCCCTTCACCAGACACCAAATCTGCCAGTGCCTTGATCTTGGACTTCTCAGCTTTCAGAACTGTGAGCAATAAATGTTTGCTGTTCAAGCCACTCAGTATATGGTACTTTGTTATGCCGCCCAGAATCACAAAGCCACAATGTTAGATCAGGAGATCGGTAAGTTTATCAAAAGAGGAGAAAAAAGGTGATCTTATTTCAGTTGCCCAGATATGAGAAGAAACTAAAGTGAGCTGGCAGTAGTGAGAAAGGGAAGGAAGAGTTAGATACTGGAATGACAGACTAGACATAGCAGGAAGGAAAAGAGTAAATAACAACCATAATGTTTTACCTGGGACAACTAAAGTTATCACTTAAAGATATAAAAAAAAAAAAAAAATCAAGAGATTAATCAACTGTGGGAATAGCTTATAGTTCCATAACATTTAGCTCAAATTTCTTTCAACTCAATCCCTACATCCACTTGTCTTTTTTTAAAAATTTTTATTATTAGTTTCAAGTATACAGTACATTGGTTAGACATTTATATAGTTTATAAATGATCCCTCCAATTGCCCTTTCTCTCCTCTGGCCTAGCCATTACATTAATTACATTACATTAATGCTAACTGCATTCCCTATGCCGTGCTCCCCATCCCCGTGTCCATCAGCTACTAATTTGTACTTCTTTAACCTTTCACCCCTTTCTCCCAGCCAACCAAACCCCCTCCCCTCTGGCTATCACCAGATTGTCCTCTACATTTATGAGTCTGTTTTTGATCAGTTTGTTCTTTTTGTCCGCATATGAGTGAAATCATATGGTATTTATCTTTCTCTGTCTGACTTATTTCACTCAGCATAATAACCTGTAGGTCCATCCACATTGTTTAGAACGGTAGGATTTCATTTTTTTTTAATGGCTGAGTAATATTCCATTGTATATATGAACCATAACTTCTTTACCCAATCATCTGTTGATGGGCATTTAGGTTACTTCCATATCTTGGCTATCGTATATTGTGCCGCCATGAACATAGGGGTGCACAGATCTTCATGAATTACTGCTTAAGCCTTTTGAGTTGGATAAACTTTGGTTCCAATCATGGTTTCATTGCTTACTAGTTGGACAATCAAACACAAATTATCAATTTACCAAAGCCTCAGGTTTTCAGTATGTTAAAATGAAATAATAGTTATATCAGAGTAACAGTCAGTAATCACCAATTCAAGTATCTTATTCTGAGCATAATCCCCTTTCACTACAACAATCTTTGACACTATTGGGACACCTAAGTAACTGATACTTCTATCTTCTTACTTATTTGTTTCCATTTTAGCTATTTACCCACCTTAAGTTGCCTAGTTCATCATACTGTCAATAACTATTTTGCAAATACTCGACTCTTTTGCCCTCTGATTTTCTGTGCACTTGACTAGCAAAACAGAAATCCTGGATGAACCTTATTATCGCATTTCTCCTTGCCTGCACCAGGGGAATGTAGCACTACTGAAGAAAATCACAGCTACTGGGCAGACAGCTCACCTAGGCCCTCAAGATTGCCTGCAGTCTTACTTCATTTCTTTCAATCACTTCTACTCTATTTGCAATAACCCTTGTGCATGTGTGTGTGCATACATGTGGTGTATATAATGGAGTAGTAGGGGGGATTCTTGCCAGAGTTAGCCCCAACAATACTGACATCTGTAATGAGATCAGATAGCCTGCCCACTCTCTAAAAGCCCTAAAATGAAGCCTGCTAACTGATACATCATACACATAGAACACAGTTTGCTAAATCAGCCTCCTCATTCAAGGGTAGACACAGGCATCTATGGTAATCATTAGTCTTTCGTGTTTAAATATGATTATATAATCAGGACTTTGTAGAAAAATCAGCAGTTCTTAAGATGAGGGCCAAGACAAACAACATTATTAATCCTGGAAAAAGAGGAGATATGAAATTCTAATTAATATTCTCAGGCTTCCTAAAGATACTGCATATATAAAATAGAAGCAGGTTGTTAATGATAGTAACTGAAGACCAATACAAAGTTTACAGAATCACACATGCCTTTAAGAGTTTAATAAATGTTAAAAAGGAGTTCATGGAAATTAAAGCTGTAAAGGCCAATACGAAAAGGAAAAAAAAAAAAAAAAAAAAAGGAAGAAAAAAAGAAAGCAACACCTGAAAATGAATTAAGGAAAATCTCCAGAACTTAGAATATAAGGAAAAAAGTGGAAACCGTAAGAGGTAAGTTAAGTCACTCAAAGAAGTGGTATCTGAAATGGGGTGTGTAGAGAATGCAGTCCATGGGATGCACACAGTGATTCACTGGGATTGGAGAAGAAAGCACCAAAACTTCCAGATTTTTTTTTTTATATCATCCTTTAAGATTAGGTTAAGGTAGATTTATTATGTAAATAATTAATCAGTACAGAGGTACATTTATAATTTTTTTAAAAAGTATATACACATATTGTGGTATATGCATATTTCTTTAACAGATGATGAGTACAGATCATATTTGGAAATCATGAACATACAGAATCAATCTGAGAAGACTAATATTTGTATAATAAGTGCCTAAAAAGAAAAAAAAAAAAACAGAAAAAATAAAAGGAGGAAAATAAATAAATAAGAGAATAAAAATTTTCCAGAACTGAAGAAAGAATCTTTTTAACAGAAAGGCCCACTGAATGCCAGGCTAGATGGGTGGGGAAGGGGAGGGATAGGAAAAGGGGAAGACCCAAGCCTGGACAAAGTCTTAAGAATTTTAAGGCCAAGATCCTAAATGCTTCCATGAAGGAAAAAATAGAATACCTGTGTACACACAGGTATTGTCTTGTGAGTTTGTATTAGTTAACAAAAATGCTAGAAAAAAAATGTAGCAATGCCCTCACAATTCAGAAGGAAAATAATTTTGAACAGACTTTTATATTCAACCAAACTAAAAATCAAATATAAACCAACACAAGATTCTCCTGCTCCCCCACCCCAAAATCATCTATTCTCTCTCATCTACCATCTTTTTCACCTGTATACCGGTCTCTAGTATGTAATTCTTTCTTCAACAATTTTACAGAAATATCTATTGCACCTAAATAAATGTTGGTCATTGGCCTTCTTATATGGCTATCAGCATGTATTTAGATAAGTATGTCAAAAAATGTTTATGTTCCCATCTGTGAGAAAATAGAGAATTAAATGTACTCCTTCATAATATGCAAAGGGACTACAGTAAAAGACTAATTCCAGAGCTTGAGGCTTGGAAACTTTCACATCTCTATTTCTGCCAGTAGCTAAACTGTGCTATCAACATAAGACATTTTAAAGCCACAACTCTATGGAGTCCATAGTAACTAGAAACAATTTAGCCCAACAGCATCCAATTGAATAAACAAATATCAGTTATTAATCACTTGGTTTTTAAACTCATTTTTAAAGTTTTTTTCCTACATATCTTAATTGCTCGAATAACATATGCTATTTTCTGCAAAGCGTTTTCTTTTTATTGAAAAATTAGATGCTTCCCCAGTAAACACTGAATAGAAATAAAAAGATTGAAAATAATATATTTCAGTAGCGAAGGCTATGGGTCAACTAAAATTAAAATTCCATGAGATTAGAAATAATTTACTCAATTACTCTAACTGACAAATATATAACTATGGTATGCCATCCAGTTCTGAATTTTGTCTCAAGTTAAGCTTCATAAAATAGATTCTATTCCTTATAAACACTATGAATTATCTACACCGTTTAAAACGTTTTGAAAAAAAAAATCAAGACAGGTGTTTAGAAGTTTGGAATTCAGGAAAACCAAAAATTTTTTAAACTTTGCTTAAGGGATGTTACTTCTTATCAAATGCCTGTAACAGTAAGTCTGAAGGTATCTAAGGATATTAGGCTACAACTACGTGTAAAGATAAAGTCATATTTAATCTCATTAAAATGTATGTTGTACTCACAGAAGTGAAAAGACTTGCATGATCTTCTACTTACAATTAAACCAGGTCAGGGTAACAGTGATAATGTGATTAGAATGGTGGTGCCACATTTAACACTTCGCATCCAAAAGCAAGTCTCCCTCCCTAAACACTGAAAACAAGCTTCAAGAGTCTATGTCTAAACACCACCTCTGCTCCAGATCTAACTCTAAATCACGTTCGCTCAGCAGACTAGGGAAAGAGGTACAGTTCCCTTCACCCTGGGAGTAAAGCTAGAGTACATGCAGGAATATGTAGGCCTGACGTGGATACAGAAGAATAAAGAGAGACGCATAAAGGGTGACACATCGATAGAATCAGAGACCAGGGAATAAGAGGGCAAACGCCAGAAGCAACCAGAGACAGAGTTAACAGGGAGGTCAGAAGAGTGAAAAGGGCGGGGACAAAAGGACAACAGAGACAGGCCGAGACTGAAAGGTGCCCAGAATCTTTGAGTGGCAAAGGAACAGGGACAAGGGTCAGTATTGGAGCTGACACCTCAAGAAAGCCCACTCAGGGCTCCTGTGACTCTGACTCCTCAAAAATATCCCAGAATCCTCCAATCACCCACTGTCTCTACTGAGAGTTATCTGCACATTCTGTTAATAGTGACGGGACAACCCGGTTTTCCGGAGGCCCCAGAAATAACGGGGCTGGGTCGGAGGCTGCACTTACCAGGCTACGGCGGCCCGGCGTAGTCGCCACATCCCTCCAGGGAGGAGGTCACACAGGCACTAAGACAGCTACTCGGGAGGCCTGGTGTCAGCCCCAGTCCAGTTCCTGCTTCAAGAATGACCCAGGATGACACTCTGAGCAACAAGGACACAGAGAAGCCACTGCGGCCCTTCCAATGGCGCATGGACTTCCGCGAGAACCCGCACGGCACCCGTACTCAGTCCGTCAGGCAAACAACCACCCCACCCTTCCTAGGGGAGCAGCACAAATGGTCCGAGGAGCAGTAGCGCATGCGCTCAGAGCCTAGATAAATACGTTTCCCTTCCTCGTCTTAGTCCGTCCCTCTCCTTTTTGTTTCCGGGTCTGAATTCTGAATTCGAGTCTCCCAGGTTAAAGACTTGAGGCGGGGAGGGGTCGAGAGTTGAGCAGGAACAGAGACGGGTGAGGGGCGTGGAATCCGAATCGGTAAATTCTAACTGGATGATACTAACTTAAGAAAATTTAGGTATTGAGAGAGTATGGAGAAGCCTAAAAAGTACAAAATGAGGACGGCAATAAAGTAATAAAAACCAGCGGTTGCTTCTTTTCCCCACTCTTTCGCCCAGCGCCTTTATTTACAAAGTCCTTTTATATCCTTAGAACAATCTCGGGCAGGCAGGAGGAGGAATCACAGGTTAAGTGCCCGAGATTCTCGGAAGGTCATATCTGAAAGGGGTCAGATCAATTACGCCAGCTTTGGGTTTGGAATAAGCTTGTGCAGTTTATAAAGGCGTCAGATATGATTTTGTTCAGTCACTCTAACCGGCTTTCATCTGGTTTTTAATCTCACCAGTTTGTTGAAATGATCCGTGTCAACGTCTCCAACAATTGGATACTGCCAAAGGTCACGATGTCTCAGCATTCAGCTCAGAAATGGGTGCTCAGCACTGTCCTTCACAGTCAGCTTCCCTTTTGGGTTTTCAGAACATTACATTTTCTCTTTTCTTCAGGAGCTGCTGCTCCCAGTCTCCTTTGCTGGTTTCTTCTCTCCCCAACCTCTCAATGTTGGAAGGTGCCAGATAGAGATCTTGGGCTCCCGCCTTTCTACCTTCATTCTTTCCCTAAGTAATCTAAGTCTGTTCTGTGGCTTTAAATACCCTTTCCCCTTGCACTCATACCACTTTATCTTTTAAGAGGAAACTGGGGCACATAAAAGGGGTATGGCCTATGAAGGCCGTAAAGTCAATTAATGGCATAGCAAACACCAAAATCGAAGAGTCCTGTGCACTATTTCACTTCAAGGGCACCCCTTCCCCCACGCAGGCAAAGCATAAAACAATTCCTTTTCAGATCAGAATCTCGAGTTAGCATCCATCCATCACAAAGACACCAAGTATAAACCCAACCATTGATAGCAAATTTCCCAAATGCAGGACTCGGAATTTTCTTCATTATATTTACTGTGGTGACTCTTTTAATGGCAGGTCCACATAGGAACTTGCTATAATAATGACCTGAGCAAACTGTAGATCTTTCCAGGAGTGTAGACTTGTACAAAAATTTCTGTTACTGTTATTTCCTAGTTGTTTTAGGAAAAAAAAATTAAAACCAAATAATAACAACTTTCATATATGGATTATCTTCACATTTTATAGAGCCCTTGTTTTGCAATAATGCTTATAGGAATTTATCCTACTGAATCACTCCCACGTATGTGCACAAATGTATACGCGATGATGTTTATTATTGTATTGCATGAAATAGCAAAAGATTGGAATCAATATGGTTAAAAGATGAACTGGGGCAAATTTAAAAATTGTTTAAGTTTATTTGATCAAAAATAGATTTGAATCAGGCAGTGCCAAACTGGAAATGGTTAGTAGTGTTCCACAGACAGGAAGGTGGCAGGGAGACTTTTATAGGGACAAGAAAGCAAAGCAAGAAAATTATTTGATTGGCTGTAGCTTAACTGGTTGCCTTTATTTGGGAAAGCCTAACTGGCTGTTTGTAATTGGTTGTCTCATGTTTTGCTTTCTTTACCTTAAGGCTTTTATAGTCTTAGATTTTGGTTTCCTTAGTAAGCTGACAAGGCATTAGAACCATCTCAATCTAATGGCCTCTTTGTTTTATTAATTTAACAGTGTAAATGTTCGCAAATAGGAGCTAGTTAAATAAATTATATTCATACTAGTCAAGAAAGCCTATGAATTAGATCTCTTTGTCTTGATAAGGAATAATCTCTAATATATAGTATCATGTAAGAAAAAAGGGCCAAATATTATATAATCAAAATGCCACCATTGATCCAAATTCAGCCTGCAGACCTTGGCTTCTGTTGGCTTATCCAGTATTTTAAAAATAATTTTGGATTTGTTGCCAACATTTAAAAACCAAGAAATTTCACATTAGAAAAAATTCTGGTATCTCTTAAAATATCAGAAGCTCTCACAACACCAAGCCTCCATTCTTACATGCAAAAAAAAAAAAAAAAAAAATCGGGTGAGACAAGGAGTGGTTTTATCCTTCAGATATGCATTCCCTCTCCAGCAGTTCACATTCTTTCCTCAAGTCCTCCTGAAATTGAAGAGTATATCAATTATCAAGTATAATGAAGCTTGTGCTTTTATTTTCTTTAATAAACCCAAGATGAAAGGAAACCACTACTTATATTACATAAAAAGTGAGAAAATGAAAGACTGAGAGTGTCAGGTGTTTCCAAAACAACAAAAAAGAGTGTTTTTGTTTGTTTGTTTGTTTTTTGCAGAAGAGCATAACCAAGTAAATTTTGTGGTGTTGAAAGAATATGATTTAAAATAGTATTATACAACAAACATATGTGCATTATTCATCTTGCATGTCTGACCCAGGAAAGTATTTTGAGTCAATGTGCTCTAGTGAAGTGCAATGTAATATTGCGATTTATCATAATATGTATTTTGTCTTAGTCCCCTCAACTGGCTCACGGCTCCCCCAACCCTTGATATTTCATAAGTGACTAGAGTGAGCAATAGGGGAATCTTTTGTTATAATATTTGGTTTTTGTCCTCCTTACATATCTCCAAAGTAATAAACATGAAAGAAGTGTCTTGTTATTCATATCAAATCCCTTTCAACCACATCCGAGTGAGTTTATGTTAATGAGGCAATGTTAGAAAAGCCCCTAATAATGGGGACTGGTTTCCAGGGCAACTGA
Organism: Eidolon dupreanum; assembly: GCA_028627145.1. Classification (NCBI taxonomy): domain Eukaryota; kingdom Metazoa; phylum Chordata; class Mammalia; order Chiroptera; family Pteropodidae; genus Eidolon; species Eidolon dupreanum. Next base: position 114,157,456 of record CM053507.1, read on the forward strand.
TCACCTGATTAGAGGATTGGATCTTGTAACCCCACCCCCACCTCCGAAGAGTGGGGACGGATTAGAGGTTGAATAAATCATCAATGGCCAATTACTTAATCAATTATGCCTATGTAACGAATCTTCCATAAAACCCCAAAGGATGCAGTTCACAGAGCTCCCAGGTTGATAAATAAGAATGTATCCATGTGCTGAGAGGATTGTGCATCCAAACTCTGAGGCAGTGGTCCCCAACCTTTTTGGCACCAGGGACTGGTGCTCCTATGAGAATCTAATGCCTGATTATCTGAGATGGAGTTGAGGCTCTGATGCTAACGCTGGAGAGCGGCTGCAAATACAGATAAAGTTTTGCTCACTTGCCAGCCGCTCACCTCCTGCTGTGTGGCCCAGTTCCTATCAGGCCACAGACCTACAGGTCTGCAGCTCAGGGGTTGGGAACACCTGCTCTAAGGGGTTAGAAGCTCCTATGCTTGGGACTCTTCTGGACTGCACCATATGTATCCCTTCATCTGGCTGTTTATTCATATCATTTAATATCCTTTCTAATAAACTGGTAATCTAGTAAGTACTCTGTTTTCTTTAGTTCTGTTATCCACTCTAGTAAATTAATCAAACTTGAGGAGAGAATCAGGGGAACTTCCAATTTATAGCCACTCAGATATAAAGGTAACAACTTGAACTTGTGATTGGGGACTGAAGTGCGGGAGGGGGACCAGTCTTGTGGGACTCAGCCCTTAACCTGTGGCAGCTGAGGCTACCTCCCCATAGTGTCAGAACTGAGTTGAACTGTGGGACAACCAGCTGGTATCTGGAGAATCTGAGAATTGCTTGGGGTGAGGGAATCTGACTCCCCATACCACATCTACATTTGGTGAGAAGCATCAAAAGTGAACTATTCAGAAAGTATCAAGTTTAGACACAAAGGAGGAGTGATTTTTTTTTTTTTTTTATAAGCAGGGTCTGGGGAAGGACTTAAGGATGGTGGGTCAAGAGTGGAGGGGAGACTTACTTTTATTGTAAACTCTTTTATACTCTGAATCTATTTTTTAAAGAAATAGCTGTTAAAATATTTTTCTGACCCAGAAGTCATGAAGTAATTTACTATTTTAAACTAAATTCTAAGGTTTAGAAGTGAATTGAACAATCTATCAGTTAGAACCCTGAAAACATTACCTTTACTTGCAAAAAGACACTTTTTAGAGTTTTCAGTAAAGCAAGTATCTTCAGAAAGGGAGATAAAGGGAGATGTTAATAGAAATTGAAATATTTGCATTTGTTTTTTAAGTTTTATATTTAAATTTTACAATAGAAGATTTTACAAAGTTCTTCCTGGGAGGTGCCCAAGTTCATTGACACTATACTCTTCCTCTGTGGTTTTCTGGAGGGGAAAATTAGCTAAGTCACACATATTTGCACCATCAGTATTATTGAATCCTCCCCCCTCAGAAAAGCATGTCAAATCCTCATCAACAAACATTTGTAAATCATTTCCTATGAATTCTGCTATGGAGATATGAAAGTAACATCCAGTTCCTGCTCTCATGTAACCATGGTCTGGTTAGGGAGATGGACATATATATATATATATATATATATATAAAGATAAACAATGTGAGGGAGTACATGCTGAGGACCAAGTAAGGAGTAGTAATTCTGTTACAGGGAAGAAGTACAACATAATCAACTGGGCTTACAAAAGATAATTCTGAAAAAATAGAAAAGAATGAATTTGTAAAGAGACAGACGGAGGGTCAGGAAGACTAGATGAAGACTATGTATTGAGAAAGTCAAGTGTAAGGGGTCTGAACTAAAGTATAGCATGAAGATGGGGGAGAGTGATCATTTGAAAAGATACTTCTGAACATTTAAAGCAATGAAAAACTAAATGCAGAGTTAGGGAGAGGAATCAAAGATGACTGGGGATTCAAGCCATAGTGAATTGGCAGTGCTAGTGACAGTCACAGATGAAGAAAAGCTAATTTAAAGAGATGCTAATGCTGCTGTTGGATTCATGATTAATGCTGAGGTATTAATGAGTTATCCAGGTGGAAAAATCTATCTATGAGGCATTTAGATCAAGTCCTGGAATTCCAGAGGGAGGTAAGTCTTATAATACAGATTTTAGAGTTGTCTTTATAAAGATGAAACTGAGTCACATTCACCTTTGCAAAACTGTGCAAGAATTTGAAATTGTTTGTAAATGATTAAATCCACATTATTTGATAATGTTTACATTTTAAGATTAAAAGTATTGCATTCAGTGCAATAATGCAAGAAAAATAAATATAAAGCATAACATTTTCTGATGACATGATTATTGACATTGAAAAACCCTAAGAAATCAATAGAAAAAAATAAACCATTAGAAATAATGAGTTAAGAAGAGTTTCAGAATACAACATCAATATATTAAAGAAATTGTTTCTATATACTTGCAAAAACACCTTTTTAGATATCAAGTCCTTGGAATATGTAAATGTTATCTTATTCGGAAAAAAGGTCTTTGCAGATGTTATTAAGGATCTTGAGGGGGAAGATTATTCTAAATTATCCATATGGGGCCTACATGTCATCACATGTATCCTTATAAAAGTGCGATTTCATATACACACAGAGAAGAAGACAATGTGAAGATGGAGGCAGAGACTGGTGTGATGCAGCCATAGGCCAAGGAATACCAGAGACCAACAGCAGATGAAATAGTCAAGGAACAAGTTTTCTCCTAGAGCTTCCACTGATTATGCAGCCCTGTTGACACTTTAATTTCATCTTAATGATACTGATCATGGATTTCTGATCTCCAGAACTGTGAGACAATATATTTCTGTTGTTTTAAGCCACCCAGATTTTGGTCATTTGTTATGGTAGCCAAAGAAAATTAAATAAAAAACTCCATTTATTGAATAGATAATTAGCAACAAATTTAACAAAGTAGATGTGCAAAATCTATACCCAGAAAAATATAAAACATTGATGAGAAAAATTAAAGAAGACTTAAATAAATAGATATACTGTGTTCAAGGACTAGAAGACTCAATCTTAGAATACCAATTTCCCCAAATTAGTCCATATAATCAACCCTTTCCCAACCCATAATCCCAGCAGGCATTTATTGTAGAAATTAATGAAATAGTCTCAAATTTATAAAGAGATTCAAAGGACCTAGAATGTCCACAACAGCAGCAACAGCAACAACAAAAACTAGAGAATTAATAACTACCTGCCTTCAAGATATAATATAAAACTATTACAATCAAGACAGTGTTGTATTGGGATAAAGACAAATAGATCAATTGACCAGAATAGAGAGCTCAGAATAGATCTCCATTCATGCAGTCAATTGATTTTTAACAAAAGGACCAAAGCAATTCAATGAAGAAAGAAGTCTTTTTAATGAATGGTGCTAGAACATTTGGATATCTATATGGAAAAAGATACCACATATACACTGTTCATAAAATTTAGTACATGTTTACAACATATATAAACATTAGTATCCACACAAAAATTGTATAAGTTGGGACATAGTCCTAAATGTAAATGTAAAAATTATAAAGCTTCTGGAAGAAAATGTAGAAGAATAACTTTGCAGCCTGGGAGTATGTGGAGATTTTTTTTTTTTTTTTTTTTTTTTGTAACAGAAAGTAATACCATAAATTGAAGGGAAAAAAAAAAAGATTAAATTTCATCAAACTAAAATATTTCAGCTCATCAAATAACATCACTTGGAAAATGAATAGGCAAATCTCAAATTGGGAGAAAATATTCTTAGACTATATATCTGACAAAGTACTCATATCTAGAATATATGAGAAACTCTTACACCTCAGTAATAAGATAAATAACCTGCTATGGTTTAAATGTTTGTGTCCCCTCAAAATGTATATGTTGCTATCCTAATGCCTACAGGTATTAGGAAGTGGGACCTTTGGGAAATGCTTAAGTTATGAGGGTGGAGCCCTCATGAATGGGATTTGTCCTCTTATAAAGTGACCCCACAGAGCTTCCTAGCCCCCTCCAACATGTGAAGTCACAGGGAGAAGACATCTATATATAAACCAAGATGCTCTCACTGACCAGAATTAGGCCATGCTGGCACCTTGATCTTAGACATCTTAGCCTTCAGAACTGTGAGAAATAAATTTCTGTTCTTTATAAGCTATAGTATTTCGTTATAACAGCCTAAATGGACAGACACGAATCCAATTAAAAATGAACAAAAAATTCAAAGAAACATTGCACAAAGGAAGACATACATATAGCCAAAGATGACATAAACAAAGAACTCAAAATTATTAGTCATCAGTATTATATTTAGTCATCAGAGAAATGAGGACTGAAAACCACAGCGAGAGAACACTATATCTCCTCTAAAAGTGCTAAAATTAAAAAGATTGACAATACCAAGTTTGGTGAGGATGTGGAGCAACCAGAGCTCTCAGACACTGCTCGAGGAAGGGTGGGGTGGGGATGTAAATGGTACAATCACCGAAAAATATTTGGCATTTCTTACAAAGTTAAACATATACTTTGTCCAAAAACTCTACTCTTAGAGATTTATCTAAGAGAAATAAAAACATGTTTTTAAAAAGACTTGTACAAAAATGTTCATAGCAGCTTTATTCACAATAGCCCCAAACAAATGTTCATTAACAAGAAAATAAATAAGCAAATTTATACAAGGTAATACAACAAACAGGAGTAAACTGCTGATACATGTAACAACATGAAAGAGTCTAATAGACATGTTGAACTCAAAAGAGGATATTGTATCCGATTTCATTTATGTGATGTAGAACAGAGAAAATGGTTGTTGGGAGTAGGAAAAAAGCATTGTGGAACTTTCTAGGGAAATGAAAATGTTTATATGATAAGAGTCTGAGTTACATGGATGTATCTATTTGTCAAAATGTACAGCTAAGCTTTGTGCATTTCAAATTTCAGATAAGTATAGATTTACATAAATCTATAAAAAATAATGAGTAGGAGGGTCAAAGTTGGTGGAGATTAGATGAAACAGGAATGACAAAATGCTGATAATTGTGGAAGCTGGGTGGGAGAAATGCGAGGGTTCATTGCACTTTTCTGTTCACTTTATATGTGTTTGAAAGTTTTCATTATACAAATTTTAATATGTATCATGTTTCTTGAAAAATTATACAAGAAGGAAAATAAAATTCATTTGACAGAAAGGCAGTCTCATTAGTGTAAGAGTGAGGAACAAAAGACAAGTATGAGAGGCAAATAGCCTATGTGCTGTGTAGAATTTCTTTCATCTGTATTAGTTTCCTATTGCTGCTATAATAAATTACCCCAAAAGTAACAGCTTAAAACAAACCAAATTTATTATTTCATAGTTCTGGAGGTCAGAAGTAAAAAATAAATGTCACTGAGCTAAAAGCCAGCATCTACAATGCTGGTACCTTTCTAGGGGCTCTAGGAAAGAATCCATTTTTCTGCCTTTTCTAGCTTTTAGAGGTTTTCCACATTCTTTGGCTTTAGCTCATTTTTGTCTTGAAAGCCAGAAACGATTGGTTCAATCTTTCTAATATTGCCTATTCTGACAACTAACTCTTTTGACTCCCTTTTCCACATTTAGGGACACCTGTGATTATACCAGGGCCACCCAGTACAGGATAATTTTATTTTAACCTTAATTTCATATACATCTTTAATTCCCCTTTGTCCTATTCATAGGTTCCAGGGATTAGGATGCAGACTTCTTTGTGGGAGCATTATTCTGCGTGGTACACAGCTCCATTTAAATTCTGTTGACTGACCTCTCTCTGATACTAATGGAGTGTGTGTGTGTGTGTGTGTGTGTGTGTGTGTGTGTGTGTTTATCAAGTTTATCAAACCTAGCCACATCTGGGAATAGTTGTAGTTTTAAAATTGTACTTCTAATCTTTATTCTTTATATTGATTATTTTTTTGATTTTCAATTGTTTTTTATCTTTGTCTTTTTTTCCCCTGGAATTTAGAAGAAATCTCAAGTTTGCATTCCATATTACAAATGACATGCTGCAGTGACACTTTTGCCTTTTCTTGCCTTCTAAGTAGTTTAAATTTTTTACTCTCTCGCATTGTAAATTTTGAAATATTTCTTTTACTTATCTTTATTACTTTCTGTGCCTGTATCTTAGAAGTCAAGCATTTTTCTTTATATTAAAGATACAAAATTACTGTCTACTAAAGTTTTTTCTTGTCCTATCGTAAATATAGGATGTGATTTTCTTTTAAATCTTTCTATTGTAATAACTATTGTGATTATTATTACCAGTGGACGCTCATTTAATGTGCTAGGCACTATGCTACCCCTTTACACATAATACCTCCTTCCATTCTTGTCTACAATATTTTTTCACAGGCTTCATCTTTTTTTGTTTTTATTTCCTGTTCTTCTAGGCCAGAGTGTTTCCTTTGTTTTATGTAGCAAAGTAAGTATTGACCAACAACTATACTTGATCTTAGCCAAAAGGCCAAGAAGCGACTGACCAACTATAATCTTTAATTCTGCTGCTTTGATCTTGTACTTAGTTGTTATTCTCATATTATTTCCATAATCCTAATCTAGTTCACAAACTCTATCAGGAGAGTGAGATACACCATCTTCCAGTAGGGAAATCTACTCAAGCAGCAATATTGCTTACCTTTGTAAAAGGCAAAATGAATCTGCTTACAGTGATTCATTCATACCAGTAGGAGAGATGATAGGAAGACACAACACCCAAGGAGTTCTTAACAAACAAGATTGGATTTATGTATTTACATAAAATAAACACGAATTAAAACTCCTTCTTCCTTTGTTTCCTTTACTCAGTTTGCCACTTTTTTCCTTCCTTGGGGATGGCTGAGATAAAGATAAGCGGAAAGGATGGATGGGAGAATTTTATAAGGATGTGTGTGGTAAATGTGGTGTTCAATGATCATTTTCAGTTTGTACTTCTGTATCATTCTATTACCACAACATTATAATATGTGCTAATATCTCATTATAAAATAAGTTAATACATATGAGGTATTTAAAGCAATGCATAGAACATAGTAAGCACTCAAGAAGTGTAATAGTTGAGATAAGATAGGATATGCTGTTCTAGAAATGGCTTGAGAGTGACCACTATGAGAGTGGTCAATAGAGTCAAAGATCTCTTCTGCTCACATTTATGGGTAAGAATCTAATCATGTGGCCAACTTAACCACAAGTAGAGCTGAGACTTACAGAGAGAAACATGATAGTAGTTGAGACTGCCTATCTCCAGCCCTTCCACAGATTCTATGAGCTGCCCTCTATTACTTAATTTTCTCCTTTTTTGCTAAATTTCTTGAGTTAGTTTCTGTGATTTGCAATTAGAACCTCAATCGATTCATTTTTCTTATTTGATGTGTGACCCAAATGTTAACTAGAGCCATTCTGCCCTGATGATTTAGATCCGGTTGATTAAAACTACATTTCATGTACTGTACAAAGTCTAATATCTTCTCCAAGATTTCTATAAATTCTGCAGGAGACTTAGATTCTATTGGACACATCTAACTCAGATCTTTGCTCTCTCTAAATCAAGATTTCTTAGTCTGGGCACTATTGACATTTTAGACTGGACAATTTTTTATTGCAGGTGGCTATTTTGTATAATATAAGAATTTTGACAACACTTTGGCCTCCACCCAATCGATGACAAATAGCTACCCTGTCCTATTTATGACATTTAAAAGTATCTCTAGACATAGCTAAATATTCCCTGGGAGGCAACAACACACCCAGTTGGGAACTACTATCATAAATTAATTCAATGTAGAAATAGGCACCCGTTGCCCTTGTTTTCAGCGGTCACCATAGATATTGCACTGAGACATTTTCTTAATTTCTACCAAAATTTTGAAAAAGTATCACAAAAGGTATGTATACCAGCAGTAAATCTCATAGAAGTTCTAAAGAAATGGAGAAACTTTTATTATGAATAAGCAACCAAATCAAATTTGCTAGATGCCCATGTTCTTCAAAAGCCTCAGTCATTTCTTTAACTTGGGCTCTAGCACCTAGCCAGTTGTTTGTCCCTCCTCTGTTTCTCTGTCTTTATCTCTGCTTACTTCTCTATTCTCTGCTCTTCCCTACCTCCAAATTCCTTTCAGTTTCAATTCAAAGTGGTTTTGTTATATCTTTTCATTTCTCTGTGCCAACTCATCCCCTCACCTTTTACTCCTAATTGGTGTATCAAGGTATTTTCCTAAATAAAAATCTCCCTCCCCAATAGCAATCCTGGAACCTATTATGAAGATAATTGAAATTTATTCTCATTGCAATTCTTACTACAACTCTTCCTATAGAGCTGCAGTAGTATTAACTCCATTTATAGGGAGAAAGTTGTTCTAATTATCTGTTGTAGCATAACAACTACCTAAAGCTTAGTGGCTTAAAACAATAACCATTTCATTATATATCTCTTCAAATGGCATACCACATGGTTAGCTCGGGTTTCTCACAGGGGAGTTATTCTTAGACTATTTCACTTTTAATATGGCTGCTCAAGGCTCCTAGAGAAATCATTCTACATGAAAGGAAATGGAAGCTGCCAGTCTCTGTTAAGACCAGAGCCTTTAGTGTCACTTCTGCCAGATTGGGCAAAATAGTCACAGAGTCTGTCAGATTCAAGTAAATGTGTGGTCATCTTTATTTTACCACAGTACACCCTCTGTCCACAAAATTTGACATTACTCTTAAATACAAATCACCCTCTTTACCTCTCAGCACCCCCAAAAATCTCGTCCCATCACAGCATCAGACTCAGCCTTGAGGTCTAGGTTTTCTGACGGACCAGAAAACTAGAAAAAGAGCTCAGAGAGCATGGTGCTCTGAAAGCCAAGGAAAGAGAGGGTTTCAAGAAGAGAGTGGTCAATAGAGTCAAAGATCAACTAACACAGAAACAGAGGAGAGGAGAGCTTGGGTGTGGCCAACAGAAGACTTGGGGCCCCTGCTCTCCCTTCTTCACTGTAGGTGGTGATGCTGGGAGTCAGAGACTGTATATATATATATAATTTTCATTTTCTGATGATATAAATGTGTTTTTTTCTAGGAATTTGGAAAATATAAAAAATTATAAAAAAGAAAAAATAATGCATAGACAACTGAAACCTTTTGTTGAATTTATTTCTCTATCTTTACATAAATATGTAAGTTTATATACATGCATATATGTTTTTGTATGTTCGTATATGTGAATATATATGTGTATATGTGTATATATATTTATTCCTTTTTACTCCCATCCTCCCTCTGATTGTTTGATCACCAGCAAGCCTTTTCTATGTGCACTCGGGATAAGGTTACAGCAGGAATTCAAAGTGAGAGAACTGAAACAACTGTCAGCACTTAAGTTTTCTAAATGGACTAGAAATTTCCAGAAGAGACATTTCTTAGAGAAAAAGAATTTCTGAGTCTCAAAGTCTGACTTCTGTATACAAAAACTATATTTTATTTTATAAATAAGACTTTGGAAAAACGAATGAGGTAAGAGCCAGTTGTGCTCCCATGCGTTTGATAACAGCTCTACAGCAGAGGAAGGACAGATTTGATATTGGGTTCAGTGCCAGAGTAGGTCTCAGAGATACTTTGAAACTTTGTGGACTGATAGATCCCAGAGTGGTGAGGAAATCAAACAAAGAGCTGTATCCTGATTCCTGGGGAAATCTAAGAGGGCGTGATCTTAACAGAGAGTCCCTGGTACCAACTCGTCATGATAGTAGTGGAGAAGAAATGGGCAAGGCAGGGCAAATCCAGCCACAGACCACACCCCACATTGCATGTGGCCCGAGAGGTTTGGGAACGTGCCCGAGAGTTTCACTGACCCCAAAGATGGTGGAGAAAGACTGAGAAAAGGCTGAGATAAAACCTGTGGTGGGACCACAGATGTCTCAAAAAAGGCAAGCAGTGTAAATGCAAATGACCAGCGATGACAATATAAGCAATGGCTCAACTTCCACCAATGAAGGACAGAGGATGGGAAAAGTCCAGTCATTCCTCATTCCGTGATGCCCAAACTCAGTGAATATAGATGCCAAAGCAATGGAAGGAAGAGGAAAGGGGAAAATCCTCACTCAACCGTTAAAACAGAAAGTGCTTAGGAATACCCTGAAGTGACTAGGTTAGATCATAGTTGGCTAACTTCATTTCTGCCATTAGGCAAAAAAAAAAAAAAAGAAAGAAAAGGATTAAAACAGAAATCAAGTTGACACATGAAAAAAAATAAAGTTTCATTTTCTTCATGCACTGAACTAAGAAATTTATCAGTGTGTGTGTGTGTGTGTGTGTGTGTGTGTGTGTGTGTGTACACACAGTCAATCCATGAACAACACAAGGGTTAATGTCATCTATCTCCTGGGCATTTAAAAATCTGCCTATAATTTTGGATCTCCAGAAACTTATTGACTGAGAGCCTTATGGATAACATAAACAGTTGATTAACACATATTTTTTATGTTCTATGTTTTATATACTGTATTCTTACAATAAAGTAAGCTAAGAAAAATAAAATATTATTAAGAAAATGATAAGGAAGAGAAATACATTTACAATATTGTACTGCATTTATCGATACTGTAAGTTTATGCCATCTGTTTTAGGCTATGCTGTTTGTCTGCAAGTTTTTCAAGTTGTCAATTTAAAAAGATCTGTGTATAAATCGATCTGCACAGTTCAAACCTGTGTTGTTCATGATCGACTGTATGTGGTTACTCATTAATTCCCTAAAGTTTTGATTACACTGTTCATAGTATTTTACAAAAAATAATATTATGAATAGTTTAACCATGCCATTAAATATTCTTAGGCATGTCTTTATTGACTGCATAACAGTCCATTCTATGGATATAATTTTCCTTCTCTGTCTTTCCTTTTTTCCTTCCTTTCTTTTCTCCCTTTTTTCCTTCTTTCCTTTGTTTCTTCCTTTCCTCTTTCCTTCCGCCATTCCCTGATTATTAAGCACTTATTTGTTTCTAATTTTTCACTGCTACATGTAACAGTTCTTTTTTACATTTTAAATCTTCTGTAGCTTGCATTATTTTCTAGGGAACAATTTCCAAAGATGAAATGACTAGGCGAAAGTGTATAAATATTTTTAAGGCTTCCCATTCACAATGCCAAATAACCCTCTTGCCACACTGTTTACATTCCCACTAGCTGGTTCCCTCACATAGATTTGTCTTTCTTTGGAGATTGCTCAGGAGGGTAAATTTCAGTATATATGAACAAAGTGGAGCACGGTCCCAGTGGATCAGAGGCTTCGAGTGTATCTTGACTCTTGTCCAGACTTTGAAACAACCAAGTGATTGAGCACGAAGGTTGTCATCTGACACTAAATGTGGATTAAATATTAAACCACTAGGGGGCAGAGTTATTTCACTAAACCAAGGTTGGCTGGCAGGTTGAATTTTGTAAAGCCCAGGCCAGTTCATATCATCCATCTAGATCTAAAGCCTGACATTGCCATCAAGGTGGCTGCAATTATTGTAACAAGGTAATAAACAAAAGCAGGGATGCTGTAAATTTAAAACAAGCAGTTCTCAATTATTGTAACAAACATTGTATTCACACTACTTTATAAAGAATAAACTTTTTATTTTAGAGTAGTTTTAGATTTGCGGAAAAATCGTGAAAACAGTACTGAATTCCAATTGAGCTCAAACCCAATTTCCCCTATTGTTAACATCTTGCACTGGTATGGTACATTTATCACAACCAATGAACCAATATTGATAAATTACTATTAACAGAAGTCTGCAATTTATTCAGATAGTCTTAGTTTTAACTGAATGTCCTTTATTTGTTCAATAATACTACATTACATTTAATTGTCATGTCTTCTTAAGTTCCTTGGCTGTGACAGTTTCTCTTGACTGTGACAGTTTCTCAAACTTTCCTTGTTTTTTAATGTCCTTGAGGATTCTGAGGAGTAATAGTCAGGTATTTTGTAGAATGTCCCTCTATTGGAATTTGTCTGATGTTTTTCTCATTATTGAACTGGAATTATGAATTTGGGGGCGGGGACATCACAGAGGTTAAGTGCAGTTCTCATCGCATCACATTAAGAGTACATATTGTCAACATGATTATTACTGCTGAAGTTGATCGTCATCACCTGACACAAGGTAGTTGTTTCTCCATTGCGAAATTACTTTTTTCCCTGCTTGCTTCCCATACTGTTCTCTCTGGAAGGAAGTCACTATAAGCAGCTAAAGGGGAAAGAGTGAGGAGCCATGTAACCTTCCCTGAGGTGGCAGTATCTACATAAATTATTTGGATTCTTCTGCATAGGAAATTTGTCTCTTCTTCTCCACTGATTTATTTATTCTATCAGTGTGGATTCATGGATGGTTACTTTATATTTAGGGTTATAATACAAATCCAGTTTTTAAATTTGTTTTGGCTTTGGTTATTGGGAGCTCTTTCAGTTGCTGCACTGCCTTTTCAATTTACCCCTAATCATTACTCTTTTTTTTCTTTTTAAAAATCACTTTCTTACTCCCTGGCACTGAAAGAGGCTCCAGGCTCATCTTGTTTATTGCCCAGGTTCTGGAATCAGCCTCTCCCTCCTCCCTCACCCCACCCACCCCTAAGGAGCCCTGGCATCTTTTATTGGAAAATAATATTAGAAATGAAGGGCTGGGCACTAGGTTCATGTTCAGTTATGTACATATCGTGTACATGTTTTATTCTGCCAACAGTCCTGTAAAGTTATTGGTTCTATTTTATAGTTGAGCAATCTTTACAGCCTTGCACAGGCTCCCATGGCTAGTTGTAGAGCCTGGCCTCAGGCTGCAGATTCTATTTGATTAAAGAAAGCCCCAATCCATCAGCTTCTGAGAATATCCTCATTTATTCTGTTTACCAAGATACAAATTATGACTAATCCTTCTCAAAAAGTATTTGTAATCACATTTCTTAGTGTATGCAAAAAGATTCTACTTAATGTGTATGTGGAATTAAGTTTACTTTTGTGAAAAACGTGTAGAGAAAGAAAAAAGGTGTAACTGTGACAGCCTGTTAAAATGTAATAAGGGCAAAAGTTAATTAAAAACTGAAACTGGACAAAGGAAGGCAATACCTTAGGTCTAGTTCCTGGAACCCTTCACCGCATTCTATTAATTGTGAAACTTGTAACAATGAGCTTATACACTAACTGCCGATTTTGGCTTGTGTAAACCCGCTTGCTTGCATGGCATTAGAAACAATTGATTATGTAAAAAGCTGGAAATTACTGTTTGACTATCGCCATAGGAATATAGGCTACTAACTATAGAAACATAGGCTATTAAGTATGGAAACATAACATGCTAATAGGTTGTTTAAGCAACCCTTTGTGTTCAGACAGAATAAAGAATGTGATTTTGGACTTAAAAACTCTGTGCTTCTGCATTTGGGGGCTGCTCCTGGCAAGGACAGCCGCCGGCTAATAAACAGCCCTGAGAGAGCATACTTGGTTTGGTCTATTCTATACTGGCCACAACATTTTGGAGGCCCCAGTGAGATCTGCACCTTTGGGTAAGGGGATCTGCTGGTTGTGTGGGTGGTTGGGTTGTCGCTGCTGCGGCGGGGGAGCCTCGCCTGCTGGGGAAGGCCTCTGGGGATTTTTCCCAGCCCGGGCTGGGATCCTCCCTCCTCTCTGCAGCGGCAAAGGGGGAACCACCTGTATACTCCAGGGCTGTATGGGAAAGGGGGCCCAGGGGATCCAGCGACACAGTTCACTGGTCCAGTGGGGGCTGTGACGACAGAGCCCCACCTAAGTTTAGTGTTTGTCTGTTTGTCTAGTTAGTTGTCTGTGTTTGCTATTGCTCTGTTGCTATTGCTTTGTTTTGTGTAATAATGGGGCAAACATCTGGGAAACTGACACTGCTTCAGTGTTTACTGAATCATTTTAAAGATTTTAGGAGAAGGGCACAGGGATATGGGGCTTCGGTAACTCCTTTTAATTTGCAGAGATTTTGCTAGTTTGACTGGCCTACCTTTGGAGTCGGTAGCCGAGTGAAGTTTCCTTTGACTTGCAAATGGCTTTCCAGGTAAAGGATATAGTTTATAGGAATGCAGGGCACCTGGACCAAGCCTCTTACATTAATGTATGGATTGATATCATGTCAGATGCCCCTAAGTATTTAAAAATATATCAAAGTGCTGCGTCATCAATAATGGTGGCGGTTCCAACTAGTCCACCACAAAAAACGCCAATATTACAGGCCCTAGCCAGAAGATCCGCCTGAATTGGCCACAACAGAATGTACATTTGTATTACAGATTTGGGTCTAAAGAGTGACTAAACATAAATTTGATTAAAGGTTCACAAAGTATTTGTAAAGCAGAATTCTAAATAAAGTGTCCTTTCTAACTAGTTCTTCAGTTTAGGTTAGAATTTATTTTTATAAGAAAATAAATTTATAAAAAAGCTCTGCTTTAATTGGTTTAAAAAGAAATAAGCACTTATAGATAAATTAAATTGCCTCTCTAGAAATTAAAGCTAATAAAAGTTATAAATTCTAGTACATATAAATAAATTACTGGGAGTAATACAAGTGAAGAAAAAATTCTGTATGAAAAGTGTGCAAAGAAAAAATGTATTTAAAGATATGAAAGATTTGTTTTTTTTGTTTTTTTGTTTTTTTAAAGAGAGAGTAATTTTATTCTAAAATAGTTTCAGGTTATTTAAAAGGTCGTTTGAGGCACAAAAGAGGAAAATAAAGGACAAAAACATAAGTGAATATATGAAGTTGTAAAGGAAAAGAAAAAGAGAAAATCTTGTTTTGTATAGTCAAGTTAGCTAAAATTAAATGTATTTATCATAAGGTTTTAAAATAAACTTTAATATCAACAGTGTACTGACACAAAACTGGAGTATGGATTATTGGTCTGTTCCTAATAAGAGATTGTAAAAGATTTTTCTTTACCTGTTGAATAGTACACTTAAGAAACAAAGATTTTATATCTTATTGAAATAATTTATTGTGTTTTATAGTCTTTATTATATAACTAAGTATTGTTTAATCAGGTGATTAAACCTTGTAACATTATGACAAATTTCCTAACATAAAATCTAAATAGGATCTTTTGTTTTATCTCAGGATAACTTTGAGACTTCCCAGAGTGCACCTAGAAGGTCTAGCAGCTTTAGTTTTGTCACTCTGAAAAAAAAAAAAAAAATGTTAAACTAATTCAGTCTATTTAATATATCAAATTATATGGGAAGCATTGTCAAGTAATAAATGATGCTTAACCTTCTTTAAGAATATATGTTACTAATATAAGTGTTTTAGAAATTGTATAAAGTTCCTGAGAATTTGTCAGTATCTTTTGCTATTCATATGTCCTTGTATAATTGGCAGTCATAATTTCAGTTATTATAAATTGTTGTATGTCATGAATATCAAGAATAGACCTAACTATTCAGAAGCAAAGGGCTTATAGAGAAGCAAAGGGCATGGCTCTAATTTATGCCATAACAATAAAACTATTATCATAATTAGATAGCTATGATTTGAGTAAATATGTAGTCTTGATATTAAAATTAAAATTTCGGATAACAAGAAAGGTCTGTACAACTGGAAACATGAAAACCTTTCTTTCTCAAAGAAACCACAGGGACTAATCTCTCCTTTAGAGACTATTTTCTTTGCCCATCAGCCCACCTGGGATGATTGGCAACAGTTGTTACAGGTTTTATTCACTATGAAGGAAAAAGGTAAAATTTTAGAAGAAAGAAGGAAACATGTATTAGAACCAACAGGGCAGCCTACCATGGATTCTGTTCGGATACAACATGTATTCCCCAGTACTCGTCCCGACTGGGACCCCAACGCCACTCAAGGTAAGGAGGCTCTCTAACAATATCGCCAGTTACTGTTACAGGGACTAAGAGCGGCTGCCCATTGCCCAATAAATCTGTCTAAAGTAAGTGAGGTAGTGCAGGGGAAGAATGAGACACCATCCGCCTTTTTTTAAAAAAAGGCTATTGAAATCCTATCGTTTATATACTCCTATAGATCCTGAAGACCCAACCAACCGACAGGCAATTAATTTGGCCTTTGTTAGTCAGTCGGCCCCAGATATTAAAAAAAAAAAAAATTTGCAAAAATTAAAAGGATTTGAAAGAGAGAGTTTATCTAAGCTGCTAGAGATAGCACAGAAAGTATTCAACAATAAGGATAATGTACAGAAAGTCATGTTTGTAAGACAACAGAGAGGTAGACCCCCTTAGAAAACCACCCCCTCCCCCAATAGCTGGGGGAGATCTAATAACAAAGAAGGCCAAAATAGAAAACCCAGGCTAGGAAGAGATCAATGCTCCATTTACAAAGAAAAAACTTTAATACAAGGAGCCACAGGACAAGGGAAATCTTACCCTTGGACCCAAGCGCTCCAATGGGGTAGGGAGAAGACAGTTAACAACTATACAGACAACAGGTATGCCTTCGCTACTACACATATTCATGGGACACTCTATGAAGAGAAAAGATTACTTACCTCAAGGGGGAAGGAAATCAGAAACAGAGAAGAGATCCTAGCTCTCCTGGAAGCCATTTGGCTGTCAGTGACCTGACACTGTCCAGGTCACCAGAGAACTGAGTCTGAGGTAGCCTGGGGTAATGCCTTTGCCGTCGGGACCACAAAGGAAGCCGCCCAAAAACCATTGGGGCCTATTGACATTCTTCCAGTTCTGCTCCACCAGAACACTCTCAGACTCACCCCTCTACACCCCTGGGGAACTTAAATTAAACAGTAAACTGAAGGGGGTAGAGGGACTACACACTGGATGGACACACCCTGGTACCCGGTGCCCTAGGTTGGGAACTAGTCTCACTCGTCCATCAAAGCATCCACCTAAGAGGGACAAAGTTAACTGAACTTTTAAAAAAAGACTATTATATCCCAGAGCTACACAAAACTGCCAAAGAGGTAACAACAAGATGTCATATCTGCACCCAAATTAACCCTGGTTCTCCTGTTGAAGTACAAATTAGATCAAGACTCAGTGGCCAAGCCCCAGGAAAACATTAGGAATTATGTTTTACAGAAGTAAGCCCTGGAACTTTTGGATTTAAGTATCTACTTATGTTTATTGACACCTACTCAGGATAGACTAAAGCTTTCACAACTAAACAACAACAACAACAACAACAACAACAAAAACTTCTCAGGTAGTAGCTAAGAAATTAGTAAAAGAAATAGTACCCTAATTCGGCTTGCCATTAACACTGGGGTCCAACAATAGCCCGGCGTTCATCGCCAAAACAAGTCAAACCTTAGCCAAAATGTTAGGTATTAGTTAGAAACTATACTGTATATATAGACCTCAGAGTTCAGGCCAGGTAGAAAGAACAAACAGGACATTAAAAGAAACTTTAACCAAGTTTAAACTTGAAACTGGCGAGAACTGGGTGAGCCTTCTCCTCTTTGCCCTTCTTAGGGTAAGATGTATCCCTTACTTCCAAGGCCTCACCCCATGTGAAATCATGTTTAAGAGACTGCTGCCTCTCCTACCCAAGATAGGGATGGAAAAGGCGACTGAAATTCACAATTTCTCACTACTTAAGTCCTTGCAGGCACTACACCTGGCAAGAAAAGAGGCTCGACACTTGGTCTCCGCCACCCGGGGGAGCCCTGGACAGCCACTTAAACCTCATAGCCACTCTCCTGGTGACTCGATCTAGGTGAAAAAGATGCAGCCAGCCACCCTTGAGCCCCACTGGGATGGACCCTTTCCTGTCATCCTCACCACTCCCACCGCGGTCAAGGTTGCTAAGAGACGCCATTGGATTCATCATGCCCCCGTCAAGACTGCTCAACCACCGTAAGAGACTGAGAGATGACGTGTCCGCCCAACAGGAGACCCTCTCAAGATAAGACTCTCGCGAGTTTAATTATAATTAGATTAATTGCTGTTAATATTGTAAAAGGAAATCCTCATCAGCCTTTGCAGGCTAAATAGGAGTTAATTAGATCAGAAACTGGGGCTCCCATATCAGTTAATCAGACTATGTATCAGCCTACATTCCATGTAGATCTATGCATCTATCGCTAGACCCTATAGGACTGCTGTTTAGACCATGTATAGTAAATTGCCTTATAAATTCTATTAAACAGAGAGTCCAGGCTGTTAAATTAATAGTATTATCTACTCGAGTAACAGGGGTACCTCAGTTGCTCCCAGTTTATAGGACATTAAAAATTTGACATATGCCTGAAAACCAGTGGGGAATGTGACAGCCTGCTAAAATGTAATAAGGGCAAAAGTTAATTAAAAACTGAAACTGGACAAAGGAAGGCAATACCTTAGGCCTAGTTCCGGGAACCCTTCACCGCATTCTATTAATCATGAAACTTGTAACAATGAACTTATACACTAACTGCAAATTTTGGCTTGTGTAAACCCACTTGCTTGCATGGCATTAGAAACAATTGATTATGTAAAAAGCTGGAAATTACTGTTTGACTATCGCCATAGGAACACAGGCTACTAACTATGGAAACATAGAAACATAGGCTACTAACTATAGAAACATAGGCTATTAACTATGGAAACATAACATGCTAATAGGTTGCTTAAGCAACCCTTTGTGTTCAGACAGAATGAAGAATGGGATTTTGGGCTTAAAAACTCTGTACTTCTACATTTCGGGGCTGCTCTTGGCAAGGACAGCCGCCGGCGAGTAAACAGCCCTGAGAGAGCATACTTGGTTTGGTCTATTCTATACTAGCCACAACATAACATTATTTTTCAATTATTTTTTTTTATCATGGCGACATCGTTAACGAAATCCAGTAATCTTCAGGTGTACAATTTACAGTGAGGCATATATATATATTGCATTGTGAATAACATTATTTTATGTAGTTTTCTTTCACTAAAATATCGGTGATTATATGCTTAATGAGGTCTAGGAATAAAATATTCAAGTGACTATGTGGAAAGACTCATTTATTTATTTTATCCTGTATTTATATCGATGTGGATTCTTGAGTAGTTATTTTATATGATGTGTTATTTACGCATTCATTCAATACACACCATTTGATCCCAGGAACTACATAAATAAATTAAGTCATATTTGCTACCCTCAGACTGATGTCAGGATTCAAACATGCAAACCAATGTGATAGAAGGTGGTTAAATATTATGAGAGCTAGAACAGAAGTCTAAGATAACTGTCAGAAGTCCCAACGTGGCGTAGGAGAACATACATCCATGCTGGCACTGAAAAAACTTAGATTTCAGTTGCTCCTCTGTGTTGGTTGAACTGTGTGATTATTTAACCTACAAGAGGTGGCTCTTCTCATCTGGTAATCAGAGGAATTGAATGAGGACTTGTGAAAGCATATCATACAGCACTGATCAAATACTGTTCGTGTAATCAAACTAAACATTCAATTTAACAGGAAGCGGTAAAGCATGGTAGTTAAAGGTATGTACTCTGAGTTTGGAGGGTCTGGGGTCAAATTTGGGCTTTACTAGTTTTGTCACCATGGGGTAGTAAGTTTCATAAACTCCATAAGCCTCCATTTGCTCATATATAAAATAAAGACGATAATAACAGAACTTACTTTCTAAAACTGTTGTGTGGGTAAAAGTGACTGGGAAACAGTATTTGAAATAAAGGGGAATTATTCTCACCTTCACTGTGTCTACTTGCTCTCCTTCAAGTTATGTACAACTATTGGCCCTGATATTCCCAACCTGACACTACTAACCCTAACAAGGCCAAGACAAAAGTGTGTTTGTGTGCATGTGTGTGTGTATAAAATCTTAAGAAAATATGAAGTACAAGTAAGATAAACACAAAAATTAATAAGGTATTGTAACATTAATTACAAAATATATATGCTATTCTTTAAATTTCTAAAAATTATTATCTCAATTTAACTAAATAATTAAAAAATTAAATTAAAATTTTATCACAAGATCAAATTCAAGGAGTATGGGATTTCTTTTTAGGCAGATGAAAATGTTCTGGAATAGATAGTGGTTATGGCTATCTATGAATATCCTAAAATTCACTGAATTGTATTCTTTTTAAAAGGTTATTTTATGAATGTGTATTATATATACATAAATTAAAAATTGTACTTCGCAAAAAGGTAAGTGAACATTTTAGAGCTCTAACAGGCAGTCATTTAAATATTTAGCAGAGAAAAAATAAAACAAGTTTTCAAACTTTATCTCAACAGATGGGGGGTGAGAAGTGTTAGAATGTGAAGTGGTAAAACTATACCAGCACCTGCATGCAGGTGAGAGAGAAGGGTTTCATTCTATTGTTTAACATTGTCAATACTTGCACTATTTCCTACTGGCTGGGTTCCTAAATACACCTGGCAATTCATGCACCATTGTGGGGTTAAGATGGGTGTATAATTGACTGAGTTACAAAAACAGTGCATACAAACTTATCTCATTAAACAAATCTGATTACACCATAACAACATTTAAGTCAAACTCGAATAGAGAAATAAATCCTTAAGAATATGAAAAACTTGCATACATACATCCTTCCCTATTATCAACATCTCCCATCAGAATGGTACATTTGTTACAATCAATAAACCTACATTGATACATAATTTACATTAGGGTTCGCTCTTGATGTAAGCTCTACTTGTTTTAACAAATGTATAATGACATGTATCCACAATTATAGTTATCATACAGAGTGGCTTCACTGCCCTAAAATTTTCTCTGCTCTCCCTAATTCATTCCTACCTCTCTCCTAACCCCTGGCAATTACTAACTGTTTTAATGTTTCTGTAGTGTCACCTTTTCCAAAGTGTTATGTAGTTGGAATCATACAATATTAACTTCCTTCACTTAGTAATATACATTTAAATTTCCTTCATGTCTTTTTGTAGCTTGTTAGCCCATTTCCTTTTAGAGCTGAATAATATTCCATTGTCTTAATGTACCCACATTTTGTTTATCCATTCACTTACAAAAGAACATCTTGGTTGCTTCCAAATTTTGGCAATTACAGATAAAGCTGCTATTAACATTCATGTCCATGTGTTTGTATGGACATGTTCAACTTATTTGATTATGTCATTAGGGAATTGCAAATTAAAACAACAATGAGATACCATTTAACATCTATTAAAATGGCCAAAATTCAAAAATAATGACACCACCAAATACAGGCAAGGATGTGGAACACTAGGAACTCTCATTCATTGATGATGGTAATGCAAAATGGTATAGCCACTTTGGAAGACAGTGTGATGGTTCTTTACAAAATTAAAGATCTTACCATATGATCTAGCACTCATCCTCTTTGGTATTTACCCAAAGGAGATGGAAGTTTGTTCTTTAAATCAGTCTCTCCTTCCCTTAGTTTTGTCTATTTGATATTTCTATTCTGCATTACACATGCCTCACAGGGTGTGATATGGTGTGGTGAGAATAGCAGATGTGGATTTGGTGTTGTCTGAATTAAAACCTTGACATTTTGTTGACAGATTCAATGCATTCCTTTATTTAATGTTTATTTAATTAACATCAGCACGCATGACGGGTACTAGGTGAAGGATAAAGACTAATAAAACATGCCCTAGAAGAGTTAAGTCTATTAGGAAGCAAGACCGACACCAAAATATAAATTCCAAAATGTTCTAATTACAAAGGAGTGGCAGAAAGAGTTCAGGTAAGGAATTAGGCAAGAAAGGCCTCATAGAGGTAGGGAGTTCCCCGCTGGCCTACTTAAAGGAAGACAGATAGAGAAAACATTGGCAAAGGATACCGAAAGCAAAGGCACAGAGGAGGACTTGCACATGAGCTGATTCAAAGGCTATGAATTATATAAGTAGACTAATAACAGAATTGAGAGGAATGCCTGAGAGGAAAAGATGCTTCAGCCATTTCCAGATTCTCTTTCTTCACTCATTTCCTTTTAAACACTCTATCTCAAATAAGAATGAAAAAGGAAGAAAAATAAATACATAATTTGATATTTCTTTGCTGATCTGGTATTTTAGCTTGCTTTCATTTATCCCAAGAGCACATCTGCTGCTCTGAGTAGTTCTCAGTCCCTCTGGATGTACATAATAGATATTAAATGGAAATAATGACAGAACTATTTTCTGCCAGGACTGTGAGGATGCTGATACTTCTTCACTTGCCTAAGGCTGGATGGTGTGAAGATAAGTCGTAATAATGTACATCATGCATTAATTTACACCTTTCATCTGAGAACTCCACAGCATATTATAAACATTATTCCTTGTAACATCTCTGTGAAGTAACTTGAGAGCTGTAGGAACTGAGTCACAAAGGGGTCATAAAGAACCATTCAGGGTCATATGTCCTCAGTATGGAATGGAACCTGAAATAAGTGCCTTGTCATCATTGGCAATAAAACTCCCTCAAGCTTCCTCTTCAGTCCTCATTACCCAAATCTGATATTTATAACATGCTTGGGATACTGAGTTATATGACTTTATCTGAACTCAAGGTTTTACTGTTATTATTAATTATCCTAATCTGCACTAATGCTTAATTTGGGGCTGATGCTAGAGCAAGCAAAGATGTGATATCCCAAAGAGGAATTATCTGCTTCAAGGTGGTGATGTGAAGTTTAATTGAATTAATTAATGTCTGTAAAAACATTTAGCGACCCTTAGATTAAAGGGTTTAATACAAAGATATAGAGCTTCTCCATTAATTACCAAAGAAAAGATCTTGCTAATGGCTCTCTCCACTTCTCAGAGGCATTACTTTCAACTATTCCTGCTTGGCACTGAGTTCTGAGCTTTTTTAAGGTGGCTTAATGTGGCCCTTCCATCCACATTCAGAAAAGCCTCACTTGCTTTCTGTTATTTTGAAAAATAAAAAATAAAAAGCTCCTCTATGGAGGTAAGGCAGCTTCCCTTCTCTGAAGCTTACCTCAGTTATCACCTATTATAACAATTCCAGGATATTAAGGACAGTCTATAAAAACAAAAACAAAATCCCAAAACCCAACAACGACTAAGAAGCAAATCCCCAGGCAGAAACCTCATGTCAGTGTACTTCACATTGAGAACTCTTAACCTGAAAATTTGAGTATACAAAACAATATAGATTAAGGTGTAACTATTAAGAATCACAACTATTACAACTAGATTGGGCTCTGAAAATTACTAAATTACCCTCATTGTTTCTCAGGTGAAGAAAAAGTTCCAGGAAGATTGTATAATGATTGTTCTAGGATCACAATCTGATCTTAGATTGGTTGGACTTAAAGAGGTAGGACTCAAATTAAGGATGCGAGTCTTGCGTAACATACTTCACAGAACACCATATTGCTCTCCAGTTTTTGTAAAAGGGTCAGAAAAGAGTTCTTTGAAATATTCTCCCTAGAATATTTAAAAAAGGATTTCATTTGGAAAGTCTGATTTTAAATAGGATGTTTCCAGAACCCACCTTTGTGTAAAGCCATGGCTATATCATACAATTGTAAGGCCTATCCAGTTATTTAGGCAGGATAAAAAGGGCTTGGGACATGGGATTGGACTTATCCGCTGAGGTAAAAATCTGCATTTGGGGAACTGATGAAACTGCAGGTGCTGGCAAAGGAAGTCCGATCTAATGGGCAATTACAGCTTACAGCAATCTTTGCTTACACTTAGGAGAACAGCTGGTTGAGGGAGAAGGGAGGGAGGCCACATGACAGACGAGGAAGCTATTCCAACAAGCAGAGCACAGTGGTGAGGAACATGTGGCAGGCGATACTTAGAAGTCTAGACAGGAAGCTGGCTCCAGGAAGCTGTCCTCCAATGTCCAAGCCCAACCAGACATGTTGGGCCTGGCAAGAGGAAGTCTAGTCCTTACCCTAGGAAAGATCTGGGGCTTGAGGTAGGCTGCCAAACAAGAACCTGGGAACAGTGGTCCCCACAGGGGATCTTAGGCTTGGAAATGAGGTAGGAGTCCAATGAACAGAATCAGGGCACAGCATCTGCTCAGACTTGTAGGGAGTGTACTTGGTGTTGAACAGCAGAGAGCAAGGCTGGGCTGGATTTAGGACCCTCACTCAGGCCTGTTCCTGGGGTGATCTAGGAACAGGTCTGAGCTTCCCGGTGGGAATCAAGCAAAGGTCCCTGCTGGAGTTGGAGAAAGAGGCGAAGCTTGGACTTGCTATTGGGCCTCCCTGTTTACTATTCTTCCTATTGTCCACTTTGGGATAATTTATGTAAGTTTTCTCTTTCATCAGCAAATAAGATGCTGTATAGAAGACTTTCAAGTGAATCAATCAGTGATGTTTTGGGAGGGAGAAGAGGTTGAAATTAAGAATGAAAGAAGTTCAGAGCTTTAGTTTGTTTATATTACACATGTCTTTCAATATCCTAAGCAAATGGGTAAAGGAAAATGTTATTTGCTAATGGAACAAGACCAGAAAGTGGAATTGATGCACTCTTCATACTCTGACCCTCTCCCAGTTAGTGTGGCATCTAAGTGGGGGTGGGGGAGTCCCTGAGGTGCTTTGAGATCTCTCCAGACCCTCCACTAACCCCTCCGAAGTACCTGAAATCAAGAATCTAAGTGAAAACTGTGTTTGCCATATAAATGCAACTTTAAAGTAAGTCCCCCAGCTTCCCGCCCAATCTCTGTCCTTATAGAAGCTTGTGAGGGCTGTCACTGTCTTGGCAGTTTCCTCCTTTGCAAGTCTCCGTGAAACACACTTTTTTCTTTCTGTGTCTGTCAGAAAAATGTTACTGCACTTCTCCCCACACCGGGAGCTGAGCCTGGTCGTCTCATCCTTCCTCTCAGTCTTCCTCTGGCACCAGGACATTTGTCTTTGGCTGGTTGCATGTTTTGCTGCTGTTGTGTGTTTGTGTCTCATTTACCACACAGGTGGTGTCATAGAACAGCAGAAATTCTTTACCAGGGCACTTGTCAGTCACTCTGGGATCTTTCCTACTCCATTTGCACTGGTTCCAACCTAGACCTACCTAATCAGAATCACTGGGAGTACAAACACAGGTTCTACATTTTGGGTTTTAGAATAAGGTAGATTTATTGTCATGGCAAGATATTCATTATACATTAACTACAAAGTTAATTTACAGGACACTATGGAGAACATAATCCTTTTTTTGTCAAAGCAGAAAACACATGTATGTGTGTGTGCTGTGATATATATTAGGGTGTATTTGCACAGAAGAGTCCTTGGACTTGGAATTTTAGCCTCTGTTTCCTATTTTTCTCTGCTACTCACCCCCAAAAGCCTTGGTGAACTAGTACAATTCCAGCTTTAGAATCAGACAGTTTATATGATGACTCTACTATTAATAACATTGAAAAATTGGGCAAGTTACGTAATTACCCTAAGCTTCAGTTTTTTATCTGTGACTCCTACTCTATTCTATGGGATCATAGTAAGGATAAATAAGACAACATTTACATGGCCAGCCTAATGACAAGCAAATTATAAGAATATTTTTTAAAGAAAAAATTAGTAGTAGAACTTGGAGATAATAGTACTTGGGAATTTTTTCTTCCTTAAAAAAATATAAAATGGAAAAAAAACAAATGTTTTTATTAATCTTTCTAAATTAAGCACACGTGCAAATTGATCGTTTGCTTGAAGGGTATCATCCTTTTAGTTAGCAGAACTGGTCCTGCTAACCAACCCCAAGACCTCCTAGCCCTAACCTCCCTGCCTACTTGGGCCTTGCTATGAGTGCTGCTGGCTGCTACCCACAGGCCTGATCCCAGCCTGTGTACCTTGTGACAAAAAGCTGCATGGTTTTTGGGAGACTGGAGAATCATTCAACTATCCAATTGCCTGGCAAAATCCTTAGGGGAGGGTTAACAAGCTGATAAGAGAAACTCTGCAATGCCCTGTGAAACGCATTGGCAGGCACTCATGAAGGAGATTATCTTGAAAATAGGAGATTTAGGAAGCACAGGTTGGTCATCTTGAAATATCTGACTGCTTGTCGTGTAGAAGGATGAGGCTGACACTGATCTAGAGACACCAAGTATTTTAATGAAAGGAGACTATATAAAATAGTTTAATTGTATCTTTGTTCTTTCTCTACATGTTTTCACAAAAGTAAACTTAATTCTGCATACACATTAAGTAGATGTTTTCTGCATATACAAAGAAATGTAGTTACAATTACCTTTCCAGCTTTCATAATAACTAATCACCTTCTATCATATTTGTTTGCATATTTGAATTCCTACATCAGTTTGAGGGTAGCAAATATAATTTGATTTATGTATGTAGTCTCCATGCTCAAATCATGTGTATTGAATGAATGTGTGAATAAGTTAAAAAATGAGTCTGGCCACATTCACTTGAATATTTTATTTCTAGACTCCCTTAAGTGATTAACTATGTATATTTTAGCGAAAGTTTATACAAAATAGTTTGATTATACCTTTATTCTTCCTCTACATGTTTTTCACAAAAGTAACTTAATTCCACATACACATTAAGTAGATTCTTTTTGCATAAGCAAAGAAATGTGATCACGAATACTTTTGAAGAGGATTAGTTATGATTTGTATCTTTTGTAAGTAAAACAAATGAGGATACTACTAAAAGCTGATGGATTGGGACTTTTAGTAATCATATAAAATCTGCAGCTCTGTTGGCTTCACCTCAACTTCAATTCCTTAGCCTCTGTGCGTAAAGCAGTGACCTGGGAGTTCTTGAGTCTGCCTGCTCCTCAGAAGGGTCCTGCCAACTCCACAATTGTCCAGTTGGATTTGTAGTCAGACGTCTCATGCTGGCAGGCACTGGGCAGGCAATGAGTCCTTTCCCTGTAAGTTGGGCACAAAGAAGATCGGCATGGGAGCAGCCTCTTTTGGGACAGCTGCTCCGAGAGAGGGCGGTAAGCAAGGAGCAGACAGAAAGTTCTCTGAGCAGAGGGTGACTCGTGGGAGGAGTTCAATTTACTAAGTGTTGTCATTTGCAGAGAGAAGGTGTGTGCTCAAGAAGGAGTTTTAACCTGGAGGATCATTAACTCTTTCAGTCAGCTGGCAGCTGCGGTGCCTCGGCAAGTTAGTCTTGGAAGCGTCTGCTCTGGGAAGGTCAGAGAGGAGTGGAATTACTTTTTCATGGGGGACCACTTTGAGAAGGGCCAGCGTGCTTTGCTCAATGAAGGAGAAGAGAATGAGATGGTAAGATTCTAGCCACATTCTTCTCTTCCCATTCCTATTCCCCAGGCTCCAATACTGTCACACACACACACACACACACACACACACACACACTCACTCACTCACTTCTCTGCAGTTTAACTTTGGTATTATGTGAGAAAAGGTAGTGTCTAAAAAATATCTCTGTCTCATAAATGAAACCTCTGACAGCAGAAATGTGATAGACTGAAAATACTATATTTATTTTATCAAGAATGTTTTTTTTAATAAAGCAGAAAAGGAGATAAGTGCAGTGCCACTTTATAATGCATTTTTGAGCCTTACCAGTATAGCAAGTTCTGTTCAAAACTTCTAATAATTTCAGCAAATCCCTAAGGGTGGAAGCATTGTATCCACTGATAGAAAGAAGCAGAACATCAATAGGAAAGGAGGAGTGTAGCTGGGTCTTTGACCTTCTCTTCTCACATATCTATGTTCACAAAGACTGTTGGACAGTGAAAACATATAAAATATTAACAATTATCAGTCTATGCACATTTCTGTTTACTTCTAGAATTTCACCTGTAGCTCCCTGAGTTACAGAGGTTGGTTACAGTAAAGTTTCTGTAGTTCACTATCTCTTGTATTTTAGATATGTTCCCATCTGGGAAAGTAGGAAAATCAAATACAATTCATATGTTCTTGCTACATTTAAAGCTGTATTTCTCAGTTACAATGTAATCAAAAGTTAGAAATATCTACTTCTGTTTAATAAGGCCTTTCTGCTAATTACAGTTTTTTATGCCCGTAATGGTGTAATTAAATGTTAAAATGTGATGTTCTCATTCTATAATAACATTTTATCTTCCTGGAATTAATATGTAAATAACAAACCCAAAAGATATTTACTTAAAATGTTTTCTTGGTTAATTGCTTTAGCCCTGACTATTAAATTCTTTGTTCCTAAACTGGTCTTTCAAGTTTAATCTGCTTACGTGTTCCTATAGCAACAACATTTTTTGGACCTTCAAACGTAGATCCTTCTGCTATCAAAGCTGAAAAAATCATAAGGGAATAAAAGGCACTCAAATTTATGTGTCTTTCTTAACTACTTCCTTATTTTTTTCAGATTTACCATCAAATGACAATTACCTTTGGGCCCTACACAAATGTCACCAGAAATAATCTTCTGACCGTATCTTTATTTTTCCAGTGTTTTCTTTAGAGAGTGAATATTCCATTGCTGTCCATAGTAAGCCGAAAATTTGAGTCTCGTCTTGAATTCTTTTCATCAGAAGACAGGGTGTCCTTCTTGCTAATGTTTTTTTTTTTTTAATCCTCCCTCAAATTATCAGATCAAAACACATCCACATTTTTCTCATACACTCGTTTCTGCTCTTCGACAATTTGTCATTCAAGAGTCATTAAGAGTCTTCTTAAAAGTAGACATTTCTAATTCTTGGAAAACTACTTCCGGAGCCTACACATTCCAGCAATATTGTTAGCATACATCTTCAGAATAGCACCACCCAAAGCATCAGGATGTCAGACTTAGTTCTGTATGCATCTGAAAGCCCAGTTAGGAGAGGGCCAATAGTCTCAGTGGAGGTGCTGCAATTAATATGCACTCTTGAGGTCTCCATCCTTTTCCTCCTGGAGACACCTGGCCACCTGCCTGTTACAGTGTCTGACACTCTGTCCCTTTTTAGCTAATAATTCCATTCTCCACCTCCAGAGCAAAAACTTCAAAAATTATTAAGATATCTTAAATGTGTTTCACGCATTTTCATAGTGATTTTTAGTTTATGAAATATTTCTTGGCCATTCGCTAATTTAGTTTTCACCATATCCTGTGAGGTAGGTGTTATGATTTCTACTTTATGAGGAAACTGATGTACTGAGAATTTGCTGTCTCAGGTTGTATAAGTCTCATAGCTGAGGCACCACATAGGTTAGCTTAAGTTAGTAGCTCTTTTGTCTCTGGACCTGAACATAGTGCATTGATACCGATTTCAGTTCTTCCTGAGAACATTGTACTCTTAACAGAAAAACACGCTTGCCCACTTAATAAAGCAAAACTTAGGAGAATGTATGACCTTAGATTCCCTAGGATCTGTTCTGTTATATATGATTTGTATTTTCTAAGTAAGCCTGTCTCCTTGGACTTCAATGTTAATTACCTCTGTTAGAAAGCCAAGATTGTCTAGAAATGTGTCATACCAAAGTATTTACAATTTTTTGCTTTATAATATAGCCTGTTTGAACTTTTATAGAAGCCATTCCTCCCATGATAGAAATGACTTCAAATTTCAAGAAAAAACAGCATTCTAAGGGTTAGCCCTCATGTCAAATAGAGGAATATCTCTAGGCCTATAGATGCTTGGGACTACCTTTCATTCTAAAATAAAAGAAACAGAAACTAAAAGGCAACTCTAGGTCACTTGAAAGTAATGGAAGAAAGAATTTGTTAAAAAGACAAGGAAGGAAAAGGGAGAATCTGACCTTTAGAGAAGGTTCGCCCAGATAATTCAGAAAGGCCTCAAAAAGGAGACTGACTTCCAGGCGGCACCACGACCAGACCAGTTGGCCAGCTCTCGCTAGCCTTAGGCTAGTCACTTGCCTGCTCTAGCCTCCGTTTTCCTATCTGTAAAACAGGAGTGGTTCTTACCCTACCTGTCTCACAGGGGTTTTATGAGGATCAACTGAGGTGATCTTTGCAGAAGTGTTCTGAGAAGTATAAAATTCTGGAGAAATGTAAGCCGCTATTACCTAAACAGAGATGGAGTCAGGGCTTCAGCAATTAGCCAATCTAATGAATACTACTTTTCAAAATGAGATCACCTCTTTTCATTAAATAATGACAAATGGGGAATATATACGTTAATCACAAATTATAGAGATCATTTATAAATGGAGAAGAGCTGAGCCACCTTAAACCTACCTGTAGTGCTCTACTTGGGAAACAACCTACCTGTCTTGGGACTCAGTTTCTTTGTTTGTAAACTGAGAGTACCAGAGGGCTTTTGAATTCTGATGTTGTACATTTATATTTTGAAAGGACTTAGGAACACTGAATGCTCATTTCCTTACACCATGACTGAAAAGAAATTATAGTTTAATTAATTCAAATGTTGCTCACCACTATCGTCAGTAACATCCTAGTGAAATCCAACTCTTATTTGGAAAAGTGTTTTATTCTAGTGAGACTGCGTTAAAAGCAACGTTCTCTGATTTTTTTTCTTTCTTAGACTTTAACAAGTAAGAAAAAAACTTGAATTATTTTTTTCTGATTATAAAGGTAGTATGTTTATTGTAAAAATATTAAAATGACATATAAAGGTCTAAAGAATAAAGTAAATCTGATTCATGAAATTTCCACCCAGATATAATCAATATTATATTGGTGACTCTCCTTCCAGACTTATACAAAAATAAATACATGAAACATCACCTTCTAATTATTTTACTGCATTTTAATATTATCTATACTCTTGTAATTATTTACATCTGTTGTATATGTGTCATGGAAACACTATGTAATGATGTGCTACCTACCATACATTTCTTCACAACTCCAGATTCAGTGACATAATATTAGTAGCTTGAAATGAATAATGTTGGGAGTATTTGCCATAGAAATCAGTAAATGCCACACAGGACTTCCACCCTGCCTCTCTTGAAGCCTATTTGTTAAATATTTACCAGCATACCACTGAACATATTATTTACTTAAGATTTACCTTCTCCACTATATATGTCAAAACTCAATAATGATATTGTATTTGGATATCATCCATTCATTTGCAGTGTGCAAAACAAAACCAATCACAATCTATTCTTAAAAGAATATATATATAAACTCACAAATATGTATTTTTTAAGCAAAAAATTGACTAATTTCATCTATACTGTTTTTTCAAGATGGACTTTTTATTACACCTAAAAATATAGCATAGACATATTTTCCTTTTGATAATTATAGATCCACATAACCATTTTATTGTTTAAATTGTGTTTGGATAAATTGTGCTACGTTAAGCAAATCTTTCACACTTAGTTTATTTCTAAACTTTTTGGCTGTCATGGACAACAAGATGAACACACACATATCTCTATATATAATCTATAGGCATTTATACTTTTTTAAAACTAGAATCTCTTAATGTTATCACTGATATTTTATCAATTAGTACACAGGGCGACTAAAAATTAGGAATTGTGGAAAAGCAAGAGGAACTCTTTCCGAACGTCTGTGTTATTTCTGAGAACAGCAAGAAGTCGGTATTGCCATGGGCACTAATATGGCAGCAGGGCAGTCTTTGCCACATTGGAAGTCCTATCATGCCTTCAGCATGAGCTAGTGACATTTGTCCTCACCAATTATTTGGACCCCTTTGATAGTTGATGTTCGTCTTTTCTTTTCTAACACTGAGGAGCAAAAAGCACCTCCCCCACCTCAATAGCCACTTATTTGTTATGCTTCATGAGCACCTCCGATTTGGTTGCCAATGTTAACTAGTGAAACCACAGATCTCATAGTGGAGGAATTGTGTTCAGACTGAGACATTTTGTCATTTGAAATGTTCAGGAAGCTGGGCCACTGGCCAAGTCTAGTGTCTTTATTTTCAATTCTTTGCTGTAGAACTCTTATGAAGTCAACTCATCTTTGGTAGAAACTCTTAAAGAGTAAGATTTAATTGCTTCTTGAGAATAGGGTTCCTGCTTGGTTAACCTATGGCCTTCCCTTTCCTTTTCCCAGTACCCCTTGAAGTTACCCCCTGGCACAAACACTCAGGGTATATTTATAATAATGCAATTGCAAGCTCCTTAACTTGCAATTTTGCATTCTGAGAAGGACAGGGAGGCAGCTGAACTTAAAGGGAGAAAACAGTTTGAGAAATTTAAGGAGAAACCTAAGACATTTTATATTATTTATTTGGAAAGTTCAATCATCTTGGGGACTTATCAATTGACTCTTCTCTCTCAACTTCAGAGTTAATTAGCCACACTACACTATTTTTCTATGAGATACTTTATCTTTTTATTCACTCATGTGTAAACTCAACAAATATTTACCAAACCCCTACTCTATTCCAGGAGTCCTCTGTTCTAACCAAGACGCATTTTGAGTGAATAGCAAATAGCTTCTGTTTTCAAGGAGCTCACAGTTGAATGGGCAAGACTGAGAACATCATTTGTGGGGCCCAGTGCAAAATGAAAATGAGGTGCCCCTTGTTCAATAATTATTAAGAATTTCAGGATGGCTCTAGCAGAGCATTAAACCAAGTTCAGAGCCCTTCCAAGAGCAGGGCCCTGTTGGACTGCACAGGCTGCATGCTCATGAACTGGCACCACAAGTAGGAAAACAAGGGATGCAAGCCCAATGAAAGTCTGATGAAATAGGTATCATTGTAAGAATTATGCATATAGAACTTTGGGAGCACAGAAGAAGGAGCAATTCAGTCAAAGAAAACTTCAAGAGGAAAAAATGACATTTAATTTCCTTGAAGTGGTAGCTGAGGGCCAGATCATGGAGAACTTTATGAGGCATCCTAATGAGTATACATTTTGTCTTTTCCAATTATTCTCAAATATTGGCCCATGAAAACACTATGTCAGAATTAAATTGAGGAACACTTGAGGCATTGATTCCTAGGCCTCATTCTAGACTTACTGAATTAGAATCTTTGATGGTAGAGCTGGAGTTGGTCAGAATGATTGTGATGCCAGCTTGGCGGACACAGTGGGGAAACCACTGGAAGATTTGCATCAGGGAATGATATGGTAGGAGGTCACATCTTGGAGTAAGGAAGGTTAGTTGGAGGGAGAGAGACCAGGAAGAAGGTTTTTGAAATAGTACAAGTGAGAAATTCAGACTAGACAGAAGGATGCTGAGTAGAGAATGGATTTAAGAGATATTTAGAAATTAGAAGACTATAATTCATAGACTGTGGGGTAAGAGAGAAAGGGTAAATAGGATGAGTAGTTATTAAAGATCTCTTTAAAGTTCCTAGTTTGTCCAATGGGAGAAGATGCTACTACTTAACCCCATAGGGAAAATTAGGAACAGCTTGGGAGTGGGGATAGCAATAGTAATATCAGATACTTGTTTGGTGATTGATTTGGACTAAGATCTTTATTTATAGTAACTTAATCTTCTCAGCAACCTAATGTGGTAGTATCATCGCTCTTCTACATATGAGGAAGCTGAGTCATAGATTAAGTGATTTGTCCACATTTATTTGACAAAGTAAATGGCAGGCTATGGCTTATATCCCCATTTTAAACATAGTGGTTTACTCCCTCTTGGTTTTGCTAAATTCTCTGTGCACTACTTTATCAATGATGGAAAAAATAGCAGGCATAATTAAAGAAAACCAAATGAAACAAAACATTAGGAGGCTGGAGACCAGCATTGTGATGTTGGGTCTGCCATTATTTATTCTTACGATCTTAAAACAAATTATAGTCACTTCTTTTTGATTTCACCTCATTTACAAGGTAGAGAAATAATACCTTATTGGTTTGAATGAAGAATCAGTGGGGAAGTCCTCTCCAATACCCACAAAAATAAGATTTAAAAAGTTTTAAAACAGGTGGATAAAATTGGTGTGAAACAGCTTAAGAAATTTAAGTGATACTCTTGATTTTTTCAAAGGGCTGTGAGATTTTTGTTTTTAGTCAAGGAAAGAGAACATATCTGGAAACAAGGCATTAAGTGGGAACTAGAAATGTATGGCTGTTGCCGTATGAATTACTCAAGAATAAAAGACTACAGAAGAAATCTAACAGTATACGATGAACCAATGCTCAACCCTATAGAGTCTTCAGACCCACAGAAGACATAGAGCACAGGGACTTGTCCCTCAAAAGGGTTGGTGATTTGGTGATGTGTAGAGAAGGTTCATTCCTGGGTGCAGTTTTAAGGCTTTGTGGCTATGTCAGAGGTTTGTGAAGACCATCCAGAGACCACCTACCTAAATAGCTAACAACTCTTTCTGGATGTCTAGCACATAAACCTTGGTTGTCTAAAACCACAGCCTGGGTAGATTTGAAAGACAGCTCAGAACACCACCTCTTCAACTCTCCTCAGCCTAAGGCTAGTCTTATGGACAATGAATGCAGTTATACCTGAGATATTCTCTCAGAAAAAGAACAAAAAGGGGACCCAAATACACTGTGTGCTTTCCAGAGAAATATTATGTTGCCCAGGCCAGAACATTTTTTGATTTTAGTGGTTGTACAAATAGGGTCCTGGCTGAGACTATAATCATCTTAGCACTTTTAGAATTTATAGCTTCTTGGGGAAATCATGGCTGGTAGATCAGTACCACTACAGAATCAGTACAGAGAATATGATATTGTGCTTCGAGGCTACAACAAACATATCCAAGGACTATGTGGGTAGATAAGCAGTTACTTCTATTTGCTTTTTAATGGAAAAATAAGTTGATTTTTATGGCACACATTTACCTTCAACTTTACTCTCCTTCAACTTGGGATCACCAAGCACAATAAAGGTCTTTCAGCTCAGAGGCCAAGCCACCTTTTGTGGGTTTTAACTTTTGCCAATTCCAAGAGACAATTTTTCACTTTCTGTTTTTCTCTGATCACCCATATGTGGTCTGCTTGCTCTTGCCAGAATATATTAGGTAATTTCTCAGCCAGGAACATGTCTTCATGTTGATACCTGGCTGTCAGAGTCCTGCCCAGCCATCAAAACCCATCTCAAATCTAACTCTCTTCATTAAGCCATCTGCGAGAGAAATGGGGATTGGAAAGTCTAAACAAAATATGCAAATGAATGAACAAATAGAATTTCCAATCTGATAGTTAATAAATAATAGTTCAACTGAATGAATAAATAATGTTTAAAGTGATCAGTTCCCCCAGGTGATTTTTTTTTTTTTTGCCAGGGAGAATATAAAATATGGAGCTTTTCTGTTGGTATTTTAGATATCTGTGAAGAAATAAAGGCTTTTAAAAATATGCATTTTTTTCTTATTTTAAAAGTGAAACACATTTAGTGATTAAAATTTGTATAGTACAGAAATAGAAGAATCACAATGATGCCATCGTCCAAGGCAAATACCATTAGTGTTTTATTTAATACGTTTATCCTCCAGTCTTTTTTGTTTTGTGACTCACCATTTTTCAATTAAATTTGAAATCATACTGCATAATTTTATGTTGTTTCTCTTCACTTAATATTATTACATACATATTTCTTCATGTTATTAAAAACACTTCATAAACATAATTTTAATGGTTATATAATATACTCTAATATTATATTCTTATATACATAGATTGCTTTCTATTCACTACTATGAATAGCATTGCAGTGAATGTCTCTGCATATAAATCTTGTCTTGTCTGTGTTTTGAATAAACTAGAGTAATTTTTTTTTTACAACAGTCTTTATTAATAACCTAAAATCATACCCTTTGGGGGTCTGCACATTCATAAGGCCAGATCGATTTTTAAATAACCCTCTCATGAGTAGAGACTGGGACCAATGAGGAACTGGCATAAAAGGGATATGACTTAGATGCTGAGAAATGCCATGTTTGCCATTCTCCATTCCAGAGAACTATGAAGAGGGAGTGTGTAATAAGAGGTTGAGAAGCTTCTATTTATATAAAAGCTTTTCATGCAAAAGGCATCATGTACATATAGAGGGTCAGTTGGGACCATAGCAGACATATGGTGCAGAGGTGAGGGTGGCTCTACCAACAAACAGGGAGGACTTCATGTTTCATTTTAGAAAAGTTTTCTATATAGCTCCCCCTGCTATTTCTGTCCTAGGAGGAACAAATGAAAGCTAGAATTCCTATTATCTTGGTATAAAATTCAATCCCCTGTGGTCATAGCCAAAGCAGCTGTTCCTTACTAAAGGCCTAATTATGGAGGTTTTCAACCTTAAAGGGAGAAAAACCCAATCCTTTCCTTTCTGAACTTACTGCTGTATCTTCAATGCTTAAAAAAATGCCTGGCATATAGTAAGTACGCACTATATATTTTTGGAATACGTAAATGAATGAGTGATGGATGAATGTAACTAGTTACTTTCCAAAATTATATGAAATAGCATACAAATGTAAAGGTAAATATGGATTAGAATTGAGAGTAATAGATGACTGATTTACTACACTCTATTTAATCTATTTCATAGAATCATAGATTCTTAGGGGAGAAGTTTCTTCAATGTTTATTTGGCCTTCTCCTGCCCCTTTTGTTGCCCATTTAACCTTTCCTTAAATGCCCCCAGAGAAGAAACTGACCATAAGCTAAATCATTTATAAGACAGAGCTGACCATTAAAAATATTTCTTTCTTAGATTAAACTGAAATGTGGTTCCATTAACTTGAATTCATTAGTACTACTTCTCTTGTCTTTTGGGGCCACCTGTCAAAACTTGGCTTCCATTTTCACAACTCAGGTTTGAAAAAATTGTTCTAGTATGTCCCCATCCCCATCCCTCCAGGCAGCTCTTCTCCAATCTAAATACACTCAGTTTCTTCAATCTCTCTTCCTGTGGCCTAGTTCTTAGAAATTTACCTTAGAAAGTCTTAGAAAGATATCCTCTATGATAATTTAAAGAAGCTCTCTCGTTGTGTGATTTTCTCTTTGAAACCCGCAGGGGTTTGGGGACAAAGGGCCATCCAGCAGGAGGAACATGAGGAACAGCTGCCACTTACTGTGTCACCAAGGTTGCTGACGCTAAGAAGTTCAGACCTGTCTGTTCAGATTCTGACAGGACTTCGATCAGTCTTCTTGCCTAGTAATAGTTAACGTTTATTGACTACTTATCAGGTCCTATGCCCATTACTAAGCACCTTCATGTGATACTTCATTTTAAAATCAAAATAATCCTATCAGGTAGGTACTATCACTACAAATGCAAACACTAAATGTTCCTAATGTTTCTCTATGGCAGGAATCTGCAAACCATGAATTGTGGGTGAAATCTGACCCACTGATTGTTTCATAAATAAAGTTTTGTTGGAAAATAGCTCCCCACATTTGTTTACAGATTGTCTCTGGTTGCTTTGGCGTTACAGCAACAGAGCCCAGTAATTGTGAGAGAGACGATATGGCCCATAAAGCTGAAAATATTTTCTATCTGGTACTTCACAGAAAAAGTTGACTGACCTTTGCTCTTTTCCTTTCCTTATTGACCTCATTAATTAAAACAAAACAAAAGAAAACAAAAACAAAAACAAATGTTTATTTCCATAGTAATAAAACCTGCTTGGTAATGGTGCATAATTCTTTTGACATATTGTTAAATTCTATTTGTTGGTATTTCATTGAGTACTTTGCTTTTATATTCTTAAGGGATATTGTTCTATAATTTCCTCTCTTCCTTCATTCTTCCTTTCCTTCTTTCCTCCCTTCCTTCCTTCTTTCCTTCCTTCCTTCCTTCCTTCCTTCCTTCCTTCCTTCCTTCCTTCCTTCCTTCCTTCCTTCCTTCCTTCCTCTATTCCTTTATTCCTCCTCCTTCATTTAATTAATTAATTAATTAATTTATTTATTTATTAATTTATTTTTACTGTCTGTGCAGTTTTCTTATCAGGGTAACACTAGCTTAATAAAATAAATTGGGAAATGTTCCATCCTCTTCCATTTTCCAAAAGTGATT
Organism: Eidolon dupreanum; assembly: GCA_028627145.1. NCBI lineage: Eukaryota > Metazoa > Chordata > Mammalia > Chiroptera > Pteropodidae > Eidolon > Eidolon dupreanum. The sequence goes on from CM053507.1 coordinate 114,195,187, forward strand.
GTGAAGAATTGATGAAAATTCTTCTTTAAATGTTTGGTAGAGTTATTCAGTGAAATTGCTTGGGCCTAGAGATTTGTTTTTTAAGAGTTTAAAAAGTATGAATTTGATTTTGTTAATCGTTATAGAGTTATTCAAAATATTTATTTCATATGAATGAGTTGTGGCAAGTTGTGTTTTTTTCCAGGAATTGGTATATTTAATCTAAATTGTCAGATTTATGTGTGTAGAGTTGTTCATAGTATTTTCTCTCTTTTTTTGGTGCCTTTATTCCTGATGTTGATAATTTGTATATCCTCTCTTTTTTCCTTTCTCAGTCTTGTTAGAGATTTATCAAATTTATTGACCTTTTCAAAGAACAAGCTCTATTGTTTTTCTGTTTACAGTTTCATTTATTTTTATTCTTATCTTTATTATTTCCCTTGCTTTGCTTGCTTTGAGCTATTTTGCTCTTCTTTTGCTAGGTTCTTGAACTTAGATTATTGTATTGGGAATTTTCTCTTTTGTAATAAAAATTTCCATTTTAGTGCCATTTGAGTTATGTCCCCAAATTTTTAATATGTTGCGCTTTCATTTTCATTCAGTTCAATGCATTTTAAAATTTTTTCTTGAGACTTCCTCTCAAGCTCATGAATCATTTAGAAGTGTATTGTTTAAATTCCAAGGGTTTGGACATTTTTCTGTCATATTTCTGTTAATAATTTTCAGTTTTATTCTACTGTGGCTGGAGGACAGTACACACGATTTTACTTCTTTTAAGTTTGTCGAGGTTTCTTTTATGGCCCAGGATATGGTCTATCTTGGGCTATGTTCTATGAGCACTTGAAAAAAATTATAAATATTAACTTGACCTCATTAGTTGATGAGGTTTTTGAGGTCTTTTATATCCTTTTTGATCTTCTGCTTAGTTGTTCAATAAGTTGTTGAGAGAGGTGTGTTAAAGTCTTCAACTATGATTGTGATTTGTCTGTTTTTCCTTCCAGTTCTATTAGTGTTCATTTTACATATTTTCAGCTCTGTTTGACTTGTACATGTTTAAGGTTGCTGTGTTTTCTTGTTGGATTGAAACTTTTGTCCTTATACCATGTCCCTCTGTTTCTAGGAATTTTCTTTGTTCTTAAGGCTATCTACCTGATATTGATAAAGCCACTCCTGCCTTCTTTTGGCTAATATTTGCCTGATACATCTTTTACCACTTTAAACTTCACCCTGCCTATATTGATATATCGAAATAAGTTTTTTTTTTTTGTAATCAAATATAGTTGGGTCATGTTTTTTAATCCACTCAGGTGATCTCTGTATTTTAACTGATGTATTCAGACCATTTAAATTAATGTAATTATTGATATATAATATAATTAGGGCTTATGTCTGACACTTTGTTTTATTTGTTCCCTCTGTTTTTAGTTATCTTTGTTTTTTTAATATTTTCTTGTGGTTTACCTGAACAACTTTTAGAATTCCATTTTGATTTATGTATGAGTTTGTGAGCATATATCACTGTATTGCTTCTGTAGCAATTGCTTTAAGTATTACAGTGTATATACATAACTTATCACAGTTTACTTGTCATCTCTTTTTTTAATTTTTATTAGTTTCAAGTATACAGTACATTGGTTAAACATCTATATAGTTAGTAAAATGATCCCCCATTTGCTCCCTCCCTCCCCAGACCCTCCCCTGACCTAGTACACGTATTAATGCTAATTGCATTCCTTATGTCATGCTTCCCATCCCCTTGACCATCCGTCAGCTACTAATCTGTACTTCTTTAACCCTTCACCTCATTCTCCCAGCCCCCCAAACCCCCTCCTCTCTGCCCATTATCAAATTTTCCACTATATTTGTGAGTCTGTTTTTGATTAGTTCTTTTTATTCTTTAAATTCTGCATGTAAGTGATATCATATAGTGTTCATCTTTCTCTGTCTGACTTAAACACCTTCTAGGTTCATCACAGAGGTATCTTCTTCCATTCCTTTCCTTTTCATATGTAGGGATCTTGTTTTCTTATCCTTTTAGCCACTCCATCCCTTGGTTGGAGAACTTAATTCTTTTTTCCTTTAAGGTACTATTGATAAGAATGTAGTTGTTACTAGTCTTTATTCCTGTTTTTGATACATATTTTTTCTTCTTAAAGACGTCCCTCCAACATTTCTGTAATTCTGGCTTGGTGGTGACAAATTCTTTTAGTTTATTTTTGTCTGGGAAGCTCTTTATCTGTCCTTCAACTCCAAATGATAGGTTTGCTGGATAAATTATTCTTAGTTGTATATCCTGAGTCTCCATTCTTTTGAAAATTTTTTGCCAAGTCCTTCTATCTTGCATAGTCTCTTTTGAGAAATCAGCTGCCAGTGTATGGGTGTCCCTTATCTGTAATTATTTGTTTTTCTCTTGCTGTTTTTAAAATTTTTTCTTTGTATTTAAACTTTGGCATTTTAATTATGGTGTGTCTTGGTGTGGGCTTCTTTGGATCCCTGATTTTTAGAATCCCCTGAGCTTCCTGGGGTTTTTTGTCCATTTCCTTCACCAGGTTTTCCATCATTATTTCTTCAAACAGCAATTAACATCTTGATTTTCTTCACTTATGCTGATCAGACGAATATTTGGAGCCTTCATAGTGTCCCAAATCCTCCTTAAATAATATTTATAGTCTTGTCCTCTTTATTCTTGCCATTCTGTCTGAGTGTCCTGGTTGGCTTTCCTATCCTCTTGATGGGACATGTGATCCTCTTCTTTATTCACTTTGTTTATTCCTTTATTCTATTTAATATACTTCTCATCTCAGATAATGTGTTCTCCATTTCAGACTGGTTCCCTCTTATAATCTCCATCTCCATTTTTATCTCTTTGTTGCAGTTCTCTACTTTTCCCAAAAGTTCATTGAGCATCTTTATAACCAGTATTTTGTTAAATTACTTGACTCCATTATATCTGGATCTCTGTTCTGTCATATGGTTTCTGCTTCTTTGTCTTCCTATTTTGGCTGCCTTTCTGTGTCTGTTTCTATGTAATAAGCAAAGCTCCTAAGTCTCCCAGTCTTATTAGTGCGGATTTGTGACATAGGTGTCCAGTGGCACAGTCCTGAGAGGGGTTCAGCTGCAGGCCAAATTTAGCCCAAGCCTCTACCCCTCTGGGGCCACCTTTCAAGATTTAGCAAGTAATCCACAGATGCTGTGCTTATAGTTTCCTCAAAAGGCTACACCAGAAACTGAGGCCAGTTGCCTCCAGTGTGAGTCTAGGTGCTGCTCAGCAAGGCGCATCTGACTTGCTGAGGATATACCTGGATGTTGCTTGGGTGATGCCCGAGTTGAAGGAGGTGGAGTTTCAGGGAATCCTCTGGGCAGAACAACCTCTGTTATCCAGTCTGATGACATCGTGGCTATGGCTTTCTGTGTCTGAGCACTGGGAGGTGGGAAGGCTCAACAGGGAACAATAGATACTGCTGGCACTTCTGTACAGAGTGAGTCTCGCCACTGACCCTCATTCTAATAACTCAGTGTCCCCCTGTAAGTCCCTGGTCTCCCCAGAGCAGCCAGCCCAGTGCTAGTGCTCAGAGCGAGCAGGTCCATTGTCACAAAAATCCACTCGCGGATGTGGCTCCTTGAAGAAGCATCTGCCACTGCCACAGCCTCCGTCTCACTCAGCCACTCTGGACCAGGGTGTCCCACGTCCTTGCCCCATCCTACCTTCTGCTGTTGCAGAGTGCTTTCTTGGACTTCTCCCTAGTTATATAGCTTGTTCATCTAGATCCCAGGCAATTTTTTTTTGCTTTTGCTGCTGCTCCTTGTTTCCGTCACAACCTTGATTTGGTCTCCAGAGGAATGAACAGAGCCTCTATCATCTGTGCCATTTTGAAGCTCTTCTTTCTTGTGTCATCTCTTTATCAGATCAAATTAAGATTAAAATCTTAACTTTTTATATTTTTACCCACCCCTGTTTATAATTGTCTTAAATACTCTACATACTTTTAGAACCATATCACTGATATAATTTTTTGCTGCACCCATCAAACATCATTTAGAAAATACAAGAGGAGAAGAAAAGTCTATTCACTCTTATTTCTGCTTACCATGTTTTCTTTTTCTTCCTGATGTTCCAAGATTTCTTCTTTTGTTTACTTTCTATTTAGAAATATTTTTTAGTCATTCTTTTAGGGTTGGTGTGCTGGCAACATGTTCTCTTAGTTTTCCTTTATCTGAAACTTCCTGATTTCTCCTTCATTCCTGAAGGATATTTTCACCAGACATGAGTCTGCATTGACCTTTCTTTTTTTTTAGCACTTGAAATGTAAATTAATCACATTTAAGTTAATGTAATTATTGATATATATTACATATTATATATTGATATGTAATATATATGTCGTGCCATTTCCTTCTGGCCCTCATGATTTTTGATGAGAAACCTGCAGTTATTCAAATTGTTTTTCTTCTATAGATAGGTATTATTCTTCGGCTGCCTTCAAGATTTTTTCTTCGTCTTTAGTTTTTGCAAGTTTGATTATTATATTTCTTTCTGTGGATTTCTTTGAATTTATTCTGTTTAAGGTTTGCTCAAATTCTTGAATTTGCAGATGTATGCTTTTTGCCAAAATTTGGAAATTTCAGCTATTATTTCTTTGAGTACTTTTTCAGCCATGTACTCTTTCTCTTCTTTTTGTTAGTTTTACAGGTGCCATTCAACACTTTTTTTTTTTTTGACTATCTTCTTTTTGTAATTCCAACTGGGAAATTTTTGCTGTTCTTGCTTTCATTTCACTGACTCTTTCCAGTCCTCCCATTCTACTATTGAGACCATTAATTGAGTTTTAAAACTTCATTTATTGCGCTTAGTCAGTTCTAAAATTTCCATTTGTTTCTACTTTATATTTTCTTTTTATCTGTTGAGCTATTCCATATTTTCATTTGTCTTAAATGTAATGGTAATTGCTTCTTGGAGCATTTTTATGATGACTGCTTTAAAATCATTATTACATAATTCTTAACATCTCTCTTATATTGTTGTTGGCCTCTATTGATTGTGCTTTTTCATTCACTTTAAGATGTTCTTGTTTTTGGTGTGACTTTTTAAAAAATAAAACCTGGACATTTTAGATATTATGTTACAATACTTTGAACCTTATTTAAAACTGATGTCTTAGTTGGCTTCTGTTGAAAATCTCTAATAGGGTAAGAGTAAGGCACCACCTCTTATTATCCATTGGTGGTGAAAGTCCAGACTGACTACTCAACTTCCATTAACACTTAAGAGGGGAGAGACTCCTCATTCTTTCTAACTGAGATGGAGAGTTCCAACTTTCTATTACACTTCCCATCATACTTTTCTGTCTTGGAGGATTAAGAGTGCCTTGCTACCTACCCTCCATATGGTCTCCAAGGCGGTGTTGGGATGGGGTCTTGTTTCTGCTAGATGGTAATGAAAAATCTTGGCTCTCCAATAGGCTTCCTTTGACAACACACCAACATGAAGGGTGAAGGGTGCTTTGTTACTGCTGGTTGGGAGTGAAGGTCAGACTTCACATGGTTTCCACTGACACAAGATGGGGAAGGGTGCTTGTAGCTACTTGGCAGAGAGGAAAGTCCCAAGATCCCCACTTAGATATCTCTGAAACCTTATCTGTAATGGTTTGAGGTGCTTCTTTACAACTTGGTGAGGAAAGCAGTCTAGACTACCTACTTGGCCTTTGCTGATGTGGGTGAGGTGGGGCCACTTTGTGTGTGTGTGTGTGTGTGCGCGCACGCATGTGCATGTATTTTGTCTGCTCCTGTTTTCAGGTTGCTCGCTTTTTCTGCTGTATGCCGTAGATGAAGCAAAAAGAAAACTTTGGGAACTTACTACAGTGCCATTATTGGTTCTCAAGTTCTCTAGCCAATCTGCCTCTTTCCTTCGTTCAAAGTCTTTTTGTTTTTTATTTTTTCTATTTAACATCTGGGAATTTTAGTTGAACTTATTGGGAGAAATAGGAAAAAGTAAGTTTACTCCATGGTTCCAGAAATGAAAATCTTATTTACTTTTTAAAATATTACTTTCTGACTTTATTTTAAAATATAATCTATTTTATAAATTTTTGAAAGCATGGGAAAGTATCAGGAAATAAATAAACATCACCCATGATTCTGTTATTGCTAACATTTGGTGCATTTCCTGCTTGCTTTTTTTTTTCTATAAGTTTCTTTCCAAATTACTGGACTTAAACTATAAGTATTTTGTTTACTTAATGTTTTATAAATATTTCCTTATGTCATTAAAATTTTATTGTATACTTTAATTTGATAACTGAATGATATTTAATTTTATGGAGGTGTCGTATGTATCTAAGCATTCACCTAATACCAGACAGTTAAGTTCTTGTTTTACCCTTGTGTATAAAAATATCTGTAGAATTGTACCTTTTCATTTCAGATTATTTCCTTAGGAGAGATTTCTAGAAATAATAATTGTATTACTGCAGCAAAAATTATAAACACTTTTAATACTTTTAACAAATTTGTTGAGTTGATTTCCAGGAAATTTGTGTTTTATGGAAGGATCCTACCAGTGTCGTGCAAGAATGCCCTTGTAACTCTCCTTGATCACTTTCAGCATCTGTCAAAGATCTTGGCCGATTTAAGTAAAAATGACATCCTGTTTTAGGTTTTCCCTCCAACCTTATTCAAGATCAAGGTTTAGTGTGATTCATTTTGTTGGGGACTTATTATCTTTAAGTTTCTGTACTGGATGCTAAAATGCCAAGGTCAATGCAAGGATGAAAAAACCACATTTTTAAAAATCCAGGAACTCGAATTCTAGAGACAATGTTGATTTATATATACTGAACACTTACCATATGTCACGTATTGTGTAGTGTTTTATAAGTAACATATTACTTGTCACATCAACCCTATAATTTAGTTACCATTGTAATACACATTTAACAGAAGAAATATTACTTGCCTAAAGGCAGAATCTTCATGATATTGATCAGTAGTTCCCAAATGTTAGCATGCATAAGAACCAGCTGGGGTACTGAGCTGGAAATGCCTCGATCTTCTGGCCCGACCATCAGAAATTCAGGGCAGTGGCCCAGGAATCTGTATTTTAAAAAGTTCTGATTCTGATGTATGTGGCTGGTAGTCTCACATTTAGGTATATTGGTATAGATATTTACTTATGGCTTGGAAACGAGCTATATGATCATTGAAGATGGAAACATTTCCCCTCAATAGGCAGAGAACTCGATTGAGGGTTTTTCAGTAATTTCCAGTGCCTAATGTAGATGGGAAATTCCAAATCTCTATATTTCTATTTATTTAGCAATAAAGAAGTTTCCCCCTCAGAGAAAAAGTGATTGCTGTAAAGGTAAATGTATGGCAGTCACACTCAGGAAGAGGTAACACTTTTGGGCCACACTTATATATCCCTGTAGTCCCTCTTGACATGTCTCCTAGCAAAGAGACCTTAATGTCATCCATGTTTTCTCAGTCTTTGACAATAGCCAAACCACATCAACTGAACAAATGTAATAAGTCTCTGTAGCATGGGTGCTGTGGAGATAGATAAAGCTGGGTTCCTGATCTCAAGGAGCTACCACTATATTTAGAGAAGCCAACATTTTATTCAAATAACTCAATATGTATAAGTTCTACACAGAAAGCAAAGTGATCTAAAGAAATACACTCCCTCCCTTCCTTCTTTCCTTCCTTCCTTCCTTCCTTCCTCCCTCCTTCCTTCCTTCCTTCCTTCCTTCCTTCCTTCCTTCCTTCCTTCCTTCCTCTCTTCTTTCCTACCTTCCTTCGTTATTTATTGAGCACTTATTATGTGTGACTCTTTGTGCTTGTATTCTTAGGTATACAAAGAAAAGTTCTATTGCTCAACATCTGGTGGAGAATAGAGTTCATTTGGCTGATGCTATGACAGCAGTGTATGCAAGGTGCTCTGAAAACACAGAGGAAGCTACAGCCAATTTCTGGATGACTTTAGTGAAAAAGTGCCAATTGAAAAGAACTGAGATGGATAAATAGGGGTTTACCAAAATCTAGATAAGACGAAAGACATTATAAGTCAAGGAGACACAATGTACAAAGGTACTGAAATGTAAAGGAACAAAGCACATTCCATTTAGAGAACTGAATGTAGCTTGGCAAAGTTGGTGCACAGGGTGTTTGTGTGTGTGTGGTGGAGTGGGACGGGGAGAACAGAGAGCTAAGGCTTAAAAAATAGTGTGGGGAAGATTAGTAAGAACTTTGCTTTTCATTCTACAGGGATTTAAGGGTTTTAAGTAGGAAACCAACCACTCTGGTTTGCCTTGACTTTCTGGGTATTAGCATTGATGGCCCACATCCTGGGGAATTCCTTAGTCCTAGACAAACTGGGAGGGTTGGTCGCTCTAGTAAGGAATTGAAATTGGATGTCATTCTATGAAGGTAACTCTGTAGCAGTGTGGACAACAGTCCAGACAAAGGTGGAAATGGAAACAGTGACTTTTGAAGTGAGTCTAGAGAGAATACAGTTTGAGATAGTAAGGCAGTAAGTTGTACAGGGGTGTAGCAGAGGAGACCAAATTGAAGTATGTTAAGGAAACACAATCAATAGACTTTGGACTAATTAAATGTTTAGAGAGAAGGAAGAGGAGGATATTAAAGGGAATTTTTAGATTTTTGAGTCATATAACTGGTTGTATAGTGATTGTGGTGGTTCAGAGAGAAAAGAGAGTGTGCATAAATGAGTTTGGTTTTAAACTTGAGATTAATTCTGATTGAAGAGTCTTCACAGAGAAGATATTAAGATATTAACTAAATAGTGCTTTTAAAAATTACTAGGATAGGTTTTGTTTGTTTGTTTGTTTTTGTTTGTTTGTTTTCCAGGAAACGAAACAATGATGTGGAGGCAGATATTTGCAAAATGAAGGCAAATTTTAAAAACCTTGCTTGAATAAATACTGGTGGGTAAGGTAGAGCATTTTTAGGAATGCTGAGTAGTTATAGCACATATTCTTTTTAGGTGCAACATTGTCAGATATGACTCTGATTAGACTGAGGAAAATAAGAGAAAGGTATTGTTTTCCTGTAAATATAAGATAAGGAAGGCAAAGCTACCCAACTGGGACACCATGGATGGCACTGGGATGCTACCAATGGATTATAGGGGTCCTTAGAGGAGTGATGAGCTATTGATCCCTTTTGAATTTAAACCTGATCAGCATTGTGCAAATATTGTCATAATATGGGTATCATATGAAAACCATTTGGAAGCACTGTGCTAAGAAAATCCCTTTAATTGGTTTGGAGTCAAACTTAAATTGACATGAAATTACATCTATATTTTTATTAGAATGAAAAATAAAACAAAAGTTAAGGTTTTTTTTGTTTTGTTTTTGTTTTTTTTTGTTTTTTTTTGCTTATAGCTTTATTTTTTTCCAGCTTTATTGAGATAAAATTGATGTATAACATTGTGTAAATTTAAGGTATACAATGTAATAATCTGATATACAAGTATATAGAGAAATGATTAAGTTCTTTATAAATAAATCTAAATTTTTTAAAAGATTTATTTGTGGGATATTATTATTTAAAAAAAATGAAAATAAAAGTAGCTGAATATTAGATTTTTATGTAACATCTGAAATTAGTGGGAGTGTAGCTATTAGTATATGGACTCTCATAGAATGACTGACCCTTCAGGAAGTCATTATCATGAAATAGGGAAAGAACCAGCAAAAGTACAATAAAAATCATATGAGTGTGTGACATTTCCCCTTTCTTTTATTGTGAAAAATATTATTGTACATATTGATTTATACATTATAGCTACATAAAAGTGCACAAAATATTTCTGTACATATTAATGGATAATTATAAGATGGATATTCATTAACCATCATCTAGGTTAAGAAAGAGAATAATACCAAGCTAGTTTAAAAACAGTAGTTATAGTGAATATTAGTGAGTCCACTGGTGAAATTTGAATACAGCTGGGTATTAGTTGTGATAAAAACTTGATGACTTGTAAAAATGAAGGCTATTAATTGAAAAAACACATTGTAAAATAGCATTTACTGATTGGCTTCCTTTTAGTAAAAGAAAAAACATATATGCAATAAATTGTTAATTGTGGCAGTCTCTAGGTTGTGGGAATATAAAGTTTTTATTTGTATTTTTTTTTGAATCTTAAAATGTGCATGTATTACTTCTGTAATAACAAATCATAAAAAACTCTGAGATGATGTCATAACTATCTGGCCTAGTATTTAATGTCCTGAATTACAGGTCAAGACTGAGTACCAATTACGGAGATGAATCAAGTAGTCTTGTCACACTGGGGTATTCTCATGCTCAGTTGATGAACTGATGAACAGTAGCCAGGGAGTTACACAGTGGCAAGCTAGTGACCATTCTTGGGGCCAACCATGGGGATTCCTGCATGAGCCATTCTCCATTTTCCAGAGGGGGCTGTATATGATAGCTTTCAAGCAGGTGGTCTGCACACTATATTGGCACCAATTTACAGAAGTGGTGCAATAAAAATCATTATTTTTCCTTAAAAGAATGCTCAAGCTTAAGTAAAGGCCATGTGGACATGGTTTATGAAGTGGAGGCAGGCATCTCCATGGGAGGGATTTATGACCCTAGATATGCACCCATGAGGGAACTGCAGGCTGTCACATATTGATATTCAGGAGGTTTCTATTGTTACGAGAACTACAGATATCATAATTTAGAGGGACTCAAGAGATTACATAATTTAACCTTCTCTGTTACACATGGAGAAACTGAGGCCCAGAGAGGAGAAAGGGACTGTTTAATAGGATCAGAGTTTGCACTAGAAACCAGGTTTTCCCATCTCCAAGCCAATGCTTTCCCTTCATCCACCTCCATGCTCATATTTGCAAACCTGTGGGTCATGACACTTGTGGTAAATTTTAGGGTTATTGCTATGGGTTCAAGGATTTATATGCCCATCAAGCACTGATATAGCTTCCAAAAGCAGTAGAGGTCCATCATTGGAGAATACGTGGCATTTTTTTTAAATGTCATATAAATGTGCAAAAACGTATACAAACAATTTAATAATGAATCAAAGCTGATATGATCATTGCCTAAGTCAAAAGATAAAATAATGTTAACATTCCAGAAGTTCTCCTGGGGTCTCCTTAACTATAACTCATTGCTGTTGTCCTCCCCCACTTCAGAGGTAACCTCACACTTGACTTTTGTTATTATTTTGCCTTTAAAATATATTTTTTTCTAAATTCGTGTGTATCCCATAAAATTTTTGAAGTTTATATAATTGAGGTCACACTGATTATATTCTTTCATGTTTTACTTTTTTGCTTATTATGTCTTGTGAGATGTATCCATATTATTCCATAAAATTATAATTTATTCATTTTCATTATTTCAGAATATATCAATATAAGACTACTTTTTAAAAAAAAATTTTTATTTTTTATGGTGACATTTGTTAAGGAAATCCAATAAGTTTCAGTTGTATACTTTAACAGTAAGGCATATATATATTTACATCATGTGTACACCTCCCACAGTTAGATTTCTTTCTGTAACCACATATTTGAACCCCTTTACCCCATTTATCTCCCTTCTCCCCACCCACACCCTCTGGTAACCACTAGTCTATTGTACATGTCCACGAGTCTTTGTTTGTTTGTCCTGTTCATTTGTTGTTTTTAGGTTTATATCCTACATATAAGTGATATCATGTGATTTTCAAATTTTTCTGTCTGGCTTATTTCACTTAGCATGATTATCTCAAGGTCCAGCCATGTTGTCTCAAATGGCAGTATTTCATCTCTTCTTATGACAGTAATATTCCATCGTATATATGTACCACAGCTTCTTTAGCCAATCATCTGTCATAGGACACTTCAGTTGCTTCCGTATTCTGGTCACTGTGAATAATGCTACTATGATCATCGGTGTGCAAATATCTTTTCAGATATGAGTTTTCAAGTCTTTGAGGTAAATACCCAGTAGAAGGATTGCTGGATCATATGGTAGATTAATTCTCAGTTTTTTGAGGAACTTCCCTACTGTTTACTTTTAAAAAGTCAATTTAATTGTTGATGGACTTTAGGATTGTTTCCGGCTTTGGATTTTTCTTGTTTGCATTTCCTGGTGCACATGTAGAGAAGATACAAGTAAAATTCTTGGATTACACAGTATTGCATATCTTTAGCTTTATTATATAATGCCAAACTGTTTTCCAAAGTGGTTTTAACAATTTATCTTTCACCAAAAATATTAAGAAAGGGCTCCTCATTCTAAAAAAGCATGGTAACCATTGTTCCAAAGCATGCTTTTCATCTACTTCCATTATATAGAAAAGGTTCCAGGCCATCTCAATAAGAGAGATTGGTAAGATAATGATTTTCAAATAATTTTATATACACAGGCCCTTGTTTAGGCATAAATTTGTAATAGAAGATCAATCTATTTCTATTGATTTTATGTTGTTTAACAAATAAAAATAGAGTTATCATGGTAGAAAGGGAAGTGTTTGTGTGTGGGCATGTATGTGGTGAGTAGGAGGGAGCTCTAGCCCAATGTCTGGCACATGGTGTAATTATTAATAAGGCTATCTGAAAATGAAACAGGCTTCCCCAGGAGGTAGAGTTTGCTTCATCAGAGGTTTGAGAGTTTCATGTTGTGAAAGAAATAAAGGACCAGATCATCTTTGATCCTTCCCTCCCTCAGAGTTCATGATAGGATCCTTCTCCCTCTTTCATTTTTTAAAATCCTATGATAAGTGACAAACCCTGTGGTAAGGAGATAAAGACAAATAATACTTAGGGATACCATTTATTGTCAAGATAAATTCCCCATTGATCAAAGAGTGAAAGTATGACTTTGAAATGAGGTCATTGCTTTTCCTGTGCTTTCTCTCTATGCGTTCTTGTTTGAGAATTCTCTTACGATCTCAACTTTCTTCTCTGCAAAATGATGTTTGACTAAATATTTGTTGTTTCATCAGGAGCTAACAGTCTATGGTTGTTATTTTTAGCCTCTCTGTTTACCAGTCTAATAATATTCTGATCTACTTCCTTAGATTGGCATCCCTACAATGTAATCTGAGCCATTTGTTCACTCAAAAAATATTTGTGAGCCTACTATGTGCCAGAATCCAGCAATGAGCAAAACAGATGAAAACTCTGCTTTGGTGAAACTTATGTTCTGGTAACAGATAAAAAACAAACAAACAAACAAAAACAAAAACAAAAACAACAACAAATAAGAATAGTATTAGATAGATATAATGGTTCATAGAGAATTAAAATAACATGATATGCTAGAGAGTGATGGGTAGTTACTTTAGACTGTGTAATCAGGGAAGCTGAGATCTGAAGGAGGGGCCAGACATATCAGGGCATCACTGAGGGCTTATCAATCACCCTTTAGTCTAATTTTCCTCATAATAAGAACAGCTTATATTTGAGTAACACTTTTACCACTGTTATTCCATTTCATTGTCATAACAGTTTTGTGAAGTAGATATTTGTATTATTTTTTAAGTGGGATAATATTTTCCAGATAGTGAAATTCATAAGTGACAGAACCAGGTCTTGAACCAAAGTGTTTCATCTTTAAATGTGGCCTTTTGTCTTTCCGCGCCCTAACTTGGGTCTTTATCCTGTGCAGTGAGTAAGGTCCCAGACAGGATAGTAGTTCCAAATACTGCCCTGTCTGTGCTTCGACTGTCTTACACAACTCAGACATCACTAGCAAAAGAAGTTTTAATTTCAGCATCACATGAGAACCTAGAAAGTGCCTCTTGCCCCAGATTGCCTGGTCGCCTGTAGAAACCTCCATCTGGCTGCTGGGTGGAGTCCCTCTTGCCTATTTCCTCTTGCTCTGCAGTTTGGAGCTTGTGAAAACTTGTTTAAAGGGAATCTAAGAACTTGTCTGAGCAGCAAATCCATTTGTTCAAAAGTGAGCAATCAGCAAAAGTTCAAGTACTGTCTCCTGTGACATCTAGCAAATGAGGATATCAGAGAGCTAAGGAGGAAGTGTCTGCATGAAAGACAGCCTTCTGGGGCACAAAGAGATAAGTGAGAAAGACCCAGCTCTGTTACATACCAGCTGTATGACTCTGGGTACATTTTTTTAACCTTCTTGAAACTCATCTTCCTTATTTCTCACCAACAGCTAATAATATCTTCCTTATAGGTTGTGAGAATTAAAGCAGAATATGGAAAAATATATATTTAGGATGACTGGGATATAATAAGAAGTTATTCACATGTACTTTGTGTTGTCATGAGCTTTGGCCAGGTCTGGGTGGACAATTATCCACAGGACAGAGTGTTACTAACCTGCCTGCCATGGAGAGGTGAGAGAGATTGCTTTTTCTGCCAGATGACCCCATGTGACAATGAGGAGTTCTCACAGCTCAGGCTGGCAGTTTCCTGGGCTGAGAAAACAAAGGACACTGAAGTCCCAGACATGTCTGTAGTCTTGTTTCCATAACCAGACTTCTGCCCAGTCAGAATAGCCAGAGTCAGAGGCCTCTGCCCCTGACTTCGCCTGAGGATGTCAGCTTTTGGGAAGCCACATGGATCCACCTGCTGGTTGTGGAGGTGGAAAGATGGAGGTACAATTTTTAAGGGTTCAGCAAAGTCTATTTTGACTAACGCCTGGAGTAGAGTAGATATTCTAATATCCCAAAGTGCCACCAAAATTTCATTATTTGGCCATACATGATTGGGTTACTTGTAACATCACAGCACACTGACCTGTAAGTGACATTTCATCCTTAAATACACTCCATATTTTCAGACTCTGTGTCTTTGCTCAAGGCTAATTCTTCCAATCGGAGTACCACCTCTCCTATCCACATTTGCAACTACTGAAATTTTAACAATTCTTTCCAAGTTCACCTCAGGTAATAGTTCTCCTAAAAAGCATTTCCTTATCATCTCAGTAGGATATATTCATCATTTGAAATTAATAACATCCCTCCCTACCCCCAGTACTTTTCACATAACACAGTGTTTTCTGCTCTGAATTACAGTTATTTTAAAAGCCATCATCTCTCCTGTCAGACCCTTGAGGGTGAGAAATTTATCTCCAGTAGACCTACTTTACCCATGGCCTCAGACATTGTAGCAATTTGCATTGAACTGAAGCACTGACACCTTGAAGACTTCATGCTGGGGGTGCAGTACCTAAACATTTTCATTATGAGTTCCTTGGTTTGGGGACTGGATACCTGACACAGGTATCATTTCACTGTTTACCATAGCAACTATGTGAGGTAATGCTATGGCAAGAGAACCAGGACTCAATGGTCAGAGAGGCAGGATTCTAAAGCTAGGAATGAAGAGAAGTGAAATGCCAAGGCTAGGAATGAAATTGGGCTAAATGACATTCTAATTGTCTGTCAAGGGACAGAGAATGATGGCCAGGCCACTTGACCCCTAAGGATCCCTCCAAGGCTCACCACTGAACAGATGTCAACATTTTTAATGAAAAATGGGACAGAGCTCTTAAGTAGTCATCGTTGAAGAACATTTCTTTTTCTTTTAATAATTTTGCTTTTAAAGTACTTTGGAAGACTGGGAAATTAGCATAGATTTTACCCTAAGGCAATTGTGAACATATCTTTCAATCCAGCACAGGAGCCTGGGCAGCAGATATCCAAATTAGTTTGTCCCTTCTAGCTCAGATGCTTGGTTTGTCTCTGTTGAAGGTAAGAAGTTTGTGAAACTCAGTCTTATCTTTAGCAAGTTTTAAACTTCTGGAGACAGACTATAAGGTGGAAGGAAAAACATTTGTTCAAGAAACCTAGCCTTAGAGGTTAATAAGTACGATTCAAACGATAAGACTAGTTAACATTTTCTAATTACCAAAGGCACAGAGCTGTATCTGGGGATTGCTTCCGTTTCCTTACCTGTCACCCCACAGTAGACTGATTTAATTTTTAGAGTGTTCAAGAAGAGGACATAGTTAAACTTATTGAGCTAGGAACAAGGAGAGTAAGGGTTTATTGATTTCCATTCCCTCTCTCCTTCTGTTCTTTCTTCTTTCTTTCTTCTTTCCTTTAGTATAGTCACTCATTTATTTATTCATTCATTTAGTAAATATTTGCTGAGTGCTGACTACATGCAAATAATGTAATAGGCACCGGATAAACAGTATCAGAGGAAACAAACTTGAGCGGATCCTAAACTGACAAAATTTAAAGTCTTGTTGTTGGGGGTGCAGAAAGGAGTAACAGTTAGAAAAGCAAGAAAAATACTAATTATAAATTGTGAAAATACTAAAACTGTATTTGCAAAGGATGAGATCAGGGGCTTATAATTAAAATATAGATTAGCCAAAACCTCTCTGAGAAGGAAACAGTTAAAGGAGACTTGAAAGGATGTGATGCTAAGACCCTGAGGCAGGAAAGGGCTCCCTGAGTTCAAGCAAATGTCTAATCCTGGTGGCTGGGCAGAATGAGATATAGTGGCTCAGGTCAGGGAGGGAGGCAGGTGCAGACTATGTGGGGGATTGCTTTGTTTCTTAGCAACTCAGTTTTCTCATCTGCAAAATGAGCTGCTGTGACTACTGTTGACTTTAGTGGTCATTTGGCATTAAATGTGAATCCTTTTAAGCCTTAGATTTCCATATCAAAACTTTCTAGTTCTCTAGGTGCTGAGGATGACATTGTAGGCACTAGGACCAGGAGACCTGCTTAATTTAGGTGGGGGAAACTCAAATGCCTACAGAAAGTTTATCAACCTGGGCACTATTTTGGGCTAGAAATTTTTTTGTTGTGGAGGTTGGGGACAACTGTTCTCTGCACTGTTGGATGCTTAGCAGCACTCCTGGCCTCTACCCATAAGTGAATGGCATCTTTCACCCAGTCTAGAGTGAACAAAAATGTTTCCATTTTTGCAAATATCCCCTGAGGGGCAAAATCACCCATGTCTGAGAACCAGCGGCCTACAGGGTGAGGCTGTAACTCCAAGGAGCAGGTCTGATCTGAGATAAGAAATGGAATCTGACTTATGGCCTTAGTATTAGGGAAAAAAGAGAGCACGGCAGAGGCCCTGGGAAATGAGAGAGCACCTGATCTTTCAAAGAGGAGCATCTCTTACTCACTCTGGCTGATTCTTCCTTTTTTTCCCTTAGACTTCAGTGCTTACAATTAGGCTGTTCAAAATTCTTGGTTCATGACACACTGTTATTATTTGCCTATGCTGTGTCGAGTTAATTTAGTTAGTTATTTAATTAGATCTTTATAATAATATGATGACTCTATCTCCCCAAACGAAAATTAGGACCTTGACAAAATTTACATTTGATAGTGGAGCCCCTCATTTTCTTGCCTTCCCCCAAGAGAGGTAACCATTGCCCTAAGTTATATGTCCATCATTCCCTTGCTCTCCTTGCCATAGAGTTTCTCTGACCGAAGTGTAACTTAAAATATGTATTTTATATTTTAGTTGGTTTTAACCTTATGAAAAAGCATGTTTTGGGCCAGAGAGCTGTTTATTCTCTTTATGACAATTTTGCATAATTTCTCTACTGGCTTCATTAAATATTTGAAAGTTTAAACAATTCATATTTTAAAAGTTTACCTTTCTAAAGATGTGATCCTTCACATTGACTTTTTTTCACTTAATATTTATTATATGACTAAGAGTTATCCATATTATTGGGTGTTGCTGGAGTTGATTTGTTTGCAGTGCTGTTTAAGATCCTCCTGTGTAAACATACCTCATCCTCCTCTTACTGGATGCTGTTGGGTTAGTTCCTGGGTGATTTTGTACATGTCTCTTACTGGTTTCCAGCTGATTCTTACAGTGCAAGAAAGTGGATACAGTGTTGTCATAATTTCTGATTTATTCTATAGAATAGGTAGCAATCAGAATTTTCATATGAAAATAGCTAGAGGACCATTTAAAGTTTTAAGAAATACTTCTGAGGCCATCAAGAAACCTATGCAGGGCATTATTTTTGAGCTTCTAATCTAAGATTTCTGGATTCAGTCATGCAGGCTGAAAATTTCTCACCCAGTTCTGGAAGTCAAGTTAACTTACAGGATTCTTAGAAAATCATCTTTTAGCAGAAAAGAGTAGGAAACAAGAAACTACTGAGGCAGAAATTTGATTAGGGCTTGGGATTGGGATAAACAGTGAGGTAAATTGTATTCCTTTGGCATAATTTGTTGTAGTGCATGGAAATTGTAGTAAAACATTTTCTTCAAATACAAAATAAGGGAAAATAGATTATCTTTTTTAAAAAGGAATTATTTAAACTTTCAAATATTTAATGAAGCCAGTAGATAAATGCAAAATTGTCACAAAGAGAATAAATGGCTCTCCGATCAACAGGATTTGACTGTAATTTGATTGAGCATATTACTATGTTTAAAGAAATCATGTCAGTCAGGGTAGAAGATGGTCAGAGAAGGTTCCAGAGTCAATTTGAAGCACGATGCTTGCATATTGGCTCATGGCAGGATAGTCACAACTGTGAAGATGGTACCATTGGGGAGAGAATAAATTGTTAATGCCTACGCTGAATATTTATCTGGTTGGTGTGACAGTCACGCACATCTCACTCTCTCATTATAACCTGGTCTGTGACACCTGGTTAACTTGAGTCTTCCTTGCTGGCAGGCTTTGGGATGAAAAGGTTGATAGCCACTCTCAGGACTTGGTGAGTCCCAGGTGATGACATCACCTTAGGAAGCTTCTTACTGTAGGCCATTGTCCTGCTCTTGTTATCACCCTCTCACCCTTACCTACATGAGCCTCTATCTTCATATTTCTACATGCACTAAGTGCATACCTAGTGTCATACCCTAAGTTAAAGAGTGTAAACTCTGAAAGATCAGCCTTGATTCACCTTAGGAACCCATTAAGGCAGGGTCTTAGCTAGGCTCTGGAAACCCCTGAATCTCTATAGAGAAGTTTACGTGTATATGTCTCTATTGTTCTGGAGAGAGAGTTTATAGATTTTTAAGGGATTCTTGGCTTTAGCAACAAAGTTTAAACAATTGTTTTGGGGAGCATAATTTGACTTCTTGAGTATAGGGGTTCTGCAAGGGAGAAGGCTTCAATATCTAGAAGCCAAAGTTTAAGCTCTTAGTGATGCAAAAAATCTAGATGTCCAGGGACAGAAGGAAGACTGGTAGGAGGGAGATAAAGGGACAGTGGGCTATTTCAGAATACATGTAGACTATCATGAGTGTAATATTTATTTGATATTTTCTCAATATTCTTTTTTTTTTTTTTGACTGATTACTTTTTGTAAGAAGTAAAGGTGGGTAGAGTGCAGAGTAGCTGGTATAGTACTTAAAGCCTATCGAGGACATGGAAGGCAGTCCATAAAGTATAAGTAGATTGGTATGAGGTGATAATAAACAGTATATGCTAACTTTTGTAATTTTAAACCCAGTATCTACTAATGATTCCTGCAATTCAATTCACTTCAAGTTTAGTATAATTCAACTCACTTCAACAAGCAATAATTGAACATTTCTTTTCCACATTATTCCAGCATTTTTACTGAAAATTTGGCAGTAGATTATTGGTCATAGACTACTAACTGGTGTCGTGGTGTCTACAGGAATGAGAGCAGGCAAACTTTTAGATAACACTCTGTTATAACTAGGGCAGTAGTCATCTGGCTGGCCTGGGACGCTTCTGGTCTACCCCTGTTGTTCCAGAGTCACTAATAGCACCCCATCCAGATGACAACTTATATAGTCAGCCCTCTACATAACCCTTTTATTGCTCTAACCTTGTTTAATCTTATCTGTTTATGTGTTTCTTTTCCCACTAATGAGCTTCTTGAGGCTAGAAACGCGGTCTCATTCACCTCTGTGTCTAACACATGTCTGCTGTTTGATGGCCACTTAAAAAAACATTTGTTAAATTGAACCAAAATTCAAGACGGAACGAAGAGCCTTAGAATAGAAGTGGCCAGCTCACATTATCTTCTATGTGCCGCGAAGGTCTAGACTGGAATCCCAGTTTTGAGTTACCGGTGAGCTTTTGCCTTGGGGAACTTATTTAATCTTTTTCAACTAAATGGGAAAGTGTGTGTAAAGTGATTGGTGAAGAGCTTTTAAGTGCTCGATAAATGCTAGCTGTTCTCATTGTTACCAAACAGTAGCTAATAATAAGTATTACAGCGACATCTCTATCTTTCTTGATAAAGACTACATTATCAGAAAAACTTCAGTTTTCTTAGCTGGAAAGTGAGGATAATAAGTCCTACCAACCTTGTTTTGATAATGAACATGAAGACATTTTCGAAACTACAGAAGGCTTTCATTGCATAGCTTGTAAAATAACATATGGTGACAGGGAGGTTTGTGCTAAAGAACTGGCATAACTTAGGCAGATTGAATGAGGCACAATGGCAAGAAAAGGAAGTTTTTAAATATAACATGTTGTAAAAGGTGATAAAGGGCATTGGTTGTATGGGAGAAGTTGATCTATCCCAAAGGGTCAGAACATAAAAAAACACATGGTAAAAGATGATGGGATGGACTCAAGACAGGTATGACATTTAGAATTGGGAACCTGTTCAATGTGGGATCAACAAAGCATTGCAACAGAGCCATTCCAGGCTTGACATCTGTAGAGTAATAGCTTGGGCTTGGGACAGAAGAGTTTTCATGTCAAGATAGACATTCTACTTTGCAAACTTAGTCAAAAGCTTATATTTCTGAGTTAATGTGAACTTTTTATCACAGGTATGCCAATATCTATAGAAGCCATTCAGCACCTGCATGTGTTGTTAATAAAAGGAGGAGCTTGATAATTACACATGAGAACTGCTTTCATCCAAGGGTCACAGAACCTTTTCTGATAATATAATCTTATCAAGAAAGATAGAGATGTTGGTAGATTTAAAGTTGCATGTCCCTGCTCCTTATTATCCTAACAGGCAATTCTAATAAGAGCAGAACTATTGACACTAGGAATTCTGAGATTTAAACTCCAATAAACAAGGTGATAGACTTTCAGGTCTATGTTTGGGGAAATGGTAAAATACTAGTGATAGGAGCAGCAGCAGTAGCAGCAGTAAATGCTTATATCCCATTTGCATATTATTAACTAATTTAGATTTTACAGCAACCCTCTGAGGTGGGTACTATCATCACCCTCATTTTGTGGATGACAAACTGAGGAATAAAGAGTTTAAATAATTTGCTCAAGGTCACACCCAGTGAGTGGCATAGCTAAGTGTTGAACCCAAAGTGTCTTGGTTCAGAGAATGTGCTTTTAACCAGAACTCTCTACATCTTCTCAATTTGAGCCATTATAACCAGTGTAAAGTATACCTATGGCTTTGTGGGATATAGCTGTGGAATTAAGGCACATAGCAGGAACTCAATAGGCATGCATCGAATTAAACCAAATAATCTCTATAATTTTTTTCTCCTGCTATAAAATTCTTTCTGTAACTGAACAAGAAGGAGGAGGGGAATCCATAGTTCTACTCCAAAGTCCTAAAGACAAGTTGGCAGTTAGTTGTTCATCCTCTTGTGGCCAAACACTTTCACTAAATCCTGACTCCAAACTCAAGGCCGGGCTCTAGTCCCTCCTGCCTATGAAGCTGCTGGTCCTAGTTAAGGGAATCATTGGTTGCTACCATCACCTAGTCCCATCACGTATCTTATGATCATGTCTATGAAAGCTGTAACTCAAACTCAAGACTTGGAGGCTGACAGACCTGAGTTTAAATTTTGGCAGCCAAACATCCTAGCTATGTGGCCTTGGATAAGTAATTCCATTCAGTCTTTCTGAGCTCAGTCTCATTATTTATGAAGTGAGGGTAATATTTTATTCAGAGGATGATTGTAAGTGTTAAGCGAGATAACACATCATCTAGCACAGTGCTTGGCACAGGTAGCTGGTGTTCAAATTGTAGCAACTAAATTTCCTAGTTAGATTGTGACTTTTTGAAGGCCTGGAATTATATCCTACACTTTGTCAGGAATCCTTCTCCCTTCTCTCAACCCCTCGGTTTGTCTTCCCTTCATCCTGTTCAACTTCTTTACTTTCTGCTCTCAGTTTTATCATCAAAATCCCAATTTGTTCATTTGTTGTTTATTGTGCTTAACTGATATTTGGGGTCATTTTGGTTCTGTTTCAGGAGATATTTGGCTATCAGACTCACTGCTGCCGGAAAACCCTCTGCCTTGCTGGATCTATCTTCTCATTTGGGGTGCTCCCCTTGGTGTTTTACTGGAGACCTGCTTGGCACGTGTGGGCAAATTGCATCCCATGTTCCTTGCAAGAAGCGGATGTTGTGTTGCTGAGGACAACAGTAAGTGCATTTTGATAGTACCGGGAGGCGCTTTCTCTTGGACATCATGTTATGGGATGGCTGTGGGCGATGTGCACAAAGCAGGAGATAGAAGGAGGCTCTAGCCTCAGGTTCTGTTACAGCCTTGACTTTACATATTTACCAAGAATTCAATCATTTGCATATATTAGGATTTGATTAAGAAGACCAATTTCACAGGGTATTCCTTTGAAATTTGTGAGCTTTGTGAATATTAGAGAATAACAAACAATGTAAACAGTTGAAAATAATCGGTAGTGGGAAGAAAAGTTAGGCTATAGCTACAAAATCCACACCAATCCTTCCCCTTGCATCCTGACATATGTATGCCTATCCCAGACCCACTCCACTGAAGCAACTCTGGCTGGAGGAAAAAGGCGAGGAGGAGATGGGGACCACTCCTCTGAGGAGGATGTTGTCTTCCCCTGTTCATGTGAGAGAGCCACAGTTATTGATGGGGCATGTTGCACCCTGCATATGTGCTAAGATAAGAAATACAGCCATCTTGTTTCCTAGGTCATTGCCTCTCTTTGCAAATGCAAGGTCCTGGCATTGGATGACTTTCCCTGACTTTGTTCCCATAACACTTCTTCCTAGCACTCATTGCACTTAGGCCAAGGGATCCCCAATCCCCAAGCTGCAGACCAATACTGGTCCATGGCCTGTTAGGAACCAGGCCGCACAGAAGGAGGTGAGCAGCAGGTGAGCCAGTGAAGCTTTATTTATATTTGCAGCCACTCCCCAGCACTAGCATCATCACCTCAGCTTCACCTCAGATCATCAGTCATTAGAGTCTCATAGGAGCACCAGTCCGTGGTGCCAAAAAGGTTGAGGACCACTGACTTAGACAATGTGCTTTCTTCCTGCCAGATTGTCAGTTCTACAGGGAAGGGACTATTTCTAACTCAGTTGCTATATCCTTGGTTCCTATACATGGTAGGGATTCTATAAACAAGTGCTGGCTGAAGGCTGAAGTAGACATTCCTATTGATGAGTGTCAAAAAACAGTCTCATAGAGGACCATTTAGTGCCTGATTTTTACTGAATGTTTCTAACAATACATCAGCCCAAATGACCCGGAATGACAACCAGATTTTTGATAAATCAACCTCTTCTGGGCCGTTAGCTTCTTTTTATGTATAGTGATCTCTCTATTAAACATTTTATTTAATGTGGCATGGAGGAGAGATAGCAACTAGTCTTATAACTGGCCCCCCACAAAAATTCCACATTTTGGTTTAACAGAGTTAGGAGCTAGACCTCAATAAAATTGCAAATTGGATGAAATTTGTCTTTGTTGTTTTGGTCCACTAGTGTCAGCCCCATCCCTTGTTTTTAGATCCTGGTTACTTCAAGAACCGCCTGTTGTATGTCCTAGCTTAGTTGACATGTAAACCATGATACAGGTGATAGCTGAGGCACTTCCTCTCAAGTTCAACTATATTTTAACTCAAGATTCTTTAAGAATAAACTTCAATACTCCAAGAAATCAAGATTACTGTGGAGTAAGAGCAAGTTGTATTGGTGATTTGGGCTGTGAGCCGAACTCCATGCTGTGTCAAACCATACTTCATGAAGGCTCACAGGCAATGTATGAGAGAAGAGTGCCTGGCGCTTACCAAGGAGGACTTCACCAGAGAGCTAAGGAGGAAGTGTCTTCATGAGAGGCAGCTTTCCTGAGCAGAAAGAGTTAAGGGAGAAGGACCCAGCTCTGTAGTCTACCAGCTGCATGACTCTGGGTACATTCTTTAAACCTCCTTGAAACTCACCTTTCTTATTTCTCACCCACAGCTGATATTACTTTCCTTATAGGGTTGTGAGGATTAAAGTAGAATATGAAAAACTTTCTACTTAGAGAGATATACTTTACCCACACTCTTAGGTGAGTGAGGGGCCTAACCAGGGCTAAGTCCCAAGTCCTAGCACTGTTCCCATGCAACTGTACTTAGATCAGTGGTTATCAAACTTCAACATATCAGAATCATCTGGAGGGCTTTATAACAGAGATTGCTGGGCCCCACCCCAGAATTTCTAATTCAGTAGATATGAATTGGGACCCAAGAATTTGCATTTTTAACGAGTCCTCAGTTGACACTAGTGCTTCTGGTAAGGGACATTACTTTGAGAAAAACTGCTGTGTATAGTCATCACCCTCATTTATGAGCTCACTTTGTCTTTGAGAGAGAACTAAAATCCTGGACATATGCATTACGGTTCAGCCATTATATATTTTTATAGTCTCAAGTGAATGACCCAGATTTAGCAAAGTGTTATAAGTGGTCTTTCCATACAAAGCCTGAGTGTCTTACTGGATCAGGAGAAGAGAGAGGTTTGCTTCCTGGGGTTCAGAGTAGGGACATAAGAACATACAGGATCCTTTCATAGATCAACCTCTTCCATGTGAACTTAATGACCTATGTGATCCTTATTTTCTGGCATAACAGGAAGATTTGGAAAAGTACTTAAATTTATCCTGCAGGTACTTCCATTTCCCCAAACTAGTTCTCCAAGGCTGATGCTTTTGCTGCAGCAGAAACAACCTCAGAAACAGAAAAACTTTATGCATCACCAGACTCTCCAGATCTGAGGACATCTGGTTGGCTGAGCTATACTCTCTGAGGTTGTTGGCAAAGTCAAAGCACAGATAGGAATAATAGGAAATGAGCTGGAAATGGCAAGAGAATGGAGGAAATGAAAGAAATGGAGAGGGAAGTAGGTTAAAGGGAAACAAAGAAGGAGAAAAGAGAAAGATCTAGTAAAAGCGAAGGAGCTAAAAAGTGTTACCAACAGGGAGATGGTGTATTTTGGGATTTGAAGTAAAAAATTTTGACTTATAGCCCTAGCACCTTAGGTATGTTACACCTTAGGTTTGTAATTTAATCTTTCAGGACCTTAATTTTTCCACTTGAAAAATGGGCTTAGTAAAAGTACTTGTTCTTTCCTTGGCTGGTCCAAAGATGAAGTGAGGTTATGTATGTAAAAGCCATTTGCAAACTGTAAAGTACATTATCAAAGATCATTGTGTGTGTGTGTGTGTGTGTGTGTGTTATTATTGTTCAAGCAACTTAACAAGCTTGCTCTACCAAAGAGCTTGCTAGAGATAGACTAGGTGCACCCATGTGTAATGGCCCTGCTCATTGCTGTGCCTTCCCCTTATTAGCCAGGAGGACTGGCAATCCCTTCTAGGACAGGAGACATGAGGTTTCCTGTGGCTGGGACTCCCAGCACTCATTCATATTCAATCAAGTCACCCCTCCTAGGTACTGGTGGTCAGCTTTGCAACTGGACATATACTAGAAAGATTTAAAGAAAAAGCACTGTGTGCCTCAGATATCTGCATTCCATCATCCTGCCTCTTTCTTTGCCTCTTTGAAAATCTATTACTCTCCTGTTTCACTGCCCTTCTCAGCTAGCTAGAGTGATTAAAACCAGTTTCAGTCTTGCCTTTTTCATTTGATTTCAACTTTAATTTTTAATTACTTGCTCTTGTGTGTCATTTTAAATGGATTTGCTATGGCAGAGACTCTCCAAATAAATGAGGTTCTAAATTAGTCGTTATGTAATTAGACAAGAACTCAATTATTTCAAATGCTCTTGCTATCTGAACCTTAGATAAAAATAAGCTTTGGGCATCAAGAGTTTAAAAGTCTGCTGGTATATTATTTGCATTAAAATGACATCTTAAAATATTTTATTTGAATTATATTACAATAGCTGGACTGTGAAGACTTCTCATTAAGGAGGACTGGATGACCCCTACTTGAAAATATGTTGTATATCTGTTTTTATGTTATTAAAAAATCAGTACTTGGTATTTATCATTAATCTCACAGTGGTAAGATTACAGATCATTATCACAGATACTGATTAGGCAGTAATTTCTTAACATTTTAAAAAAGGCCGTGATGTACTGACTGAAAGTCTTTTAGCACCAGTTTACTTTCAGTTTTCCTTCTGTTATTAAGTGCTTTTAAGAGCGAGATTTTTCCAGAAGAGAAGAGCAATTACATTTTATTTAATAATTTTAAAAGTAGAGTTTTATCCATTATTCATCTACTTCTGAATTTTAACCAATATCTATAATGATGCCACATTTCTATGCAAATAACATGATTTATATTCATTGCCGTTTTGAATTCAGATGCTCCTGATGATTTCTAGTTTTCATCTTTATTATAATTACAAACACATTCTTTCCTTCATTGCCATTGTATGTCACATGTTGTTAAAGACCTATGTTGTACAGAGGACGACTTTGTGATGATTGATTATGAGGCCTGATTCAGGGCATGTCATTTCAATGATTTAAGGAGGAGCATTTTCCCTTCAGTTTCACCTAAAGATGCCAGTACGGGGGCTTTAGTTTGAAAACTCAGAAATTCTGTAAATCAGCCAATCAAATGGGCTCTAAAGTCCATGAGCCTACCATGATACTCACCAGCCACCAGTATTTGTGTTCATGTTTTCTGGATCTTATAACTCCTCTCCACCCTCCTCCTTTGCAAATTGGTCGTTCCAAGCCCAGGCTCCCCAGCAACACCATTTTTTCTTTGTTTTGTCTATGCTTTTACTTATAAAATTTCATTCGATATTCCCAATCTCCTCCATTCATTTTATTATTATAGATTCATTATTATTTATTCATTCAATAAATATTTACTGAACTTCAATCGTGTCCCAGTCATTATTATAGATATTGAGACTACAGTTATGAGCAAAACAGGCAGAAATCCCTGTCCTTACAAAGTGACATTCTGGTGAAGAGTCAAATCAAAAACACACAGAAATGTGCACATACACACATATATCCATGCACACATGCACACACTCAAGCACACATTCTCAAAAAAGTAAATATAGAAATATGTTCTGTCTTTACTTATTAAAACCTACTCATTCCTCAGCCACATACAACCTACTCTATGAAGTTTTTGTTGATATATTTTCTGCCCCAATTCTAGAGGGAATTAATGACCATTTCTTCATTCTTTTTAGTTCTGTATTTTCATCTCTGACTGTTATCATGCGTTTAGCAGTCTACCTTGTATTAAAATGTTATTCACTTAATATTTTATAAAATAGCATCTCATTGATTATTTAATTCTCATAATACCCCTGGAAAATGGGTGTTATCATCTCAGTTTTACAGGTGAGTGGACAAGTAACTTTTACAACCTGGTAAATGTCAGCTATGTCCCTACCTCCCTCTCATTCTCCTTCTTTCCCTCCCTTCTACTTCCATAAATTAGATGAGCACAGATTGTGTGCCAACCACAGTGGTAGCTCATGGGCAGGAGACAGAGAGTATAACAATTAAAAAATCAGGGTTCTTGACATCATGGAGTTCATTAGACCATTACACAGATAAATGTAAAAGTCCAATTGCTATAAATGCTACTTAGGAAAGGTTCATGGTTATGGTAGGATTATAGAATAGAGATTTGACTGAGTCAAGAAAACCAGGATAGGCTTTCCTGAGCTTCAGCAGATAATAAAAAAGAGTTAAAAGGTGATGGTGGCTCGTGGGGAGGAACACATGGATACCATCCAGGTAAAGGGAATAGGTGGACAAAGAACTTAAATCTGTCTTCTGACTCTTTAAATCCAGAATTCCCTCCCCAGCCCCCCAACCAGGCTACACTTCTTTTCATAGCTTCTTCTTCTATTAGATCATAAATAGACTGTAATCGTGGCTTACTTTTCATTTCCCATATCATTTAGCATATGGCTGCAGTAGGTGCTCAATATTTATTTAATTAAATTAAATACATCAAATGAAATCTGCAATAAATGGTCTCAAGGTTGTACCAGTATTTTATTACAAAGCCACTAAAGTGAAGCATCATGATTGAGAAAGTAAGAGAAGATTGTGTTATGTTTCTTTTAAGCACAGTTTCCCTCTTCTGGATCCCAGCCCTCTACCCCACATTCCAACCTGGTTTTTCCTTAGATATCCAGCTAGGGATCCCTGAGATCCTTTGGTCTGACCTCTCAGAAATAATTCTATGTTAAGGCAAATAGTTTTGAGGCCATTGTCCTTTATAACATTTACTGGTAGAGATTATTTTTCCCCCATGTTGTAGATGTAGACATAGAGAAGCTGAAAGAAATTTTTAGCATCCCTAGCTATGAGGAGTGAAAGCAAAACTACTAAGAGTTGAACTAAAGTCTAAAGTGAAGATCTTCTTACTCCCTGTCCAATGACCAGACTCTGCGGAGACATATTTTGAAGTGATTTAAGAATAAAGAATCTGGAGCCTGACTGCTTAGGCTTGATTCTCAGTGTTGTGCTTGACCTACCTTGACAATGCATTAGCTTGGGCTGTGGCAGGGTTGGTTTCTAGTGGAACCTTCCTTCGTGGCTTGCAGACTGCCAGCTGCCTTCTCTCTGTATTCTTTCATGACGGAGAAAGTGTGGGGAAGGGGAAGAGGGGTGAAGGAGTGAGAGGGAGAGAGAGGAAAGGAGAGAGAGAAGAAGAGAAAGAGAGAGAGAGAGAGAGAGAGAGAGAGAGAGAGAGAGAGAGAGAGAGAGAATCTCTACCTCTTCTTATTAGGGCACTAGCCCTATTGGATTAGGCAATAGCCTTATGACCTCACTTAAACTCAATTACCTCCTTAAAAGCCCTATCTCCAAATGCAGGCACATCAGGGGATAAGGCTTCAACATATGATTTTGGGGAAATTCAGTCTATAATAGACAAGTTACTTACCCCACATCTGCCTAAATGGGGTGGTATATGTGTAAGTCCTGAGGCGAAATTATGTCTGGCACACAGGTGTTCCATGGGCATTGGTTATTACACACATTTTAAAACCAGTTTTATCTTTTTATTCATTCCTTCTTAACTACACATTGCGTCTTCAGATATTTCAGACAATGAGCCAGCCAATTCACTACTCCTTCTCCCTTCAGAAAACAGCTATAAAAACAAACAAAAATACAAGTCTCCCCAGAAACATATGCTGAATTGTTCAGGATTTTCTTTTTCTTTTTCTTTTTTTTTTTTTTGCTTATAAACATAGACATAGCCTTTGCTTTGTCACATAACTTCCTTGCTTTGGCCTCTCCCCCAGATCACCTCTTTATTGCCTTTTTTCTTTCCTTTTCTTTTTCTTTTTTTTCTTTTTTTTTTTGTCAACATGTCCCAGTAGTACTGAGAAAACAGTTAGTGTGAGATTTTTTCTGATGTTTAGAACTTTGTATATTTTATAACTAAATCCTATGTTCCAGCCAACATCGACTCTTTGCGGCTAAGCAGCTTTGAGAATATGAAGTCAAGGTGTCTGGAATATCAATGGATTTGGCCAAGAGAGGGAAAGAGAAAGAAAAAAGTGATACTTAAATACAGAAAGAATAGTACTTTACCAGAGTTAGGAATCTGTACAGGTAGTGTAGTATTTTTAAAAGAGCCGGTGAAATGTAAGTTACTACTTTATCCATAATTCTCTAAGTACTTCAACTCAGAGTTCAACTTTTTAGCATTGCAATGTATCCATCTCCAAGTGAAAAGTACTGATTTTCTAATGTCTCTTAAGAACTTTGCCATGGATTACTTTTTTCTTTTTAAGGCAACTCAAAAGTACATGGTTACGGAGTGAACTTCTACACAAGAGGATGTCACAGCATGGCCTGAACTTAAAGTGACCATTACACTGCTTTTAAGTTCCGAGAGATGAGGTGCTTATAGCAAAAGGTTGGAAGAAGATGAATAAGGTCATTCACTTCACTCAAATATAAAAGTCTGTCATTTTCAGGTTCAAGAAGCGCAAGGCCACAGGAAATAAAAAATGCCTAGATTTTCTTCTCCATCTTTCTGTCCAGGTCAAACATGGGTCCTCTGTGTGCATTCAGTTCTTTGAAATGCACTCTTGAATTATTTTAAATCTTACTCTTAAGAGTTCATGGACTGATCTGGTTAATTCTCTTGGGAAAGAAGAGGTAAATCTGCTAAATGGACATGAGGTGTTCAAAGTCTAGCTTTACCAGGCACACAGTTTGGATTATTTGTACTACAAAGCAATTATTTAAAATGGTAGCTCCTCTGGTACATGTAAGTATTTTACAGATCATTAACCACTTGAGAGAGCTGGGAAATAGACTGAAGTGGAAATAGCCATTTCCAGGTAAAGATGTTTCTTTTCCAAAAAGGAAAAATAAATAAAAAGACTCTCAGAGATTCTAAAGTTTCTTCAAAGAGAAAGTAAGTTCCTGTTTACAGAAAGATCTCAGGAACACCATATTGTGAAAAACGAGGGACAAAACTATACCCAACTAGTGTTTATTGCACTAAGCTATGGGCCAGACCCGGGACCAGGGGCATCATGCATTACTGTGTTTAATCCTTCAAACATCCATAAAATGTGATATTATCATCCCCACTTGCCATATAAAGAAAATTAGGCTTAGAGAGTTACAATGATTTTTCAAGACTCTTTGGAGCTGAGATTTGAACTCAGGAAGGAGCTGTGCTCTTTCCATATTGGACCAAATCAAAAACTGAGAAAAGTTAATTTTGTTACCTGGAGTGACCACTTCATATTGACACACTTTAAACACTTTTTCTTAATTTCTTTGCCCTTTTCTCCCCTTAAAAAGTTGGGTGAATTCCTTTAAAAATATAGATGATTTTACAGAGTTTTTAATAGGGTAGTAAGCAAGGAAAAAGTTTTCATCACTACCTTACTCTAAGAAAAATGGTTGCCTCGTGTAGTATCTTTATTCAGTCTATAGAATTCTACTTTGAATTATGCAGAATTATGAGTTATAGGACCCAAGGGTCAAGGGGATGACAGGAAATGAGCTTAAAGGCAAATATATCCAAGCACCATCACTTTAATATGCTATAGGCTATAATTAGATGGAGGCATACTGATGAATTTCAGTCTTTAGTACTCACCTAGACTAAGACATACAGTTGGTGCATTGGATTAATATTGGCTTGTGAGAACTTGGGAGTTCCAATGCTTCGCTTTGCTTTTCCCTTTTTAGGCATTACAATCTCGATATGTGTTTTCTGTCACTCAGGAAAAGTTGTGACAGCTTGATTTATGGAATCAGATTTTCTGTTGCCAAGAGAGCAGAGATTCTAAGAATTGGGTATTATTTGTTACAAAGTACGGAATTCAAGGTGATTTTTATACATGAGCCACAAACATCATGGAGAACTTGTCAAAACAAGTTGAAGGAATCAAGATTGGAAGTAGGACGATCTGGCCTCAGATATCAGTTGTCCCTTGCTACCCATACCTGACTGGCTTGAACAGTTCTTGATCTTGCTGACGGAGAGTTTTCTCACCTGAAAAATGGAGATAATAATACTAACTTTGGAGAACTCCACCTAAAATGAGATAACTGACACAAAATCTTTTTTTTTTTATAAAATGCTAAATAGTGATGAAAATTAGTAGTTATTATTTTATTTCACTTAAGAGGACCAAGAGTAGCGGTTTTCCTATTGCCTTCACTTGGTGGCCAGAAGTTCTCAAAATCTTTCTCATAACAAAACCCCCTTTGATGTGCTCAAAGGCAAAGCCCTATAATGATGAATTATGTCAAGGTGTGTTTCTAGGTCTTTAGTTCCACAACACCTAGAACATGTCCACTGGTTAAATGAGTCAGTCATTGGAAATTTAGCCATCTTCAGTCATTCTTAGGCTTTGAAGGTAATGCCATACAAATTTGATTTGATTTGATTTAGTAATTTTTTTTTTTACAATGGGGTAATAGCCAATTTTACTCATTTAAAAATTAATTTATTAACTTTCAGATTTCTACTGGGGCTTTTTCTCTCTTCCCCTCCTCTCTCTTTTCCTTTCCCCTCTCCTTCCCTTCTCTTCTCTATTTTTTCTCCCTTCTTCTCCCTTCCTTTCTCTTCTCTTCCCCACTACCTTTTCTTTGTTTTGCTTTCTCCCCTTTTCCCACCCCCCGCCATGCTTGCACACGTGCACACACACACACACACACACACACACACACACACGCAATCAGTGCTAGACCTGGCTGGAGCACGGACATACATCAGACACATGTCCATCCACAGTCCAAGAAGAGTGATAAAATGAAGGGTAATACAATGGGTAGAATGTGGTTAGAATTTCCATATCCTGATGGTTTAGAGGAAAGGTCCCCCATAGAAATTAGGGAAGTTCCCAAGATACAAACTTTGAAATAGACCCTGAAGGATGCTCAGGATCTAGCCATATGAAAACCTAAAGAGAGGAAAGGAGGCTGTGAATTCTGGGTTAAGGAAGTAGCAGGAGCAAAGTCATGGAGATGGGCTTCTTTTGAGAATCAATGTAGGAGATTTAGCTACAACAACTAAATATCTTCCTGCCTTTTGCAGAGTCAGCTCAATCTTTATAGCAAACGTGGGTGTGGTGGAGACAATTCCTAGCTCTGACCTATATTCTCCAGGCATCAAATTGTTTCCCAGGTTTGACTTCACCTGCTATTCTTCCTAGCTCCTGAGATTTACCAGGCATTCAAGTGAGTTTTATGTGTAGTAGTATTTACCCATTTAACCACTGTTAATTACCACTGTTATCACATAGATCTCTAAGGAACCATTGTGGCATCTATTACTCAATACAGTGCTGCTCTCTCAGTTTTATCCTGTGATGAAGTCATCAGTGAACTGCAAAGAGAAGCAGCTTCAGTTAGGGTCAGGAAAGAAGGTACCTTCTTTAATTCTACCTGTGCTAACAGCTTGACAATTACCTTTGGGCATGTTCAGTCTATACATTCAATCTTTTTTTCCATCAGTTCATTAGACTCTCACCGAGCAGATTGCAGTTGTCCACATGGATGGGATATAAAGGTCACTACCTTCAAAATAGTTTAAAAGAACCAAGATAATATTAGGCAAAAAGGGGTTAGGAGTATAGGAGAGGGACAGTAAAAATCTTTTGAAGTTAATATAATGGCGATTTCCCCCGCCCCACACCCAGTGAGAGGTGTTCTGGAAGAGGTGGAATTGAAGTCAAGCTATTAAGCCTGGAAACAGGATGGTTTAGTTAACCAGCTTTCCTCACCTTCAGAGACCCACACAAACCTTTGAAAAACTTTTTTGTTTCCTGTGAAATTCTGCTTCTGGCTGTAGCCCCATGTTTGGGGAATAATAGGGAAAACTAGCTCTTACTTGCGAATCTGCCTCTCAACTCAAGCTTTGCTGTTTGTGGCAGGGCCTCATATTCACATCCAGATTGCTCAATAAGCAATAATGAGACTTTCCCCATCAAGGCTCCGTATCTACCAGCTTTCAAAGGTATATAATTCTGTATAGAATATTTGTTAACTCCATAAACTTATTGAATTATGTTAAAATGATGTTTTTCAGGTTGAATTTTAGCCTGATGACTTCACTTAATTTCACTGGGGTTGTGGTATCTATTTTCTCAGGATGAATTCCAAATTTACTCTTGGAAAAAGGTAATATGGATCTACCTGTCAGCATTACACAGCGCATTTGGTCTCACTCCTGACCACCCTCTCATTACAGATGAGGAATATATCATAAATAGAGCTATCAGAAAGCCAGAACTAAAAGTAAGTACATTTATGATTATTGCTGATGCTAGAGAAATTTACTTCTTTCTAAAAAACTATAAAGTTAAATTCAGATCCTCCACTGTGTCACCCTTCAATTGACAGTGTAGAACATTATAAATGGCTATGTGCAAACTCGATGACAACCTTAGATCAATTATTAAACTCTGCTGAGGCTCAGTTTTTTCATGTGTAAAATGATGAGCATGCCTACCTGTTATATTAATTGATGAAATTTAATAAATTCAGGAAAACAAGATCAATATGGTACCAAATATGTAGTAAATGGTCATAGATATTAGCTCTTAGGAGCATCAGGCCCTGCATCATAATCTATATAACAGGGTTTATCTTACAGTAAAGGTAATCACGTGACCAGGAATATCCCAGGGAGTTTGCAATGCCTGCTAGATGACCTTATTTTGAATCTGTCATTCAAATGTATTTGAGTTACTCCCTCCTCTCCATAGTAAATAGGTACTACTTAGATTATGATTAGTTAACATTCACATAAGAACATATTTATAGGATAGACTGTTTTCTCTTAAATTTATATATGTGTAGACAGCTGTTTAAATTAGTTTTAGGAGCTGAAGGTCAATTTAAAACAATAATAACAGTCGATTGCAGAGCAGTTTTTATATTGTCAGTTGTTATTACTCAATCATCTTAACTGTCAAAACAAACAAAAACAAAAGAGGTCAAGCACCTGCAACTAACAGATTGCTTAATCTGTTAGGTGGCCATTCAACAGCTTCATGGACATGACCTCAGAGTATTACTAATTTCCAGTATATTTAAGTGCATCATACAAATAAGTGGACAGACAAATGAAGAAATGTTCAAGTAAACAAAATGTGAGAAAGGGACAAAAGTCTTGAAGTGAAACATTCTGGCACCCAAGCTTGATATCTTCATTTACTATCATATGGTATGGGGAGTTTGGCTAGTTATAGCCTGTCTGGGCCTTGAATTTCTTATTTATAAAATTAGAGCAATAATTCTATCGGGGCTGTTTGAACCTAAAATGAGAAGATGGATATTAGCGTGATTTGTGAACTATAACAAACTATATTCATAAAGGACTGAAACTTTCATTAAAACTGGAGATCTCACAGCCATGACAACAATAACAATAACAATACCAAAATGATAACCATTCAGGGCCATTTAGGGGGACCTTGGAGACAGCAGCAAACAACCTTGTCAAGTTAGCAAGCACAGACTAAGAGGAGACTCTAAGAACCATCTTGTAGGATTACATGCAATACCGAAACCCAGTGCCTAACCTGTTAAACATGTTCCAATTAGAAATGAAGAGCAGGAAGCTTGGGGAGGAAGAAGCTTCCTGGTTCTGAGAGGAAAGATGAAATTCACTCCACAGCAGATCTCTGTTTACCTAATTACTGTTTCTTGGTCTGAAGTTCCGGGAAATAGGCAAATAAACTTCATATCTTGCCAATATTATGCTTACTATTCTCTTACCAGTTTCTAGAGCCTCTGACAGGGCTAAGGTAAGCAGAGAAACTCTGTGAGAAATTTGTCAGGAGTTAATGAGATTTTCAATTTTCTGACCTGAGGTAAAACTTATCAGTAATCTCTTTATTCCTTTTTATCACTGCCTTCATCTGCTGATATTTTGTTTCTATTATATTCTATAATTTTTTCAATCTCAGCTTGTGGTTTCACAGCCTCTCGATCTAGGGTCTCTAACTCGGCACTGACTTCATATTTTATCATCATTTGTCCTTTAAATTTTTTTCAACATGAATTTTGAACTTATAGACTTAATAATGTAAGAAACCCTCCCTTTATACAACTTGATTCATGGAAGTTAGAGGATTTTTAGGCCTTCTTCTGAGTCTAGGTTGACTATTAGTTCCTTTGAGAGACTGGACTTTGGGGCCAGATGAGTTTGAGTTTGAATTCCAGCCCTACTTTTTAACAGGTGCAATCTTGGGCAAGTTATTTAGTCAAAGTAAATGTCAGGAGTGAAGTGAAGATGCAAACAATAGCTGTCCTACCACAGGGTGATGAAAAAGACTAAAGATAAGGTGTGAAAAGCTCCCACATACTCAAAAAACAATAGTTGTAATTATAGTTCAGCTCTATTTGCAGAATTGCTGGAAATACTGGAAAGGAAAGAGAGATGTGAGCAAGTAACTTGAATTTCCAAGGTGAGCTGTGACAATTAACGCACCCCAGGCTGATTACTTTCAAATACTCTTCCTCACTCTTAATTCGCAGCTTGTGAAGGAAGAAGAATCATTCCCACTGGCAATTAACTCCAATTTTATACTGAAAATCAACTGGAACATAGAATTTATTTTTATAAAATTTATTATGCAACCAACCTCATTGAAATAAATCCATTCTGTAAAAGAAAAATACAGGATTTGACACTCTTACTTGGTGACTATGAATGTGTGTGTGTGAGTGCACTGTGTACGCACACACACATATCTTTATTGAGCAGGATTAAGATTCATTTAAAGTAACCCAGATCTTGAAGATGAGGAATTTAGGCTCTATTTCTACCTGACCTGTGGATGTACAAAGCAATTTTCCATTTAATAAAAAATGTATTGAGTGCTTATTATGTATCAGCTATATGCTCTTCCCAGTTTTAGCATTTTATCTAATGATTATACTGACTATAATATTTATAGGTAGAGAACATATTAAGAGAAGTTGTAGTGGAAGTTAGAAATAATCTGGCCAGTTGCCTCAACTTATTCATTGAGAAACTGATTTTCAGAGAGATTTAATTTCTAAAGGACACAATCATCAGAGTAGCTGTAAAATGAAGTGTTGACTGCTGTTTCTCAACTTTGGCTGCGCATTAGAATTACTTGAGAAAATTTTAAAATATTTATACCCAGGCTGCACCTCAGACAAATAAAATCAGAACCTCTTAGAGGAGGTGGGTATTTTTTTAAAGCTCCCCAGTTGTTTCCAATGGGCAAAATGATGTTATAACCATAGCAATATGACAGTCTCACTGTTTTTCTTTGTGCTTAATTAGGTCGCTAGTTACTGAAAATTCAGATTCTTATATAAAGTTGCTTTAAAAAAATCAGAAACAAAGCCATAAGTGTCATAAGTATAAACCTTTCCTTTCCATTCCACGACCACTACCCTCAAACCCTCACTTCCTAGAGCACATTTTCTTGCAAAAACTCCTCACTCTCCCGGAGTACCTACTACCAGCCTTATCTTTTCTAGTGTCTCTTTTATAGGTTACTCTGAGTTTATTGCCTGCCAGATAAAGTCCTAAATATCTTATCTTTCTAGCCTCATTCGTCATTCCTCAAACAGGCCCACTCACTCGCTCTTCGCCACAACTAACTTGTACATCATTTCTTTGAAATGCCCTCTTCCCTTTTCATCTGAGCAAAATTATTGCAGTCCTTCAAGGCTGCAGCTCAGATCTTCTCCACGAAGCCTTCTGTCATCGGCCCTCTCCATATATCTATAGCATCTCAATACTACATTTTTTATTTCATTATATTTTTATTTCTTTGACATGTACATATTTGACTGTATGATATGGTTTTCTTTTTTTTCCTTTTTCTTTTTTTGTAATGCATTTGTTCCATTGGTAAGTTATAAAATAGTGGAATGCAGAGACCAAGTTTTATTCATATACCTACTCATAAGGTAAGCCCATTATACAGGTTACTGAATGATGACTTCTAATAAAGAATGCCATTTATGTAATAGAAAAGAATAAGATAAGTAAAGAAAAGATAAAATTTTAAATAAGTATAGTAGGGCTTTATCTTTACTTCTTCCACAAATGCTTCTTTAGCTACTGAATTGCTGCATATTTGCCGATCCTCAAATTAGAGACTTCTTTAGTACTTTTCTTTTGTAGGTGAGATGTATAAAAGTGCAGAAAATAAGATATGTCTGGAACAACTTAGAAGGAAAGTTCCAGAAAATTGGGTAAGTTGTTTCAGCAATTTCATCCAAAGAAAAAAATATATTATCTCCAAAATATAATGGCTAAATATGTCTTTCTCATTATTATTATTTTAGATCTTTGGAAGACCAGCTCAGTTCTGCCAAGATACACCTAAAATTTGGATCAGGTCTGACAAGAGAAGAACAAGAAATTAGGTACCATGCATATTGTTATCTATATCACATCAAAAGAATACTTACAAGTTAGCCAAATAGAGAGCTGAGTTAATAGTTATCTAACTGATCAATATCAGAAAACATTGTAATACTTTACTGAGTATTACTAAATTAAATGTCATCACATATATTATCTCACTTCTTCAGAGCAACCTTCTGGGGGACGTAGAACAGACACCCTCTTCATTCCAATATAACATCCTAAGAAATCTGAGGCTCAGAGAAGTTTAATGGCCTGGACAAGGTCACATAGATGGGAAATGATAGAGAAAGAACTAAGTTTCACCCTCCTGACTCTAAGTTCAGTGCTCTTTCTACTCTATACAAGGCTCCTCAAGGTTGTTATACTAATAAGGTTGAGCCAGTTTTGATTGTAATCAGGAAGTATATATTATACTAATATAACATAGTTAAATGATAATTATGGAGCAGCAGAAGGATATCATGCAAGACCTGTAGCTCCACAATGCCAAATCAGTTACTGATTAAGGTTTGAGAAGCACTTCTCTAATATATTTGGCCAAGCTATTGGATTTGAATGTCTAGAAGGCACAGAGAGAGTGGTTAATATTCTTAACAGTAAAATAACTCATAATAGGTCACTGCTGTACATTATCAAACAACAACAACAACAACAACATACCTCTTGGTATTCAATTAAAGGGCTTTATAACTCTGTGTGTAGAGCTATTTTTAAAAACCCAACACCTTTCACTCACATTGAAACACATTTTGCAGCTTTCCAGAACAGAACAGGAGTAGGAAGGTGAGTACAGTATTCATTATCAGTAGAATTATTCTCTCCTGTTTACTTCTCCTTCTCACTTCTATGGAGCCAGAGTAGAGGAGAATCAGAATTGAGAGAATGTCAATCTTGAAACACTTGAATGAGACAATTGCTAATAATCAATACCCAAGTTACCAAGAGGGGAATATTTAAATCTCAGAAAGTGTTCAGTAGATGTAATATGATTATGTTTATTGCTTTTGCACCCTGGGAATTCTCCCCAGTTATTTTGAGAAGGACGGAGGTGTAACGTGGCAAGAGAGGTTTATGCTGATCTCCTAAGTAAGACAGTGAACATGAAATAGAGCTTTTTTTGAATGGGTAAGAGATGAGTTTCATTTTTGTTTTCAGTAACTGAGTGATCTGTGATCTCTCCCTGTAGGCGGTTAATATGTGGACCTAATACTATTGATGTTGAAATCACGCCAGTTTGGAAACTACTCATCAAGGAGGTAGTCGGTACTTTCTTTTGGTGCTGGATAGAAAATAGAGAAGCTTGGTTCTAGTCAAATGGTCAAGAATGCTACTTGTTAATAAGTAATTGTAATTTGAGATAGTTTCAAAAGAATGCCAAGCATATTGTCTTCATATATCTTCACTCTTTTTCTTGCAGTCAGTCTTTTGTGCACATTGTCTGACACAGTATAGGATAAGATGCTCACGTGCCCATGTACCCTCTAATGACTGGATGGACTTAAATTCTCTTTCTTTTTTAATCCTTTGCCTCTTAGTCTGCTTCAACTTCATGAAACTAAAATAATAATAAAATTTTGAATCTTATTCTTTTCTTATGGGAAACATATACAATTTCTCAGCATCCAAAATTCTAGAAAGAAAATCATGTGTTCAGACTTATTAGTTAGTTCTACTGATCCCAGTGTGTATGTGAGAGAGAAAGAAGGACTTGGCCAACATTTACTAAGTTGAATTTTTCCCCATTGGCTCTATTACTGAGCTTATTATTCATTTTACAATGATTATTATGAAACTATGACCATATGTCTGTACTCTGGATCTTTTCCTACACTCTACCTCCACTCCTCCTTGCCTTAAATAAAAGTTTATAAACTCAAGGTACTGTCTCAATATTTTTAGCAAGGTTTCAGGCATGAAAAAAATCAAAAGAAACTGATAGGAAAAGTTTCTGTGTGCTTATTTCCTAACCAGAGGCAAGGATAACCGTTTCTGTGAGAGACAGATGGAAATTGATGAGAGGGAATTTAAGTAAGGGTACAAAATGTTTTCAACTAAAGCAGGATTACAACTGTTAGAGAACCTCTACTCTCTCCCACAGTGTTCTACATGCTCAGTTATAGTTTACCACTTTCAGCTGGGCTCTTTACTTATGAGACAATGTAACCTTCAATTCATCTAGTAATCTAAAAAGTACTTTAATGGCTTCAAATATGGCAGATGCGTCATAGAGAACAATAGAGCAGAAAGCATTTAACTTTGAAAATCTGAACTAACACTTCAGGTTCCCAAAAGTCCGTAAGTTGGAAATGTTAGACATGTAAATATCTACTATTTATACAACTATTGTGATGGTCAACATGAGGATACATGAGATACTTTTTAAATTATAAAGCATAGCAGTGATTTAAATTAGGTACTCTGGGGCTAGATTGCTCGGGTTCAAGTCCTGGTCTGTAAATCACAGCTGTGTGATCCTGGGGAAGTTTCTCAAGATCTAAGGTTTAGTTTCTTTACCTTTAAAATGGAGATAAGCAATGACATGTGGTTAATAAAGTAATTATTGGAATAAAAGGAGCAAATTCAGGTGAAGTTGCTTAGTGCAGTGTCTTGCACAAGACAATTGCTGAATAAATGTAACAAGAGTATTGTGTGGGATGATTTGTGTCATAGAGATGATTATGAAAACAAATAAGTCAATGAATAGCTAAGTGTAAAGCCTAAATATCACCCTTGGCTTTCTGTTTTTACGTCTACCAACAGGTTTTAAATCCATTTTACGTATTCCAACTCTTCAGTGTCTGTTTGTGGTTTAGTGAAGACTACAAGGAATATGCTTTTGCCATCATACTCATGTCCGTCATTTCCATAGCTTTGACAGTATATGATCTCAGAGAGGTAAGTTTTCCCACCAATCTTATGGTCTCAGAAAGAGAGCAGTAGGAACTTTATTGAAATTTTGTTAGGAGAATCAGGAAATAGCCATTGTGTACTCCATAATAAATGAGACCAAGTTTGTAAATACCTAGCACAATAGTTGATGCTCAACTGTTAGTCCTTTTCCTTCTCACATCCTAGTTCTTAACTTTTAAAATTATTTTTCCCTCTCTTTAGCTTACTCACACTGATTAGCCAGAAAAATATGCACATATTATGAATTGTGATTAAGTGAAAAAAATATATCCAGAGAATACTGTTGCATTTTGAAGATGGTAGAAGAGAAGTGGAAGGTGAAGGAGTCTCGGTATAATATTAACTCCTTTGCCCTTTATGTTCGATTGGTACTTATTTGTAAAATCCAACTCTTGGCTTTCTGTATGCCTACACGGGGTTCTAGGTGCTCTTGGGGAAATATCACATAGAACAGATGGGTTGATTTCACTAGAAACCATGAATGCCAGCCTCATCTGAGCAAGCTTTCTATATGTCTCTGGCCAACATGCTTTCCTGTTCTTTGAAATTAAGGTTTACAAACACATCTCTCTTTAAGTTTCTGAGATGGCCAACTGCCCATGTTCCACTTTTCCTCATTAATTGTTTCACAAAGATAAAAGCCATAAGACAGAAATTTGTTCAATCCACCATTTTCTGACTGCCAAATGGCCTATGTCTTCATCTCCCTCCTGCTCTGACATCTCATTGCAGAGAAGGAAGTGTCCTTGGCCTGTCTTGGGAGCACACTCTCTTGCCTTCTTATAGTATTTATTCAGTTAATGGATGACCGCTTCTTGCTCCCTCCCCACAAGAAGCTTCTCATCAACACTTAAATATGCTTACGCTTCTCTCAACTTAAAAAAGCCAAACGAATGAAACAATCCCTTCTCTTGACCATGCTTCTACCTTCAGCTGCTACTTTACCTTTCTTCTCCCTTTTGCAGTAAAACTTTAGTTCTTTATTCACATTGTCATCATTTACTCATCTCCTTCTCACTTCTCACCTATACTGATCTAGATTCTTCTCTTAAGACTCCATTTTAACAGCTCTTTTTAAAGTCACCACTATGCTCTTAAGACCCATAGATAGTTTAAAATTATTTTTTTAAGTTAACTAGTTATTTTTCTTAATAAAAGGAGCAATATATGGGCAAAATAAAAAAAATTCAAACAGAATAAAACAGTGTAAATGAAAAGTAAATATTCTTCCTACTTTAGTGCTCCCAGTGTCCAGGTTGTCTTTCAAGAGCCATCTACTGGGACTAGATGTTCTATGTACTTTCAGAAATACACGTTATTTTATTTACACAAATGGAAATACACTATGTACAGTGTTTACATTTGCACTTTCACCTAATATGTCTTGAATTTCTTTCCATAGCTGCATAAATATTTTTTTCTCTAGGTATACCATAATTTTTGAACCAGGCTCATATTGATAATATTAAGTTGTTTTTAGTCTTTTCTACTATTAAAACCATGCTGCATCAATGATTCTTGTACATCTATCTTTTCACACATCCACATATATGTGTGTTTATAAATATATATAAATTACAAGTATATCTAAATGTCTCATATATTTCATGTATTAGAATTATTAATACTATGAGGAAATAGCAAGAACCACCAAACTTCTTATAAAGTTATAGATTAAGAACTCTCATGTAAGATATCCCAAAACTGAAATAATCTTAGTTTTTGAAGATATTTGGGTATAAATACATATCTTTTCTTTTAGTATTTATTTATAAAGTACATTTTAAAAATTCTTAAAAATTTCTGGAAACATGCTACAAAAATTGGATAGATGTAGTAGCATTGTGTTTTGAGAGAATTTTTCTTCTAGTTTGCTGTTGTTTCCAATTTTTTTTAACACAGTGAAACTGTGTTACTTTTACTATTAGAGAAAGTATATAGCAATATCCTTGGCAATCTTTATTTGATAGCTGTAAATCATTTATTTGCAATCAAAATAAATTTAGCAAGTGTGATGTCCTATATTTACCCTAGGTGGAGTGCTTTCTTTCTATGACTTATTTTTTCCTTTCCCCTATTACTTCTTTACTCAATTTATTTATTATTTATTATTTTTAATTACAGTTGACTTTCAATATTTTTTATACAGGTTTCAGGTATACAGCTCAGTGGTTAGACATTTATGTAATTTGTTATAAAGTACTGCCTTCCCACTAGTCTGGTAGCCATCTGGCGCTATACATAGTTATTACAATATTTCTGTCTATATTCCTTATGCTATATTTTACATCCCTTTGACTATTTTTCATAACAAAAACAATTTGTACTTTTTAATCTCTTCATATTTTTTATCCATCCCCCTAACCCTCTTCTCATCTGGCAACCATTAGTTTGTTCTCTGTATCTATGAGTCTGTTTCTGTTTTGTTTGTTCATTTATTTTGTTATTTAGATTGCACATATAAGTAAGATTATATGGTATTTGCCTTTCTCTGTATAAATACATATCTTGAATGACCAAAGTCCTTGATGTTATCTATCTACTTAAAGAACTAAACACAAATTTATGGTTATCAAAAACTCTCGAGTGGCAGAGCTTGCTGGAAAATTCCTTTCTCCTGAAAAACATATACATCTTATTGCTGGGTGAACAGCACAAGTTAGATGCTTTTATAATTGAGCAAGAAGCTGCTCTGTCTTGCTTTTAGCAAGTACATTCGGTTAGCAATAAGACAGTGCTCCATCTTTAAAGAAGGTTAGCAATTTACTGAGTAATACCTGGTACTTATCCTCAAGTAGATAAGACTTTTTCTGTGTTCCCTTCTTCTTTTTCAGCAATCTGTAAAACTCCACCATCTAGTTGAGTCACATAATAACGTTACAGTCTCTGTATGTGAGAGAAAAGGTAAGTCTCATTATTTTAGATTTATGTATTGTCCATATGGAATCAGAAAAGGATCTAAAATTGTATTTCTAATTGTTCCTAATTGTACTCTCATCTTCATTTGCATTCTTTCCTGTGCATTTACTTGGAGATGAGAAATTTCACCTTAGAAAAAACTTTAGGTAAAATTGTCATAGAATAAAGTATGCAATTTGATAGTTTTGACATATGTACACACCTGTGAAATTATCTTTGAGATGAAGATAATGACAATTACCCCCAATAGTTGCTTTGTGCCTGTTTGTAATCTTCCCTCTTAAGTTCTACTCATCCCCATCCTCAGGTAGCAAGTGTGCATGTTTAGAATTTTTATATAAATGGTATTGTACAGTGTGAGGTTTTTTTTGTCTTTTATAATACATCAAAGTTTATAAACTTTTGAAATCTATTCACTTTGTTAAATATATCAGTGGTTTATTTCTTTTTATTCCTGAGAAGAACCCCATTGTATGGATTTGTCCATCTGTTCACCTGTTGATGAAAACTTGTGTCATTTCCAGTTTTTGACTATTACGAATAATGCCATTGTGGGATTCCAGTCTTTGTATGGACATGTACTTTCATTTCTTATGGGAAAATACCTAACTGTGGAATGGCTGGATT
This sequence comes from Eidolon dupreanum, assembly GCA_028627145.1. Classification (NCBI taxonomy): domain Eukaryota; kingdom Metazoa; phylum Chordata; class Mammalia; order Chiroptera; family Pteropodidae; genus Eidolon; species Eidolon dupreanum. The sequence continues at coordinate 114,239,598 of CM053507.1, forward strand.
ATGTGATAGAAAAATGTTTAATTCTTAAAGAAATGGCTAGCTGTTTCCATTTTACATTCACACCAGCAGTGTATGAAAGCTCCAGTGGCTCCACATTTTTGTCAATCTTTTTAATTTGACATTTTAACAGATGTATGATTATAACTCATTATTTTTTTAATTTGCACTTTTTAAATGAATAATGGCATTGAACATATTTTCAAGCGCTTATTTATTATATCTATATCTTCTTTGATGTAGTGTCTATTCAAATCTCTTCCTTATTAGATTGTTTTCTTATTAAATTTTTAGAGTTCTTTCTATATCCTGGATACAAGTCCTTTATCAGATATAATTTGCAAATATTTTCTCTCACTCTATAACATCTTTTCATTCTCTTTACAATGTCTTTCAAAAGGCAGATGTTTTTACCTTTGTTAAAGGCCAGCTTATCAATATTTTCTTTGTGGATCATGCTTTTTATGTCATATCTAAGACATCTTTATCTAATTCAAGGCTATCAAGATTTCCTACGTTATCTTCTAGAAGTTTAATAGTTTTAAGTGTGTGCATTTTTTGTTTTTTGAAACAGATCTTCCAAATGTTTTAATTCTATTTGTTGAAAAAACTATTCTTTTTCCACTGAATTACCTTTGTAGCTTTGTCAAAAATCAGTTATCTGTACATGGGTGGATCTATTTCTGGCCTCTCCATTCTATTCTACTGATCTATTTGCCTGCGTTAATACCAATGCCACACAATGTAGTTTTATGATTAGTCTTGAAATAAAATAATGTTAGTCCTCCAATTTGTTCTTCTTTTTCAGTGTTATTTTGGCAATTTGGGGCCCTTTGCATTTCCATATGACTTTTAGAATCAACTTGTCAATTTCTACCAAAAAGCATGCTGAGATTTTGATTGGAATTCTGTTGAATCTATAAATTAATTTGTGGAAAATTGACATATTAACAAATTTGGGTCTTGTGACCCATATATATAGTATATTTCTCCATATATTTAGGTCTTCATTAATTTCTTTTAGTAATGTTTTGCAGATTTCAATGTATGAGTCTTTTATATTCTTTGTCCGATTTACTCCTAAATATTTCATATTTTGATGCTATTGTAAATTATATTTTTGAAAGTAACTGTCCAATTGTTCATTTGCTAATAGTTCCCTCATATGTATGTGCTGATTATTAGTCTGCTCAATACTAAAGGGGGACCTCTGCTGGTCTCTGTGGCTCTACTTCTGGGCAGTTGTCTTCTCTCCAGTACTCTGTTCTGTGAACTCAAGCCACCTTAATCTCCACAGACTCTCATCTCTGTACTCAACTCAGGGAGTCCTCTGGACTTTATTTGGGGTCCACCACCCTTCATAGTTGCCTGAAAAAACTCTAAAGGCAGTAAGCTGAGCAATTGTAGGATACCTTTGTTTGTTCCCCATTTCTTTTGTTGCTTATGTTCAGTGTCTAAAACCCATTGTTTCCTATATTTTGTATGGCTTTTGGTTGTTTCAGGTGGAAAGATAAATCTGGTCCTTTTTGTTACATCTTAGCTAGAAGTGAATCTTCAGTTTTTATAAATGTTCTAGTCATCTTTTTGTCTTAACTTTTTATGATGAAACATTTCGAATATATACAACAATGGAGTGAATACAATAATTAAATCCCATGTAACTATCATCCAGATTTAATGATTATCAACTCTGAATTTTTTTTTTTCACTTGTTATACTTCCTCCCTTACTTTGGATTACTTTTGAAGTGTTCTCATTCATTTTACTTTGAACTTTAATATTAGCTTTGAAATATATTTTTGTATTCGTTTTTGTAAATATTATATAAAATATCTACCTGGTTTGAGAATTAAATTCGTAAGACAGAGACGTTCAGGTAATTCTGATTTCTCTCCCTCTTCTCTCTACCTTGTGTACTCATTCTCTCTATAGTTATTTTTGTTTGTTTATGATTCATTCTTACATTTAAATTATATGTAATATTCATAGCTATGTTATAGATTTGCATAATAGCATATATATTAATATTCTCTTTTTAAGATAACAGGGGTATAACGTACACACTTAACTAATATTTTCTGATGTGTATGCTTTATATACTTTACATATAGGGGTCCTTTCATAGCAGGATATGTAGATATTCTTTATTTATTATTTCAGCTGTATAGTACTATCTTGCATGGAAGAACTATTATTTAGTCAATCACTTTTCTATTGAAGGATTCAAAAAATATTTTTTAAAATAGTGCTATAATTTTAAAAAATCTCATTCACATGTCTTTTCACATTTTTGCTAGTCTATCTTTGGTATAGATTTTGAGAAGTAAAATTGCTGAGTTAAAGAATAAATGCATTTGCACTTTTGAAAAGTAGATATTTCTAAATTTCTTTCCTTTGATACTGTACCTGTTTGCATTTGCACCAGAAATGTGTGGAAGTATCCGTTTCCTCATGGCCTTGCCAATGGGATATGCTGGCAAACTTTATTTTTTTTTTCTATTCAGATAAGTGAGCAAGTTATCTCATGTATATTTGTCTTTTCTTCCTTTTTTTGTAGAAAATAATTTAAAACTTAAGTAGTTGTTACATGAATAGGTCAAATAATTTTTTTTCCTGGGCCTTTGAGAATAAGTTGCTGATATGTGGCTCCACAATCCTCATATACTTTAGTAAACATCTCTTAAAGACAAGAATATTCTTCTGTATAAATGACAGTGCAAACATTAATATCAAGAAGTAGATATTGATATATTAATATCAACTAATGCCCAGATCCATTCATATTTTACCAATTGTCTTAAACATGTGTTTTACAGGCAAATATCCAGGATCATACCATTCTGTTATTTGCCATGTCTCTTTGATCTTCTTCGATCTTTCGCTGACTTGCATGACCTCACCTCTTTTGACTCTGGTTATTTTATAGAGTGTTTCTCAATTGGAATTCGTGTAATATTCACTCATAGTTAAATTCAGGTTATGCATTTTTGGCTCAAATATCACACAAATGTGTCTGTGTTCTCATTGCCTCCTCTCAGGTGGTACATAATTTAAATTTGTCCTATTACTGGTGATGTTAACTTGAATTACTTAATTAAATGGTGCCTGCCAAGTTTCTCCATTGTAAATTTACTTTTTCTCTTATAATTAGTAGTTATTTTGTTAAGAGATACTTTGAGACTATATAAATAAATCATCTTCATTAAAATTTCACCCACTGGTTTTAGTATCCATTGATGTTTCTTGGCTAGATTAATTCTTGTTTTGATAGTTGCCAAATGGTGATTTTCTAATTTTATCTTTCCCTCTACATTAATGAATTGCCATTGTACTATAAAGAAAAGCTATCTTTTCTCCTCATTTATTTATTCATTTACTTATATCATTATGGACTAATGAATTCTTATTTTATCTGATGGGTTATAGTTATTATTATCATTATTCACTATGATGTTCAAATTGTTATAGATTTATGCAGCAAGAGTCTTTTAAGTTGGCTTTGATATCTTCTTGATTTTTTCCCATCATTCTTTGGGCACTTCCTTAATGGCACAGCTGAATATACTAGCTTACATTGTACTTTTCTCAGCCCAGCCATTTAACCACTATTTCTTTAGGAACTCTGATTCTTTTCTGGGGGGAAATGAAATACAGAAATCAAAATTTGGATACTGGATATGCACATTTTTGTTGGGGTTACACTGTTCCCAGGCTTTCTCAGAGAAGAGAATTAGAGAATATATGTATAAAAAAATAGACAAGCAAACATATACACACACGCACACATATATATATAATACAAATATACATATATACACACATTCTTTTATACATATATACATTCTTTTATACATATATATTTACATCTATATTATTTGTCTATCTGTTTATTGAAAACCATCAGTCTATACTGTTGTCTCTAATTCTAATCCAATACCACAGAGTTCATTCTAGTTTTATATTTATCTATACTTGTAACTTCGTTTCTTCGGTAAGAAACCTGACTCTCACTAGCCTCATTTTATCTACTTATTGTAACAATTCTGCCTGTATAAAACCCATCATCCATCACTGCTCACGCCCCCCCTCTTACCCCCACCCCACTCCCATGAACGCATCTTTCATCTTTTTACCCTGCTCGGATTCCAACATTCTAAACCAGGCCACTGCCACCATGAGTGCCCTTCTCTCCTCCCTTGGGCTCTGACACCCTGCACCCAGCCCGGTTCTACACCTGTCCATCCTTCTTAGGTTCTCATATCCACAGCAGGCTGCCACCCTCATTTCTACCTCACCCAGGCCCCCGCATAGATGCCTATCTTGCTTAACCCCTTATAGCTTTCAGACTGAATAAGGAAGGTAAGAATTAAAAGAAGGCAAGAAATCAGGAAGGAAAGAAAGAAGAAATTTTTATTTTTCTTATGACGAATAAGAATGAACATCTTTTTAGGTGTTTAACATGCCACTTGCAATTTGTGTATGCATGTGTGTGTGTGGGCGTGCAAACTATTAACATCTAACAATTTTACTATAAGGTCATTTGCTAAACATCTCTTTTTTATTAATTCTGCATATTAATCTCTTGTCTATAATGTAAGTTTTAAACATGTTTTCTAATTTTATCATTAGTTTTTTCTTTGCTTATTTATTTTTTGTCACACAGCTTTCTTTTGTTTGTGATTGAATTTATTACATTTTTCCTTATTGTTTCTGGATTTTGAATCAATGTTGTGCCCTGTTTGCTTTTTCATTGACTTTCAATTTAGGTGGCTATTGGACTGTGTTTTTATGGGAAAAAAACTGACTCAACCTTGTTTTCTAACACTTTCAGCTGGAGTCCAAGAGCTGGAATCACGCTTCCTGGTTCCTGGAGATTTATTAATTTTAACGGGGAACAAAGTGCAAATGCCATGTGATGCCATTCTGATTGATGGCAGCTGTGTGGTAGATGAAGGCATGCTAACAGGTGTGGTTTTATCTCACAGTTTTGTGGCTTTTTCCTATCTTATTTCTCAAATTAAGCACTTCATTCTACTCCCACTGCCAGCTGCCATAGTTCAGACTTTGTCTTCTCCAATGGGGACTCTTGTGATCAGTTTCCAATGGATGTCAAGCCTCTGACCTCACCAGAGTACACTCTCTTATACATAAATATGATATACTCTCCTGAATAAAACAGTTAAACATTCTCCCATCCCCCTTGTGCCACTTGTGCCTGTAGAAAGATATTTAAATGCTAAAACATGTGCACTTGGGCCCTCCATGCTTTGGCTCCAGCATAGCTCCCATGGCCTTTTATTTCCAACATGCCACATTCTAGACGGCACAACTTGCTATTTCCCACATGGTTGTTTTCAGCCTATTTTAGCATCCATGTTTGATTTTATAGCACTCACAGTATTGGTAATACACTGTTATACTTATTTGTTTACATGTCTGTGTACGTCTCTGGACTATGAACCTCTTCAAAACAAGAACTATGGTTCTTGTTGTATCCTCAGTACCTAGGGTTGTCCCTGCCACATGGCATGCTAACAGCAAATGTTTACCATATGATGAGTGAGTGTACCCATGATTTAAATGAAGAAAGTCATCTCACCTCAAAAAATGAGATATTTGTTTTCTGTAGGAGAAAGTATTCCAGTCACTAAAATTCCATTACCCAAGATGGATGGCTCTGTGCCCTGGAAAACACAGAGTGAAGCAGATTATAAACGGCACGTCCTCTTCTGTGGAACGGAGGTTATCCAGACCAAAGGAGCTTGCTCCGGGACTGCGAGAGCAGTGGTACTGCAGACTGGTTAGTTAGCATCTCTTTCTTCATTTTGTTATTTTAATGAAATGCTTTTGTTCATTTTGTCTAATGTCTTAAATTTAGGTAATTTAAGGTAAGGAGCAGTCTTTAGATAACAAATCAAATTTATTAACTCTATACTTTAAATGTGGATTGGACTACGGCATACACTTTTTAAAAATAATAATATTGATGACAGTCATTACTATTTATGTGCTCTGTCACTTTAAACTATTTGCACATTTCATACCATCAGAATAAAAGATGCCTGCTGTCCCTCCCTTGTACATTAATAGACTAGGGCCCACACAATTCGAGTGAACTTTAGCAAATCATACAGCTAGTAACTGAAAGAGCTGGATCTAAAATTCAAGTCTTTTAATCCCAAAACCCAAGTTCTTTCTAGGCAAAAATAGAAACCCAAAACTCCACACTGAAAAGTATTAGAAACTGAGCCCATAAGCATTTACTGGGCCATTTAGTTTAAATTCAAGTGACTTCTGTGTGTGTACGTGTGTGTGTCTGTTTGTGTCTGTATGTGCGTACACACTCATGACATTTCCTTAAAATGAAGCTGTATTTGGAAAAGCTGCAGTCTGCCTCCAGTGCAGTGTTTTTCTATCTCTGGGATGCACTGGAATTGAAAGTAGAGGGAAGGAAGGCCAAAGAGTAATGGGCTCTGAAATAGCTAAGATATTTCCATTCTAACACTTAGATATTTTCCCAATTATCTTTTAATTGTATTTGGCTTTAAACACCATTTAAACATCTCTAGAGAAAAAGGTAATGTTGAAGTTTAGAAGAGCACCAGTGGTGTAGGATTTGTCATCTTGAAAGGATGGGGTGTGTGTTTGCTGCTTCAGGAATCAACACTGCAAAGGGGGACCTCGTGAGATCCATTCTCTATCCCAAGCCAATGAATTTTAAGCTCTACAGGGATGCCATTAGGTTCCTCCTGTGCCTCGTAGGGACAGCCACCATTGGGATGATCTATACTTTGTGTGTCTACGTGCTCAGTGGGGTAAGCTGCTTTTGTTTCTTTATTGCATGCACACATACACTCATCTATATATATTTTATACTCTATGTGTTGACCTTAATCTTGGGCATGATTTACAAAACTGGAAAACAAAGCCAAACCCTGAAACTTGTCTGTGTATACCCAGCTCTCCAATATAAGCAACTGATCACCAAGTTCCATAATAACAATTAGATCTAGAGGGATAAAACAGTTTATTTTTTGAGATATCAACATGCTTCTACTCTTACACAGTTTTACCTACACTATTTTTTTATTTTCAGTCTGAGATATATTTATAGGTATGCAATAAGGAATTTTAATTAAAATCCTGATACCAAATGCTACCAAGTGAGGGTACATGGCAAACTGGTACACTGTTCTTTGCTGGTAATGTATAAATCGTTACAATCCTTTTCATTGCACTTTGGCAAAATGTATTGAGAGCTATAGACATGGTCATACCCTTTGACCCATATTTGATCTGCTCATATCATTTCTGAGAACTTGACCAAATGAACTAAACAAAAGAAAGGAAAAAGTCATATGCACAAAGCTGTTCGTGACTTATTTATCCGTAATAGTGAAAGAGTGACGTATCTTCCAGGAATCTCCTGAGGAGGTAGTAAGAAAGGCCCTGGATGTCATTACAATTGCAGTTCCTCCTGCTCTACCTGCTGCCCTAACCACAGGCATTATCTATGCTCAGAGGAGGCTGAAGAAGAGAGGCATCTTTTGCATCAGCCCCCAGAGGATCAATGTATGTGGACAATTAAACCTAGTCTGCTTTGACAAGGTATGTGTCATACCTTTGACAAGGTATGTGTGTTTCATACTCATTCTCATGCCCATTTTTATCATCATCATCATCATATACAAGAGTAAGGCAGAAAACATAGAATATGAATACCTGACTTCATTTTATATCTAGTTGGCTGTGTGATATGTCTCTTGAGCTCTCAGATTCCAGGGTTTAGAGAAGGGAGAGTAGAGAAGGGTGAATCTTTTAGGGTCCTCCCAGCTCCAATAGTCCATAAAACACAATTAATTAAAATATCAAAACCCTTATACAAAGAACAAAATTTAAACCTTTTATTATGGTTACTGCATACCCCTAACGTTAAGAATATTGCCTGGCATAGTCAGGGCTCAATAAGTCTTTATTGAATGAATGAATGAATGAATGAATGAAAAAAGGAAGAGATTTAGGTATGCCCTGCTATGAGACTTGACTACAATAAAGCCTCAATCAAACTATAATGTATTTTTTCATCTGCAGTGTATTGCTTAAAATTATCCTTGGTTATATGCCATATACCCCCAACCAGCCTTTTAATCTACCTTCTCTTGAATGTATTTTTTTTAGTCTGTGAACATATATATTGGGGTGAAGGTGGGAGCTGTGACAGGATAAGATAGAAATAAAAGGCTGTTTTGTGCCTGGGTCTTAATTTAAAAAGGCAACTGATAGGGGGAGGTGATTGTTAAAAGGTGACTGTTAAAAGAAAAATTCAATGTGATTTACAGTCCTTCTACAAGGAAGAGGTACAGCTCACCATGCAGGGCCACAGGAAGAATGCCAAGTTTTGACCAGGAAGTAAAGCAAGAGAAGGAAATGCTTAGGCCATGGCCTTTATTGGGGTTTCTGCAGGAAAGACAACAGGGCAGAGTAAACGGCTGATGACTGTTGATGATTTGAATGATTTTTGATCAGCTTCAGCCTATAAGGATGGTTTCTAGTTGTCCTTTTTTCTGGCCCTGGGATGATGAAGGCAGAGGAATATTGTTTCCTGGGGAGTATGGCCAGATAGAGAAAGTGTGGTTCCTCACTGGTCAGTTTGCATATCAGAGGCATGCTTTGAGCTGAGTCCCTTGCTATCTCCAGGAACTGGCTAGCACTGAAAAGGCAGTGTCTCTCCAACTGGGAAGGTTTTTTAAGATGTCAAAACAACACAATATAAAGAAAATTAAAAAACATATGTGCAATATAAGGGCATCACTGGCAGTTAAACAAGGCAAAGGCATAGAGACAAGAGAGCAACAGGGTGTGGTTTTGACCAGAGCAGGACATTAGTAATGGAAGAGGTGTTTGTAGACCTCGAATATCTGGCTAAAATATTTTTATATACTCTTTAGGCAATGGGAAGCTACTGAAGGTTTTTATTTTTATTTTTTTATCGTTGCTTTCCTTTTCAAAAAATTTTTCATTATAGTACAATATACATAACATAAAATTTATCTTTTTAACCATTTTAAGTGATTTAAGTATATACACATTGTTGCGCAACCATCACCACCATCCACCTCCAGAACTTTTTTCATCTTCCCAAACATAAAATCCATATCCATTAAACAGTACATTGAAGAGTTTTGATAGCAGAGAATTAATGAGATCAGAGCTATATTTTGGAATATCAGATTAATCCACCAAGAACAGAAGGCTAACATTGCTCTTGCCAACATTTCAATACTGTGTTGTGATCAAACTAACATCATAAGGAAGGACATTTTATTTATGAGATCATTTCATCCTCGGGCTTGGAAAAAGAAACAGAGTGAGTGAGATAATTGTGACAAGAATTTGAATACAAAATAAATAATAATTATAAGTAATTATCATTATTATCAGTTCCTAGTCTATGCCAGATATTAAATTAAACTCTTTATTTGTATTATTTCATTTAATCTTTACAACAACCCTGTATGATTATAACCATGTTACAGATAAGGGCTCTGAGAATTAGAGGAGTTAAATAATTTTCCCAGGTCACACAGCTGGGTGTTTTTACCAGTCCTAGTTCTTCATCATTATACTGCACTGAGAGAGATACCAACAAGCACGTTTTAACCAAATGTGTCACACACATAGCAAACCATTTCTTTAGAACAGTAAAAAACTCTTCTACACCCATTACTTATTTCTGATGACATACTTTTAGCTTCTATAAAAACTGAAACTCACCTACTTTATAGTTTTTACAAGTTTACCAAGGACTTTCCCATCCATTTAGTCTGCCCTTAGGTCCTCAAAACAAGCCTCTGAAATATGTTAAGGCAGATATGGTTTTCTTCCTTTTATCACTGTGAACGCTAAAGTACAAAGAGATTAAGTGCCAGCATGGTATACAACTGGTATGAGCTCATCAAATCATTCCCTGGGACTCCAGATACCCACCTTACTGTATCCTTGCTTGAAGTGCTGATCTCGATAAAATTTTGTGACATATGTTTTCCTATTAAAATGTTATCGGTCTTTACAATGGGAAGCGAGATCTTCCGAGCGAACTGAGTGCTCCTTTCTATTTAGACAGGCACCTTAACAAGGGATGGCTTGGATCTCTGGGGAGTTGTGCCCTGCGATAAGAATGGGTGAGTACTGTCAACAGAAAAGTGTCAAAACCTGTATAGAATTTTTAAGAGTTTATTTGAGCCCAAACTGAGAACTGACAGAAAGCAAGATCTCAAACGCTCCAGAGAATAACAATTTTGCAGCTTCTTTTATGCATATAAAATTAAGGAGGGAACATAGGGAAGAGTACATGGAGGTGGGAGAAAGCAAGGTGGGGATTGGATTACAGAACAGTTAACAAGATTATGTGCTCCCTTGAAGGTATTTATATTTATTTCAAAGGAGTGTTAACCTAGTTACACAAAAACAATGGACAAGGCTTGCTTAAGGCAAATATAAATCTTTTAGTAAAGAAGTTATATGCCTAGGGTGTGACTACCCATCATGCCCAGCCCAGTTAGGAATTTATGATCAGATCGCCCTGTGAGGTTACTTTCTATAGACTGCTCCTCCTTTTTTTTTTTGTTTTGTCTACAGTACTTTGAATTAAACACAGTTTCTCTTTTTCCAGAACTCTGTGTTTTCTTATGAAAACTAATAATGGGAACATTTTAGCTTTGGCGTAGCAGTGGTTGCTCCAGTAGTTTCATTTAATTTCTGTTCTTGAATACTTCCACTAATACTCTGCGTTAAAATGTGCGTTTTCCCCACCCCAGGCCCTGTCCTGTGCCATTCATAAACCCAGAAGGTAAAGGGGATATTTTGACACTGCATTCAAATCCTTGCTAAAATGTAATTTGCAGTCACTATATTAGTCAGAGGCCTGAGGCTGGCTCAGTGTGCCCAATTTGGACAACACCAGGACCTGTCCTTCAGGGAGGCAACATTCCTGGTACAAACTGAACCCTTTCAGTGCGCTAGAGGAAGGACACTGTTCTCACCTGTGTACACGACTTTCAGTAAAAGGAACATCTGTGGAACTGGAGCCACTGTACTCTTTTTCCTTGGTATTCTAGTTCTTTGAACTCTACTTTTTGGCTCTTGCAAAGTCCTCAGTTTAGGCAATTTTCAGCTTCATGGTAGTGAAGATTTTGCACATCCCTCTCCTGGCCGGGCCCTCTTGTGGCCATGGCTGAGTTTACTTCTCTGCCTGCTTTTCCTCTCTACTACAATCTCCAGTGTGATCAGACCAGAAAACGTTTGACATTTTTTTAATGAAGATATTTTCCTCTCGCACAAACTAAATCACAAAGAATTTCGTTCATAAAAGGTGTATTGTAGTTCCTCTGCATTATACAAATGACATACAATTTATTCATAAAATATTTTAATTACAGGTGCTTAATACATTTTCATTCTAAAACATGATTATTACATATTTAAAAAGAAGTCTATTTCCTGGGTTAAAAAAAATTAATCCCTGTTTCAAACCACTTTAGTCTACAAAAGAAGGCTTTTAAAAATTTTAAATTTTCTAAAATTCTCTTCATTTTTCCCTTGAATATAGATTTGGATATATATCTGGTCTCCTAATTCATTAATATTTTTGGTTTCAACATCTAAAAAAAGTATAATATATTTATTCAAATATCTGAACAGCATCTTGAGAACAGTCTTTTTCTTATTTATATTTGTGTCATCCCTAATGCTGTAGCACTGTACCAGGCACACACACAGTCGATGCACAGTAAATATTTGTTCATCTAAAATGAACTAAATATGTTCTGTCTTTTGAATGTTCTTCTACTTATGGAACTGACATCAACTTATTTACCAAACTTTCTATTTCTAAAAGTAACTTGTCAAATTTAAATAGAAACACTTGATATAATATTTAGGTTATTAATTAATTAGGCCCACCACTCTTCCCTCCTGTTTTTCTTCAAAAAGGTCAAAGTTGTCTTCAAATAATTATAAGAACAATTTAAAAAATTTAAAAATTTGCTGAATTTAATTCACAATATGAGAGAAAATAGATTCAATGATAAGAAGTCAGCACCTGAATTATCAGCTATTAAATATCTTTTTATAAAAGATGAACTCATCTCTAGCTATTCTTATCTTTTCAAAAAAGGACCAGGCCAGTGTGCCAGATACTTTAAGAACCATTGGAACAATACCTGGGCTACCTGAGCTTGATAAATCATAAGCATTCAAATAAAAACACAAGGACAGGGATAACAGAGTTCTGTTTCCTTGTTATGCAAACCAGAGTCTGGCCCAGTCCTCTGGAACTCAGAATTCCGTATTTCTGTGTTTGCTTTTAGCTGTGAGCTTAAGCTTCTGTGTTAATTGCACCACTGATGACCTCTTCCTTTTAGATGTTTACTAAAATACCAGGAACACATTGTGAACCACTAAGATAATTCTATCCTTTGATATATGTAATAAATATGATCAACAGGGTCAGTAATCACCAAGAGGTTTTGAGCTCTTAGAGAAGCTTGAATGAGGAAGCCAGGAACAAATATGGCTGAATTATGAGTTAACACTGTGATGTGAATGCTTTCAAGAACAAAAGGCTAGAGCAACCTAAGGCAGTATTTAAATGCAGTGTCCATATCATGAGAAATAATAGTCTGATCCTAGAGACCACATTTGAAGACAAAGTATGATGAAAAAAATTTTTTTTAAAGAAAGAGTAGCCAGAAATATGAGTGGTTTGAAAACTACACATTGAAGGCACAGCTAGAGGTTCCTATGTAATCCCAGAGGAAGCAAGGGTAAGAGGGGATATAGCTGAGCTGGTCCACAAAAGTTGACATGTGGACAAGGGAGAACAAATAGAATCTAACTGGCTCCAGGAAACAGATATTGCCTTGATGCAAGAAGTACCTTCTGCCATCAGAAGTCCTCTTGGGATGGACTGCTTTGTGAACCATCTCCTGTGCTATACACTTAAGAAGAGACTGACAACAAGGTTGAATGGGCCAGAGGCTGAACTTTATGATTTCAACCCTGAATTAATGAAAGCACTGTGCTTGTGACATTTGAGTAGTATCTCAGTAGGTTTTAAGTGAAGCCCCTTCTTTAAGAAATGATGGTGATGATGGCTGCAATGTTGACAATAGGTGCCAGGATAGAAAAGGGGGCTGCGGTGTCCTTTTGAAAAATATTTTTTTAGGATTTATTTCTTTATCATTACGGTCTTTCAGATTTCCAGTGTGAATTCATTCATTTATTCACTCATATTTTTTGACTATCTAATTTTGACTAAACATTATATATGTTGGGGAGAGACATACAGAAGACATAGCCTTGCCTTGAAGGATTGATTGAAGGAGCTAACGTACTCAAATAGCCATAGCATGAGTGAGGCTGTTCTGACTCCCAGAAGTGGAAATAAAGTGGGCTGGTAGTTGAAGTGGGAGTGGATGCTTAGAATTAAAGGTGACTTCTAGTTCCTTCCATACCTCTGGTATTAAATCAGCACCAGAGAAAGCATAAGGAAAAGAGGGAAGGAGCTTGAAAAAACCTCAGAAATCTTTCTCATACCCACTGAACTCATGTAGAGATGAAGGCTGAATGAAGTACTATTAATTTGAAGGGGAGGGTATTGGAGAGTATATACGTAAAGTAACAAAGTATATTAAATTACTTTTACAAAGATAGTCACCTCCAGAAGCTCTGTTTTTGCATGGAGGAATAGGACTGAAGTCATTTCCCTTATCTCTTCTAGCTTCCAGAAAGTCCACAGCTTTGCCTCTGGCAGGGCTTTGCCATGGGGCCCACTGTGTGCAGCCATGGCTAGCTGCCACTCTCTGATACTTCTCGATGAGATCATCCAGGGAGACCCTTTGGACCTCAAAATGTTTGAAGCCACCACTTGGGTAAGTCTCTGGTCTGCAGAGAACATAAGAAGCTTTTTCAATACCAGAGCAACACAGGTTTTATCACTGCTATTCAAAATTTGTAAAATATGAAGTCTCCGATATGGAGTATATATATAGCAGTGAGAGTCAAACCAATCTAAGCCTGGTTTCTTCCTTTGTACATCATATCTCCATAGTAGGATTATTGTGAGGATTAAATGGAATGAGACACTTAAAAAATTCCTGATACTGTTCCTGGCACACATTACAAGCTCGATAGTATGAATATAATTATAATTGTTATATAACTATTTTCCAAATCTTCAGATTGTAGTATGAACAATGTCTGGTTTCAAAGTTTTCTAGAACATGAGGATTAGGAAACATCACTGTTCTCTGTGTTTAGGATAACTCATTATTACCAGGAGTTTTATTCTCATTGATTTTGTACTGATTTTGTTTCCGAAACTGAAAACAATAAAAAGGAAAACACAAGAGCTTTTGTTGAGACTTTTAAGTAGATTTAAGAACAAGTGGTGTCATATAGGAAAAGGAATCTGGCTCTCCCGGTTCTGGTTTTGGCTCTGTTCTGATTGAACTCTTGACCCTGTAGAGTCATCTCTCTTGTTGAGGCTTGGCTCCTATGACCTTAAAATGAGGGAACTGAAATAGACCAGCAGTGTTCACATGAAATGAAACAAAAAAGCTGGAATCTTTTCTTAAAAGGAAACCTTATTGAGAAGCACCTTATAAAAAACAAATAGTTGGAATTACTCTGGACTGAGAAGAAGATGGGGAGTGAAGGTAAAAAGCTTTGGGAACACACATTCCCACCTACTTAGCCACATCCCACCTCCACTCCTTGCAGCTTGGTACAGCTCTGGGCTCCACTGAAGGATACAGTCTTTAGGTTACCTTTCGACTTTAGCAGGGCACAGTTCTGTAGATGGTTGATGTGACTTTGCCAAGCCTCCATTTTTTCTGGGTGACTGTTTGAATCTTAAAGTAGGAATTGCAATTTCCTCTCTGAGATTTTCTCAGCCACTCAATGAGACAATTACAAAGCATTTTGACATCTTCGGGTAACAGGTTCTTTTGACTATATTTTAGGGTCATTATTATAGCAATTACTGGGTGTTTACTGAACATCAACCATGTAAATCAATAGTCCCTGCCATGCCTCACCCTGAGGATCATCAGTCCAAATTAGACAGAGAGGGAAGAGCGGGAACAGCAGTGAACTCCAGGTAAAGAAGGACAGTAAGGTGCTTGCCTCACACACAGTAAGTCTGGCTATCCATGCTCACTATTTTCAAGTTTAGCTCTTTAGAAATGGAGACTGAACCCTTTATACAGCACATTCCAACAGAGAAAGCAGGATAAATTGCATGAATAATTCAAAGACGTCTGCCCTTCAAATTCCACAGCATTTTCAATGCATTATTTTTCTCTGTGGTGAGATAAAACTGGTTCACCTCCATCCAGCTAAGGGAAGAGACACTGAGCATACATTGAGGTCCTCTGAGGATTTTTCTCAAGGGGAGGGTTTGAGAATAGTGTCAGAGGATAAACAAGAAATAAATCTCTACAATAAAGTATCCCATTTGTGAAATAGGAAATGGCTATTTCTGGGGAGGATTTCCACATCAAGGGAGTGCCAGCAGATGCTATGGTAGTTAAACCCTGCAAAACAGCCAGCCAGGTAAGCCTCCAGGTCACGCATCCCACAACACCTAACTAAAGCAGTAAGTCCCTTCGGGCCCACAATTTCTAAAGGTCACAGATGTGTCTTCTTTGAATTCCACATATGAAAATTGAGGAGACCTTGTTTCCTTTATTTGCTAAAAACAAGGATTGGGCGGGGAGTAGTTAATTCCCAGTAGATAGAAGCTATGTTGGTGTGCCCTCTCCCTTCCCCATCCCTCAACCAGGTCCCCGTGGAAGGAATTGCAATCTTGCATCAGTTCCCATTCTCATCAGCACTACAGAGGATGACAGTCATTGTCCAAGAGATGGGGGGTAACCGTCTGGCATTCATGAAAGGTGCACCAGAGAAGGTGGTCAGCTTTTGCCAACCTGAGACAGGTAAGTGAATAGACTTGCAGTACAACTGGCTAATTTGTATTTCCAGCCCAAATATGTCCCCTCAGCACTTGATCTATGAATTCAATTGCCCACTGACCAATTAGATGTCTCATTGGCATCCCAAACTCAATACCAAAATCAAGCTTATCTTTCTCAGTTTCTATATTTCCCATCTTGGAGAATAATATTACCTTTCTCCCCCCCCCCCCCGCCCCCAATTTAGGGTTTTTCCGTGATTGATCCCTCTCCCTCAATGCCTTTATTGTGTCAATCGCTAATCTATGCCTCTGTCCCTCCATCAGTTCAAGTCCTCATCTTCACTTCTACTGGATCACTTCAGTAGTTGCTGACCCCCATCTTCCCTGCCCTGGCTTACCCATGATACTCTGAGCAAACTGGTTTTTTCATCACATAGTATAACTGTTGTCACTTTCCTGCTTTTTTTCTTTTTGTTGCTTCCCATAGGCTCCAGGATAATCTCATACTCCTTCAGGATCTTATATAAGACCTGTGCGATCTGACTTCTGTCAAACTTTCCAGATATGCCTTAACACTCCTATCCTCACATTCTGTGCTTCCCCTGAGCTGAATTAACCACTCAAGGCTTGCTGTGTCATGTATCCATGCCTGAGTACACGGCCCTCAGCCAAATGCCCTTTTCTTTCCTTCATCTAACCACTTCCTTCCAGTCTGATATATGCACCACTGTGTTTCTACAGCATGCTGCAATTGCATAGATCACTGTAATGATCTCATTCAATTGTATTGTTAGTCTACTGGCTATTACCCTTCTAAACAGAGATCCTTAGGATAGGGCCTGCAGTTTAATCTTTGCAGAGTCAATGCTTAAAACATAGTAGATTGTCAATAAATATTTCTTGGTTAAACTAGAGAAAAAATTATGTACTTTTTTATTCTTTTTCCTTTTTTTTTCTTTAAAAATACCTTCTTCTCATTTCAGTTTCACTGGGTCTCAAGAAGTCAACCCTGATAATGTAGTTGTATTTAGGGTGGGTTCCCAATGACTTGTGTACTTTTTTGGAGGTGGGTGTTTTGGACAAGAATTGAATCTGTAAGGACTTTTTCTCCACCGGTACTACTGAGTAAATATTGCATATTAATCTTCTGTTATTTTCTAAACAGTACCAACTAGTTTTGTTAGTGAACTTCAGATTTACACAACCCAGGGCTTCCGGGTCATAGCGCTGGCCTACAAAAAGCTGGAAATGGACCACCACACCACTGCCTTGATGAGGTAAATGGGAAGTTTGACAAAGTGGGCTGGCTTGGTGGGAAGATGCACCAGACTGAGCAGTGGACTCAGCAACATAGCTTACTGGATTTGTGTGCATGGAATGTCTTTAAACTCCATACATAGGGATACAGTCATCCTTGCCCTGCCTAAATTGCAAAGCTGATATTAACGCTCACTGGGAGAATGTATGAGAAATGGCTGTATAAACTGTGAAACATGATGTCATTGTACAACTTTGTGAAAACAGATGTATGAATATAACCAATGTTTCAGAGAGTTTGAAATTATGGCCATGCTCTCATTTTGAACCAAATACAGGGAGCTAATTATAGTTGGTGATTAGTTGAAAGTTAGAAAATATAACATTTGTGTAAAAAAACAATTCTTGATAAGAAATATAGTTAATGAGAAAAAATGTAGCTTGGACTTAACACATATCTAGATAATGTTCATAGAAAAACAAGAAGAGCTTTAGAGAGGCCATTCTAGAGAAAGTTTTGATATGGATAGATTAAAATGGGAATGCCTAAAAGCTAAAATGGATAGGAGTATTTATTAGCTCAAATTTATTTGTTGTTTTACTTTCCACTGTTTTTAGGCTATTGTGTTTATCTCACCTTCAATGCCATGCCCAATGCTCTGTCAGTCATTATTGGTAACACTGCTGCAGATAATCAAGACTTATCTTGTTATTTAGGGTTTGAAATTTGGGAGGTCTTACCTATTTGTGCTCTACTCTGTCAGACTCAACATTTTATTATTGTAACTATATTCTGTACCACTTCCTTTAATACAGTAAAATAAAATCCTTATATAATATGATCTGCATGTACTCTTTATAAAAATAAATATAATGCCACTATATACAGTCAAAATAAGAGCAGAAAAATATATTGCATTATAAGAAGTAATAGATAGGTCAGTAAACACTCAGCCCACTCCACAAAATGAAGCAATCCATTGTTGGCGCCTGCGAGTGGAAAAAT
The DNA here is from genome assembly GCA_028627145.1 of Eidolon dupreanum. Classification (NCBI taxonomy): domain Eukaryota; kingdom Metazoa; phylum Chordata; class Mammalia; order Chiroptera; family Pteropodidae; genus Eidolon; species Eidolon dupreanum. The sequence continues at coordinate 114,257,834 of CM053507.1, forward strand.
TAGGGATGCAACAGCTAGGAATACAGACTGATACAGGTATGTAAACATTGGAGTCCTAAATACCATTAGCAGTCTTGCTGTCAATGAGGTGACTCTGTGAAATGGTTTTAAACTGTTGGTAAAACTGAATAAAACAATACAATCTCTTTTTTAATTTACATAGCAGTCACACTCCTTGAAAATTCAATAGCATATTAAAAATGTGCAAAAAATACTTTGTGTTTAAATATAAAACAGAGCTACAGGAAGGAAATAATCTTATATTTGTTAATTTAATATAGTAGTATTATATATAGTGTAATACAGTATATTATATAGTATAATTATAGTAGAATATAAACAGTATAAGCCTATATTGACTTAGAAAAGTATAAACAATCTTTTAGTGTCCATAACTGTCCCGTAAAATATTCAAAAGTCACATGGGATGCAGTGTAATTTTTATTATGCACTGGTCATTGCAGAAAATCTTACATAGATGTCTAAAAAGTTTCCAAAATGTCCTCTAGAGGCAATACCCCTCCTGCTGAGAATCACAGATGTGTCCAAACCTTGTCACTTTATGAGTGAGCAGTGAAGCCCAGAGGCAGAAGTGGCTCATCTAAGGTCATGGAGTATTGGATTCCTGGGTATATTGGGCCACACCCCCTGGGGCCAGCTTAGTATGACCTTTAAAAGGATCCCTTTGGCTATTACAACCCTTGGTGTTTGTTGTGATTTAATCAACTCAGGTCACTCAAGTCAGATTGCTAAATGTAAACTTTCAGATTAGATCTCACATTTTAAAGAACAGGATATAGCAGAATTAGAAATGAAACTGTTTCCCAAGAGCCTCTTGACAGATATAAATCAAGATTGTGGCTACTATACTGCTGCTTCTGACTATATTTGCATATCCACAAGTTTCAAACTCATAGCTTTGGGTCTCGTGCATGTAACAAAGTGCTGATGGAGGCACATGAGCAATAGGGGATGATGATGGCTGTGGTAGACAGGAGAGTACATGCCCTGGTCAATAGCATTGAAATTTCAACTTTTCAAACTCTGGTAAGGTCCAAGATCTGATTTTGGGTCATTGACTTGCCCCTTCTGTGTTAAAGCCACATCACCACTGTATCTATTCCTAGCTAAATTAGTTTACCTAACCTTTGCTAATCTCTCATTAGTACAGAGCATTCATTCTGTGGCATGCATGTGTGTGTACTTGTGTGTTTACTCAGAGTGCTTCCAGCATTGATATCATAATTTCTTTGAGGCATCATGGCCCACTTAATGATATTTCATCCTTTAAAAATCACATGGATTTTAAGAACATGAAGTATAGTTACAAGGATGACAATGCTCCCTTTGTATTATACTCCCCATTCTTTATTATTTATAGATGCTTCAGGAAGAGGTATAATATCTATGTGGGATGCAGGAAAAGACAGCATGTTATTTCAAGTTGCAGAGTTTGAGACCTCTCAAGGGACTGTTTTCCTCTTTATTTCTTGATTCAGATTGAACACTCATGAAAAGAAGCATATAATGTTATAAATAGAAAAGACTTTGGAAATACATTAGTTTTGCCCCCCTCTCTCTCTTTTTTTTTTTTTTTTTTTACGAAAGAAGAAATAAATTACCAAAGAAAATGATTTACCCTTGATCGCACAGTAAGGTAGCTGCAGAGCTGGGATTAGAACCCTGGTATCTTGATTACTGTGCATTGAACCAAACAAAGGCTCTGTATCAGAGAAGCAGATATGACTGCCAGGGTTGGTCGCAGTCTGTGTCAAATGGTTGATCTGGCAGCTATTTTCTTGGCCTGATGAAGTGCCTTGTGGTTGGCTCATGTCATATTATCTTTGAAACTATCTAAAGTCTGAGGCCTCGTATCAAAGGTATGAGAGCCACTGGAAAGACTGGAGAACCTCAGTCAGGCATCAACTAAGTTATCTTTCAATGACCAGCTCAAATATAAACCACCCCCAGGAAGGCTTCTCCAATCACTCCACCCCAAAGTGATTAGAGCTTCCTCTCTGACTCCATAGGACTCTTGTTCATACATCAGGATGATGCTTTTCCAAGCCTTCTGAATAACCAAGGAGGTGAAGTCTCCTCTTGTCTTCCTGGTTGAATGTGGAATCTCTGGAGTCAGGGCCTACTATAGTCTCTGCAGATGCTCCTCCCATTTCCTTAGCCATTTTTTGTACTTATTTCGGTGTTCGGTAAATGGTCACTGACTTGATGAATTGATTTTGGTTCCCATGAGAACTCTCCGGCAGTAGAATTTCTGAAAGAGGGTTTTTTTTTCCTGAAAGGAATTTTCCTGGGTCATCTGGCAAAAAGCAGTCACACCAAACACCAGAACATTTCAACTAGCCAAACATTTGTCAAGCACCTCCTCTGTGCTGGGAGCCACATGGGTGTGTTGAACTTGTCATTAAAGCAGGTGGGCTTGCCCTCAAGAAGTTGAGACAGAGAGACAGATCTGATAGCAAAGAATAATAATATATGGGCAAATAAAATACAAGCTAATCCGAGGTAGAAGTAATATGCTTAGAGAGCAAGTATTTCTATCTGGGGGAGCATTTATGGAGAGTTGCAGGGGTGTTTGGACATCAAAATATAGGAAGAATTTCAATGACAGATCAGGTGGAACTTATAACCTTTTCCATGAACTAAGAAAGAACGTCTTACGGCAGTCCAGGGCAAATGTTTGCAGATGGTTGAGTGCAGAACATATCCATGGCGAGCAGTCCAACTTGGCTAGAGCTTAAGGTGGATGAAGAGTTTAGTGATAGATGAGCCTGAAAAGATAGTTTGGAATCAGATTATGGAGAGATTTAAATGCCAGGCTCAGAAAAATAGGGCATGTCATCCTCCTGAACCTGCTTCGAGGTGAATAATTTAAACTGTGTCCACTTTCTGCCACTGTGGTGGAGGTGTTAGCAGTGTCCTGGGAGCATCCTGCCCCCAAACCATGTGAGGCACATACGGCAAGCAAGAGCAGGTGGTTTTTTGGGGTACTGCTTTTGTCTATGTTTTACCCAGGTATAGGCAGTGCTGATGTCTTACTCTTTTCTCTGCTAGAGGTGTCCGAGTCTCAGATAAATGAATCATGGAAGAATCTTTGAGCCCCCAACCCCTCCACATAGTCCTGTAGAATACCTTGGAAATGACCTTGTGGTGAACAGGAGACTCAGAGACCTCGCTTGCTACAAAAAAGGCACACTTTATGCAGAAGAGCAGTGTCACCAGCTGAGAAAGAGACTGGGGAGGTTTCCTCTAAAGAGGGGTAATACCTCCTGGAAGGAAAATTGTATTGATTATAGCTTTGGTTTCTAGAGAAACATACATTTTATTTTCTTTTTCTGGTGTCTCACTTATATTTCATGATGTTTTATACCAGAGGTAAAATTCCTCTCTGGTGATTGCCTAAAGGTGAGGTGATGAAAATCACCACAGCAGGTGAAAGAGACCTTTGCAGTCATTTAGTTCATTCTGTACAAAGGTTAAAGCAAGTCTTTTGAGTAATAAATATTCTCTCTTCCTTTTGATTCAGTCAGAGTAAATGTCTCAGTGTCTTTTGTGTCCTCTTCCTGTCTAGATGGTTCCTGGCACATATTCAGGAATGATGTTTGAATGAATGAGTGGGAACCACTCTGACAAGAATATATTTGCCTTTGTTTTGGTTTTGCTACCTGTGAGAAAGCCTACGATGTGCTATTTCTGTTCAAATATACATACATATATATATATACACACACACATATAATTCCAGGGACAAGATAGAATCAGACCTGATATTTCTGGGATTGCTGATCTTGGAAAATCGATTGAAAGAAGAGACAAAACTTGTCCTGGAAGAGCTCATCTCAGCCCGGATAAGGACGGTAATGATCACAGGTATAGAACAAAGTAGAAAACAGTAAGGATTTGATATGGAAACAGAGATTTACTCATTTAGTAAATATTGTTGACTACCTACTATGGGCCAGACACCATTCTAGGTGCTGGGAATAAACAACAAAAAGGCAAAATTACCATTCTTACTGAGCTTCCATTCAGGAGGGATGAGATAGAAAATCAGTCAATCATCAACCAATCAGATAATTAAATAAATAGGTAGTTATAAGCGTTATGATGTACATAAAACAAAACAGATGATGAGATGTCCTCTTTCAGAGAGGACATTTGAGATATTACCTAAATGAGAAGATGATATGACCTATGCAAATATTATGATTTTTATTATTAAATGTTAGAAGAAGAATGCTTAGTCAGCATGGTCTGTAAACTACACTGAAAGCTCATCAATAATAAGATCTGTGATTCTGGAGATAAAATAATATTGTCGTTTCTACTCTTACTCTCAAACTCTGATTCATGCAATAATGGAACAGTGAGAAAGGCTCACCCAGGAGAAATGTGTGAAATTTCTTAATGAATGCTTGTGAATAGAGAATACATGATTTTTTAATGCATTCATAGTTTCTGAGAGAATGTCTTCCCTTTCTCTGCTCTCATAGTCAAATGCTTTCAATTCTATTAATTGTGTTACCAAGTAACAACATTTCCTCACCAAAGCCTGTATTCCCACTCAATGTCCCTTGAACTCAGTTCTACTGTTGAGAACTCTAGAATACTTTTACTTTTCTTTCTGAACTTTTCCATTTCCCTATTCTTCCCTCTACAATTCAAGAGACTTTTGAATCACTTTTACTTTCACCCTTCCTAGACCCTCAATCCAACTTCTAGATGTTGCTCAGATGTTGACTACTCATTAAAATTTCCCCTACATTGTGACCCTTCTGTTTCAAATATCTTTATCAAGCACTTATATCACACATTCGCATAATCTATCCTTAACCATTTAGATTTATGTAGAAATAAGAGTTGATCACTCTTGATCCTCCATCTTTAATTCTTCGTTACTCATATTGAAATTTCTGTTCTTTTGCTTTCCTTGTTTGGTTATAATTTTTTGTCATAACCTGTCCTTGAAAGAGATAGAAAGGTGATATGCTCTCTGACTTCTCACATAGACTGGACTATCCTTGTTTACTCTGACAAGTGAATAAGTATAGGATTTGGGGGTTAAAGTCTTCTTACTTAATAATTCGTACATGTTTTCCCTTTGTCTTCTGGTTTTTGGTCTTGTATATTACACGTTCGATGTCAGCCCACTGTAGATAACCTGCTTTTTCCTGCATATAATTCTTTTTCTTTAACTTTGGATTTTAAAACATTACCAGAATATGCCTATATATTTATGTTTTTTTATCATTTTAGTCTGAACATAATAAGACCTTCTAATCTGTCTTCCTCCTCTCAGAAAATTTTCTTCTATTGTTCATTTAATTATTTCCTTTGTTCTCTCTCTTTCCTTTTTCCCTCCTGTAATTTCTATTATTCATATGACAGGCTGTCTGGATCCATCCTCGCAGTTTCTTATCTTTTTTCTTGTGACTATCATATTTTTATAATTTTGCTTTATGCTTTAAGATTTTTTTTGCACCCAGTTTTTACGAACCACAAACTCACGTTTCAAAAATGATCATTATTTTCTTCAAATCACCTGTTAAATTATTGAATTCTTAAAACATGTTTGGGTTGGGCGTGGCTCTAGAAAACCTTCCTCTCTCCCCACTCCTCACTTTTAATGCAAGTTTTATCTGTCTCCAGCAGCTACTCTACTTTGCCAGTTATGTGTTCTGGTTTTCCTGCCTGATCTGTTCCTATCTAGCTACTGGGGTTTCTTAAATAGGTTGTCCTATTTTTTTGTTAGGTAACTGAGGCTTAGGCCTCAGTTGCATATACTAAATAGTAGAATTCTCATGGGTGGTACATGAAAAATGGGCCTATGTTGTAAAGCAAACTGACTGCTGGTGTCCTGCTGAGGTAGGTAGAGGAAGTCTCTTAGCTCTCAGGACTCCTTGTACTCTTCCAATCTCAGGGTAAAACAGCTCCTTCCACCAGTTAACTCTTTTGATAATCCTCATGAATATTTTGGTAGAAACCTGGGGGAGGCCATGTTAGGGATAGCTAGCCAGACGTTATATTATTTATATTTTAGGAGCTGTTCTAAGAATTACAATATTCATACCTACAAATTTAAGAAGCCTTAAAACCATAAACATATCTTACCTTCTTTTTTTACGTTATAGTTATCATGTATATGACAATGAAAACCCCACTGAACAATGTTAAAGTTTTCACTTTCAACAGTCAAGAGTTAAAGAATATAAGTAAAAGAAAACAAATGGACTTTTATATTTACCCAGATCTTTATTATTTTTGTTGCTATGTTTTCATTCCTCATGTTCTAAATTTCCCCCTAATGTCATTTCCTTTCAGTCTAAACAACTTCTTTTAGCATTTCTTTTTTGAGGATGTCTACTGGCAAAAAAATTATCTGCGTTTCCCTTCATCTAAGAATGCCTTAATTTCTACCTTATTCCTGAAAGATATTTTCATTAGCTATAGGATTCTGAGTTGACAAACTTTTTCTTTTTGCACCTTAAAGATGTTATTCCATTATTATCTTTCTTCCACAGTTTTTGATGAAAAATTTGTGTTAATTTTCACCATTATTCCCTTATATGTAATGTATTGTTTTCGCTAACTGCTTCTAAGATATTTTCTTCATTTTTGGTTTTTATCAGCAATTTGATTATGTGTCTGGATGTGGTTCTCACTAAATTGTTAGGGATTCATTGAGTTTCTTGAATCTGTAAATTCCAATTTTTTATCATATTTAGGAAGTTTTCTGCTATTTTTTCTTCAAAAAAAATATTTTCCTGTTCTAGTCTCTTTCTCTTTCTTTTCTTGGACTCTAATGACATAAATATAAATCTTTTTCATATTTTTGAAAATCTGTTATTTTGTTTTTAAAAATTTCTCTCTGTTCTTCAGATTATAAAATTTATATTGATCTATCTTCAAATTCATTGACTCTTCCTCCTGTCATCTTCATTCTGCTATTGAATGCATTGAGTAAATCTTTTTTATTTCAGTTTTGATATTGTTCAGTTCTAAAGTAGCCATTTGGTTCTTTTGTATAGAGTATTTTTTTTTCCTGTTGAGAACTTCTATATTGTCATTTATTTCAAGAGTATTAACCTTTATCACATGGAGGAGGTTTATAATAGCTTCTTTAAAACCATTGTGTGATAATTCCAAAATCTGGGTCATTTTGAGATAGGCAATTGTTGATCATTTTTTTTCCTTGCAAATTGGCCAGACTCTCCAGGTTTTCTTATATGTTCAGTATCCTAAATACTTTGAATATGACATTTTGAGAATTTAGATCCTGTTAATGTTGAGAATGTTGAGATTTTGTTTGTTTATTTTAGCAAACTAAACTCTGGGCCAGAGTGGTGATTTCTTGAAGCTTTTTCTGTCTTTCTTTGAGTTTGTTCTACACATGCCCAGCTCTGGCTTGGGCCCAGGACTTACACAGTTTATATATTAAATTAGTCTCTTTGTCTAGCTCTTTTCTTTTCGGGATTTCCCCAATAACTCTTAGCTCTCGGGCACTCCTTTTCCTGGCTCCTCTGGACAGAATGAGTACATTTCTCAGAGTTTTAGAAACCACTATAACTCTGGGACTGGGGCTCACCTTCAGGTCCAATATGTGAGCAGAAAGAGAGAAAAAGCTGAGAATCTCTCCTTGTAGATTGTTTCTCCAGATTTGACTATCTTCCACATTCTGCCTGCTTATGTTTACTTTTTAAAATTCTTGGGTAGTTGCTTTTGTATTTCATCCAGAGTTTTCCATTGTAGTCAGTGGGAGAGAGAGATTGTAGTAAGCTTATTCCATCTTAGTTGAAAGTGGAACCACCAGATACTATATTAAACCAGTAGGGTCTTGCTAAACATTTACCAAGCTGTTAACAAATGACAGAAATAGATTTAAATTTTGCCTTTTTATTTTTTCTTTCCAGTCTTTGATAAAAGTAACCAGATGAAAAACAGCAAGAATCAGAAAAGGGATTGTAGAACCATGGAGTCAGGGCTGAGAGAGAACTTAGATATTATTCTCTTCACCCCTAAATAAAGTCTTAACTCATTACCCTAGTCTTCCAGGCCCTATATGAATTGGTCTATCTCTTCAACCTCATCTTAGGATACTCTTCCTTTCTTCTAGGTGACAATCTTCAGACTGCGATAACAGTGGCCAGAAAGTCTGGAATGGTTTCTGAAAGCCAAAAAATCATTCTCATTGAAACGAATGAACCCACTGGAACCTCATCGGCATCCATATCTTGGAAATTAGTAGAAGAGAAGAAACACATTGCATATGGAAATCAGGTATACCTAAAAACAGACCTTCTGCTATATTATCTAACTTGTCTCACAGTGTTGACGATTTAGCAGCTTTGATTAGCAGAGGTATACAGGTGACCTAGAGTCAACTTATTTCTCCAAATGTTTGACACATATGCAGTGGGAGGCACTCAATTATATCAGTTTCCCAGATTTTTCTAACTGAGCTTAAGGTATAGTGCTTTTCTGGTTCTTAGAAATAATCCATTCTTTTAAACTTAAAAAAGTTGTGGGCTCTGTTTGAAAAAGAATATAGTAAGAAGGGTTGTGGATCTAATTTCCCATTTTTCCCTTGCTTGCAAGCAACACTTTGGGTTCAAAAGGGAAAGATATTGCTTTGTGAATTGAAAAATCAGACTATAGATTCAGGATGGAAGGGAAAAGTTTTATTCATTTATCTCCAATCATGTCAATATCCTATCTCTATTGCGTCCTTGTGGAACAATATTAATTCTATAAGAAAAAAATTTGTAAGTTCTCACCTCAGGGAGCGATTTGTTAAATTACAATGCTTTTGTAATTTACACTTAAAATTTGTGAAATGTGCTCTTCCTTGGGACTTACTGAGATAAAATCAGGATGAGAAGAGGACATGAGTAAATGTTATTCTCCTCTTTACTAGAGGCTGTGATGTACAAAGATTGATCTAGCAAAAAGAAAGTGCTTCTCTGAAGAATCAGGGCTGGATTGTGACTTAAACAGAGACCCCAGACTGATGTCATTGTCTTCTCTCAGATAGTTTGTGGTCCTAATCACTCTATCAAGTCTAAAATAACTGTGTCTTGATTTGCAGGACAATTACATTAACATTAGTGAAGAAGTCTCTAACAGCAAAGAGGAAAGTTACCATTTTGCCTTAAGTGGTAAATCTTTTCAGGTTATAAGTCAACATTTCAGCAGCCTACTGCCAAAGGTAAGTTTTAATAGGGTACCAATCTTTCAGTAAAGATACTCACAATGTCTTTTATAGAACATGATCCTCAGTAAGTAAAACTTTTCAATAGCTAAGATATACCTATTAAATATATCATAAGAGAAACAGATATTTGTGCAGAGCTTACTTTGTCTCATTTTCTACAAGATTTAAAATGAGTAAACTGATTAGCCAATTTTCCATCATCTAGATGATTAAAGTATTAGTGACTTCTCAAGTCATAAGGATTACATTTGGGTAGCTATCACAATATTGTCTTGATTAGGAGACTCACAATATAGTGGAAATCCAGCAATTATACATGAAGGCAGGACAAGGATAAAGGAATTCCATTAAGTTTTTGATAGAAGACTTTTATATAGAAGAGGGTCAAACTTAAAACTTTGCTGATGAAGAGCAAACCCATAATCAGGGGCAGGTAAGTTATGTATACAATGTGTGAACAAACTAGAGAAAAATTGTGTCCAATGTGACCCAAAGATAAATTATTTATATTCAAGTGCTCTTCATCATAGGTACTGTTTAAGAACAAAAGAATAGAGACTTTGAGGCTGAGTGAACACTAAGTTGAGTTTACTGCCAAGAAGAACAGGGCACACACAAAAGAGTTTAGATTCTGTAGAATGGAGCTCAGGTTTTTATACCACCAACCATCAATATCCCCTAGTTTGAATTAGACTTGGGTTATTAACTGTGTTTCACAATGGTATGGTTGAGTCAAAGTCCACAAATAGTCACTATTTCACCATTAGGCTATTTTTTCTCCTAGTTTCTAAGAAACAGTTGCCTCTTTCCTTTTCCTAAGATCCTGATCTCTTGTTATCTTGCAATTTCTGATACTCTATTGGTTTAAGGTTCCATTAAGCTCAGGATTTTTTAGGTCTACGTTCTTTATGGCAGCTGAGTTAAATTTTTATAAGTCATTTTCATCAAATATTTTTATTAAGTAGTCATCTTTACTGATTTTGGTCTTCCTGGTCACTTATCTGATAACTAATGTCTCAACGCCTGGTCTTAAAATACAAAGAAAAACTTAGAAAACAATTTTTTTTCTCATTTATGGATATCATTACCCAGTCAATGTTATGAATGTTATCAATTATTTCATGTATGACCAGCTGACATAATAAAAAAAATCTCTTTGGGGCTCTTTTCAGATATTGATGAATGGGACCATCTTTGCCAGAATGTCTCCTGCACAGAAATCCAGTCTGGTGGAAGAATTTCAGAAACTGGAGTAGGTTCTTTCCCAATTCAGTGGTGTGAAGTGCATGGAGGCATGGCAGTCAGGAGGAGTATAAGAAGTTCAGAAAGTCACTGTGTTTGTCTAGGATAGTGATTTTTAAACTGGCTGCACATGACGGTCACCTCAGGAGCTTTGAAAAATTAGCAATGCCAGGATACTGCCATCTAGTGCATCTGATTCAATTGCTACATGGGGCTTGGGCATCAATATTTTTTCAAAGTTTTTCATATAAGTCAGTTTTGCATACAGAGTTGAGAAACACTGAATTAGAACATAAGGGGAAACAAAGAGCATGGTGAGAAATAAGACTGGAAGAGCAATTTGAGCCCAGCTCCTGAAGGAACAATGAATATTTGGACTCATTTTTGCACATTATCTTTACAATTATAATATAAGAAGATTCATATGACAAGACATTCACATAGCCTTCAAAATATTAAGACCTTCTTATGCCAAAGCATCCTCTCCATCCTAAATCAGAAAAATATGTTTTTTCTAACACAAAGGATCTCCACTGATAGAATGGGTGGTCCAAATGAAGTGCCCATCATTTAAAACCTTTTATTTTTTGTTAATGAAACCCATGGAGTTCTGGAGGCTTCCTCTACTTCTGGTGCTAGATCACACAGATATGAATCCTACTCACTGATAGCTGCTCCATCCTCCTCACTTGATTCAATTACTAGGCAAGCTTTTCAATTCAGAAAGCCCTGTCTTCTCAACATGGTTGAAAACCTAGACAGTAAACTAGTTGCCTTCATGTAGCAGTGAGTAAAAGAAGCATAGAAAATTCTGTGAATGCTGTCAGAGTGCTCTTACCTTAAATAACAAAACAAAACAAAACAAAACTATTATTCATAATCTTGATCAATAATTTAATTTAAGAGAACAAGATTCACCCAGCCTCAAAAAGCAATCCTGAAGCAAGGATGTATTTTCTTTGCTGTGTTTGGACCTGGCACTGCATTTTTACCTGAGTGACTGTTAACATGGCAGATTTCCTCTCATGTTACTATTAACAACACAAGTAATTCTTGTTTATCATTTTAAAATTTATAAGGCACTTTCCCATATACCACCTCACTGACTACTCATAGAACTTTGTAAGGAATAAAAGCGATAGTTAAAATAGTAAAGTGATCGGGTCAAAGATATAGATCTTCGGTTTCAAATCCTGTGCCCTCTCTACCATGCCATGCTCTCTCAGCATAAAATTGTGAACATCTCATTTACAGCTACCAAAGCTGCTTTGTAAACTGGGTCTCCCCGAAACACTTGGAGCCAGGAATGATGTTCTGGATTTCTTATTCCATTGTAGGAACTGCTGAGTCAAACTTCACTTTTTAGTCAAACCAGACTATTAGGGAACTCCCTAAATTTGAAGCTCATTTTATCTTTTTAATTAGAGACATTTGCAGGTAAGATTACTTTGATCTCCTCTATAATTGACGTGGTTCTCCTTTAGTTACTTTGTAGGTATGTGCGGTGATGGAGCCAATGACTGTGGGGTAAGTAGTTGTCAGTGTGTGGGACTAAAATCTCACACCCTATTGTATTTGCTTGGAATCCTGTAGAGACAGTATCTTCTGGAATATACACCATCTCCATTTCTCTTGATGGAGAAACTAATGCTGAGGGTTCTGACCAAAGCTACACAATGACTCAGTGGTCACTATAGCCCAAATGGGGTAGAATTTGGTTCTGAAGTCCCCACTTTTTGGCTAGGTATCCCAGTACCTATGGGGCAGGCAGAGTAAAATCTGGTCATCTCCCAACTAGTGCTTGGGCCTGTAACCCACGTTGTGATCCCTTCGCTGGCCTTTTCTTATGAGGCCTTAGAAGAGATGTATGTAAGTGTGCATAGACAGTAAGTTGACTCTTTGTTTTTAGGCTTTGAAAATGGCTCATGTGGGCATCTCTTTATCAGAGCAGGAGGCATCTGTGGCCTCACCTTTCACTTCCAAAACTCCAAATATTGAATGTGTACCTCACCTTATCAAGTAAGTAGGCACTTTACAGCATTGTTTTAATCTCTCCTGACTTTTACGTGCAGATCCCATTGTTCTGCCAGGCAAAGAACAAGAAAACTTTGTGTCCTAGGGTGGGGAGGGTGCTTTTCAGGAGAACACAAACATTCTACTCCCAAGTGGACTTACCAGGAGTTAAAAATAACCCTAGGAGAGCAGCAACATTTCTAATGAAAATCACAGAATAGATTATTTTTAGAAAATTAGAATTTGGAACTTGTAACTGCATTGAAACTGTTAATCACACTATTATTATTATTATTATTATTATTATTATTATTTTAAATGTATCTCCTTAGACACTTTATAATGAGGGATTAAGAGAAACGTTCTTTTTCCCATTTGTCATCCTCTCCTCTTGTCTATTTATGCTTCTTTGCAAAATCCTGCCCATCCCTAGTTTTCAAAATATTTATTTATCTTTGCTGCTCCAAATATAATTTCCCATGGTGCTTTATTACCCCAGTCCCATTCCGAATATTTACTTCTGCTGCCTTTTATTTAAATGATAGAGATGGTTAGCATTGTGGCTGCTTTTGGTTATTATAACTAGTATGCGGTTACAGTTTATAAAGTGTTTAATGCTTAGTATTTTATACTTCAAAAAGCCTGGAGATGTAGGAATGTCACTATTTCTTTTATAAATAAAGAAATTGAGGCTCAGAGAACTTAAACCTGTATGCTCAAGCTCACACAACCATATGAGATTGGAGATTTTATTAGAATTAATCTTGTATAAATGTATTTTATCTGTAAGTATCATACTCTTTCTACCACATTAAAATAATGATTTTGCTAGCTCCTCCCAACGTTTTTTTTTTTTTTTTAATTTATTCATTTCTTCTACAAATATTTATAATGTAGGCATGTAGTGTCAAGAGCAGTTGGAGGCACTGGGGACCCAGAAACAAGTAAATCAGATATCCCTTGATTTTGTTAAGTTTTTCCCCAGTTAAGAAGTCAGGCAATAAATCAAGGGTAATGTGAAAAGTAAGAAGGTGACTAGGGAGAAGGAATTGGCTAGCTCAGATGGGGTGGTACAGGGAAGCCTTTCTATGGAGGCGAAGGATGAAGAGACTATACCTTCTAGGCAGAGTGAAAGGCAGCAGCAAAGCCAAGTACAGGAAAATGCCTGCTGTGAGGATCAGGCTTTGGAATCCCGGGAAACCATTAGGACCAGAAGTAAATTTAAACTCTATTTTTTTAAAAAAGAAAGGAAGAAAAGTGGCATTTCATCAGTAACTTATTTCATTCTTTAAATATGTAGTCAAAGTAAAAAAATAGTAACATAAATAAACATGCTCATTGTTTCCATTTTATATAAATTTGACATATGACCAATTTGAGTGTGCATATTATTTAGTCTAGTTTTAGAAAAAGTTGGGACGGCCAAATGAAAATTTGAATAAAATATTTGCCTGAGTCCTTAAGCCCCTGCATCAAAATTGTCCCCAAACCTGCAATCTTATTTATTAAATTCCTCAGTTCACAGATAAAAAAAACTGTGACCAAGAGAAGGAAAATGACTTTCCAAATCCCATTAGTGAGTAGGCATGAGATCTGGCGCCAGGTCCCCTGACTCTGAGCTGAAATAATGCCTGTAGAAAGTCCAAGACTAACTCTAAATCTGACTCCCTGGCTGGATCAAAGCCTGTGGACCCTGGACTGGAATTGGCCTTTCTTGAAAATCTAGTCATTTAGCATGCTGACAGCCAGCTCCCACTGGCTCAAGGCTGTCCAGTTCGTCAGGCAAACAATCGAATAATCAGGCTTTTGATCTTTTCTCCTGAGGTCAGCTGAATAGCACAGAATAACTGACCTCATTTCTTTCCATTACTTTCATTTCATTACTTTTTTCTTTCTTTTCTCACACAGGGAAGGGCGTGCAGCACTCGTCACCTCATTCTGCATGTTCAAGTACATGGCTTTGTACAGCATGATTCAGTATGTTGGTGTTCTGCTGCTCTACTGGGTATGACTTGGGACCTAGCCTCTTGGTTAGTGAGAACTGAAACAAGGGATGATGCACTCTCAACTTGAAATGCCTCTTAAAGTGCAAATAGGATATTTGAGCACCAATAGCCTCTCTAAAATTGTCTTTAAAGTTTTGAAAGTAAGCCAGAAATAGACAAATGTACACAGGAAAAGTTGTTTATGTCAGTCCTCTGACTCTGACAGAGAAACCGTCTAGTGGCAGATGAGAATAAGAATGGAACAAATGACTTTCTCTCTCACTATTGCCTTCACCTCCTTGGACCAGGTCCTTTTATTCCCAATTCCAGTGCGGCTCTTCCTTGGTTACCATTCATTAAAGATGAGTTTCTCATTGGGGTGCTGGTAAATGTTTCATAATTGGCTCTCCCTGGAAAAACAAACCCTGATTATTAATGTTTGCCAATTTCAGTGGTATAAAAACACTAAGCTGGTTTCAAGTCATCCACCTGATGTCACTGAACGTGTGTAGTGGGGAGAGATATACTGTAGCCTATCATTTGCAGTATTTGCACCATATAGACACAAAATAGGCAAATAATCTCGGAAGTATGGATTACAGTAAAATGTAGGAAAATGATTAAGAAATGCTAAGGTTCAAGTATTTATTACCTCTGTTTTCAGTATAATTTGTTTAATGGAATATTTGTATAATTTAAGTTTTATATTGGCTCTGTTTAACAACCAGTTTACAAAATTCCTAAAAATCTAACAATGGACTTTCATGAGCTAGTACAAGCCAGTATATCACTGATTCCTAAATATAGAGATTTAAAAATTGGCATGTCATACCACAAATACACATAGGTATTGTGATGGATTTTACTATTTGAAACATAAAAATAGAAAATACATGACTATTGCATGTGGACTCAACCTGTGGGGGCTTTTTCTGTTAGCTAACACTGAGAAAAGAAATTCCATTTGTGCTGGAGATACCTAGATTCATCTTTATGTCTTGCCCCCTTGCACCTGGGCTGAAAGTTTAGTTGTGTTATTTTCAGATAACCTATGTCCTTTCCCACTCACCAAAGAATGAACTGGAGAAGAAGAAGCTATTGAAAAAATTTGGCCCTATTTTAGAATCACAATAACTCATGCTCGAAAGTACGGTTAAACATGTGTCATCATTATCTCCTTTCTCCAAGGAGTTGGGGACAAGAAAATAAGTCACTTGAAACCAATAAGACCTAAACATTTTTTCCTCAAGAATATCAAGGTGCTGTATCAGGACTTTCTAACAATACCCAAGAATGCGAACGGTTAGTTCAATTATTGTCATTTTCCATCAGTAAAATATAGAGAAGATCACCACACATTTGTCACTTGTTATTATTAGAAATGCACTGTTTTACTGTGCCAGAACAAATCTCAACTTTTCTGCTAACAAGTAGAAAAGAGAGCAGAGATGAATCTAGTAGTGTGAGATGTTTCCCTCAGTAAGGGGTGATAGTGATTCACAAAGGACCCAGACCAGAAAGTGCATATTGGTGACTGTTTTGATTAGAGAGGATTTCACAGCTCTGACTTTGTCACTCCAATCAACACCAACAGGACCCTGATCACACTATCTCCTTGGTAATTTACTTAACATTCTTACGTTATGGAGAGAAAATGAATGCATTTGATGTCAAATTTCATCCAGAAGGTCGTAAGTTTTTTGAGCCACTTTTCTTTTTATTTTCAGGAGACCAACAGCCTATCAAATTACCAGTTTCTGTTCCAGGATCTGGCCATTACAACTCTCATTGGTGTAACAAGTAAGTCATTTTTAAAACTTTCTTCCCGAATTTCTCCCCTCAGATCGCCTCCTTCTGTCCCAGAGGGATTATCTACCAGAAAAGGAGGGACAGCAGCTGCAGCAGAAGCATCATGTGACTTATTCCCAGTGGTGTATACAGAGAGGGAAAAAGAAATAGATTCCCATTTTTGAGTGTTGAAAGAAAGCGTTAGCAAAGGAAAGCTGGCTAGTTGTTTTGCTGTCTTCCATAAAATATAGTGCTTCCATAAAGGGTCACGAAACATTTCAAATGAAAAAAGCACCTTGAAAATAGGGAACACTGACTTCAGTGTGCTTTTAGGTATAGTAGTGGTTGAAATGTGCCCAATTTATAGAAGCTAAATGGCTTTTATGTTTCTGATCTCCAAATTCTAGCCTCTCAGGATTTAGAGCAAAGATTAAAGGTCATTTTACAATTATACTACTCACACCTGCTACCCCCTAATATATGAAATGACTCCCCAGTTGCTCTGCTATGGGATTTTTTTTCCCTCTCCACCCCACCCATTAATCATCATCTTTACAATATTCTATGCTTTCCTCTCTGTTACATATAAATGCTAGCAGCTCCACTTGTACTTTAAATCTTATCTCCTCTTACCTACTCAACGACTTTGTTGTTATAAAAATCTCTTCTTGCATCATTGTGAACTTTTCTCTGGTCTACTGAATCATGCCCACCAGCATATAAATATATTTTCACATTTTCTTTCTTTAAAAGCTCTTCCTTTACCAAAATCCACCACTAGTTGCCATCCTTCTTTTTCTCAAATATCCCAAACGATTGTGTATAACTACTTTCTCTACTTTCCATCTCTAATTCTATTGTTTTATTTCAATCAGCCAGATCCTAACATTCAAGAGCTTGAATTCAGATACTGGGCCTGAACTGGGGGTTGGGGGTAGGCAGTGGTATGTTGGCATATGTTTAACAACTCATTTTCCAAAAAAAATATGTTTGTACATATATGCACATAAGTTTATTATTAACTATTGAAAAGAAAAATGTGTAGTGAGCAATTTTCAAATAATAATAAAATATCCAGTACCCTTCCTTGCCAATTCCATTTAGCTAATTTTGATCCCTACAGAATACTTTCACTGAGTTTTGTATCTATAGTCAGTTTATGGTTGCTATTGATGACTGAATGAGTTTCAATGGGAACTTTTGTTGACGTTTTTCTTTACCTGAATGAGCAAAACAACAAAGACCTATGTTGAAACTTAACCATTCATCAGTGATGTGAGCAACTTATTTGCTGAATTGGATGATAGTTTTCAAATGCTGGAAAAAATATTTTCATGGTAAAAAAATTGTTCATGACGTAATGGCTACAGACATGACACACTTTTGAGATTAATTTCCATTATAAACTTCAAATACAGAAATAATACTAAAATATATTAAAATGATTAAGAAATTATCAGTTTTAAATATTCATTGCCTTTGTTTTTACTATATTTAATTGTAAGTTTATATCGTTTACTTTTAACAATGGCTGTGTTTAATAATTGGCTTGCAAATTTAGCAGCATTTGGCCCTGGTGAGCCAGTGTGAGACAGCTCCGCCCACCAGTGAAGGAGGGTACACATTACTAACACATGAAAAAGTACCAGTCTTAGACTGCCTCTTCTATATGCCTCATGATCTCGCTTTCACACTATTTCTTCTTATATCTTCTCTTCATAATCTTAACAGCCATTATGTCAACTTGTTCAAAAGCTCCATTTTTGAAGAATGAGCTCAAGGCAAACAAATACTATCTATGCTCCAGCTGCCACCACACCGATGCTGCTCCTGTCAAGTCCATCAGTTGCTTCCATTGACAGCAACGGCCACTTCTCTTTCCTCACTGTCCTTGAATCTCTCAACAGCATTATCCTTCCTCAAAAGTTTTTTTCTCTTGTGTTTTGTGATACCACACACTCCCATATTATCTATCACTTTCATGAATACAAGTTCTCTATCTCTTTTGCTGGCCTCTGCTCCTTTACCTGTCTTCTAACTTTTATAATGTCCTAAGCCTTATTCTTGGGTTCTCTTGTCTTTTTAATCTACACCATCTCCTTAAGTGATTTCAGTGAATCGTATGACTTTAATGTCATCTACATGCTGATGAATCCCAAATTTATATCTTTTACCTTGATGTCTATCCTGAGCTCTGGAAATACAGGTACTTGACATCTAATATTGGATGTTTAGCAGGATGAAGACTTAACATGCCCAAAAGAAACTCTTTATTATACCAGATCTGATATTCAACAAAGTCATTAAATATTTACTTAGTGTCTAGTTTGTACTACTTACTGTATAGGAGTGAAAGAAAAACAGAAAAATGAAGTTAATATTGTCAAGAGAACAATCTAAATGGAGTTCGAGGCCTCTGGGAAGCTGAGCTAACTCCCCCCTTTCCTGGTGAGAAGTGTGCTAAATCACAAATGGCTATATCCTGAACTGACTTTGCATCACTGAACTCTGTATTAAGAAATAAAATCTTTGCTAGCAACAGGCATAAGCAATTAATCAAGTATAGCACAATGTAAGTCAGCTTGCCAGCACCAATCACAGCTCCTTCAAAATAACTTGTGTAACCCCTTTGGGAGCCCTCCTTTTTCTGTCTTTATAAACTCCATCTTTTTCTTTCCCTCTTGGAACACAGTTAGATTTCTACTCAAATCTGTATGTCCTAAAGTGTAATTCCTAAGGCCCCAAATAAAGGTATTATTTGCCTTGCAGTTCTTGGTCAAAATTAATTGATATTGGCACTTGGAATATGTCAGTAAAAAAAACAAACAAACAAACAAACAAAAAGAAAACAAAATTTCTTAAAATAACACTACTGTCTACCTAGTTGTTCAAAGACCTTGAGTCATCCTTAATTTCTCTCTTTTCTTTATGAAATTCCTATTGGCTCTATTTCTAAAACATATCCTGCATCTCTTCTCTCCATCTCTACTGTAGCCACTGTCACAAAGCAAGGTCACTTCTTCTTTGGATTACTGCAATAACCTTAACAACTGATCTTGCTTCTACTCTTACCTTTCTAACAGAAATAAGAACACTGTTTTTAAAATTTAAATTTTATTGTTATAGTCTGGCTTAAAATGTTCCAGTGGCTTCCCATTACCACTAAACCCAAAACCCTACATGATTTGTTTCTGCCTAATTCTCCAGCTTCACCTCTAACCACATTGCTACCCATTTACTCTTCCGGGCACCCCAGTCTTTCTGTATCTTGAGCATTGCCAAGATTGTGGTCACCTCAGCACCTTTAATTTTGCTATTTCCTTTGCCTAAAATACTCTCCTTTTAGATCGTCATATAACTTTACTTTTTCTTATTATTCAGATCTAAGTTGACCACCTTAGAAAGGTCACTTTAAATAATGACTAAGCCAATTATTCTCTATCACAAAATTCTGCTTTATTTTTTTCACAGTACTTTTCACAATCTGGAATTATGATATTTATCTATGTTTTCATTTGCTTTTGCCTGTATCCTCTCACTCAGGTTGTGTGCTTCATAAGAGCGGGCCTCTCCTCTGTCTTGATGACTGCTATATTCCCAATACTTCTAATAGTACCTGACATATCAAAGAAGTTCATTAAATATGTGTTAAATCTATTGAAAAAACACCCTTGGACAGTCCTTATTGTTAACAGAATTCTCTTTTACATCAAAGCCAAATCTATTTCTCTGTGACTTTTACCCATCACAGTTCTGCCATTTGGGGTATCACAGAACAGTCTGATTTTTCTTACCAGAGCAATCCTTCAGATATTTGAAAAAAGTTATCATTTTTTTCTGTGATTATTCTCTTCCATATAATAAGCATCTCCAGGTCTTTCTCTATATTTTTGCAAAAATAACTTGGTTCTTTTCTATTTTCATCATTGATTAACATATATTCACTGTGAAAAGAAGATAAAACAAAGAAAAAAATCTTTATCCTACTATCCAGAGCTAACCAACTAAATCATTTTGATGCATTTCTTTCCAGTCATTTTTATTTATATAAATGACAAAATTTGAATTGTGTTCTCTGTATCCTGTTTTCTTTATTTAACTTTATAACTAATATTTGTTATTAAATATTTTAATTCTTTTTTTATTGTGGTAAAAAATATGTATTATAAAATTTGCCATTTTTACCATTTTTAAGTGTGTTGTTCAGAGGCATTAATTACATTGGCAATGTTGTGCAACCATCATCACTATATGTTTCCAAAACTTTTTCATCACCCCAAACAGAAACTTTGTTCTCATTAAACAATAACTCCCTATTGCCTTTCCTCTAGTCTCTGATAACCTCTAATGTACTTTTTGTCTCTATGAATTTGCCCATTCAAAATACTTTAGTAAGTCAAATAATACAATATTTGTGCCTTTGTGCCTGGCTTATTTCAATCAGTATAATGTTTTCAAGGTTCATCTATGTTGTAGCATGTATCAGAACTTCATTGCCTTTTTATGACTGAATAATATTTCATAAATATGTGCATGCCACATTCTTTTTATCCATTTATCTGTTGATGGACTTTGATTGCTTTCACTTTTTGGCTGTTGTGAATAATGATGTAATGTATATTTGCATTAAATATCTGTTCAAGTCCCTGTTTTTAATTATTTTGATATAGGAGTAAAATTGCTGGGTTGTATGGTACTCATATATTTAACTTTTTGAGAAGCTATCAAATTATTTTTATAGTGACTGCATCATTTTACATTCTCACCAGCAATGTATCAGAGTTTCAACTTCTCATTCTTATCACTACTTGTTATTTAAATTTAAAAAATTTCTTTAGTTATTCTAATAGGTATGGGGTGATATCTTACTGTGGTTTTGCTATTCATTTATCTAATGACTGACAATGTCAAGCATATTTTTATGTGCTTATTGGCTCTTTGTTTGTCTTGTTCAGAGAAATCTTTATTCAAGTTATTTGCCCATTTCTTAACTGAATTTTAATCTTTTGGTTCTTGAGTTCTTCATATATAAAACCTTGACAAGTAGGTGATTGTAAGTATTTTCTCACACTCTATTTGCTGTCTTTTCACTTTCTTGATAATGCCCTTTGTTTTATAAAAGTTTTTAATTTTGATTAAGTCCAATTTATTTATTTATTTTTCTTTTATTGCTCAAGCTTTTGGTATCATATCTAAGAATCCATTGCCAAATCCAAGGTCATAAAGATTTATTCTGTTTTCTTCTAAAAATGTTATGGTGTTTAACTCTTAATTTAGGTCATTGATCCATTTCCTGTATATGGTATGATGTTGGTGTTCAACTTCATTTTTTTTTCCATATGGAAATTCAGTTGTTCCAGCATTATTTATTAAAGAGACTGTTCTTTCCCCTATTGAATAGACTTGACATGTTGAAAATTAATTGGCCATAGACATATGAGTTTAATTTTAGAACCTCAAATCTGTAGATCGCTTTGGATAGTACTGACATGTTAACAATATTTAGTCTTGCAATCCATAAACATTGAATGTATTTCAATATATTTTGTATTTTAAATTTCTTTCAGCAAAATTTTATAGTCTTCAGTGTACAAGTCTTTCTTCTCTTTGGTTAAATTTATTTCTAGGTATTATATTCTTTTGGGTGCTATTGAAATAGAATTGTTTTCTTAATTTCCTTTTTAAATTGTTCATTGCAAATGTATAGAAACACAAGTAATTTTTATGTGTTGGTCTTGTACTCTACAACATAGCTGAATTTGTTTATTAACTCTAGTAGCTTTCTTGTGGATTCTTTGAGATTTCCAATATACAGAATCATGTCACTTGTGAATAGAGATAGCTTTACTTTTTCTGTCCAATTTGGATGACTTTTATTTATTCTCTAATTGCTCTGAATAGAACTTCCAGTACAATGTTAAGCAGCCGTGGTGAGAGTGGGCATCCTTTTCTTTTTTCTGATTTTAGTGGGAAAGCTTTCAGTCTTTCACCTTGAGTATAAGGTTAGCTATAGGTTTTTCATTAAAAGTATATAATCATGGGGATTATATGTAACATACTAAATTTATAAAAATTTAGTTTGAATTGATACCTTACTTTCAATAGCATGCTGAAACTCTACTATTTTACATCTCTGTCTCTCTATTTTATGTTGTTACAAATTATATTTTTATCTATTATGGGTCTGATAATCTAGGTATATACTTTTTTTATACATTTATCTTTTAAATTGTGTTGGAATAAGTGGAATTAAAAACTAAATTGAAATAATACATACTTTTTATTTGTTCAAATAGTTACCTTTACTAGACAAAATGAGAATGTCAATAAAAAAATAGAAATTATAAAAAAAATTTCTTTAAAAAGAATTTCTTTTGGCTTCTTTTTATAATTTCCACCTATTGACATTCTCATTTTGTTCATGCATTATTTTCCTGATTTAATTCAGTTCTTTGAGCATATCTCAGACCCTTTTAAAGTCTATATTCAGTAAGTCCAATGTCTGGGCTTCCTTAGAGAAAATTTTTATCCATTCATTTTGTTTCATTGAATTTTATAATGTCTTAACTCTGGGAATCAGCTTCTCTCCTTTCTCTAGGGCTTGTTGTTTTATGTTTTTCTGTTTTCTGAACGCTGTAGTAGTTCATTTGTTCAGTGACTTTCCTAAACTATTTTTGTAAATACCATATCACTTGTCATGTATGGTCACTGTTCAGTTAGTGTTTCAATAGAGATTTCCTTGATCTCCATGAGTTTAAAAATATGAACAGCGAAATAAGCCAGACAGCAAAAGTTGAAAATCACTTGATTTCACTTATATGTGGGATATAAACCTAAAAGCTACAAATGAACAGGACAAACAGAGGCACATGGACATGGGCTATGGACTAGTGGTTACCAGAGGGTAGGGGGGAGGGGGGAAGGGGAAAGTAGATGGGGTAAAGGGGGTCAAATATGTGGTGACAGAAAGAAATCTAACTATGAAAGGTGAACACACAGTGTAAATATATATATATATATATATATATATATATATATATATATATGCCTTACTGTTAAAATGTACAGCTGAAACTTATTGGATTCCATTAATCAATGTCACCATAAAAAATTAAAAAATTAAAATTAAAAAAATAAATTTGAAATAAAAAAATAAAATGGGAAAAAATAAATAAAAATATGAACAAAAGGAATACCTCTTTTAATCTTTGCAGATGGGTTCTGGGGTACTGACACTTAGCCAGGCTTGTGCTGAGTCTAGAGGCCATGCTTTATTTTGTTTACCATTTGCGTGCAATATATTTTTTCATGCAAATAATAAACAATTTGCTTCACCTTCAGCCAATAGGTGCTCTTAATGCTAAAATAAGCCTTTTATAGGCAACATACAGCTGGTTCTTTTTTTATTTTATTTTAAGCCACTCTGTCTTTATTTGGAGAATTTAATCTATTATGCTTAAAGTAAATTATTAGTATGTAAGTGCATGCTAATGTTATTTAATTTTTTTTCTGTTTTGGTGTGTCTTTTTTTCTTTTTTCCTCTTTTGCTATCTTCCTTTGTGATTTTATGATGTTTTTTGGTGGAGATTTTCATTTCTTCATCTTAACTTTTGTGTATTTATATAGCCATAAGGCTTGCATAAATCATTTTATACTAAAGTAATCTATATTAAACTAATAAATTAATTTCCATTGCAATGAAAACTATATTTTTACTTTTTTCTCTCTATATTTTGTGTTAATGTCAGCATTTACAGCTTTTTATAATGTTTAAACATTAATGACTTTTGTAACTAATTATTTTAATATTTTTCTATTTTAACTTATACTTTGTTAAAAGTGATTTAATAATCACTCTTATAGTATTAGAGCATTCTAAATTTGACTACATAGTCACCTTACCAGTGAGTTTTATACTTTCATATGTTTTCATGTTGCTATTTAGTGTCCCTTTTTTCCAACTTGAAGAACTGCCTTTAGCATTTCTTCTAGAGCAGGTCTAGTGGTGATACAATCTCTCAGTTTTTGTCTGGGAGAACATCTCTCCTTCATTTCTTAATTATGGGTTCATCTAGTAAAACATTCTTGGTCTGCAGGTGTCTTTTGTTTCCTTTCAGTACTTTGAATAAATTTGGTTCTTATAGTTTTTGCTTGTTTTTCGAAGTTTTTGTGGAGAAATGGGATCTTGGAGCTGCTTGCTTACTCTGCCATTTTGCTGATGTGACTTATTATATATAGATGTGCCATAATTTATTATAAATTATGCTGTAATAAACATCTTTCTATATCTCTGATTTTTTAGCATAAGATAAATTTCCCAAAGTGGAATAACTATATGAAAAGTTATGAATATTTTTCAATCTCTTTGTATTCATTGCCAAATTACCCTTCAGAATTTTAGTTAATTTACATTCTCACAATCAGTATATGAAAAGTGTGAATTTCAATACTCCTTTACCTATAATTTAAGGTTTTGCCCATTTAATAGACACATAAAAAAGCATCTTGTGATTGAACTATCTACTCTCTTAAGAATTCCTCATATAACTTCAGTTTGAATCCATTTATTGTTTTGTTCCCTCAGTTTATAATGTACTTTAATTTACCAATTTCCTCAGATGTGTGGGTCCAAGAAGTTACACCATTCTTCTGATTAAGAATACCACATTTTCATGTTCTCCTACATATGAAACTTGAATTTATTTTGTAGTGAATTTGAATGGTGCCTACCCCAAGCTGGTGCCTTTCAGACCTGCAGGACGACTGATCTCCCCACCTTTGCTGCTCTCTGTGATTTTCAACATTCTTCTGAGCCTGGCCATGCACATTGTGGGCTTCATTCTGGTTCAGAGGCAGCCTTGGTATTCCATGGAGATGCATAGGTATGATCATAGCCTTGATTTCAGCTTCCCACATTATAATTTCTATGAAAAATAATCTGGCCCATATAATGGGAGGCAAATGGCTCTTCATTCTGCCAAAGGCTTTGGCTTCTTTGAATCCCTTGGGAAATTTTTCAGTGAACTTCTCTTTTCTGTAGTACAGTTTAATAGTAATATTCATTGGCACTTATCTTTGCCTGTCTTGGATAATGATCTATGACCATCTTTTCTAGGGTGACAATACATTGCAGTTTGCCTGGGCAGCCCCAATTTAAGCCTGATATCCAATAAAATTATTAATATTTTTTTTCCATTCAAATCTGTTCCTGTTGAGTAATAAATTATATGGTCACCTTACTTATAAATGTTCAGAGATCTTAAGCCACTAGAGGGAAGACTTATGACTTACTCATCTCTTTCTCTCTAACATAGCCTTAATACACACATTTGGTGCCCAAATTGTTGAATAAATAACTTTTTTGTCTGTGTGTCTGTGTGTCTGTCTGTCTATCTATCATCTATCTATCCATCCATCTATTCAAAATATATATCTATCTGTTCTGGTTTCTGTCTCCTTATTTTTCGGTATATTCTTTCCCAAAGTGTAGGCAATTATAGAAGTATTGAGGACATGGAGTCTTGTAGATATAAATGCTCCATAGGAGCCTATCATCTTAATTCATTAGCTTCTTTGGTTTCCTTTTTAGTGACTGCACAGTGCAAAATGAAAGCATCTCAAAGTTAACTCCTCCACCTGTTCCAGAAAAAGTGGGAAATAACAGTGCCTTCACAAGTTTTGAGAACACTACTATATGGTTCTTGGGAACAATGAACTGTATCATTGTGGCTTTTATCTTCTCTAAAGGAAGACCATTTAGGCAGCCAACCTGTAAAAACTGTGAGTAGAATTGTACCAGATCAGAGATGAGAGGTCATCAGAGAGAAAGACACACATGCCTGGGTCATTCAGGAAGCAGCTGCAAAGTTGGCATTTATTCGGGGTCTCCTGCTTTCCACTCTGGGTCTCTGTAAACACATTGCCCAATCTTATTTTGGGGTCTTTTACTCCTTCCTTCAAAGCTGCATTAAATACTAACGTTTCTGTATCCTTCACCAGAAGTTTGTCTCTACGGTCTTTTCAAGGGATCACTCCAAATTGAGAATACTCATTTATTTTTCTACTTGTCAGAATTCATCTTGGAGGAGATGGGGAAAAGGGTCACAGCACTCAGTTGAAACATGTCTCATGCAATGAAGACAGTGGTCAGGATGATATCATGTGGTTGGCAGGCTGGGAGTAGGTCCAACCTAGAGGAACCAGACTGCAGACAATTGTGAAGGCTCTTGGCCAAAGCACCTCCCACATCCTTACATTCTGGGGTGGGAATAAGTATATGTTAGCAGAAGTGGGTGAGTGACTTGATTTTCCTTTGGGACATTATTTGGATACCATCACTACTCCTCTAATCGGGAAAATTTAGAAGCATAAGATGAAAAATCAATATCTTTATAAAAATTTGTTCAGAGAAAATTATTTTCCCTTCTCCTTCTTGAAGTACATGATTACAATTTAAATAGTTGTTTATTTACAACCCTCTTTTTTCTCCAGAAAAGAATTTAAGGTGGAAAATTTGCATTAAAGAGACTCAGATAGTTGGTTGCTTTTAAGGCACTTATTTTATAATAACTAAAAAAAATTTTTAGTAATAATATAAATATATTTTGTTAATGTTATCCTATATATATTTCTCACTTTTATTAATTGAAACTCATAACATGGATGTTAAAATTTCCACTTGCCTCAAGGACATACACAGAAATTATAGAGGTGAGATCCATTGCATAGAAATGAGTACTTTCCATCTATTATGCTATGTTTGGAAGTGGAAATCAAGTAAATTTAATCAGCATTAATCTAGAATATGTCTTTCAATAGATGTGACACTCTATATTCTGATTTCTCTAAATGATGGCTTGTGTTCTTATTTCCTCAGATATATTTGTCCTTGTGCTGGTCATACAGCTGGCTGTGTGTCTATTCATTCTATTTGCTGATATTCCAGATTTATATAGGCGTTTGGATGTAAGTCTTATCATTGAAATATTATGATGTTTTATAGTTATTTAACACCCTGACTTCAAAAAGCAAGTCACAATTGCAATTGACATGAACTCTTGACACCAATTATTCTTTTGGGATGGTACAGTTTTAAAAATGCCGAATTCACTTATATTTTTTTATTTAAGCTGGTCATGAATTAAAATTCTTTCTAGTTTTAATTTCAAGTATTCAAGTGTTGAATATTTTTCTATTAAAAGATCCCTTTAAGATTAGAAAATCTACTTATACATTTCTTTTTCAAATGTGAAAGAATTTTTCTCTAAATGTTTCTAATTTGAAGCTGTTTAAAACAGTTTTGTCCACAACACTTTTTCAATTAATTGTTAAATCTGTATTTACATCTTTTTTTACCTCTTTAGAATTGTGTTTTTCAGATATTCATACATAATTGTCTATAAAACTTACTTTTAAAGGGTCATGCCTTACCTCATGAACTCTCTTATTTTGTAAATACGAGACAACTTTGAAGCTCTATAAGAAAAAAAATTTACATATTCACACAAGGGAAAAACATGCATTTTTATTTTTCTAACCTATCCTGCTTTTGAATTACTAAAGGTCCTTTAGACAAGCAAATAGAAATCAGACGAATAGACAAAAGGAACTGAGCTTTTTTCACTTAGTACTTTGTAAACCTTCCTCCTTGCCTTGCCATCTCAAAGACAAGTTTCATGAGGACTAAGATCCTATATTACTCATTCTTGGACAGCCAGCACCTTGCCTGGTGAATGGCACAAAATGGCAATGAATGACTGACTGATTCTTGTATATCGGGTTTCTAAATATAGACAAGCACTTAAAGCACACAGTGTATTCTAAACCAACAATACCTTCATGAACCCAGTGTGACATATAAACTAATCTACATTCAGTTTTCATTTTCATAATTGCATTACTGTGGTTAACAAATTGTCACTGTTGTTAAATGTCTTCATAAATTAAATATTACAGAGATAAATATTGTTTGTCCACTAGTCTTCTAAGTGAGTTAAAACTTCTTAATTCTACAGAAATTAAGGTTACAACATGTTGGGTTAAGTCACACCCTTTAATAATGAAGACCCTTACAAGAGTCTGGATCCTCTGCTATAACAAAATAGAAGACATTTGGTTCAGAGGGAACCTGTGTGAAGTTGTTGCCAGCATTACTGCAAAGAATTCTGCAAAGAATTATTGTTTATCTTAAAAATAATTGCTTTTCTTATTACATAAAATTTATGCATACATTTTAGACATGTGAATATGTAGGCATAGACAATTATAACATTGTTCACTATCTCTTTCCATCTTCGAAAATTTATATATTACAAATGTGCATTGACTGATTTATGAAGTTGATTTTATTTTAAATAGAATCATTTAAAATGGAATAATTAAAAATGAAATTTTGCAACATAGTTATTCTTCATTTTTTAAAAAAAAATCGTGAAATTTTTTTAACAGAGAATACATTCACATGACTTAAAATTCAAAAGTTACAAAAGTTATATAGTGAAAATTTTCCTCTATTTATTGTTCCCCAGCTACCAGTTCCCCTCTGTGGAAGCAGTTGATGATACCAGTTTATAACACATACTCGAAGACATATTTTTTACATATATACGCAAATATACATATATTTCTTATGTGTATATTCTCCCACATTTTCACACAAATAGCAACAAACTATTACATTTGTCCAGGTCTTCTGAGATGGAGAAGTCAGGTGAAATAAGATATGTAAAAGAGATTTTTGAAGAATTACCTGTGGGAGAAAAAAATTAAGAAGCCAGAGAGGTTGGGGAAGGCGCCACAATGTGTGGGCCCCTGTAAAGGAGATAGGAAAGAAGGAGGATGAAATGAATTGAGTTTCAGATTGCAGCACAGTTCTAAGACAGTCAAGCCCAAGTTGTCCATTAGAGGTGCTCGGTATCTCACAAGAATAACTCTGATTAGAAGTCCTGCTATCTTCACTTATTAACTATGAACAGCCTATGGGAAGTGTGGCCTTAGGGTGACTTTGGTGGTAGATTCTAAGCCATTTATCCTGCCAACAGCAGGAGATCTGGGTGGAGCATGTTCATGACTGTCACAATCACATAAACAATCCTGCACCTTGTTCTTCCATGTTACAGTATATTTTTGTCATTGTTCTATATTTGTGCATAAAAGTTCCTCATCCTTTTTTTAATGCTAAGATAATATTTCATTATATATAGTATTATAAAATATATGAACTGTATATGAAATAATATAGTATTTTATTATTTACATATATATACGATAATTTATATGTAGTTCCCTATTAATAGACATTCAGATGGTTTCCAATTTTTTACTATTACAAACAAAGCCACAATAAAAGAACCATATACATATATCATTTCAGCCATGTACAAGTACATCTCTAGGATAAATTCCTAGAAATAAACCTGAACTTTTAATTTTAATAGCATTGCCCTCCAGAGGTTTGTACCTGTCCTTACTCTCACCAGTATACAAGGCAATGTAAGAGGCAGTGCTGAGTATAATACAGTGTACTTGGCTTTGTTTCACTCATTCATTCATTCATTCATTCAATCATCCATTTAGTATATGTATATAACATATATGTCATCCACCCAGAGAGGGGTTAGGGAAAATACAGAGGAAGAGGGGAAATAAACACTTAGTGCCAGCTTGCTTTCAGCCCCACTGGCTCTGTCGGAGAGTTCCCTTGAGACGGTGCAGCCCGTGCAGCTATACGCTGAGAGTAAAGCCCTGACCCAGGCCACAGAAGCAGGGCTCGGTTGAGGGGAGATGTGGCACCAGAGAGAAAAGGGCAATGCTGCCCACGTGGAGGTTTAACAAATGTACCCTCAGAGCCTCTTGGGAGTAGAGCCACATTCCTGTATTTCCTCACAAAAACAAAACAATGCAAGCAAACAAAAGATACTTTTATTATTGTTTTTTTGTTGTAAAGTGACCAGATTTATTTTAGAAAAAATTAAGAGTTACAGAGAATAAAAAGAAGAAAGAGAAAAGAAAGAAAGCAACTATCACAGTCCCTAAATCACTGGAATCACTAGATATAATCCTTCCACCTTGTTTTCTGTGCATACATGCATAGAAATACTACATATATAAAAATATACATGCACATAATATATACACACATATATGTATGTACCTATTACATATGTATTTATTACCTATGAAAATATACACTGTGAACACACTAACATTGTCCAGCACATATTTGCCTTCAGACTAACGGTGCTTCTTCTTTTCCTGCCAGTTGCTCTGCACTCCTGTTCTGTGGAGGGTCTATATTGTCATTATGCTCAGCTGCAATTTTACTGTGTCCCTTGTTGTGGAGGTAAGTGCCCTCAGGCTACCCATTACTGGGAGGGGGGCATTTTGGGGGAGTCTGAGAAAAGAACAGCTTTAGCTGATGAGGCTCAATAGGGCAGCATGAGCAATACTGTTTCCTCTGATGAGTTTCAAACAAGGCATTTGTTGTCTTATCTGAAACTGGAGCTGGGGAGAATGGAATGATCCTAAAATCCTATTCATTTCTAAAATTCACAAATCAAGACCCAACTCAATTCATTTTTTGAAATTGAAATATAATTTATACACTATAAAGTTTAACTTTTAAAATGTACGATTCAATTTTAGTATATTTATT
This sequence comes from Eidolon dupreanum, assembly GCA_028627145.1. Lineage (NCBI taxonomy): Eukaryota > Metazoa > Chordata > Mammalia > Chiroptera > Pteropodidae > Eidolon > Eidolon dupreanum. Next base: position 114,288,744 of record CM053507.1, read on the forward strand.
GAGTTGTTTAACCATCACCACTATCTAGTTCTAGAATATTCTCATCACCCCAAAAGGAATCCTGTACCCATTAGCAGTCACTCCTCATTTCCCATTCTTCCTTCTCAATCCCCTGGCAACCACTAATCTTTCTGCCTCTATGGACTTGCCTATTTTGGACATTCCATTTAAAGGAAATCATATAATATGTGGCCTTCTGTGTCTGGCTTTTTTCACTTAACAATTTGTATCATTTTTACTTTATAACGGGAAATGAGATTCATAGTGAGCTTTTCCCAGCTTTTATTCTTCAGCTTCTACTTGCTCCATTTCTTGGGAAAAATGAGCTTGTGCTCCCCATTTCTTTGCTACATGGTTTACTCTCTCTTTTTGCAGTGCAGTTAGACACAAACTCCACTCTTCAAAGCTTACTGTTAGGGGGTGCCCCCCAGAAGGCATCCATTTCGAAGGAGAGATGAGCTGCAGGATCCCATCTGTCCCTATTCTCACTCCCACTTACAAAGCCAGGCTTATTCTGGGGGAGGGAGATCCATGGTGGGCTGAGAGTACCTGGAGCCTGACTTCCCTGCAGTACTTTTTAGGCAGAAGTTCAACAAACCTTCCTTACTAAGCAGGGTAAGGACCGCACTGGAGCTGGTGGCAGAACAAGACATAGAATAGAGTACTAGAGCCTCTCTCTGAATGCTAAACCAGGGCTTCTCAAACTTGAGTGAGCATCAGAATCACCTGGAGGATGTGTTAAAACAAGGATTGTCCAGCCCTGCCCCCAGCATTTCTGATTCAGTAGATCTGGAGTAGGCACACATTTTTGTTTCTAACAGGTTGCCAGGTGACTCTGGTGCTGCTGGTTTAGAGACTACACTGAGAAGCACTATACTCAACCATATGGTTTCCAAAGCCACCAAATTAATAAAAAAAATCATCGTGAGTATCCTCACACTAACTAGCAGAAAGATGGTCTTTGCCCTTTAAGGGACTATGTATCTTATCCCCATCCACAATCACATTATTTCCTCTGTCTAGTACATCTTTCCCACTTTTGTCTGTTGAAATGCTATCCTATCCTCTATGGCACAGCTGTAGTACTATCCTCTTCATGAATCTTTTTGATGCCTGGATTTGTTAGGCAAGTAACAAAACTTGACTAACGGCGGCTTAAACGATAAAGATGATATTTATTGACTCACTTAACAAGGAGATCAAAGTAAGTGGCTTCAGTGCTGATTTAATGACTTGGTGTCACTGAGGAGTACTGTCACCTTTTCTGTCCCACCATGCTTAGATGTTGGTCTTTCATATTTGTGCTTATTGCTGATGGTGCCCAGAGAGCTTCCAAAGTAGCTGGAGGTATCAGCAAGTTTTTTCCCCTCAAAAATGAACCTTTATCAGGAAACAAAAAAAATTTCCTATAGCCCATCTGCGGACTCCTTCTTATGCTTCATTGGTTAGAACTTCGTCTCATTGATGTCCTGAATAGAATAGGATTCTGGGAAAGTAGATTTATGCTAAAAAGTTAGACTGGCATAGACTGTGTATGTGTATAGGTGAGCAGGGAAGAGTTGGGAGGAGTGGGTGTAGGGTAATTAAGCAACAAAGTCTGCCATAGTCTTGTAGCAGGAAATCATTCTGCAGTCAGTGTATTTGCAGTTAAGAATGTAAACTGGGGGTAGTTTCTCTTGGTTTGAATTCTGGCTCCACCATTCTCACTGCCTGACTTTGGGCAGCACTTACTACTCCACTTTTCTGTGTCTGTTTCCTCATCTGTAAAATAGTGATGATAATGGTACCTACCTCAAGGGTTACTCTGAGCACAAAATATGAACAGTGAAAAGCACATAGTAAGATTAATAAATATATTATTATATTATTTCTGTGATTATTATGTTATCTCTTGTGATACTTACCATTTCTTTTTATCTTTCAATCATTTGGGGATTTATTTATTCATTCACTTTTCACAAGCCTTTGTTGACCATGTTCTATGTCCTAGGGCATGATACAAGGAGGATAAAAATAACAAAGGATTGGAGCTCACAATCTACAGGGAGAGGGGACAAATGCTATAGTTATCTGTGTATAAATGTCTTCTCTCACCTGCCATTAAACTACAGAAGTACCTCAGAGATGTGGGTTTGGTTTCAAACCACCACAATAAATCCAGTTATAATCTTTTTGCTGGGGGTGGAGGGGGGCATTGCCTTCAATTTGTAAAAAAAAAAAAAAAAAAAAATGCAATATCTATGAAGCACAATAAAGTGAAACACAATAAAACAAGGCAGGCTTGCATGCTGGTGAGAACTCATCTCCATAGCTGCAACACCTAAAATGCTACTTTACTTTAATAGAAGCTGGGTAAATGTTTATTCAATTCTTAAATGTAAAAATGACCCTGCTCATCCCCAGCAGATAGAGTAGGCAATTTGATACTCATAAAAGATAATGTTTCTCCTTTGTTTATGTTGAGAGAAATTGAGACACTTGTGGATGTTTAGTGTAGGTTCCCAGCAGCTTCTGCCGTGAGAAATAACATTGCAGGGTTCCAGTTCCTGCCCCCCAGGCTCCTCCATGAAGTTATCACTTTCCCTGCTGTCAGTAGGTACTCAGGAACAAACCAGACTTATTTGAGTCTTTGGTAATGGCAGTCGTAATGGAGAATCATGAACTCTAAGATTTCCTGCCTCAGGAAGCGAGCCTACCAAAGTCAGTAAAGATCCCAGACTATCATGGATGCAGCCAGATGTTTTCCTCCGGGGGCTCTAGATATGCCTGACAGAATATATTAAGCATTACTTGGATGGGCTGTGTTAACTGCATAATACCTTGCCAGCCTGTGGTAGAGATAGTTCAGAGAGGTTTTGAGGGAAGGCATAGGGGATGGCTGGCTTCCTTTTGCACAGTCTTGAATATTGTCTGGTCTATTCAGGGGTCTAACCCTAATCTTAGTATTAGAGCAACCCCAGAAAGCAAACAGGTTTGAATGAGGCCTTGTTCTTACTTTGCCAAGTTCCATGATCTAACCTTCAGCTGAAAGGCACAAGAGCTGACATTCATAGCTTTATTTCCCCTCCCTTTTAAAAAATTGTTTGTTTGTGCATATATGTGTATGTGTGTGTATATATATATACATATATATACGTACTTATACACTCATGCATATATATATATACACATATATACGTACATATATACATATGTATATATATGCATATGTATGTATATATGTATATCCATATACACATATAGATATATTTGTTTTTTGGGCTTTTTTTTGAGAAATGAAATCTTATCAAAGCATTCTTTTTGTTTGTAGTTCTGTTCTGCATTTAATTTACAGTGTAGAGTGACAGGACAAACTATCTCTCAGACCTTTAGTCTCCTTTTCCAGAGCAATAAAGTAATACATACAGGTCATCATATTTCTGGAATTGTGTGTGTGTGTGTATGTGTGTGTGTGTGTGTTGTTTTGTTCCATTGTTTTATTTAAAGCCTGCTAAGATTTCCTGCAGGTAAACTAGATTTTAAAACCATTAATTGGTTACCAATGATCCTGGCTTATCCCAGCTTCAAGGAGAACTATTGCTCTCTTGTTAAATTAAGGAGGACAAAAACCTTGCTGTGGGAAAGTAGAATAACAGGTCTGGCTAGGTGAGCCTTGAGGTTTGAAAGATACTGATAAAATGGTTACATGGGTCTCTAAGAGCCTGCAGGTGGAAGATCAGTTTTTATAGAAAGAATCAGACCAGCTGTCCTCTATTATTTCCATGAACAATGGGACTGCACTGTCAAAGATGGGTGGATTTCAAGAAAACTATTATCTCTGGTAAAGTTCTAATTCTGTGGGATAGCTTGGCTTCTCATATTTTTTTTTCTTTCATGATGACTTTTAGGATGGCAACCTTTGTGACTAAACATGATAAAAATGAGAAACTAACATGATAACCTCTCATGCACTCTGTATTGTAACCTAGAACTTGGGCTCTATTCGAGGCTCCATCTAAATCATGAAATAAATTGGAAGTCCAAAATGTTTCCAAAAGACATATCTTTTGTAATCTTAAAAAATGCATTGCAATGAATATTGTACATGAAGGTTAGAGGTATATATGAATACGACCATAGTGCATAGCCATTTGTTAAATGAATAGTTCAGAAGGGTGAGAAAGGAAGCAGCTAGGCCATGCCATGCCCTGCATTATTAGGAGATTTATATAATTCTTATGACACCCTAAGAGGAAAGAATTATTATTTACAATCACTGAGGCTCACACAGGGTAATTAATTTGCCCATAGCAGGTATCAGAGCAGAAACTCAAATCTAGATCTGTCCGACTCTAAGACTGTGGCCCATATTCCAATTTTACCAACCTCTGTTCCTGACCGTGCAGTGTTGTGCCAAGGTACACCAAAGCCACATTATACATGTGACCATCTTTCTATTGGATCAATTCCATTTGGTGGTAATTTTAAATGTCATTTTATATTAATTATATATAATATGGATGTGGTAAGGAGTGAACTGTGAAATTTGAATGACTTTAAATTAAATTCATATATGGAATTTGGAAGACATTTCATTCTTGAAGCAGACTATTTCAAGCAGTGTTTCCAGATTCTTGAAACTATGTACTTCTCTCTTCTTCCAGAAGAATTCCTTAAGTAGAAAAGTTTGAGAGGCTAAGACCTATCATGTGAAACCACCCTGGGTTTATTTGTCTAGGGTTGAAGTCCTTGGTCAAGCTGGATTTGAGCAGTCAATACTGGGGTCTATGGAAAGTCGAAACCTGGAAACACTTGACCTCTGATTGTAAAGAGTAACTCTTTTATTTTGCAGGAGGCCATTATTGAAAACCGAGCCCTGTGGATGATAATCAAAAGATGTTTTGGCTATCGATCAAAAAGCCAATATCGAATATGGCAGAGGACCTTGGCAAATGACCCCAGTTGGCCCCCATTACACCAAACCTCCTATTCTGACCTGCCAGGGTGTGGCAGGGGAGTGTCTTACAGCAATCCAGTGTTTGAGAGCAACGAGGAACAACTTTGAGGGCAATGGGATACCCACGTTGATAAAATATAGAAACAATGACAAAGGGATCAGTTTCAGTGATTTTTAAGCAATGAGACTCTTACAGTATCAGCGGGAGTTTTTGGAATCAAAAACCTATTCAATCATGGTGACAAATTAAAGTCTGTTTGATAAAATACTTTCTGCAGAGAAGAACACTGCCCCAGAAGAGTGCTTTCCTCTTGGCTTCTGAAAGTGTTAGAAGTGTTCAGTGAATCAAGAATGGAACAAGGATGGCAAAGGGCCAAGAGACTGGAGGGTAAAGATGTATTCTTTCTTCTTAAATGATATATTTTTAAAATAAGTTGAGGGAAAGTAGCACTATGTATAGTCATAGAATTGTAATATGTTAAAGATCATTTTTGAATTCTTATTTCATTGATAGAAAAAGGAAAATGTGGAAATCATCACACCAATCTTCACTGTCTAGTTTACTTTCCCTTGTAGTGCTTTTCAGATATGAGACATTTTCTTCTACTTCCAGCCTTCCCCTATTTATTAGTAAATTCAGGCTAAGCTGATGCTGCAGTAACAAACAACTCCCATATCTCTGTGGCTTAACACACTAGAATTTTCTTGGTCCAGGTGACTCTTTAGAATAGCTCTCCTCAGAGTGGTGACTGCTTCAATCTGATGACTCCACTGACTCAACAGTAGGACCCCATGTTTACTGTGATAGGGGAAGGAAGAGACTGAAGATGATAACACAAGGGCTCTTTACTGCTTCACCCCAAAAGCGGCATATATCTTTTCTACCACTTTCCTCTCATTAACCAGGGATTAGCAAAGAACCTGGGGAGTATAGTCTCCTGTATTTAGGGCTGGCTTTGTGGGCATATGACCTGTATTGTCAGTCACACAGGGCTCATGCTTCAAAGTACCTCATGTATGGTTTAATGCTCTGCTGTTGCCATCTTGAAATTTTTAATTTTTGAATGAAGGTGCCTACATTTTCATTTTGCACTGGGCCCCACAAATTATGTCATTGGTTCTGCTTGTATTCATGGGAAAGGAAGGAAAGTAGCACATATCAAAGAGCCCTGGTAGGGTCCATTACACTACATCTCCTGACCCTATGAACTTATTCTGTGTTTTAAGAAACCTTTATCTCACCTGCTAACTCTAGAAATTTTCACTCCTCTGCTCTATTGCTTTTGAGAAAAGTTACTCTTGTGCTACAATGTAATATGCTATCAAATAACCTACACATTTCTTAAGTTTGAGGCTTCAGTGTTCAGAAAATGAAAATTTCCCTTATTCCATCACTACTAGGTTTGGTTATATTGGATTCATTCAGCATAGAAAATACCCATGTTACTGTTAGTTTAGCAGACAACACTGAATTATAAGAGGACATCCACAAATACTATTTTTAAAGCAAATGTAAAATTTTCATTATGAACATCAAATCCTAGGTGAATGTTCTGGGAAGGGGTGAGTGTCCTGGCCCAGGATAAGTGGCTGGCTTTGCTTCTTATCAATAGCATCTGCAGTCATTCTCTTCCCTGGCTGAACTCCTGAGCATTGTTTGTGGCTCTGTGACTGCGAGTAATTCTAGGAACATGGTGTTTTCCATCCATGAAGGTACCTAGGTACTTCTGGTTTTAAAGTAGGGTGTGAAGAATCATTAAAATATGCTGCAGAATCATTGTCTTCCTTGGTACAGAAAGAAATGTTTCCTTTTACAAAGTCAGTCTCAGTAGCTATGTGACAACTCTGGAAAGTTTTTCTAAAACTTACAGTTTTTCTCATTTTTCAGAAGTGGAGGGCTGTGGACAGGGCAAGCTGGAGATGGTCTACAACATAGTGACGAGCAAGAACAGCGTGCACAGTTCATAATTAGGAGAGCTCTCGCCAAGTGTTGTCACCTCCACTAGCTCATTTGAATTACACAATTCTCTCAGACTCAAACAAGGAAGGGCTTATTATCCCCACCTTACAGATGAGAAAACTGAGACCCGGGCCTCAGACATAATCTCCTGAGCAAATCTTCTGTGGCTTCCAAATGCTTCCTTATTACAAAGCTCCAGCAGGACCGGGTACTTAGTGTGATCGCACAGGTAAACAAAGAACGGGTTTCTTATTTGCTAGATGGAAGGAAGCAACTCCATACTAATATGAGAGCCTTTAATTCAAATGAATTCCAGGCATCCTGCCAGGCTTCAGCTAGAGGTATGTTCAAAACAAAACAAACCACAACCCCTGAGTGTCTGTCTTTCTGAGACTGAGTTGCTTTTGCCTTGATTCTAAGTAATTCCATCCTCAGCAATTTGCACATGACTGATTGGGAACAGGGATGGAGGACTCTGGTCTCCACCAGCCAAACAGTCCTAAAATCTTTGCCAAAAGGAGCTGATTCTGAAGACTGTACTTAAGACTAATTATATTTTAGAGGCAGTAACTGAAGGAGAAGGAAGTGCTTAGTCTGGAAAAATGGAGTACGGGAATGTGAGAATTGTATTTAAATCCTTGAAGGGTTGTTGTGGGAAGGTTCTGACCTGTGCCAGATGGCATGACCAGTGAATAAACAGCGCAATGGGAATGACTTCAGGCTGACACACTGCCCTAACAGCACAATGGAAGTGGAAACTAGTGACTTCATGAGGTGTACACTCTGTGATACTGGAAATGTAAGTAGATATTCAAAGACCAATTGCAGAAGGAAGTCAAGTGTCAGATGAAACTCAACTACCTTCAAGATCCCTTTCAGGCTAGATATGCTCAGTGTCTCAGTCTTACACTGTGATGTAAACCATTTATTACTGCTTCCCACACAGAGTATCAGACTGATGATACTTGTGTGGAGATGGGCTGGGGAGAGGGCTCCCTTTCCTGTGAGATCCCATGGTGTGGACAAATAGATTTGACTGCTCTGTAGCTTGGAAGGTGGCTTCTAATGGGGATAAGAGCCTAGAAAAGAAGTGTACGGTGAGGGATCCTAACTGCCAAACTGACAGCTGTGCAATTCTAATGTGTGCATTTGCTTAGAAAGAGGTGTTTGAAAAAATTGAAGAAAAGGACATCGGAGAATGTCCTAACCCAAAGGTAGAGCTACCAAATATGTTTTTCAGGGCAGGACTAGAAGAAGAAAAGAACACAGAGATCTGATTCAAATCATTTGAGAGGGTCTCCTGTATGTGCACCCCAAGATAAACAGCTGTTACCTACAGAAAAGAACCCTGATTCCAGGCTCTCCTCACTAAATATGTAATGACATGAGAATAGAAAGATGCCTGTGCCACGTGTCCTTATGTGCTCACAGAAGTGTGCATTTATCCACTTGCAGATGTGATGACTAGGAAAAGTGATTATTTATTCAGAGCCATGTATTTAGTTTATGCTATATAAATTATTCTGTACAAAAAAAGCAAGTAAAATCTATAATTCTGTTGTTCTAAAATCAGCTTCTCTCTTTTTCTGTAGTGATTTTATTCTAGCCAATAAAATGGTGTGTCTACTCTAGTAGTGCTGAATCAAAGCCACAACTTTACAAAGATCTAGTCATTTTTACAAAGTTTCAACACTGCAGATGCCATTATTCCTTGCTTTGTACAGAGGGTATTACGGTACACAAAATATTTTTATACACTCTCTCTCTCATTTAAGCATCATAATGATCTCAGGAGGAAGGCAAGGCTAGGATTGCTAACTTCTTGCTTTTGATGAGGTACCAAATCTTCCAAAAAGCTCACTAATTTGTCTAAGGGCACATGATGACTAAGTGGAAGTGCTGGAGCTAGATTCAGAGGCAGGAGCTCTGTCTGCGAGTTCCCTGCTGTGTCACTCTCCCTCATTGTTTGCCCTGGATGAAATATCTGTAGCGCTGAAAAACAAGAAGGTAAGCAAGGCGACCATCCAAAGAATTGCCATCACAAGTATAATTTCCTCCAAAAAGAGTTTTAGTTTTCACATACATTCCTTTGAATCTGACCATCAATCACGGAAGAGATCAACTCCCACAGTGGAGAGAGTAAAATCATAAAATCAGAGTCCTATGAGCCTATTTCATGCTATTTCATGTGGTCAGATAAAGTTCTGGGTTCTGACTTCAGTCTCCAGAAGTAGAAAACTATATCCCTGCTTGGACTTTGCTCAGCTCCTGTTTGTACAATTTTTTTAGGGTCATATAGAATCTCTCTTGGTCTGAACTATCCTCACTTCTTTATGTATAAAAAGCTTGAAAATTGCTGCCACACGTTGTTCTGTCTGCCCTTTGGTTTCCATTAGACTTGTTAAAATGACCCTCCAAACTTTATCAACAAAATGACTTTTTTCAAAATTGAACAAACATACAAATAACAACAAAACATACTTCTCCTGGACTTGTTGAGAGAGCCTTGGCCTTCTCCAATTCACCCAGCTTGTTCCTTCCTCAGGAAGACTGCATCTGCCATTCTTTCTGCCTTGAATGCTCTTCCCACCCCCACCACTTCACCAACCCCCCCACCCTCACGGCTGACTTCCTCTCCTTCAGGTTTTAGCTCATTTGTCCCTTCTTCAAAGATGACTTCCCTGACTACTTTACCTAATGGTGTCTTTGCCCCACTATCTGGGTTTACTTTCTACATAGCACTTGGCCTACACTTCAGGTGATTGAGTTTGAAAAAATACTACTGGTTCAAGATCACACATCTAGAAATGGGAGGCCCGAGTCTAACATCTAAGTCCACTGACTTCCAAATCAAAGCCCTTCATGTTCTTTGTACCCAGTCATATATTGCTAATCAAATTAGCTAATCCACTGAGGAGAAGAATGTAGGACATTGTGGAACACTGTCCATGGTAGATTGAAGAGCACTCAAAGACTTGTCCAGATTCTCCCAGTCTATTTCCTTTCTGTCTCGTCTCGACTCTCTTTATTGAGAGTTTCAACTTCGTGAAGAGTCTGACAAAGCACTGGCCTCTGGTAAAAGCTTCACACTCTGTTGAGTTTAAAGTTGTAAATGAGGGTGACTATGCTGCTGAAAGCTCTCACATATGTCGCGTGTCATATGCACTGCACAGGTCAAAGGGGCACCATTCATATTATGTTGCAAGCCAAAAATAATGGCTCTGTGTGATAACAAGAAGGCTTCGTGGGTGAAGACTTTTACTTTAGTAGCCACAAACATGGTTATGCAAGAGGAGTCCCACCTGTCCCCCCTCCAATCAGTTTCTAAATCCCTGCACTCTTTCTTGGCAGTGTCTCTCATGCAGACCCTCCTCTCCAAGACTCTAGCCACCACTTGTATGAATAAAGAGCCTCTTAACTACTCTCCCTGATTGAGCTCTTTCTTTTATCTTTGCTTCTCAGAGTCCTTATGAATTCTATTACCCAACTCTGATCATTTCACATCTGTGGTCAGAAACTCTTCATAGTCTAAATTATCTACCAAATAAAGCAGAGATTGCTTAGTAGGAAATTCAAGGCCATTTGCACTGGCCACATCTGACCTCCTTTCAGACATTTCTCCTTGTACTTAGTAATGCAACTATTATTCCCAGCATTCAGTAACTACTGGTTCCCAGCATACAGTAACTTACTTTCTCACATCAATACCTTTGTTCATGCTGTTTTCTCTTTGGGGGCATCAATAATTCTTATTCTTATCTCCACACATCAAAACCCCATGCATTTCTCAAGATCCAATTAGTATGTCACCTAATCTGCCAAGCCAGAAAGGAGATCTCTTTTCTGCACACGCATCACACTCTACATATCCAGTCTCTGTGTGGCATGTGGCTCTTTTTATCTTATATTATGATCCTGTAGTATTTAACCTTCTTCCAACTCCTATGCAACCCCACTTTAACTAGAAAGCACATTCTCAGGGTAGAGACCAAGCCTGATTCATTTCATCTTCCCACTCTGCACCTAGCACAGGGCCACAGTTGGGGCTCAGCAAGCAGCTGTGGCTTGATTGAATAAAAAAATACATATAATCACTGGGACATTTTGTTGATTTACTTCTCCTCTTTTGTCTGTGAACATCTGTTTTCCACCCAGTACAAAGAGTTTAACTAAAACAATAGGACTATGAATAAAAACAACCAAAAGTACAAAGTATAGTGATTCCAATGTTGCACTTAATGAGTTTGGCTGTCCATTTACACAGTGGGCGTGTGGAGGTGGGCTGTGATAATTGGAGGGTTTGGGTATATACTACAAAGACTATCACAATATGTAGAGGGCTTTGATGCTTATTTGCACATGAATGCAAAGACTCTTCTAGGAGGATACTTAACCCAAGGGAAGAGAGAAACGAGGCAAATAAACTTGTTTAAAACCAAACAGTTAATTTTAGGGAACAGAGAAAAAATTTGAATGTGTATTTTTTGAACTGTTCTCTGATTTCACTCTACTTTAGGAAATTTTGCAAGGGCCTGAGAAAAAGAAACCCATGATAAAATGATGGAGAGAGAGAGAGAGAGAGAGAGCGCGAGAGAGAGAGAGAGCGAGAGAGAGAGGGAGGGGGAGAGAGAGAAACACTGTGTGGTCTGTGTCAGAGTGTAATAAAAGCAGGACAAAGAGAGTCTACCTGTGGTCTCTATCTCCTGGCAGGCGGGTGACTGTGGGAGCACAGGTAGAAGATGCGTGTTGGTAGTGGCTGATGGTATGACACACAGACACGTAGGTGACATAAACAGTCTGAGCATGTCTCCAAATGGCTAAAGGAGATAAAAGGTGGTTAAAAGAGATTGAGAATAAACAGGAATGACACCGAGTGGCATGCAATTATAGAGGACTGGGGTACCCTGCAACCAATTTCAAGGTCAGGCAAGAAGACCCAAAGAATCCTTATGATAGTAGAAATCATCTCAGAGTGCTGATCTGTGACTTGTACAGCTAGCACAGGTTGCAGGAGGGAAGAACACGTTGTAACCAGGAGTCCTGCTTGCAGCATTCTGTGGACCTTCTTAATGACTCAAGAGGGACTTCAGAGTGGAGTGGCTTCTGTGATCCTGTTTTTGACCACTGTCCCAGGTTTATGTGACCAGGGAAACATAGGTTATAAAGATAAGAAAGATATCTCCCCATTAGGTGAATACCCATTTGATGAAAGTTCATGAAGAAACACTTAGTGGGACAACACTTTGAGAAAGCAGCACAGAGCCCCAGGCCATTCTGTGTACCTGGTCTGCTTGGGAACTGAGCAAAGCAAGTACAAGATAAGGTGATGCCACAGCATGCTGGATGCTCTTTCCTGAAAGCTCAGCCAGTTTTCTTTTGACTCAGCCAAAGCGTTAGCCTTGAGAATTCGATAAAGGCTTGAATAGCCTCAAGAATTCAGCTAATTAGAAACTGGTTAGATCTGTTGACAATTTTGTAGATTTGGATCCTCCCTATGTGGGTCCTGGAATCTGATTTGGTCTGGATGCCAAGAGTCATATTTGGGAAAGGACAAATCTTTGTATCTGCCCACATCTCACCTTAGCACGGCAGACGGGATGTTTTACAGGTGTCAGAGTGGGTGGCTCAGGCCAGCAGGAGGCTGGGCCTGCACCTGGAGCCTGTGTGAGGGCAGATACAAAGTGACATTTAGGGGCAAAGGAACAGCCACACTAGCTAAAGTCATGGGCTCTCGATCGGTACCCCATGCCTGACCACGTCATCAGGAGCCATACAGCACTTTGTTAGGTAAAGTAAATCTCAAAATTGTCTCTATTGGTCAATGGCATATGGCAGTTAAGAGTATACATTTAGGAGTCAGATAGGTCTGAGCTCTAATCCAGACTTCTCTGATTTGCGATTTTGAGTAAATTAGTCACTATGTTTATATCTTAATTTCCTTGGTTATTGGCATGAGAATATTATTTATTACCTCATGCACAACTACAAAAATCAAAGGAGAATAAATGTGGCACATAATTTCTTTTCCTATATCTCTCAAGCTTTAGGGAGGATTCTTAAATCTTGGCCTTGCACATAGCATAGCTATTTAATGTGTTATGTGAATCAGTAAAGTAGTAAATAAATGAACACATACATGAAGAATGAATGAACTAATGAATGTACTACATGCTTCTAGAAATTGAATAAATATAATTCTATTTTAATTAAAATGTAATTAACTATGATTTACTTAGTATTTGAAATTATTCTTTATTTAGTTAATCTGTATATTCTTATTTATTTAAAATAAGATACAGAGTGACCTACCCCTAGCCTGTGTTTACAGAATCAATTAGTGCCACTTAGAATGAATCTACTTTCTTCTCAGACTTCATTTTGCAGCCTTTCTTGTCTTATCTGCGTATTATGAAGAATTGCTTTATAAATTGGCCCTTCTTGAATGATTTCCAAGAGGTAGTGTTTAGTTGGTCTTTTTGCTATTGCATCACGTTAGCCCATCTCCATGGGGAATAGTCCACAGCACTTCATACGCTTCTTTCTGGAATGATTCTCAAAGTTGACCCATCATGAAAATCCCTAAGGAGCTTATTAGAAATAAAAGTCCAAGGTCAAACCTCAGGCATAATCGGAATCTCTAGGGTAGGTCCTGGGAAGTTGTAACTTTTCAAGCTCTCCAGGAGATTCTGATGATAAATCAGGTTTAGGAACTATAATCCCAAAAGAATAACAGATTATTTTCCTAAATGTGTTATCTTGCATTGTTCCTATAAAGACTCTTCTACCAACTATTGCAGTGTTGACAGAACATTTTGTGGTATATTTCCTATGCATTCTCTACTTCATATTATAAAAGCTGTCCCTGGTGGAAAGAAACTCTGGTGGGAAGAAATCCTTTTGTAATAATATAGACTTCTATCCCTTGATGCGAGCCCATTTATTCCTGTTCGATGTTAGAGCTCTAAGTACTGCATTCTTGAGAAAACAATCACCTGCTGGCTAAGTTCAATGGGGAAAATATTGCCACCAACCAAAGGGAAAATATATAGAATGGTGCTTAATATCTCATATTCTTGAAGCTAGTTAAAAATTTTTGCAAAACAAAGCAAAGCAAAACAAAACAAAATAAAAACACCACTCCTTAAGATATTCAATCTAGTTCATCCTTCAGATAAAAAAAAAGAAAGAAAGAAAAGAAAAGAAGAGAAGAGAAGAGAAGAGAAGAGAAGAGAAGAGAAGAGAAGAGAAGAGAAGAGAAGAAAAGGAAAAGAAAAGAAAAGAAAAGAAAAGAAAAGAAAAGAAAAGAAAAGAAAAGAAAAGAAAAGAAAAGAAAAGAAAAGAAAAGAAAAAAGAAAAACTGATTCTGGACCATGTTCAGGTCTGAATATCTTAAAAGAACCCCCATCTCTCCAACTGGGCTAGATCATCTGGAATTGATTAGTAAGAAATCGACTAGCTTCAGGACATCAATTTAGAGGTTTATATTTTTCTTAGGATAGATCTTGCGATCCAGCTCACTCTGGAATACCTAAATCCATTCCTTATCTTTGTAATCATCCCACCTCACCCCAGTTATTTTTCTTCCTGGGGAGGCCTCTTGAGTTGACAAATGTAATTGAACCCCTGTTCTTAGAGCAGAAGCAACGTCAGTTTTAGAAATGCCTTCCCCTTTCTGTTCAGCATCCTTTACTGGGCTCAACGGTCATCAGCATTTTCAATAGCAGTGAGGAGAGCAGAGATGTAAGTTTAGTGTTCACCAAGGTATTGATCTGATAGTACTGGGGCATTTATTTATTTATTTATTTATTTATTTATTTATTTATTTATTTATTTATTGCCATTAGTCAGACTCCAGTTGATTACTTACCTGACGCACATAGTTAATACCTGAGTCATTTTTGCTGGCATTTACTAAGTGTTCAGCCCAAAAGCCATACAGCCGGCAGTCTAGGTAGATTTGTTCTTGTGGACAGTCATCTGGAAAGTCTTCTAAAATATTAAATTAAACAGACATTCTGTTTCTATACAGCTACTAAATACACAGAGTACTGTGGCAGTACGGTATAACCTTTGGCAAGCCGAAAGTCCTTGACAATAGTCAACACATTTCCAGCAGCATGAAATGAGCTATTGAATTCTCCTGGAATAATCTTAATATCTTAAGCAGACAGAATGTTAAACAAAATTCAGGGTGGTTGTATGGAAAATTTTAAATTAAGGAGAGAAGAAATTAGAGGCTTTGAAGTGAGAGAAATGAGTAAAGGCCAGGTAAGAGAAGGTAAGATGAAATCTGCTTATATAGCAGGCGGTTTCTCTTTCCCTCCCCACCCCCCAAAAATGGGTTTATGGTGCCTACATAGATCTAGCGGGGGGAGTATATAAATTTTAGAAACACTTAGTTCTTTTCTAAAAGGGATTTCCCAGAAGCAGACACTGAGACATGGATTTATGAGCAAATATTTTATAAAGAAAGTGTTCCTAGGAGAAATTGGTAAGAAAGTAGAAGATGAGACAAATAAAACTGTGATTCCGGGAAGGCTTAACCTCAACCAGGGAGCTTTGGAATGTAAACTCTACCTCAGTGTCCCAACTCTTGGCAAGGAAGAAGTGCTTCAGACTCCAGTTTTAGTCATTGTCTCAAGGCTGCTTGGGCAGGGTGAGCATGGGGAGGGAACTCCAGGCACCTTTGGGCCTTTGTCAGGATGGGTAAAGGACTCAGGGGCAATTCTCTGCAGAGTCACAGGTATAGGCTGTTAGAAGAAAACACACAAATGCCTATGGAAGCATCAAAGGCATCCAAAGGGATTTGAACAGACTACAGACAATATCTGCTATAATTCTATTTTCCACTCTGCCACGAACCTCCTAAAGGAAAATTCTGTAAACATCCACCTAATCTGAAAAATGGAATATTGTTATAAAGATTCGCTTGATCATTTTATGATCAAGACCATGAAGCACTTAAGTTCTGATACTTTACTCCTGTGAGGGCCATGGAAGAGCTAGCTCAGCTACTTAACTTGTGGCTTTGACCCTATGGAGGGCAGCCAGAGGGGCAGCCATGCCTAGAATAGGAACAGAAATGAGACCTCCAGGAAAAAGCCATTGACAGAAGAGGGCAGCCTTCTCATTGAGCAGGAGTCACTGTAAGTGGGTGAGGTGGAATAGTACTTTCCTTTTGCTTCACATGCTCTAATCAGAAGTCCCCAGGATTCCTTGTTTGCTATTACCAGTTCAGATATTTCAACAATCAACTACTTTCAAATATCATAACTTCTGCCAACAGATTCTGAATCATCCAGTTTCTATAGAAGGAAAACACCTCAGAAGATCTGGGTAAGCAATAAATAGTTTACGTATCTGTGACCAGCCAACTTTGAATCTGTCAATGAGAGATGAGCTTGTCAAAGCCCTTATGTAATATGGGTCACAAAAGCAACTGGAGGACAGTAGATAACACAGAAGATTTAGAATCAAGGGCACAGCTTCCATAGCCTGAGATCAAAGGCAAGGTTCTAACCTCATTCATCACTGGATTCTCCTCTTAGGACCTAGAACAGCACTTTGCATACAGCAACGTTCACACTTTTAGGCAGAATTGAACTGAAGAAAGCTGAAGAGGATGGTGAGCTACTATGACCCCTTCAAAGGACGCTTTCTACCAACCTATAAAATCTAATTCCTTAGCGAGACAATTCAGATTTACATTCCCTGGCTCCAATTTAGTCGTCAAATTTTTTCTTCCAAGGCTCTTCTTCAAAAAGAGTGAAACAAAGTGCACAGTGCAAGCTGAGATATTTTTTGCGTGATAAGTGCAAAGTTTAGTTCACAGTTGAAATACATTACTCAATTTGAATACTATCTTTGACATTAAAATTTATTTTTCTTTTCAAATTTTAAATTGTTTTAAAACTAAAGAGTGGGTCAAGAAAATAAAATGTTATATCAGTAGAACAGTTTGATAATTGTCCAAATTTCACCTTTTGCAGCTATTTTGATTTTATTAAAATTCATTTATTAGTTACTACAATGTTACTATTAATTACAAAGTATGTATTTTTCTCCTTTTCTAAAAATATATTAATATAATTAAAAGTATTAATTGATTACTTTTTTATGCACAATAATATTTTCCACTGTTATTTTTTAAATTCTTTTTACTATCATAATTATAGATACAAAATCCAGCAAAAGATCATTTTAGTACCTATGTATGTTTATCTTATAGCCTGTGTTGTTATTCATTTCATTTCACAAATTGAAAAACATTTGTCATACAAAGGAAGAGGTATAAAGAATGATCTGCTCTGGGTGTCAAATATGCCATACCATTCCTCTCTACCTCAAGTCCTATAACTTTGTCCTTTGAGTACATGCTTTAGGCATGCTGGCTTTCTTCCTTGCCAGTGTTTGGATACTTAATATTTTCTTTACCTGAAACCCTGCTTTGCTCAGGGAGCCACATGCCTTAGCTCTCATGTCACCTCGTCAGCAGTATCTTCCTCAGCTACCTTATTTAAAACGTAACTCCACATCCCCTCTGACCTCCCAACCCCCTAACTCCTGACCCCTGCCAGCATCACCTATTTGATCCCCAACCTTACTTCTCTCCGAGGCAATATTACTATCTGCCCAACTGTAAAATTTCACTTGTTCTATCAGTCTTTCCTCACTGAAATGTCACTTCCATGGGGTGAGTTCCAATGTCTGCCTTGATCATTGCTGTCTTCCCAACGTCTTCAAAAGTCCCTTACAGAAAGTAAATGCTCAATAAGTATCTGTTCAACAAATTAATAAAGAATTATAAAATGAAGGAATTGGATCAGATAAGGGGTAAGTAAATCTGATGTAAATATAATTTTATACACACATGAATATGTGTATTATTCTTGGGAGAAGAATATCTACAAAGTTTGCCAGACGCTCAAAGTTCTTTGTGATCCATAAAGGTAAATAAGCCGCTGGACTATACACCTCTGTTAAGACCTTTAAGCTGCTGGATTCTGAGCCTCCCTCTTTTCTAGCTATTTCTCCACCTGTCCTCTCTGGCATGTTCTATATTTTCCCCTGTAGCAGAACTGTATTTTCATCTTTTTTTTCTTACTAGCCTGCGAACTCACAAAGGATTAGTGTGATTGTTGAGTGTGATCATATTCTTCACCCTTCAGTCCTAACCCTGGTCTGAGAGCTTAAAAGTTATTTGCTGAATGAATTAAAAGGACGTGAGGAAACTGAAGAGTAATGAGAAGATCCCTTTTCATTGTTTGGGCTCTTTTTTGTCTCCAGAAAAGATAGATTTTACTTTTACTCATCTAAGTTTTGACACATTCACCAAATTCTCAATTTGTTTATCTCCTAAGTAGAACATACTATAAAGAGTGGGAAAAGACAAACTATGCCTTCACCTTGAATAGTCCCTATTTGTGTTTCCTAAAGAGTGATCCCTCTGCTTTGTTTTGATCTGTAGAAAATGTGTGGATTGTTTTGGTGTAGTGATGATTAGGGCTAGAAGGGGTAGGGGTTGGTTGGCTCTGCCTATAAACAGATTGAGTACATTAAAGAGTAGACATTTGCCCACATCTTTGAATACATATTTCAGACGGAGGATTAGTCATGTACTGAAATTCAAGTATTTTCCTAAACTGTGATTGATTCAAAGAGCTCTCAGAGTCACTTGATTATATATCATAGTCCACTCCACAATCTGTCACCCAATATTGGGGTCCCTCAGATATACTCTTTAGTTTGCCATCATCCAGGCCTTCTTCTTTTCCGCCTTGTAGTCACCTCTGCATGTTTTTGCCTCTTTCCCCAGACTCTGATCCTCTAAGGAGAAGGATCTACTCTGATCCATCTCTTTACCCCTCACTGAGATCATAGGACCTATGTGGAGAGACTGCTAGATGACCACAAAATTCATTTCCTCTTCCATCTACCACATAAGTGGACCACATTTCCTAGTAACCTTTGCAGCTAGGTGTGATCATCTGACTGAGTTCTAGCCTATCTTCTAGCACAAGTACATAGGATCTCTTCTAGGATTGGTCCATAGAAATTTCCATTGCTTATCCTTCATGTGATCCCCTTTTCATATAGTCATAACAGCTCAGAAGCCACATGTTGAAGATGGTGGAGACACAAAACGGAAGGACCCTTGACCTCTGAATCACTGCTTGAAGAATACCTCCCTCCCCTTGTCAAAGGTATTCAAAAAGAGTCAGGAGGCTTTGGCTAGAAATAGATGATGAAAGTTTATTCAAGGATCTTAGGATTTTCAAACCAGAAACACAATAGGGCAGTTTTCTGAAAGAGGAAGAAAAGTGCATTCTTGAGAAGCATCATTTCTGCATTCTTAGCCCCTAGATTGGTCCAAGATGGTTTTCATCAGATGTCCAATAGTATTCATCAGATGTTCCATGGTGTAGACAATGGGCCATTTTCTTTTTGAGGTCATTCAGATGATTAATTGATGGTTTGATGTATGTCCAGACATTAACACATAACACAGTGATGTACATCCAGGTATTAATGTAGGACTGGAAAGTGCAAAAGTTTAAGTTTCCAGTATTAGTTAAAACAAAAAATAAACACTCCCTTGTGTCTCAGCCCACTTGATGTTAATAATTTAGCAGCTTGACCATAGTGACTCAGTTTTATTTTTCACTCTACTTTTCACCCTTCTCCGCTGCTCCACCAGTGCCCTCCCAACAATCACAACTTAGACCCACATTTCTATGTTAAATCTCTGAAAATTGTTATTGTTTATTGTTGGTATAGCAGTCAGCTTACCTTACCTACACAGTCTTGCCCATGTAGATGTTCAGCAATATTTGTGAAATAGATATCTCTAGTAAGGCTTCAGTGGTCAGTAAAGAAATTGCCAATAGAGCTTTGAAATCTAGATAGACATGCAAATCTGAATTAGTTTCTCCTTTATGTCAAGGGGAAGTGGGAATAGGGAATCTTTCCCTGCCAAGTAGGAGAGTTAGGCATGGTTCAAATACATTCCACCAAGTCTCTTGCCTTTTTATTTATTAGTCTCTTGGACTAGAGGTAGAGATATGCCCCTTTTTCCTAATCTACATAATCCCCCGCTTCCCATTCTTTACCTCTTCAGGATCAGAGCAGAGTTCTAGAGAAATTATAGCAGGAGAGGTCGTATTTCCTGGTGGAAATAAACTAGACTAGAGATGGGAGACCCAGCTCTGAGTCCTGGATCTGCCATTATTTTGCTGTGCAGCTTTGAGCGAACCTCTGTTCTATCTTTGTTTCTTTTTTGTTTTCTGGAAATTGTGTTTTGAGTCAGAGATTGTGGGGGTTGATGAGATGCTCTCTCAACCATTTACTTCGTCTAACTCACTCTGGATGGGAAAGGCCTTAAAGTTCTAAGACTTGGTCTGTGGAGGGATTATAAATTCTTCAGAATACTGGTGGGCGTTAGCAGGGTTAGGGATGAAGGAGGGAGTGAATCAGACTTTAATCCAGTCCTTAGTAAATTCACAGCCTGGAGGAAGCCACTCCCACCAAAAGGCTGAGGCTGCTTCTCCCACACGACACCCTTTCATCTTCCTCCCCGACTCCTGCTCCTAAGATTACTTCCCTGCTACATACATAAACACTATAGGTGACTCTTCTATGGGGGGATGGGGGTGGGAGGTGCCTTCAAGGGCCTGGCTAAGGCAGAGAGGTGTGATTGGCTCTATCTTGCATAAAGGCATCTGACACTAGATCCTTTAAGCTTTAGAATCTGTTGCAGATCCTCCAGGAGGTAGGCTTTAAAGCAGAAGTGATTATTTTCTCCAGGAAGCATGTCCTCTGGTGGCTAAAGCAAGGGTTTAGCATTTACAGACCCTCAAGATTATCTAATACAAACTTCAAACTGATGACTTAATTATCTCTATGGCGAATAGGCCAGATTCAGTATACACACCTCTGGCACCCAGAAGCTCATTATCTCAATGGCATTTGTGAACTGTTGTGATTATTAGAAGATTTTATGTTGAACTGAAAGAATGTTTATTAGTAGGAAGAAGCTGAGGTCTCAGGTCTTGGCTAGTAGAGAGTCCTTTTGCCACATACAAAGTCAATATACATATCAGCCAAAGAATGGATCAACCAATTTGACTTGGTTTACAAGCTCATTATGTCTGGGCGCATCTCAGTTTACATTCCAACTCATGGCTCAACATTCCTCCTCTTTCTTCTATCCTCTTATTCTTATTTTCTCTTGAAACCCCCAATACTCCTAAATTTCTCACCCTTCTTGAGCCTTTTCATATATTCCATTCTCTTCTCTTGCCTAGAGTGTGCTCACCATTCCTTCCACCTGGTTAACTTCTCATCTTTGGGATGTTAGCATAAATGTCACTTCTTTTAGGAAGCTCTTCTTATCCTGTTAAGTTTGAGTTCGATGTCCTTTTATTTAAGAAGCTGTTTACTTATCTGTCTCTCCCAGATAACTGTAAACTCCCCGCCACCCTCCCCCCTCCCCCTGTAGTGACTCTCCTTTTCACTACTAAATCCAAAGAGCCTAGCATAGTATCTGGAACATCTGCTGTTCGAGATATAATCGCTGAATAAAAAGTTAATCAAAGTTTCTGTGAATGTTATATTTTGTATCTTTGGGCTATAAGTAACAGAAACTGCAAATGACAGTGGCTTTATTAAAAACAATTATTGTGTACTTAATAAAACTTAATAAAATGTGCAGAGCTAGATAGTCCCAGGCTTATGTCCATGGCTCAGTGGTGTCCAAATCTAAGCTCTTTTATCTTTTTCTCTACTATCATTAACATGGTGATTTTCATCCCCCTCATGATCTAAAGATGACTGTCATGCTCCAAATATTTCATTACCACACATCACTTTTAAAGAAAGGAAGAAAAGGTAAAATAGGAAAAAAGTTCTCTCTTTCATCAACAGGATAATCTTTCCCAGAAGACCCCTACCCCAGCTATCTTTCCTCTTTGTATTTTATTGTTGAGAACTGAATAACATGCCCACTCTTAGTCAAATCATGACTCATCTTTGGTGCTTTTATCTTAAGTCATTCTGCCTGGACAAAATAAGTATTCTTTTAGCAAAAATATTAGCGAGTAGTTGATTGGTAAGAAGTGAATGATGACAGCCTCTCAAGTCTTTAATTAGACTTTGCTAAAATCCAAGACTCTTATCTCCAAATCTGAGCTCTGCTTTGGATTGGTGCTACTTAAAATGAACATTTGTGATGGCATATATTTCTTTAGTTATGGGCACCTCAGTAGCTTCTCTGGCATGAAAAGCTATAATTGTTTGTTTTTTTTCTCATCAAATACTTCCTTCTGAGCCGGAGAGCAAGTCGACCTGTCCTGAACTTTAAGGTGGGCATGGGCTCTCCTTCAAGGCAAACGATGACTGTGTTGGGCAGTTGAAAGAGACAGGTATCATCCTCCAGTAGTCTCAGTTCCTAGTAAATTTTCCTCCATGGTCAAACTGGCAAGAATTTTTTTTTTCAATTTTATTTTATTTGTTTCAAGTATACAGTACATTGGTTTCAAAGTGGCAAGAATTTTGTTCAGTGAACTGGATGCAATAACATTGAACAAATTAACCAGCTCCTGAATGGATCACAGTATACCCATTTTTTGATAAAAATATCAAATTAAATAACCAATATAATGGTGATTATACAACTGTGGAAATTTAGATGACATCTTTAATCTTTAGCCTTCTTAGTTGTACCTCCCTCCACATACTTTACTTATCTGAAAACTTTTTGTAAATTAAAAAAGAAAAGTGAAAGGAATCAAATTATTATCATTATAGTTTACTATTTAAAAACTTGTGTCTTCTTGATTAGTGTTATGATTATGATGATAATGATTATCCACCTCTTATTGAGTGTGAAGGGAGCTATAGCAGATCTTTTACAAATATCATCTTAGATCCTCATAACTCTATAATTATTATTGACATAAAAAACCTAAAATTCAGATTTTAAGTTTTTTGTCCAAGGTCATCAGTAGAGCAGGGATTAGAATTTAGATTTTTCTGATTCTAAAATGATTCCTATATCCTCAGTCATGATCCAACCTTTCTTCTTTCAATTCTCATTGTCACCCCCACTACGCTCATTACTTTTTCAAAGTCTATGGTGTTTTTATTAATTTCTCAGTAGTTAATCCTATTGTCATAGGGTTTTAGCAAACTAGTCATTATCATTTATTGGCTGAGATATTTACAGACAGCAAAGAAATGATCTGTCTTTCTAGTTCAACAGCTTAAGTCTGGAGGTACTCACATCTAGCTCAGCAAATAAATAGTAGAAAGAAAAAAAAAAAAAACAAGCAGATAGATTAACAGACCAATCCAGTGGCTGGGGAGAGTATTTCCTCTCTTTCTTTTGTTAGCCTAATAGGGGAGGTATGTGCTGAGAGAGTTTAAATACCCAAGAACTGCAATGACAAGCAGTGACTATTCTGAGTGCACATAAGCCTCAGTGGTTTTGACATTTCTCCCAAGGAAATAGGCAGGAGGTTCAGTTTAGATGGAGGAGAAAAGTAAGAAGGACCATCGGACTTTGCTCAACCAAGGAGAGGAGAATGAACTGGTGAGTCTTCCCTTGTTTTTATTACAGTCTTCTCAAAATTAACAGAAGCTGTGGGCAGGGAGTTGCTGGCTTTAGGATCTGGAGAAGTTTCAGTCTGGCAAGGCTCCTTGAGATCCCGAGGCACAGTTTTATAGTGGGGTAACCGTAGGAGCTGAAGAAGTGTGTCTTCTAGGTGATGGAGTTCTTGCCATCCTCATATGCACTGGACTGCTTGAAGCTTCCTCCTCAGACATTTTTCAGAGTAATTAGGTACATTCCCACCTGGTGCTCATTGAGGTGGTCTCTTTATCATCTGGATCTCCAAGTAATTGGACAAACTCAGGTGAAAACTGAAACAGTTTTTTTCCCTAATGTCTTTGGTGTGTCTGTATGACTTAGACTCAGTGTACTTTGGGCTGAAGTCATGCTAGGAGTATAGAGAGGTTTTAAGCACCAAGTACTGAAGAAGGAAGAGAGCGTGGCCTGGGATTGGGCACATTTTTTTTTAAGTTCTTATTTCTCCAATTTTTTCACTGCTGCCTCTTCCACCAAACATATATAAACCTTGAAAAATAATCATTGAGATCTCAAAAACTTCTACAGTGTCTACTTGGTGCTGACGAGTTTACTTTTATTATTTTATTTGATCCTCAGAGAACTCAGTGAAAAAATTAATCCTATTTCATAGAAAAGAAATCTGAAACCAGGGAGGTTAAGTAACAGACTGGGAATCTGGCTCATTCCTTCGACCTTCACACCTCAAGCTGTTTATACTGTAATAGTGTCTTTAGTTAGGCAATGAGAAAGTGAGACAAAGAAGGGGAATGGGACAGAGAAGGTGTCCTGGGGGGCAGAAAGGAATTCAGAGGATAGGGTTCATATATCAGAAGGGTGTCAGTTTCCTGCCCGGCCTCCCCAGTTCCTTATGAATTCTGTGGGAAATCCAGACCCGTCCTCTCTCTACTTACTTTTGTTTGTTAAACTAAGGAAAATAATTGATTTCATCTACAGCTGCATTGTCCAATGTGGCAACCCAGGCCACATATGGATTTTGAGCACTAGAAAACTAACTAGCTCGAAATAAAATGCATTGTAGTGTAAAATACACACAGGATTTCGAAGATTTAGTAAAAAGAAGGGTAAACTATTTCAATAATTTTTGTATTGGTTATACATTGAAATGGCAATGTTTTGGATTTGTTGGGTTAAACAAAATATATTATGAAAATTAATTTCACTTTCTTTTTTTTACTTCCTTAATGTGGCTGCTGGGAAATTTAAATTACGAATGTGGCTTACAGCAGTGGCTTGCATTATTGTATCACACTGCTATTGACAATGGTAAGGTGTTTTAAAATCTTCAGACTGAAGGGATTCAAAGAATGAAAATCTACTCACTTGTGTTCTCTGCCAAACGACACTGTGCCAGTTCTGATGTTTTTTTTCAACATGTAGATGGGTGTTCATAAAAATCTTTGTTTGCTCTTTATTTTTCTCTGATTAAGTGCTGGATTTATAAAGTTTATAGCCTAGTATTTTAATTCTTTTAATCACAGAGGGGGCTTGGGTATCAAAGCATTAAATAATAGGCCAGGCATCCTAGTTTTCTTTTTTGTTGGTGATCAAACACTTCTAGACACATCCACCAAAAGAACTCTATTAGGAATTCCACTTTGTTTCTATCATGTTGTCAGGGCATGCTGGGGAAGGGGAGACGGCAATAGATTTCTCCTTCATAAATCTTACTCAGGAGCTCGGGCAGAGCACAGATACAGATCCTATTCAGATGGTTTGAATATTCAGGGAGTTTGGCAGGCCTGGAGGGAACAGGGGTCACCTACATGCACTAGCAAAGAAGAAGCTCCAGGCAACTGCTGTCTTGCAAGTCAACAGGCCCAGTTGCTCTCAGGTCTTTAGAGTTTGAAAAGAAAGTGAAGCCAGATATCTATATGCTTATGTAAAATACCCTTATTATACATTTTGGAAACAATTTTTTTAAAAATTATCAGTAGGCTAAACTAAACCTGGGTATGGTCTTTTGGGGGCTGTCAGTCTATGACTTTTACAACCCTTTCCTACTTGTTTTTACTTTCTCAAAGGTTCTCCACGGCCCATTCTGATTTCTACCAGCATTCATCATTTCAAGTGAACAATCCTTTGTGATTATGTGAGATGGTTTGAAGTGAAAGCTATGCAGTATTTGAGTAAATAATAAATTCCTTCCATCAAATACCCACAAAGAACCTAAGCAGATGGAGTGGGCCTGTGAGATTATTTAAGTGTAGCTCGGGTCATTTTGCTGAGCTCAGCATGGGTATAAGGCATTGAACTAGCCTCCAGAGTTGAAGCTAGTTGTCATTCTTGTCTCCTGGTCTCTGGATCTAACTCCTCTAGGAGGGGTAACAGCTAATACTATGCCAGGAACGGTACTAGGCACTTGACAAACAGTATTTCATGTCACTCTCACAGCCTGTGTGATATAGACTCTCACTGTCCTGGCCCTTATTGTCCTTCCTCACTCGCACCCCCAACCCCATTCCCCCTCCCCCCCACTACTACCTAGCTCTAATAGTCTCCTTTTCGTTACGTGTCTTTTTTCTAAAAATTTGCCCTGCCTACATATTTCATCATCTTGTCCAAGCACAGTCAGCTTTTCTTATCTTTTCCTGAGGTCTTCTCAGGACCCACAGCTTCACTAATACCAAAAGATTCTTTACAACACCAGACCTTAAATGAGCATGGAGCCTTCGGGCTGTGTAGGTCAATGCCTAAGGGAACATGATTTGGCTTGGGTGGACTTGAGTTTGAATTGTGGTCTTCTTAGGCAAGTTATTTAACCTCTCAGAGTCACTTGTGAAATTTGATTAGTAATACCTACCATGAAGAATTGTGGTGAGGATTAAATGAGGTAATACGAACTTTCCAAAAATATCTTCCATAAGATAATATTGTTAATAAGTATTGTATAAAAAAATCTCCTTTTATCCCTAACAATTAGGTTTGAGAATCACTAGGTAATAATAGCAGGGCCTCTTAGAGCCTTTAATATAGTATTACAGTTCTTTCTGAATCTCTAAAAGGATCAAGACAGTGTGCTCCACTTATGTATGCATGAAATCTTTCATGTTTGTGTGTGTGAAGATTTTTTCATGACTACTGTTCCAGGAAAACACCATAAGAAAGTGTGAGTTCTCAATGTTTTCAATGAATGAAAGTTATTGGTATCATTATTACCCTTCTGGGAAAGAAAAAGAGGTCATATCTCTCAGCCAAGCACGTCTGGAGGCACACTGTGCTCATATCAGCCACTGTTTCGAGGTCATATCTGGCCACACTTGCTGTATTTATTTTTCAGAGATGTTCTTGGTTCTGCTTCTGAGAAAGAAATGCTGCTTTATTCATATCAGTTGCAAAGCCCAAGCATTCCATTGGTGCTCCCCCTCTGTACAGACACCCATTGACTGCATGCCAAAATTATGAGTGGGAGCAGCTCTCGAAGGCAAAATAGCCACCTGGTATGAAGAACACAGGCTTGATAGCAGAGCGCCTCACTTCATGATAACATTTTTTTTTTCTTTTCTCCTTGGAAAGAGTGGAAGAGACTTGGACTTTAAGACAGCATACCTAGGCTTTAGTCAAGGCTCCACTGCTAACTGAGTAGTGTGGGCACAATTTTGGACCTTGCTAGTTGTCTGAGAATGACATCACTTGCCCTTCCTGATTCACAAGTTTTGCAAGCGTCATTTACAAAATGGGAAAAGTGCTACAAAAATATAAAGGGTTTATTTATATGAGGGGAGTCCGGAGATATGATGTGTAATTTGAAAAGTGCAAGAATATACATATTAAGTAAAATTGATGTTGAGAATATTTCTTTCTTTGATTAAATTTGTATAATAATAATTGTTTGAAGTTTACCATTATAAAAACAAATAATATGTGGAGTTGGTAAGAAAAGTCAGGAACTTTGAATATCTGAATTATTTTAAACAATTTATATACTCCTCATCATCCATTAAAGAACAAATAAAAAAAAAAACCACTCAAAAGATGAAAATCAGAAATGAAAAAGTAAATCGTATTGGCTTTCTCCTGTCTTCAGTCAAATTTATATTAATAGCTTAGATGGAAGCAAAATAGCTAATTTTCAAATGACACCTCCCTATGAAGGAGAGATAACAATCCAGGTGACAGAATCAAGATTCAAAATGTTCTCTAGGCTGGATTGTAAGAGAGAAACTAGCAAAATGCAATGCATTGGGCCTAAGTACATTAGTACCCCTAATCTGTGTATTAGGCCTCAAGTTTTTAAGTTTTTATCAAAATACAAGGTAAGGGTATCAATGACTTGGGTTTAGTAGATATTTATGAAAAAGCAATTGAAGTGTTTTATTTAGTTATGACTGCATTTTAGTTGCCAATACGATATCACTGTAAAAAATTAGTCCTTGGATGTCTTAATAGAAGTCTGTTTTACAGAACAAAAGATATAATAGTTCTGCTATAATCTGTATTATGTAGAAAACCTCTTGGAAGTTTTATTTAATTCCAAGATTCATACAAGAAGTGTAGTGTATTTGAAGGAATATCTAGATATCACAAACAAGAGCTTATTTAAAAAACGTTGGGAATAGTTTCCTAAAGAACAATCATGATGGTTGTCTTCCAATAGTTGAGTGGCTGATATGAAGAAGAGAGTAGAGTTTGGAAGATTCCAGCCTAATTTATCTTCTTTATGGAAGAACTTTCTAACCATCTGTGGTGGCAGAATCTTAACATGACACCCCTCTAGTGAGCTTTGTCTTTGTATGACCCCCACCAGTTGAGGGGGACTATATGAGCTATAAGTCCTGTGATTATATTATGTTATATAACAAGAAGGGATTTTACAAATATAATCAATGGATTCAGATGAGTTCAACAAAAAGAAGACTGCCTGGGTGAGCCTGACCTAATTAGGTGATCCTAGAAAAGAGACTGGGCCCTTCCTGAAGTCAGAGAGGTTTAAAGAATGAGAAGGATTTGGTGCAAGGGAGATTGTCCATTACATGTTTGGAGATGGAAGGTTCAATGTGCAAGGAACCCTGAGCAGTCTCTGAGCACTGAGAACTGAGAGCAGCTTTTGGCTGACAACCAGCAAGAGAATGGGGACCTATGTCCTAAAGCTACAAGTGATGGAATCCTACCAAAAACCATGAGACCTTGAAAGAGATCCTTGGTCTCTAGAAGGAGCATAGCCAAGGTGACACTCTGATTTCAGTCTTGTGAGACGCTGAGTAGAGAACCCAGCTAATGAGACTCCTAACCCACAGATACTGTGAGATAATTAATTTGTGTTATTTTAAGCCTCTAAATTTGTTATGAAATAGTAGCACACTAATACACTATCATCACAGCTGTCCAACAAGAGAAGGCACAGCCCCATAAGTAAATGAGCAGCATGTCTTAATCGTACAAGAAATGCTCATCTGTGAAATATGGCATACAGATATTTTTTTGGAGAAGGTTTCTATCAAAACAATCTCTGAGACACCTCTCTTGTGTAATTATGCTTTTATTCCATGAATAAACTTCAACAGAATATACATGTGTTCCCATATCTTTGTTCTAGGGCAAATTCTGGTACCAGAAATGATCTTTACTATTCAAACCATGCATCTCATTGTTTTGAGATGCATGCATCATCCATATTTACTGCTCTCCCACCATTAGCCTTATCAAACAAGGGCCCTTAGTTTCACTTATACTTCTAGGAAGATCACATTTTAACACTCTTGTTATAGTCCATTTGACTTTATGGGAATGCCTATAGCTGAGAGTGATAATATGTTTATCTTATTGGTATTAGGTTTACATTCACACTGCTAAAGAATGAAGGGCCTTTCTTACTCCAGAAAGAAAGTATAAGGAGAAAATTCAATAGGTTGAATTATTTCAATAATTATTTTGAATATGTCCAAGACTCAATTTTTTGACCTACAAATAGTAATTTATAAATATAATTAATAATACCTATTTTAATAAATAATAATACTTATTTTATAGGGTTGCTGTGAAAACTAAATGGCACCTAAATAAGCACTCAAGAAAGATTAGTTTTTTTTTTTATTGAGATATAACTACCTATAACTTTATACTGGTTTCAAGTGTACAATATAATGATTCAACATTTGTATATATTATAAAATGATCACCAGAATAAGTCTAGTTATCATCCATAACAACATGTAGTTACAATATTCTTTTGCGTTATGATAGAAAACTCTCTTAGCAATTTTCAATGATATAACATAGGGTTATTAACTACAGTCACTGTGATATTGTGATTTATAAAAAGAAATATATATATGATCTTCATTACCATTTCTGGCACAGAGCTCCTAAAAGTCTTCAAATTTCCTAAGTGATGAGAATAGCCAAGGTGTCTTTTTTTATGTTCATGAGGTGACTTTTGGGCTATACCTAAAAATGGAGGCTGGTTTCCAGGAGAGTGAATGTGATTGGAGAGTTGGAATTTTTAGTTCCATTGCTCTGAACTCCAGGGAGGAGAGATGGGCTGGAAGTTGAATCAGTAGCCAATGGTTAATGATTGATCAATCATGCCTATGTACTGAAGCCTCCATAAAAACTCAAAAGGATGAGGTTCGAAGAGCTTTCTGGCTGGTGAATGTGTGGAGGTGCCGGGAGCATCGTGCTCCCGAAGAGGGCATAGAAGCTCCATGCTTTTTCTCATACTTTGCCCTATACATCTCTTCCATCTGGCTTTTGCTGAGTTATATCCTTTTATTATAAACCAGTAATCTAGTAAATGAAATGGTTCTCTTAGTTCTGTGAGCTGTTCTAACAAATTAATCAAACTGAAGGAGGGGGTCGTGGGAAACTCCAATGTATAGCCACATGGTTAGAAGTGTAGGTGACAACGTGGACTTGTGTCTAGTGTCTGGAGTTGGGAAGAAGGTAGTCTTATAGGACTGAGCCTTCAACCTGTGGAATCTGATGCTATCTTCAGTAAGACAGTGTCAGAATTGAGTCGAATTATAGAACATCCAGCTGGTATCCAAGAATTGTATGGTGTTGTGTGGGAAGCACCCTCCCTCTCCAATACACACATATGTAGTTGGAATTTGGTCTAGGAACCCACAAGAATCACCATGGTAGAAAAGTTAGTTCTTATTGTCAAATATAGACAAAAGTAGAAGTGACTTAAAACATTTTATTCAATTCAAAGGGCACTCCATGGTATGAATGCAGGGTAAAATATAGAAAACTAATTAACAGTCCTTGGTAGTTAGTGATAACTAGCATAAATTACCACATGTGGCCAAATCAAACCAGTGATAGAGGGTGAAGAACAGCGACCACATTAACACAATCTATCAATAGAGATAATGTTATTTTCACGTTAAAGAACAGAACCTTGAAACATAGCAGAGTTAGAGATAAAGGAACATAATTTGGAATGTCCAGATAAAGACAACAAAGGATAGATTGTGAATAATGAATAGAAACTTGGTGCTGTGGTTGTTGTTTGAAAAAAAAGGAAGATAAAACATGATGCATTCTAGTCTCATGAATGGATACAGAGATAGCTCCTTGGCCATGATTCAAGGAACTGAAATTTGTTGCTTACATAGAAAAAGCTAACTTTCTAAAGTTATTGGAACTTCTCACCCATGAAAAAGACTAACATGTCATAGCAGAAAAATTGGCATTGCCATTCACAGAGGTACTTGTAATACTGAAAGTTATTTATGTTACGTCTTGGTTGAGTAAATAAATGTATAACTTTGTACTGTGAGAATCTTTGTTTGAGTAAATAAAAGTGTTATGAACTATAACCCAATATACTCATTCCAAGGATTTGAAATATACACAGTACTGTGTCTGTGCATGGTGGTACACAACAAATATTTCCAATGGATAAAAACATGAATGATAAACATAAGAATAAAAGGATTTACAAAAACTAAAAAGGACCTGTTCACAATACCAGTTGTGCATAAGCACTAGTCCTCCAAATGCAATGAAAATTCAGGAACCGGGACAGGTGGAGACCTCAGGGATGGTTCCATATGACTAAGAGGATCCCCAAAAGAGAATTTTGGGAAGAAACCATGTTTAGATGAAGATGTATCCTATAATTCTTCTTTCTTGAGGAATTTAGCTTATTGGTGTTGTCTTTAATGACAACTGTGAGAGCTACTTAAAAAGAAAAGAAAGGAAAATAATTTAAAAGGTGCCATTTATGTGCTAGAACTTCATGCATGTTCTCACTTGATCCCTATGAGCTAGTAACTCAGATATTCACTTTACAACTAAGGAAACTGGGACTTAGGTAACATATACAAGGTTACATTATGTAACATCAGAGGGAGGATGTTCTCTTGCACTGTTTTTTCTTCCTGTACAAGTGAAGAATGACTGTGCCGGGTTGTGTGTGTGTGCACGTGTGTGTCGTGTGTGCATGCAACTCATATACGAATATATATATTATATCTGTGCACTTTGGAAAAATAAAAAATTCCATTTAAGCCATTGGATCAATTACTTTTAGAAATATAATTTATGGTTTTGATAAATAACATTTGGTTCTGAATATTGCCAGTTGTCAAATCATTTTATAATGAGTCCAATTGGACTAGCCTCTTTTAAGTTACTGAAATTTTGCTAAACTGTATATTACTCAAGCTAATATTAGCTGTTAATACGTATTGGGTGCTCAAAATGTTTCAGGAACCGAGTTCAATGCTTTGCATTGTATTATCTCATTAATTTCTCATGTAACCCTAGAAGATCGCTATTGTTATTCTCATTTATAGAGGAGGAAATTGAGTCATTAGAAGAAGTAAAGTGGATTGCCCAAGGTCATTTTTGTGTTTAAGTGGTTGAGGTGTGATTTGAACTTGGTTTTCTCATGCCACATTCCCAGCTTTTAACCGCTACACCAGACTATTTCTGTTTTACATTCAACCACAGTTTTCATAGGAGGGATCTAAAGTTCAGTGAATTTAAATCATTTACTGTGATCACATTAACTAGTAAGTGATGAAGTGATGAAGAAACAGAAAGGAGAGCTTCCAGAAGGCAATGGGATGGGGTGTAAAGAACAGAGGCTCTGTTGATAGATATGCATAGGGCTCTAAGTTGTGACCTTAGGCAGCAACCCCTGCCATAAGGCATGTGCATATTTCATTGTTACTCTTAATGTAAGCTCTGTGTTCTGGGGCTAGAAAAAGACCATTAGGGCTGTGGTACTTCTCCTGGTATCTAGAATACAGAATTCTAGCAGGAAACAAAAAAGTGAGGGAACATCACTGCTTAGAGAGAATACAATTCAAGTTTCTGTGAAGTTGGGCACATCCTCTGTGCTATTCAACTCAACTGTCTGGTGGTGGCAGATCTGGGCTCTTGTTTCCATTATCGACCTTGACTCAGTATATTGCAATTCAAAACTAGAACAGTCACCTCTCTCCTCCTTTGACTGACATATTATTAAACCACCCGCTGACATTGACTGAGAGCTCATTTTGTACACCTTACACTTCTCATTTAATCTTTACAACTATTCTTCCAGGTGTGTGTTATTAATCCCTTAAGGATGAAGATGGAAACTGAGAGAAGTTCAATCCTGAGGTTACATAGATAATAGGTGACAAAACTCACTTTATTACAAGAAACATGTATAATGGATTTGAGATTCTGATCCTCTCACTTCTGTTCCAGTATCTTTACATTTATAGGGCCTCTCGATTCTACTTACCTTCCTCTTATGGTACAAATATTGCTCCTGGTGCCCTCCTCTACTCTGCATTTCTTAGTGGATTTCACCAGCCATACGTAAATAGGAGAAATCTCTGTGACTCTTACTGCATCAGAAGACTAATCACTTAGAACAATCAAATACTTGGGATTAACTGGTCAAAATGGAAACACACACTGTGATAAACTTCAATCACGCAAACTTTGGAAAGTCAGTTGAAAGTAGTGATTCTTTTAGCCAAAACTTCACATCCCATACCTGGCAACAGTAACCTCTGGGAAAACTGAGAAGTGATCTAGAAAGGAATTTTACCAAGGTTAATAAGGCCAGTTTATAAAGGAAGGAAAAACAGTGCTTCTATTCATCTTTGCTCAAGGAGCTACACATTTCTGAAAGTTACGCTGACATTTACAAGTTCTTATTTATTTATTTATTTATTTATTTATTTATTTATTTATTTTTTACTTACTTAATTTCTCACATTTTGACTGAGGTGCGCCCAGCCATAAGCAGAGTCATTCTCAGAAAACTCTTCCCCTATCTCAGTTCTTAGTGATGAGATTTTACCTCTAATCTAATAGAAGTCAGTTCTTCCTTATATCCAGCCCAGGAAACAGCTACCATCTTCTTGGGTAACCAAACCTCTCTTTCCCCATAGAAATCCCTTTTCTTGCTTTAAAAAAATTCATTTCTAATATTATACTGGCATTTATTCTTTCTCAATCTAATCTAGCTAAAGTAATTAAAATATCTTCTACTTGCTTAGAACAACCAAGTGTTTAATAAACAAATTGACTCTACTTGTTACAACTTTTTATTTACATACATAAATATACTGGGTGTATTTAAAAGAGTTTATATAAATAAAGAGTACTGATCTTAAGTGTGCAATTTAATGACTTCGATCATTAATTAGTTTTGCTCACTTTTGAACTTCATATGAGTAGAATTGTGCATTGCTTTATGGTACTTTATTTCCTCAGTATAAAGTCTGTGAAATTCATCTACATTGAGTGCATTATTCTTTTTTATTGTTCTGTGGTATTCCATTGTATGAAAATGTGAAATTTATCTCTTTCTCATCAATGTACATTTGGTTGTCTCCAATTTGGGGCTCTTACTGTTATTAGGGCAACGTAGTTAATGGGCTGGTTCAAACTTTCTGAATTTTTACTGATTTTTTTTTTTTTTTTTGATCTGCTTGTCTTATCAGTTAGTGTGAAGGGTATGTTAAAATCTCCAAAGAAGAGAATGCACCTAAGTTCTATCAATTTTGCTTTACAAATTTGGAAACTATGTTTATAAGTTTAGAACAATTTAGGATTGTTATGTCTCCTGTTGGTCTTTTAGCTTATGAAATATCCTTTTTCTCGTATTATTTCTTAAGGTCTATTTTGTCTGATATTAATATAGCCGTGCTGATTTTCTTTTATTGATCTTTGTGTGGTATATTTTCCCCTTCTTTCTCCTTTTAATATATCTACTTCTTTTAATTAATTAATTAATTAATTAATTATTTTCTGCTTCTTAATATGTAAAATGTGTCTCTCATAAACAGCATGTAGTGAGTCTTTTATTACCTAGTTTGAAAATCTTTATTTTCAATCATAGTATTAAGGTCAATTACATTTAATGTAATTATTAATATAGTTGGGTTAAAGTTCATAATGTTTTCCATCTATTCTATCTGTTCTTTGTTCTTTATTTAACATTATATCACAGAATGTCCCATGTGTCTACATTAATTTCATACATTTTGTTTTTAATGGATTGTCAGTATCCCATTGTTTTGATGTTTCACACCTTATGGAACCATTAGCTATCATTTTATTCATTCAATAACTTTGTTATTATAGATAATGCTTTCTACTTTATGTCTTATTTCCTTAGGGTATATTTCCAAGTGTGGAATTAATGATTCAAGATATAGAAACATCTTTATAATTCTTGTACAATTTGTCCCCTTGCTTTCCCTAAAGAATTATTTCAATTTATAAGGTTATTTGTATTATACGGCTATAGTGATTTCAATGCAGCCTTGCCAGCATCGCGAATTCTTTTTTTAATTAAAAAATTGTATAGAAAAGAACTAAAGGGAATCAGAATTATGATTACCAATATCATTGTTGTGTGTAACCATACAGAAAAAGGGGAAATTATTTACAAATGTCATTTTAGCTATAAGTGGGACTGAAATTCCTAACTGTTCTGCTTCTATTTTGCACACACTTGGGCTTTGTCAATAAGCCCCCATAAATAACTTAGTAAAAGAATAAATATTTATGACATAATATGTGAATTAGCATACACTTTGTTTGAGTCTAATAAAACTATAAATAAGTGAATTTACAAATAAATAAACGAATAAAAGCAAAACAGGTTTATAGAATCAGAGTAAATAGAAAGGAGCCTCAACTGAAAATATGCTTGAAAGAAGAATAAACATGTTTCTAAGTTACATTTAAACCTCAGCATGAATAACTTCAAAATACAGTGGCTGCATTACTAAACTTAATGACCATTCCCCCTCAGTTGGGTGATATGTTGATGAGCTTTGGAAAGGAACTCTTACAACTGTAATTACTTTGCAGAGCACTTAAAGAGACATTTTCACATATGAGCATAACTACCCTATAATTTCTTTGTAGAAGAGTGAATTGGGATTCCCTAGAGGTGAAATGACTTACCTAAGGTCACATAGCTGATAACTAGCAGAGCGGTTACTCAAATTTACATCTTTTCTTCTTAAGACTGTGACCTTTCCACAATGTTTAAGGATTACTTTCAACAACTGTTATTAAAATCTTGATCTACCACAGAGTTCTTTATTAGAAAAACATAATGAAAATAACCATATTGAAGATGAAAACTTTTCATCTTCAAAAAATTAAGCCAAGAGATTTCTTATAATATTATTGTAACTGACATAAAATTTAGAAGATTCTATCATTTGAAAGTGCCATAGAAACTCAATAAATCCTATTTTCTTAACGAGCATATAGCTCTGTGATCTGGACACAGGAATTTAGAATCATAAAAAAAAAACCTAAAACAATAACAGTAAAACATAAAAAAATAGTATGGTAATGATGTCATAATCAGCATCCCTCTGAATCTTCCAAATACACTAAAAATCTAGTTTTTTTTTTAAATTGGAAAATCTGACATGTAACATTGTGTGAATTTAAGGTATGTTACTTTGAAATATTTATATATTGTAATACAGTTACTGATGAAGAGGTATTTATCATATTACTTATAGTACATATTATTATCTATGTTCAATATACTGTATATTAAGTGTCTATGGCTATTTTAGTATTTGTTACAAGTTTGTACCCTTAGACATCATTAATCTTATTCCCCACTTCCCATACCCTGGTTACTACCATTTTATTTTCTAAAAGAATCTAGTTTTTGAAATTTAAAAAACAATGTTATGAAACTTCATTGTAGAAGATGGGAACTAGAAATTGGCTTTAAATAAACAAATATATTGTTTTTGGCTATTTGTTTTACCCTAAAACCACATCTCAAGTCTGTATTTAATTTATGACAAATATTAACTAACCCATATTAAAAGTAGAACCATTTCAGCATGTTACTCTCTGGGTAAATACCTTTAAGTTGTCTTTGAAAGTTTTCATGTCCACAGATAATCTCTTAATTTATATTATCCTACTGGTTTAGAAAGCAGTACACTTATTTATACTTTCAATCCTTCTCAATAATGTTATTATAAAACAGAGCTGAATGTGAATAAAGCCAGATATATGTGTGGAACATAACTGTCATGATTTTATCATCTTCCTCCAATAAATTTATATTAACAACTTTTAAAAAATCTTATCCCTACAGAAAGTAAATCTGGTCAAAAATTTGAAGCATTTTATAAAAATCTGAGATGACTCTTAAGACTATTTAGAATCCAATAAGTCTGCTCATTCCTTGCTCCTCCTGTCTAATGTTTTATTTCCATATGCCAGAGTAGTAAAATGAGTCCTTTTTTAATTCTATCAGCTGACAGCTGTAAGCAATTAATCTGATTCAACCAGCTAAAACCAGATTTCTCTCCCAACACCCCTGCATCTAAAGACTGTGTTTCTTGGAACAAAATGATACATTATTAGAAAAAAAAAAAATAGAGTGATCTTTTATTTTCTCTCTAGGAGGTATTTGGTTACCGGACTCAGAATCTACGCAGAGCCTTGTGCCTTACAGCATCTGTGCTGACCTGTGGGGTCCTTCCGCTGGTGTTCTACTGGAGGCCCCAGTGGAGGGTGTGGGCCAACTGTACTCCATGCCCCTTGCAAGAAGCAGATACTATTTTGCTAAGGACAACGGTTCGTGCCCTTTTATGTTCCATTCGTGACACAACCAACAACTGTCCGGTATTTCGGAGGGGAAAACTTCCTTTATTTAAAGAGTTCTCCTGTCCTCAAATAGGAGAGAGCAAAAACTATCCCTGTGATTTATTTGGTTCTTTTATTTTGACCTGGGGATAAAGGACATTTCCTCTATATCAGCCTGGGGAAATTTCTACTATGTCAGATTAATTGGCATTGCCCTTGACCATTACACGAACAGTGGTTGTGTCAGTGTTATAACCCTTAGAGATGTAACATAAAAATGACTGTTCAATTTTTAAGAAATATGTGTTTTAAGAGAAATTGGACATTTCAAACATCTAGATGTCATTTTTAAAATAAACAGAAATGATTTTCTGAAAATAAAGTTTTCCTGCGAAGCATATTTTTCTCTTTATTCCCTAACACAGTGGTTTGCAAATTTTGGTGCAAATCAGAATCACTTAGAAAGCTTTTTAAAAAACAGACTGCTGGCCCTAATTTCAGAACTTCTGATTCAGTAGGTTTGGACTGAGGCTGAGAATTTGAATTTTTAGCAAGTTCTACTATAATGCTGATATTCTTGTCTGCCACCCCAACTTTGAGAACCACTGGTTAAGACCTTGACATGTATTTAGTTGATAGAGTGCTTTATTAAATAAAATTTCAGAATTTCATGGGTTGGATTGTCTTTTCTAGGATGAATTTCAAAGATACATGAGAAAGAAAGTGATCTGCCTCTACTTATCCACACTAAAGTGTCTTGTAAGCAAGAACCTGGAAGAATCCCTTGTAGCTGACCACCACTCTGTCATAAACCATGCTGTATTGAAACCAGAATTAAAAGTAAGTGATTTTCAGGGTGCATTGTTATGGTATGTTTTTGCTTAAAAAGAGTAATGTGTTTATTTGACAGCAGTTTGAATATCACACTGCTGAGCTGGGAATTACAGCTATGAATTACAGAAAGTGAAGGCTGCAAGGAGACCTGCATTAAACAACCTTCACCTTCCCTGATAGGCTTTATTACATGAACAACATATGTCCTATTATCTTCATCATTGCAGGTACGATATATCCAAGTGCAGAAAATAAGGTATGTTTGGGACAACTTGGAGAAGAGATTTCAGAAAGTTGGGTAAGTCCAGCTTTTTCTCAACACTACATCAGGCTATAAGAGAAGAACACTGATTTGTTGAGTGCCATGAACTGAAGTGTGTTTCTTGTCCTGACCACATCCAAGGTTGCTGGAAGATAGCCATTCCTGCTATGACATCCATCATATATTTGGACTGGGTCTGACTGGTGAAGAGCAGGAGGTCAGGTAGGGTTCACAGTATTCCTGAGTGAATTCTGCCAGCAGAAATTGAAATATCAAATGGCTTGTGAATCTTGGCATAATGCTTCATCAACTTCATATAATCCCAGTTCATTTACTGGCATCAGAGAGATATTTTGAATTATTCACATTACAGGCAAACTTATTAAAAAGACTAAAAGAACAATGCAATCAAATAACATTTGATCTTTTCTTTCAGAATTGTAGAACAGTCTTCTCTGTGTTGTCTTTTTTATTTTTTCTTCAAAAAAACTTGAGTCATTTCATGAACATCAACTTCTTAATCTTCCAAATCTTCAGAGACAAAGACATTATGATTGCATTTTACTTTACAGAATGGCCCTAGATAGGAGCGGTTTTTTAAATTAAATTTATTGGATTGACATTGGGTAATAAAATTATATTGGTTTCAAGTGTACAATTAAATAATACGTCATTTGTATATTGCATTGTGTGTTCACCACACAATGTCAAATCTTCTGTCACCATGTATTTAACCCTCTTTACCCTTAACTACCTCCTCTTCTTCCCCCTTTTCCTCTGGTAGCCACTAAGCTGTTATCTATGTCTATGAATTTTTGTTTGTTTGTCTTGTTCATTTGTTGCTTTCAGTTTTATATCTCACGTATGTGTGAAGTCGTGGTTCTCAACCTTTTTGTCTGACTTATTTCGCTTAGCATGATTATCTTAGGATCCATCCATGTTGCCACAAATGGCAGTATTTCATCTTTTCTTATGACTGAATAATATTCCATTGTATATATGTACCACATCTTCCTTATCCAATCATCTGTCGAAGGACACTTCAGTTGTTTTTATGTCTTGGCTACCATAAATAATGCTGCAATGAACATCGGGGTACATATATCTTCATGGATAAATGTCTTTAAATCTTTGGGGTAGATGCCCAGAAGAGTGATTGCTGGGTTACATGGTAATTCTATACTTAATTTTTTGAGGAAACTCTATCCTGTTTTCCATAGTGGCTGTACCAGTTTACAATCTCATCAGCAGTGTATGAGCGTTCCTTTTCCCTCACAACCTCTCCAACACTTGTTATTGTTTTGTTGATAATAGCCATTCTTACAGGTGATGTGGTATCTCATTGTGGTTTTGATTTGCACTTTCCTAATAGCTAGTGAAATTGAGCATCTTTCGTATTTCTGTTGGCCATTTGTATGTCTTTTTGGGAGAATTTTCTTTTCAGGTCCTCTGTCATTTTTCAATTGGATTCTTTGATTTTTTGATGTTGAGTTGTATTAGTTCTTTATATATTTTGGATATTAACCTCTTATCAAAGGTGTTGTTTGCAAATATCTTCTCCCATTCAGTTGTTTGCCTCTTTGTTTTGCTGATTTTTGTGTGTGTGTGTGTGCTGTGCAGAAGTTTTTTAGTTTGATATAATCCTATTTATTTATTTTTGCTTTTATTTTCCTTGCTTTTGAGGTCAAATTCATAAAATTCTCTCTAAATCCAAGGTCCATGAGTTTAGTATCTATGTTTTCTTCTTTGCAATTTATTGCTTCAGATCTTATGTTTAGGTCTTTGATCCATTTTGAACTAATTTTGATGTATGGTGACAGCAGTCTAGTTTAATTCTTTTGCATGTGGCTTTTCTAATTTCCCAGAGCCATTTATTGAAGAGGCTTTCTTTTTTTCTATTGTATGTTTTTGGCTCCTATGTTGAAAATTATTTGCCAATATATGTATGGGTTTATTTCGGAACTCTTCATTCTGTTCTATGGGTCTTTGTGTCTGTTTTACTACCAATACCATGCTATTTTGATTATTGTTGCCTTGTAGTATAATTTAAAGTCAAGCAAAATGCTACCCTGGCCTTGTTCTTTTTTCTCAGGATTACTATGGCTATTTGAGGTCTTTTGTGATTCCATTCAAATCTGATGACTTTTTGTTCTTTAAAAAATACCATTGAGATTTTGATGGGGTTTGCATTAAATCTGTAGATGGCTTTGGGGAATATGGCTGTTTTAACTATGTTGATTCTTCCAATCAATGAACATGGAATATATTTCTGTTTCTTTGTGTCTTCTTCATTTTAACAATACCTTGTAGTTTTCAGTGTATAGGTCCTTCACATGCTTCGTTAAGTTTATTCCTAGGTATTTTATTATTTTTGCTGCGATTGCAAAAGAAATTGTTTTTTTTATTATTTATTTTTTCTGAAATTTTATTTTTTGTATATAGGAACATAATGGACTTTTGTATGTTGATTTTTGTATCCTGCAACTTTACTGTATTTGTTATTGCTTCTAATAGCTTTTTGGTGGAGTTTATAGGGTTTCTATATAAAGAATCACATCATCTGCAAAAAGTGACAATTTGACTTCTTCATTCCCAATTTGGATGCCTTTTATTTCTTTCTCTTGCCTGATTGTGTTACCAGCACTTAGATGCCTGTGTTATATGATCCCAGGTTCTTAGATCCTCCATGAAAGATTTTCATAGAGGTCCAATGCTCAGAGAAGAAAGACAGCAGGTGGAGAGTAGCAGGCAGAAGCGATTTTATTAAATAAAGCAAGCAAAGTAAAGTGAACTTGGGATAAGTCCAAGTGGGGAGCTCAATAGAGAATTGAATGCACTGAGAAGTTGAGGGTCGGAGGTTTATGTGGGCAATGGGGTTTCTTTGTTCTCCTTTGTCCCTCCTACCACAAATTACATGAATTCCTTGTGCCTCTCTCTTAACCTTCCCACTCCTGGTCTGGCAAAACAAGGGAGTCTCCTGAAGTCATCAGATATCTTATTTTGTACATTTTATTGTCCTTCTCCCTCTGGCTCTTATCTATCTATCCTCCTACTCTGCCAATTGTTTTGCAAGAACTTCCAATACTATATTAAATATGAATAATGAGAGCGGGCATCCTTCTCTTGTTCCTGATCTTAGAGAAAAAGCTTTAAGCGTTTCAAAATTAAGTATATTAGCTGAGAGCTTGTTGTATATGGCCTTTATTATGTTGAGGTACTTCCCTTCTACACCTATTTTATTAAATGTTTTAATCATAAATGGATGCCATATCTCGTCAAATGTTTTATCTGCATCTAATGATATGATTTTATGATTTTTATCTTTTGTTTTGTTTCTGTGGTGTATCACATTGACCAATTTGCATATGTTGGACCATCCTTGTGCCCCTGAATGAACCTCGCTTAATGACGATGCATGATCATTTTAATGTATTATTGTACTATATTTGCTAGAATGTTGTTTAGGATTTTTGCATCTGCATTTATCAGAGATATTGGTCTGTAGTTTTCTCTTTTTGTGATATCCTTACCAGGCATCGATATCAAGATAATGTTGGCCTCATAAAATGTGTTAGAAAGTATTGCCTCTTCTTCAATTTTTTGGAAGAGTTTGAGAAGGAAGGTATTAAATCATCTTTGAATGTTTGGTAGAATTCACTACTAAAACTATCTAGTCCTGGACTTCTACTTTTAGGGAGGTTTATGATAATTGTTTCAATTCCTTACTGTTGATCAGTCTGTTTAGATTTTTCAGTTCTTCGTGATTCAGTCTAGGAAGATTGTATATTTCTAAGAACTTGTCTATTTCTTTTAGGTTATGGAATTTGGTGGCATATAGTCTTGCATAGTATTCTTGTATGATACTTAGTATTTCTGTGGTAACTGTCTTAACTTCTCTTTCACTTCTGATTTTGTTTATTTGTGTCTTATCTCTTCTTTCCTTTCTGATTCTAGCCAGGTGTTTGTCAATTTTATTGATCCTCAAATAACCAGCTCTTTGTTGCATTAATTTTTTCTATTGTCTTTTCGTTCTCAATTTTATTTAATTCTGCTCTAATTTTTATTTCCTTCCTTTTGCTGACTTTGGACTTCATTCGTTCTTCTCTTTCCAGTTGTAATATTAGGTTGTTTATTTGGGATTTTTCTTGTTTCTTGAGAGAGGCCTGTAATGATATAAACTTTTCTCTTATTACCACTTTGGTATATCCCAAAAGTTTTGTATTTTTATTCTTATTTGTTTCTATGCATTTTTTAATCTCCCCTTTTATTTCTCCTTTGACCCAGTCTTTCTTTAGTAGCATTTTGGTTAATCTCCACACATTTGTGGTTTTTCCCACTTTCCTTTTGTTGATCAGTCTGTTGATTTCTAGTTTCAAAGCATTGTGGTCACATAATATGCTTGGGATTATTTAAATCTTCTTAAATGTGTTGAGGCTAGTTTTGTCTCCTAGCATAACTATCCTTGAGAATGTTTTATGTGCACTAGAGAGGAATGTATAATCTGGTGTTTGGGGATGAAAGGTTCTGTAAGTGTTGATTATTTCCAATTAGTCTAATACATCATTTAAGCCGATATTTCCTAGAGATGTCAATGAAGTGTTTAGGTCCCCTACTATAATTATGTTTTTGTCAGTTTCTTCCTTTAGTTCTGTTAGTAGTTGCTTTATGTATTTTGGCGCTTCCTGATTGAGAGCATATTTATTGATATGTGTTATGTCTTCTTGCTGTATTATCTTCTTTATCATTATGAAATGTTTACCTTTGTCTCTTGTAACTCTTTTATGTTGAAGTCTATTTCATCAGATACAAGTATGAGTACACTTGTTTAACTCTGGATGCCATTTACTTGGAGTATCATTTTTCCACTCTTTCACTTTAAGTCTAAATTTGTCCTTAAAGCTGAGATGTCTCTTGAAGATAGCATAGGGTTGAGTTTTGTTTTTTGATCCAACGTGCAATTCTGTGCCTTTTTATTGGTGAGTTTAGTTTATTTATATTTAGGGTGATTATTGATGAGATTTTCCTATAGCCATTTTATCTTTTGTTTTCTGGTAGCTTGGTATCTCCACTGTTTCTTTGCCCTTGTGTTTCTATCTGTTATTTCGGTTTGATAGTATTCTATGATTTTTTTCTTCTATTCTCTTTTGTTATATGTTTCAGCTTTGAACTTTTTTTTGTCTGGTTACCATTGAGTTTATGTAAAAGAAAGTTTTATATATACAGTAGTCCTTTTTCTTCTGTGCATGTCTTATCTCCATTCCCCTTTGCAGATTCAGATCTTTTTCCCTCTCCTTTTCTGTTTTTGTTATATCAAAATTTCCTTATTTATGCTGTGAGTTCATTTCTGAATTGCAGTAGCTATTTTTTCTTTTAAAAATGTTTTTATTTTGACCTTTAATCATTATGTAATATTTAAATTTATAATACCCTCTTTTTAATAAGAGTTGCAATTTCCTGTTTCTGTCTGTATGGTAGTCAATTTACTCATAGTTTTGTATTTTTTTGTCCTTTTCTATCAAATAGAATGCTCCCATTCAGCTTTTCCTGTAATGCAAGCCTTGTGGTGGAAAA
Source organism: Eidolon dupreanum (assembly GCA_028627145.1). NCBI lineage: Eukaryota > Metazoa > Chordata > Mammalia > Chiroptera > Pteropodidae > Eidolon > Eidolon dupreanum. The sequence goes on from CM053507.1 coordinate 114,332,986, forward strand.
TTCCCTTGGTTTCTGCATGTCTGAAATGATCTTTATTTCTCCTTTATGTCTAAAGGAGACCTTTGCTGGGTATATTATTCTTGGCTGATAATTTTCCTCTTTCAATAGTTCAAATATTTGATTTCCCTCCTTCCTAGCTTATAAAGTTTCTGCTGAAAAGTCCAATGATAATCTGATGGGTTTTCCTTTACAGGCTACTGTCTTCTTTTCCTCGGCTGCCTTGAGAATTCTTTCTTTGTCAATAATTTTTGATAATTTTAATATAATGTATCGTGGAGAAAGCATTTTTGGATTGAGATAATTAGATGCTCTGTTTGATTCTTGGATTCGAAGATCCAGTTCTTTCCATGGGCTTAGAAAATTCTCATTGACTGTTTCAATAGGCTCTCTGTTCCCTTCCCTCTCTCTCTTCCCTGGTTATACTCATTCTTATATTGCTTTTTCTGATGGTGTCAGATAGTTCTTGTAAAGTTCTTTTTTTTTTTCCTTCCTTCATGCTCGAGTCTCTCTCTTCTTCTGTTTGTGTTATTTCCAGGTTTCTGTCTTTGACATCACTAATTCTTTTATCCATCTCTTCAGCTCTGTTTCCTAAGCTTACTATTTTATTCTTCATCTCTTTTATCAAGTTCGTCAGCTCCAGAATTTCTATTTGGTTCTTTTTTAAAGTTTCAATCTCTTATGTAAAACATTCCTTTTGTTCATTGATTTTTTACTTCTGAGTTCATTAAACTGCCTATCTGAGTTTTCTTAAATCGTGTTGAGTTTTTTCAGAACTGCAATCATGACTTCTCTGTCATTTAAATCACATATTCCCATGACTTTAAGTTTATTTTCTGGAGATATTTCATTTTCTTTCTGAGCTGCTTCCTTACTTTCATTGTTCATAGTATTCGATGGATTATTTCTCCTCCTAGACATTTATGGTAATGAATTTTGCTTTTTAAAAATTTTTATCATTGAGTGATGCCTCTTTAGATAAAAAGTTGAAGGGAGCACAAGCTTCTTGTACTACCCCAGCCTCCCAGACCTCTGCTGGGCAAAAAAAAAAATCTCTTTATTCCCCGGATGGGGGCGGGGAGTGTGGGGGAGGAATCCTCTGTGGCCAGGTCCGCTTGGAGCCGGGACTCCACTCTCGTGAGAGAATGTGGTGGGCAATGGGGTTCTGAGCCTTTGAAGTCCCGGTGCTTCTCCAGCGGCCAGATGCAGTGCTGCGCTGCCTGAGGTGTCCCAGGTGCCTATGCTGGGATCAGCCTCCATGGATGGGGGCAGGGTCGGCTAGGAGAGGCTGCAGGTGTGTTTATGGCTTGTTCTCCTCTCACTAATGGCAACCGCCAGACCTCAACTGCCTCTATACCTCTACCCCTGTTACTGAGATTAGCCTCAGTGTGTTCCTTCCTCTAAGGAGCTTTCTCTTCAGTTCTAAGGGCTGTAGATATTCTGCCTATATAATTGCTGCTACACTTTCTTCTGGGGACCACTGCTAGCTCTAGAAGGGTATGGAGAAGCGAGCTTTGGAAGGGTAGGTGGAGGTGGACAAGTTCCATGGCTTCTTTTTTTGCCTGGCAGTGACGGCTGGTAGAACACAGCTGTCACATTTCTGTATTCTAGTCTCGGCCCTGATAGATTGCTGGATTCAGTAGTGTTATATGCTGATCACTAAGGCAGGAATGCCCTGCATACAGAGAATGCATGCAGCAACCTCAAATTTCCCCTCTCTCCTAGTCCTGTGAGCCAGGCAGCATTCCTGGCACCCATGCCTGCTCTTCCCCCTTCCCTCCTCCCTTGTTTGCCCCAATTTGCCCACTTTCAGATATTTCAATGCACAAGTCTTTTAGAAGTGTTTATGTGTTAGGCTGAGAATCCTTTGTTGGGTTATGGCTGTTCAACTTGTTGTCCTTTCAAGGGTAGAGATTAAGGGTACCCCTCATGCTGCCATGCTTCTGATGCCACTGCGATGAGGGCTTTGTTTGTTCAATTAGGTATGTTATTCACCACTGTATTTCCAGCATCTAGGACAGTGAATGATTCATGGTAGAAGCTCAACAGATATTTGTGGAATGCATAAATAAATAAATGCATTTATGGATTTATTAACTAAATGCTTTTAATATTCCGGGCACTTTGCAAGACACTAGGGATCTCAGGATAAATAACTTATTCATTGTCCATAGTAAGACATTCTGACTAGTGGGAAAAAGACACAATTGTGAGAATGATGTCTTTAGAGGCACATAGTTTAGAAAATAATAGTATAATACTAGAATCATAGGAAATGTTTATGCTGCTCATGAGCTCACAGTGATCAAGAGTCCCTGCTTCTCTCATCCATATTTGAAGTGGTGAATTCTGGTGAATGTTAAAGAAAACCACTGCAAGGGGTTCCTAGTCTTAATAAGAAGCCTCATTTCTTGCCCAATTTTAGGGACACTATCTGCTTGATCTTCCTCATGATCAGGCAGAGAACATTAATTCTCAAGCTAAGAAACAAATTGGTACCGAAAATACAGATTCTTGGGCTTCATTCCCACAATTCTGATTTAGTAGGTTGGAGCTAGTGATTGTGGTGAAAGAAGAAATTGCATTTTTAGCAAGCACTCTTACAATTCTTATGCATGCTGTCTGAAAATTACTAATCTGTTGTTATTTTTAAGTTTTCTCTCTGCCTGAACACTATGAAAAATAAAACAGGCATCTAGACTATAATATTGCAAAATGCCTTAGAAATGGTATTATGTAAGATTTCAGATGCAGTGACTTAATATATTTCAAAATCACTAAAAACATTGGTTTAATAATATCAAATAAAAGACTTTAAAAGATCTAAGGTATTTAGGAAATCTAGTTGATAAACATAAATAAAGTCTATCAGGAAAGATTTCCCATCAGTGTAGCCACCTCATGTTTGTCCTTATTTATCAAGTGCCAGACTTTAATAAGCATCATACATAATTAAATTTAAATATGGTCCACACAATAAAGAACTTGACAATCTAATAAGCAAGAAAGAGTATAGTTTCCCAAATATGAAGACTAGAGGAGATAATCTACTTATAAACATATAGACATATTTTATTACATGAGCTTATCTATTTGGAAGATAAAGACAGGAACGTTTTCCCCCTTAATTTTTTCTCTCATTTTTTTTTTTTTTTTTTTTAGTGAAAGACGAAGACTTTTTTAAAAATGTGATTGATTGACTGGTTGAGTGATATTAACTTTGTTGAGTTTGCTTGCATGAAAAGCAAGAGCACACTATGAGAAGTAAAGACAGGGAATACACAAAAGTCACTGATGATAAAAAGTCACAGAGTTTAAATACAACCTTCTCTTTAGGCTTCCTAGTGGTCAGCCAAAGAGGGAAAATACTCAGGTTTATATAGTTTTCGCTTTTCCACAGCAAAAAGAAAATTAGGACATCAGGAGAGATAACTTTACCCTGGAAAGAAGTATCAGAGGGCATCAGGAAGAAAGGAAGAAAATTATTGTGGGAGGTTCTCTGCTCCTAGCTTCACTCATTCATGAACTCAATGCAATTTTTTCTCTTAGAACCTGTCTTAGGTCTGCGGACACTTGAGGTAATTATCTTATCTGATGGAAATAAGATCATATGGAAAAAGCAAACCTACCTTATCCCCCACCCATCTAATAGTCTTCTTATTATGACAGCTTTTAAGTTGAGCATCTCTTCATCTTCTTTTTACTCAGCCCACCTTCTTCTTGCCTCCTTTGTTTAGTCTTCTGAAAACAGAAGGGTAACTTTCTGGCAGCAGCCATAACAGTTGCCTCAAAACAGGGTTAGCTCCAGACCTATACTTTCTTGGTAATCCAGGTCTCTGGAAGAAAAAAAAAAAAAACTTTTATGGGGAGAATTTACCAATGTCTATAATGGCACTACTTCAACCATGGCTGGTTTCAAGCCACCAATGTGACATCACTGAACATGAAGCTGAGAAAAGATGTTCACAATTGGCTCAGTGATTCTGCAAGGCCAACCTTACTTCTAAACATTTTTCATACTGTTGAGCAAAAAGGCATGCCTGTTAGTACCAGAGGAAAGAAATTCCATCATTTCTCATCTCCAAGCTGGTGGATGCTGTTCCAGAAGAGAGAATATTGAAACAGAGAGAAAGAAGAAGCAAGAAGGAGGCAGGAAAGAAAGAGAGAGATTAGGGCTGATATAAGACTCTATTCTCTTACTCCTAGGTCTTGGGAGCTAAAGTCAGAAAAGAAAGCATGTTTATATACCTCGACCTATATTCGTTTTGAAAGCCCCAACCCCAGAATATAGCCCAAATGTAGACAGTTGCCCATCAGGGCAGTTCTTTTGGAAGTAGCTAGCAAGGAAGTATTGGTTGAAGTACAGGGGAGAGGCTTCCTCATTTTTTTTGGAGGCCAGTAAGATTGTCTCAAGTTACTATTTAGTTCGAAGTTAATGTCACTTAAAAATTTGACAGTTTGCAAAGAGAACTTAATAAAAATTGAACAAACCACTGAGATCAATATTCTCTTTTTAATAAATTGGATTTGTCAGACCCAATGGTTTATAGGCCTGGGTCCATTTTAATTATAAAATCTCTTAACTTCAATACCTTGTTTTAGAACAAAGCCCTATGGTGACACCAGTAAACCTTAGTCCTGGGTCTTCCTGGTGAAATCCTGGCAGGGATTTCCCCACCTCTACCTTTACCCCATGCCCTCCCGGTTCTCTGCTTTCCAGAGCGGCATTCCTGAGAATGCTCCAGGCACTTGCCCAAAAATGCTGACCAGAAGCTTCTCACTTGAGCCTGACTTTTTCTGAAACATCTGGAAACAAGCTTTAGAAAGTGAAAGAAATGTATAGGTCACAGATAAGGACTAATGTAAAAAACTAAAATGACCTTTATGCCATTTGTAAAATGGAGCTTCTCTGTGTAAATGTTTTATTAAAATATAGAAGCAGGTTTAAGCACTACTCAAGTAGAGGTTCCCCCTGCTCCCAGAAAGCAATTTCTCAAAACATGTTATCTTATTATTATTATTTTCTAATGGGAGGACTCTAAGACCAACATACTTGTTATGCTATACAACCATACCCAATCAAAACAATTGGATGTTATATGCTATACATCTCTGATTTCTTGGGTCTTCTTTCCTTTATAAAGCAGGAAAGTCATGGGAGTGAAGGACTAGCTAGCAGAAATGCCTGGGAACTTTTTAAAACTCTGTAAGTCTGCTCCCTAAAATTTCCAAAGTTCACAGAAGCGGGTCCTACCAGATTCCCTGGCTTAGCATTAGCTGTTTGGAAAACTAGAAGTCTCCCTCCCACTCTATTGGTGGCTTCTCAGAATATAAGCAGAATGGTCATGTATAGTTTGAAATAGCTTGCCGGTGGTTCTGACATGGTCTTCCTGGCTCCTTGAACACCATTCTAGTCTTCATTATCTGGAGCCTAAAGTGCGCACAACATATTCTTAACGATTACTTGGTGAATAAATTGATCAATGAATGAATGAATGAATGAATGATTAAATTGAAAAAAAAACATAGAACATCTCCAAAAGAAAGTATTACTAGTCATTTACATTTGGTTTTTCAGAAATAAATACATTCCAATAGATTTATTAGTTACAGGTAACTTCAGTGACCTTTCAAGTCTAGCTCACAGCCAGTATAAAAATTCTCTCCACAACTTCCCTGTTAAAAATTCTTCAGTCTGTATTGGAGCTGGACTTTCTACCTCCAAAGCAAGTATTCCCATAAATAATAATTCTAAATATTAAACAAGTCTACTTAGTTTTATTCAGTCTATTTAGTTCTACGAGGCCACCTGAAATAATTCTATGGCTGTCTTCTCCTGCCAGCTCATGAGATGTTTAAGGTCAAGGCATGCAATCTCCTTTGTTCCTTGAAACTTTTCTCAGGGGACCCAACTTCAAGTCTCATATTCCTTCTGGCTGCTCAGTCATTTATCAATGTCCCTGAAAGTTCTGCTTGGCTTGTGCTGAGATTGAGATGAGTACACAATCCCTAAACACACAATATTTTTGGCAGGAGATAGTGAAAAAGATGAGGCAGCAAGGGGCATGCTTGGCTGTGATTCAAACATGGCCCAGATGAGCCCTAAAGAGGATCATCGATGGATAAATATTAATTAGCTGGGTCTCAGTCCTCAGGGGCACTGAGCTCCTCCCCCTTGCCAAGTATCAGAAACTATCTCACTACACAGGGAACGTGGAAGAACATCAGACACTTGGCTTGCTCCTATCTCAACTGATTTTCTTTGGCCTGCGTGTTGTAGTTCTGTAAACTGAATTTTCAGCCTTGTTAGGGAGGGAGTATTCTAGACGTGAGTCACAAAGGGCTTCACTGATTAAGTTCAATATTTAGGGAACATTCCGTGTCAGACACTGTGACCCTAGATGCTAGAAAAACAAGAGGTGAAAGCTCACTCCATCTCTGACCATTAAAGAGGAGCTAGGAAATTTGAGGAGAAAGATGTGTAACTATATGTAACGATTCAAGGATGTACATGCTATTACTAAGAAAAAAAAACACGTTGTTTAAAGGAGAAAAAAATATACTTAATTGTGCCTATGGGAGTAGGGAAGACTTCAATGATAGTTGCTACTTACTGAGAACTTGTCATATCTTAGGCACTTGTGTTAAATGCTTTACATATTTATCTCAAATGTTACTGATAGCAATTTTATTAGGAATGTATTATCAAACCCATTTCATAGATAAGGAACCAAGCTTTACTCCTCATTCATCTATTTATTCATTCAACAAATAATTCTTGAATGCATTACATGTATTGGGCCCTGTTTTAAGCATGCAGGACCTGTTGGTGTCCTCTAGAAGCTTATGTTATAGTAGAAGATACTCAGTTTATCGTTTGCATGCTTATTAGCAGGTAACAAGATGTAATTTTTAGATTATCAAGCACACTTTAAAGAAAAATGAGATAGTTAAGGAGATAAAGAGAATCTGAGTTGGGGGCTGGGATAGCTATTTTAAACAGAATTATTAGTGAAGGCTCCAATAAGGTGATCTTTGAAAAGAGACCTGAATGAAATGGAGTGAGCCACACAAAGATGTGAGGCTTAGCTGGATTCAAACTCAGGTTTGTTAGATCTCAAATTTTTCAAACCATCATCTCTATGTCAGATTGGCTCTCAAAGAGTGAGAAAGTATTTACAAAGTGAGGAATGTGGCAAGGGCATTCTAAGCAGAGAGGGAAAGTGGGGAGAGATATGACTGAGTTCTGATCCTTGGCTGATAACAGGTTATTTCTGTGGATCTTGGAAAAGAGTCCTGAGCAACCAAAATGACTTGAGTTATAGTATGAGGTTTAGGGACACGCTGTTTGACATCTCTGCTTCCAAATATCCCAGAACCTCAGTGTTTTCATGGCATGGAGTCAGAAAACCTTGGTTGGAATTCTCTCTGACCATTGCAAGGAATATTGTACTTGGAAAGGAAAAGCATGGCTTAAAAATCAGATAAATAGGCTCACTCCTTCTTTTACCTTAGATCAGATTTTCACCACTGGTACTTACTGGAGCAGAATGAGACGTGGAGTCACAGAGATATTGGTATGGAGCCTGGCTCTGCTCTTTCTAGCTCTGGGACTGAAAAAATTACTTAGTTTTTCTGAACTTCAGTTGTCTTTACAATAAAGATGTTAATAGGAAATCTCAAAGGAATAATTTAATGATTAAAGGAGATAATGTGTATAAAAAGGCTAACCAGTTTCTGACACTGTTATCTCTGCTTAAAAGGTATGTTGTCGTGATTAATATTAGATTCAGTCACCTTTGGCAAAACACGCATACTGAATGTTTTTTCCCTTTGGCAAAATGGGGATATTAGCCTTTCTCTTTGGATTATTTTGAGGATCAAATGAGAGAATCTTTTGTAAGAACTTGATAGATTGTAAAATGCTATACAAACATGAGGGCTTCTTTTTCGTAATGTACATGTGTGTGGATTTACAAGGTGTTAGCCATGAAGACCATATGTGATCCTTTCGTGTGTTGGCTCATTCATTCGTGTGTTCATTGAGTTCATATGCTAAGGGCCTATTCTTGGTGCTGGAGATATCAAGGTAAGATAGAAATGACCTCTAACATTAAGATCAAAGTAGAATGTTTGAGCATTCTAGGAATATCTTCATATCTGTGCCTTTTTAGCTATTCTTAGCTAAATTATTTTTCACATAACTTGGAATGCCTAACTTCATTTTGGCTCTTGAGTTTTACTATACTTAGAATATTATTTAACCAGAATAACAGCTTTATACATCATGCACTGACTTTCATTTAAAAAATGTATTAGTATTTTAGGATTTGCATATTAATTTTTAATCAAAAGCACAAAATCCCTAAAGGGTAGAGAAGTGACTTCTGCTTAGTTTGGCCTATATTCACTTGTTAATGAGTTTGGAGGTATGACACTAATAGATGATCGATCTCCTACAGAAGATTAATGTGCGGGCCCAATGCCATTGAGGTTGAAATCCAGCCCATATGGAAGCTGCTTGTTAAACAGGTAACTATTTGTTTGCTTTTCTTTTGGGGAAAAAAAATTAACTCCCATCTTTTACTTTCCACCAGTCAGGGGAATCTTAAACACCACATGGACACTTTGATGTGAACAAAATCTGTGTTTTATGCAGCTTCTTTTTATTATTTCCCTGCTGCCTTTACTTTATGCTTTTCCTATCTATTAAGGTTTTCTTTTTAAAATTATTTTAATAAATATATATGTTTTAGTTTCAGGATTTCTAACTTCTCTTTTTTAATAACCACTTGTTTTAAATTCAAATCCACTTTAAAGATCTCTTCCCAGTGTGAAGGAAGAGTCCTGTTTCATAATCTCTTGTTTGTTTTTCTAAATATTTGATGGCGGTTGTGGTGGGGGGTCAATGTTATGATTTCTATGATCTCTTTGAGAAATCTAGACATTATTTTGGGTTTTTTTACACTGCTCTACTGTTGCCATTTTCTTGAAAGTGACTTCTTTGTTAGTAGGGTTTTATTTTTATTTATTATTTATTTTTAGAACATTTTGCTTATGTGCTTTGAAGTTTATTTTGGTAAACTTGCCTACAGTGGAATCCTCCCCTGCCCCCACCATTTTTCTCTGTCTTTCTGTGCTCACTTTTTCTCTTTGATGGCTCTGCATTTGCCTCTTACTGGTCCCCTTGGGTCCCTAGTTCAGAACTAAGAAATATACTGGAAGTTTGGGCTGTCTCCCTTGGGGATCTGTCAGATGCAGGTCCTGAGTTAGCTTTGGGCTTGGCCAAGTTCACAAGTGTACCATGGGCTCTGTTTTCTCTTACTCCACCCTCTGCTGGTGATCACTGATTATTGTGACTTCTCTTAGCCTCTCCTCTCGGGTAGGGAAACCCCACTGCTACTCCATCTTCCTTTGCAAGCTTGAGTTTTATTCTCTGCCATTTATGGGGCACTTGTGTCTTACTCCCCCTAGCTATGGGCTTCTAGCTATCTTTCTTCAGTCCTCATCTGGGACCCAGCAGGCTGATCACGTTATTCTTCACTCAATGCTGCATGTTTCTAGTCTATTTGTAATCTGCAAAGATGTTAATTTCATTTTTGAACATAGTCATATCTTTTATAAAATAAAATTTTTATTAGAATTTTTTTCCTAGATTCACAGGAAAATTGAGTGGAAGGTACAGAGATTTCCCATATATCCCATGTCCTCACATATGCACAGTCTCTGCTACTATGGAAAATCAGGATGCTTTTTAAACCTCTTATTCAAGTACATTTTCAAATTGCCACCTCTCCCAGGTGTCATGGTCTATTTTGAAAGAAGTGCTAATATTTTCTGGCACCTATATACCAGGCTTTTAGCAGGAAAAAAGCAAGTAAAACTATTTTTTCACATTTGGTTTCAAAAAATACTGAATAAGGCAACTTTATTAATATAATGGTGTTGTTTCTTCTACAAGACGTATTTAACCAATTTTCTACTGAGTTTGTAGAAATTGAAAATCGTATTATCATTAGTGCTTAATATACAATTAAAGTATTTTATGCCAAGCCAACAGAAGAGCTATAGTTTTTAAGAAAAACATGGTTCAATGGAAATAAGAAGAAACGTGTGTTAAGGAACAAAATCTTTTTAATGTACAGCATATATCTAAGGGTTTAAGAAACTCTTAGGATATAGCCTATTAGCTTATTAACCAAATGTTAGTTTATTTTTAGGACCAAAGCAGAAGTTTATTTAATATATTAGAGAATTATAGAAAGTAGAGGTAAGGAAGAATGACACTGGTTTTAGGTAATAGTTTATCTAATTTATAATCATCATAAAGAGTATTTCACCAAGAAAAGAATCTTGCTTTTCTCAGATAGGCTCTAATTCTTGCTACCATGTACACCACATGACCTTCTCTAGCTCCACTCCCTCAGGCTGCCCTCTCTGCTATCATTATTAATAGTGAAGTCAGCAGGGCCAACATGGGAGAAATGAGGGAATAAAAACAGTCAAAGGTATTACCAAGTGTATACCTGCATGGATGACCAGATTTGGGGCTGGTGATACATTCTGCTGTGATTTTCACTGAAGACTTGGGTAAGACCTTTCTCTTCACTATTTCTCTGTACTCAAGGGAAGGCCTATGCTGACTTGACTGGCTCTCAGAGGATCTTGCTAAGACCTGTGACATTAGAGTATGTTATTTTTAAATAACTTGGATTAAAGAACCTTTAATTTCCATTGTACAACTTGACTAATTGTATAGCATGTGATTACATGAAAAAAAAAACCTGCAATAAAAATGTTCAGAGTTGTTTTGATTGAAGTTTTTTTGAAAAGAGACTGAATCATATTTATTTTCCATGAGTAAATCTATTTGAAAGGATAAATTGTTGAATTTTGTAATTGGTAACAAATTTTTGGAAATTAAATATAAATAAAAATAATCAATTTATGGCCATGGCTCTGAGTGCTTAAAATAATTTTGCTTCCACAATATGACATTTTATGTGCTTGACATTGTCTCCACCAAAATGGAGTTCTAAGTGCATTCTTAAATATTAAAGGTTGTCGCATGTTGTAAAAAATGGAAAATGTCATTCTATAAAGAAATGACATCTTCTTGACAGCTACTAAGGTCCATGCAAGTGACCTAGATGCTCTCTTGTACCTGCAGGTTTTAAATCCATTCTACGTGTTCCAAGCCTTTACCTTAACGTTGTGGCTGTCTCAAGGTTACATAGACTACTCTGTGGCCATCATCATTTTGTCTGTTATCTCCATTGTCTTAAGTGTGTATGATTTGCGACAGGTAAGAGTTAAAGTCACAGTTGAATTCTGTTTAGTTCCTGACTGCATAAGAAGCAAAACCTATGGAATTTTCATTGACAACAAGGAGTTGCTTTATTAGGCATATGTCATAACAAAGAAAAAAGCAAGGGCTTATTAAATGTGGGATCTCAGGAGGAGGCCTTCAGGAATACTAGATAGATTTAAATGTCTTTGCAAACTCTGATTATTAACTGAAGGCTATGTTGAATACTATATTTAGAAGCATTCTGAGGCTGTGTCTGAACATAATGGGCAAGAAAGTTGTGATGGATTAATGATGCCAGACATAGATTTTAGAAGAATGGATGGCAGCATCTTAACCATGTGTTTTATTAGTCAAGACTACAATGACAGAAACCCAACCTGAGCATAATCAAGCCACTCAGATAAGCCATGTCAGGGCCATTTTTACTGTAGGCATAAATGGATCCAGGTACAGTACTCAAACAATGATTAGGAATTTATTTCTCTTTTTTTCTTAACCCTGCTTTAGCAGAGTGCTACTCAAAGTATGGTCTGTGGACTTGTACTAGTCTGCAAACTATTCATTATCTGTTTGATTCAATAATTACAACTGAACTTAGGAGTAGACATTTGACATTTTTAAAAATAATTTAATATTGCCCCAACATTCAAGCATATGTTCATTTTTCTAGAAATTATAGTTCGAGAAATAACATTTTACTATATGTGCTCTTTACACGCAGATAGAAGCATTCCATATAGAGGCAAAGGTGGTCATAGCAGTCTCCAGTATATATTCCTTTCAGGGCTTATGATCTCAGGTGAAGAGAGAGAATTTCTCTTTACTGATGTCTATATCAATATCTCACAAAAAAAAAAACAAAAACAAAAAAACAAACAAACCCTGGTTGGACTAACTGGAAGGAAAAGGTGGCAGTGCCTACATGCTTTCATCTGCCTCCAAACCCTCTTTCTTTGAGCTCTTCAAATTCAGTATTTCAACCTACGTTCTTTCATATTGCACAATCAGAAACAGTTTTTAAGAGCGTCACATCTCCCTTTGCTTCTGAGGCCCCTCTTAGGCTATCCTGATAATTCCTAGACTCCTGTGTGATGCAAACCCTTCTCATTGGTGATAGGAAGTTCATTGTTTATAACCTCTCCTTCTCTCTTACCATCATCGTTCATCTTATAGCCATTTAAAATCTTCTTTGATTAAAAAATTGTCTTACAAATGGCATAACAATAATTCTGAAAGAGTATTTAGCTGAATATTACTTATAACTTCATAGCCCTGCTAAGTCTTAGATTCCTATAGCATCTTTCTAGAAAATGTTCTACTACTTCACTTAAGATTCATCTGACTGAATCATAAGGCAACCCAAAAAAGAATATCTAACTGTATTTGTTATATGTTTTTGAAAACTTAACTGTAGAATTAGCTTTTTAGATGTGGTAAATAATGGTACTTGTGTCAACCTGTCATCTCTGTTGAACTATTGAAATCATCTAGTCTTAAACTTCAGTCTTCATCTACAGAAAATGAAACTAAGATAGAGGGAGCTTGTTCCAGATTATAAAGTGGATTTGTGACAGAGTCAGGGCTTCTGGCTCCTCATAAAAAGAAATTCTACTGCTTGTACAATGTTTCCTTAGCAGAAGCCCTTTCCAAAGTAGCACCATAGGTAGGGATGAAGTCAAACATAAGGCAAGTTCTAGCTGTTGGCAGAGTCATGCTGCACAGAAACAACTAACCTTACCTAAGCCAGGGAACAACCTGTGCAGTCCCTTTCTAGTAAGTTTGATGCAGGTTCGAGTGCAAACCTTGACATTCAACTACATTTTCATTGAACTGTATTGCACACTCCATTGCTGGCTCCACCGGTGGCTGCTAGAAATAGCACTGAGAGTATCTGGCTCACAGTACTTCATTCATGACTGAACCAGGCTCAAGAGACACCTGAGTTAATGCTCTCATTACTCATCTCTGGAGAAAATCCAGCCACAGCAAACATAAGAATGCACGGCAACAGATGCGGAATAATAACACTATGCAAATTAGTCTTGGAAACTGATTCTGGTCCCACTAAACAAGGACTGGGGAACCGGAGGGTGCCTAATGAAAATCAGGCTGCGAGCTTCGAAATCATGGCAAACAACACAGCACTTGCTTTCTCCTAGCTGGTTGGTTGTCATAGAAACCTGTGTTTGTAGAGTTTCTGAGTACATTAGCTCAAAAAAGGATGCTTAAATTATCCTATTCCAGTGTTGTTGGGAGAAGTAGAATAATTCAGTTCTATTAAATAAATATTTGCTGAGGGCCTACTATGTGATAGACTTCAGAGGATACATGGATAGATTCGTGATCCTTTCTTTGAACCACTTGACTTGCAAGGGAGATATGACAAGAAAACAGATAGCTATAATGGAATGTGATCGGTACACTAATACAGGTGGGAACACAGAAAGCAGAACAATTCATTTCTTTTGGGGATGTTAGAGACTTATGCAGTGGAAGTGACATTTGAGCAGAGCTTTATGTGAAGGATTAGAAAGAATTTGCTAGTAAAAAAACTGCGGAGAACATTCTAAGGAATAGCATGAGCAAAGGCATGGAAGCATGGCAGGTTACCAGAATTCTAAGTCTGATAATCAAATCCATAATGAGTTTTAAGAATTATAGTCAAGCATTATTAACTCATACTTCACCACTTCCAAATGTGTTGATTATCATCCTCTTCAGCTAGATTGAAGTTATCATGGCATTGACTAAAAGAGTTGCTAAGCAAGAAAATAAAGAAATTTGTAAGGAAAGATGTTTGCCTTCTTAAAGAAAAAGCTGTTTTCAAGCACTTCGGGAGAACATATTCATCGACAGAAAAGGCTTTAGGGTGAAATAAACCTAGGTTTGATTGTTGATCTTAATTCTTAGTAACTAAATGATTGTGGGCAAGTTCCTTTAACATTTTCAAGCTCTGATTTTGTTTGTTTGTTTGTTTGTTATATTATGTTATATATACATTGGAGATAATAACATTTCATTATAGGATCACTTTAAGGTTTAAAAAAATTGAGTAGTATATTCTAAGTGCCTACAATAGTGCTTGACACATAGTAGTTGATTAATGTTCTAAACTATTTGAAAGAAAGAATAATAATTTGAGTTATTTATATACCCTGAGTATTTCTTCTATGAAGCCTTGGGGGTTTTGAATAAATCTCTGATATACAAAATAAATCAGTATAATGCTATTATAGAGTTTGAAGGGAACTTAAAAGTGATCCAATTCAATGTCATCTTTTTACAGAGGAAACAACTTATAAGGTGAAATTTCTCGTATAAGTGTACATAGCTGGCTAGTGGATAAGCCTGACTCACACCTTGGGAATCCTGATGGCATCTAGTGTACTTGCCATCGAATACTGCTGACTTTCTCACTGTTATCCATCATTAAAATGGATTACCCAACAGGCAAGCCTCAGGGAGTCAAGTTAGGGCAATGAATATACGCCTAACAGTAATATCACTTCTTCCACTCAATTGGTTCAAATGATTGAAAGTTAGCTTTTCATGCAAAACTGAACTAAACAATAAATTCTTCTGTATAAATATTAACACAGAATTCATCATGTTCTCTCAAGAGGAAAGTTGCATAATTGTATGTAATGCTTGTCTCAGCCTGGTGACATTTGTACCATTAAAAATCATTCACAGAATAGATAAAAATAAACTACTCTAACATCTAAAAGGAAAAGTTTTACATTTGAATTAGGTTAAGCTCTGTTTAAATACTGTTGACAGCATTCAGACCTCTTCTACTTAGACGTATCTAAGTAACTGATATGGTACAAAGATAGGTAGTGCCTTCCAGGATGCCTTCCAACATCCCACTCTCTCCAGCCTATGGTTCCCCCTACAGTTGGTGTGGAGAACTATGTGGATAACATCCTCTTTCACTTCTGCCTTTCTGTCTCCTGAGTTATCCTAGGAAATGCTGCTTTCAATTCTCCAGGCTGCTTCCATTTCCTCTACTTTGCACAGGATGATATCTCAGTGAATTTTTCCTCAAGCAAATCTTTCCAGCTTATTTACTCAGACAACTGTTTTCCTAACCACAGCTTTCTTATTAATCATTAACACTCTTTGAGCTCTTACCATAGTAATAAGTACTATCTAAAGGAATAATTAAGGTTAGAATTAACTAACTAAAACAACCTTATAAAGCAGATAGGGTTATTATCTCCACTTTAAGGTGAGGAAAATGAAGTTAAACAGACTAAATATCTCATAAGTAGCAGCATCAGGATTCCAACAGAGCAGGGTGACTCAACTCTACAGTCTTACCCAATATGAAAATCCACCAGTTCGTAAAGGAGGGGATGGTTGTTCTGCATGTAATCAAAACACAACCCAAATATTCACAGGTTCTTAAGTGAAAAGCCACTTACAAATCACATTCAGCTTTGTTGTTTTACAGGCAGGGAAACAGAGGCACAGAAGGGGAAGTAACTGGTTTGTGATCTCATTCTTCCCCAATCTAACCATGCATCCTCCAGAAGTGAAGTTTCCATGCTTTAGGTCCTTGGGAAAAGTGGCTGTGCATTATTTTCCTTGGGATCGAAATACTGTTAAACTAAAGAACACATTTGCTGCTGCAAATAGGGGGTGGAATGGAGTAGGAGTTTTGCCGGGAAGAAGAAACATCAAAAGTTGAACTTGGGTCCTTGCCTAGGATCAGTTTGGCTGTGACAGCAGACTCGGCATTTACTGTATTGAGATCATGTGGTTTTTGGGTTATAAACTATCTAATATTTAAACGTTGACTTTCAATTGGTAGCAATCAGTTAAGCTGCACAACCTTGTGGAGGATCACAACAAAGTCCAGGTTGCGATCATTGTAAAAGGCAAAGGTAAGTGATATGTGTTCTGCTGTCCTCAACATCCTAATACTTCAGGGTAGAACTGGTCTCATTTGTTATTAGTTATTAGTCAAGGAGGAAAATGTCTCTGATTGAACCTAGAAGAACTGGGGCTAAGGTGAGACAAACAAGGCATCTGAGATGCAGAATTTAAGAAGGCAAGGTCATGCAAATGCTGACCCGCACCTGTAGGACCCTGACAGGGAGTGCCCTATTGAATTTTGTACCCTAGGTACTGCACATGCCCTATCCTCTTCCCAGCCCTGATTAAATCACTCCTACCTGACATGTCTGGGTTACTTCAAATTTCCTCTGCCCTCCACGTTTTACTCATGTGAATGTTACTGGGTAAGCCCTTTTAAGGTTTTTGATTTCCCTAACTAACCATCAGACCCTGCATCACACATTTTCATCTGTTATCCAGAACCTAGGTCTGAATGAGGCTTGTAAATGGCTAGCTGGACACTCAATATTTGGTCTGACTTAGCCTGGGGGGTGGGAGGTGGCCATGGCTCTCTGCGAGGGGTGAGAAGCTACACCCCAGGTGTCTGAAGGATTTACAGCAGGCCCCAATCCAAGGACAGAGTATGCTACAAGGGGTCAAGAACCCAGCCAAAGACAGAAAGTAGCGGCAAAGAGGAAATCCTCTGTGGACCAATGCCCTTGAATATCTTCTGTGGGCTCAGCTAATCCTTGGCTATGGTCCAGGAATCAATGATCTAATCCTGGTTCCTAGGAATTTGTGATTCAGTAGGAAGGGGCTGGAACAGGTGAGCATGCAAGGTAGTTCTTGCCAACTGGTTGATATGAGTTTTCAGTCTCTTTCATTTTTAAGTAAAAACAGGAGAAGTTCAACTAGTCATGGAAATTTCGCTGTCGTGTAGGTTTGCAGGAGCTGGAGTCCCGTCTCTTGGTTCCTGGAGATATCCTCGTTCTTCCAGGAAAACTGTCATTGCCATGTGATGCTGTTCTGATTGATGGAAGCTGTGTGGTGAATGAAGGCATGCTCACAGGTATGCAGTTGTCATAGAGCTTCTTCTTTCCTTTCCAACATCTAGGACAATTGCTAGCAAAGCAGACCAACATATACTTACCTGCTTTATACCAGGCCTATGCTAAGGTATTGAGAGATAGGCGAGGGAGACAAAATATATGAAAATGGGAAACATTTACCAATATAAGAATTAATCACAATAAATAGAAGAGAAGAAAAGTCTAATACAATATGTGATTAAGTAATTGCCTGATAGGAGGGGTGAGTAGGGTATTTTGGGTTCCGAGTAGGGTAAGAGCACTACACTGTTTGATGTACGATCTCTTCATAAATATGATAAAGGTTTATATACTTATCCAACAAAACATAACCTAAAACCACCAGCTCTCACAGTTGGCAGGGTGTGGAGATTTTATCCATCTCTGCTCTCTATAGATGGAAACCTGAGCCCCAGGTTTCATTGGGAAGGAGACTGAGTTGAACTTTTGGAAAAGGCAGTATAACAGTTCTGTTCTTTAGAATCACATAGATAATCCGACTGAGCAGAAAGCCAGTTTTCTAGTTATGGTTTAAACTGTTCTTGTTCTCACTTGTATTTTGTAAAGTTCACTTGAATGTGTGTAATTAATAAGACACTATTTGCAAAATATTCTTGAGGCAAAAAAAAAAAAAATACACAGGACATGGTAATGAGAGAAGAAGAGACTCTACAGCAACACAAAAATGGAAACTGTCTTTTATGCTTACAAATTGTTGCATTTTTCTGTTTCCAAATAGCTAAAGATAGGAAAACACACACACACATACACACACACTCTCACACATATACATGCAATCTTTGTAACATCACCTAAATGTAAAGAGAGTCATTATCTATTCCTAAATTGTCCAACACAAGCAGATTTCATGTTGAAAATGGATCTTCCTAATTTAAAACTGAGGTAAGAAAATGTGGTAAACATAAATATGTTCAGTATAATTACAAAATACCCTTTTAATGTGCTAAAATCTAGCTTCCTTATTATGGTAGTGATGAGGATTTGCATCCTGATCATGTTTTTCATGCAGAATATTGCCATAGTACCCAGTGTACAAACCTCAAGCTCAAGAACTGTCCTCCTCACTAAAAGACAATGACTGTCTCACGTTTCCCAGCAGCCTGCCGATGAAGAATGGCTTCTCTCATTGGTGACAGAGAGCATGGCTTTGAGAAGACAAGGGAGGACAGACAGTGGTACTGACTTCCCTGGGTCTACTGACTCGGCTACACAGTCCTTGCCTTGATTCCAAGGAAAACTCAGAGAGTTCCAGAGAAGTAGAAATGGTAAACAATGCTGCCTTCAAACAAGTGTGCAAAACTGACCTAAAATGATTTTAAATGGTAAATGACTTTTCTTAGGGTCTGTTTTTGAAAAAATGCTTTCATCAGCATTAATATCTATATAACCCAAGTACTAATAAAAGTGAATTTTAAGGACAGATGCATAAAACAGAAATACATATATTTTTTCTCATTAATTTCTTCAAAAAGACCTAACTACCACTATTCCCTACTTTATTACACAGTTTACATAGATCCTCCCACCCAGGACATATTTACCAAAATCATCCTGATGGAACAATCTGATTAAGGTTAGATTCCTGAAACTGCAAATGTATTCCTAGAGCATTTGTCCACAAATATCATTTAGGTATTTTTTCCCCATGTGCAAAATAGACATTTGCATATATAAAAGTCTTTATTTATGTCAGAAGAAAAGCAGCAAATAGTCCTAGCATCGCTATAGCAATTTACATTTTATAAATAACTTTTATATTTCATTTCATCATGGCATAAAACAAATTAGACTAGGAGCTATTATAATACTCAAGTGACAAATGAGGAAACTGAAATGAAAAGAGACCAGAGCTGCTCAGCTAGCAAGTAAAAGAATCAAAATTGGAGGTGGCATTTGTTCCCAGACCTGAGGAACTATAAGAGTGAGGGGGATGATCCTATGGTGGATAAAGCTACTGCCTTCATTTTTTGTGCCTCATCCCTTTTTGTTCTCTTGGGTATTTCTGTCCCATTGCAGCACATGCCCATTGTAAGATCTTCCTTCTTCTCATCTCCTTAGCCTCATCTTATTGCCAAAAGCTCAGCTATGCAAGAAGCTTCACTCTCTTTTATAACTACACTTAACTTTTACTTTGGCTCCAAATTTTACCATCGTTGGAAGTCTGCAGTGTGAAGTATCTGGTGTAAGTCAGACGGTTATCCTCATAAGTTAGCAGGTCCTCCAGATCCTAATCTGGCTGCCTGACATTGTGTAAGGCTTGGGGGAGGGAAATCTAGTCTAGGGCACGTCTTCTTTCTGGTGCCTCCACTTCACTCTGGGCTTGGGAAATGTCCCAGGCCTATCTACCTGGAAAAGGAGGCTGACCCAGGTGCCCTCAGTACTCATTTTCACAAATTTCCAGGATGCTTCTATACTTCCTTTGGCGCAGGCCTCTTCTCAAAGGGACACACAATATCTAAGTTTCCTTTGGATTTTCTTCCACCTTTCAATCCAGGGATTTTTGTTTAGTTAGAAAAGTACTAGAGGCAAAGCATGATGAATAGAAAGCTTTGTTCTTACTCTCAAGTAGTCTCTAAAATTTATGATCAAATTTATGAATGACTTTTGAACCACAAAAGCCAGTTATCAACTCTTCTGTCCTTTCTTTTTTTCTGTCTCCTGAGGCAATGATCCTCTTCAAGGTCTAGCTCCTCACAAATCAGCCAAGAGACCAAAGGAATACTATGGGGGAAATTCTAAGAATATTTTGAAAATTTCTCTTGGCACAACAGCTAATTTTTCTTAGGTCTTATATGTCTTGGGCACTGTGCCAACATTTTACCTGTGTTAGTTCATTCATTTTACAGCTTTATATGGTGGGAGAATGTAAGGCCCAGAAAGGGTAAGTAATTTACCTAAGTTTATACAGCTTAAAAGTAGCAGAGCTGAGATATGGATTCATTTGTTTATCCGTTCATTCATTTATTCCACAAATGTTTTTTAGCCCTTACTACAGAGTAGACACTCTGCTAGATGTTGAGGATAAAGCAGTGAATAAGGCAAATAAAAACTCTGACCTCATGGGGCCAACATTTTAGTGGAGAGACAGAAAACAAGAAAATAGGTGAAAGATGTAAATGTCCAACAATTGTAAGTTTTATGAAGAGGATAAAACACTTAAACCCAGGCATTTTGACCCCAGAGCCTATGCTTGTAGCTATTGCCTTCTCATTCTCTTAGGAATAATTATCGGGGGAGGCGGTGGTATTCACTCTGACACAATCCCCTTCTCCCTCACTCTACTCATTAAAATTACTGATTTATTTGAAATGCATGTGTGGGAAGTATGCAGTGATCTGAGTTGGACACCTAGGAATTTTCTTAAGTGCTTATTTCACATTTATATCTTGGTAGATAAGTTTATAATCAATTGATAGGTCAGATCTTTTCTTCTCTTCCTGTTTTCCTTCTCTTGCTTATCCCCTTCTCCCTTTCTTTCATTTATTTATTTGTTCATTCATTCATTTATTCAGTAAAGGTTCAGAAATGCCTACTATGTGTCAGGCACTGTATCATGTGCTGGAGTCACCAAGACAAATGAGGAATAGTCCCTACCCTCAAACAGTTTATAGTCTAATGGTCCCAGAAATGTAAATAAACAAGGACATGGCATTTCAAACAGTGTCACTATGGGGAGGCATCTGGCTATTGGGGACAAAGGAGAAGAAAATCTCCCTTTCACATCAGCCAGGATCTCCAGTTCCTGGAAGGCAACTGAGCAATTGATGATAAGTGTACTTCCTTCTGAAACCCTCTCCATACTACTTAGACCTTTAGACTTTTAAAGATGAATCCCTTCTTTTGTGGGATTCCAAGAGAGGCCAAGCAGGAGACTTCTTATTAATATGTGAATAGGGGAAAAAAAGACTTGAAAATAATCTCTGAAAAATCACCTGATTTAAACTTTATGTCTAGAGGCCCAACCCCAATGACTTCCATCTCTGCTGATGGAATAGCTGCCTCTTCCAGATGCTGTTGGTTGTGTGAGCAGAAACTGTTCACTAATATTAGCCTAATCATAGGTTGTGGATTAATATGCTGTGATCTAAAGTCAGAAAAACATTTAAAAATGTAAGTATCTGCTTTCACAAAGGATGATTTCAAAACAATGTGGTATAGTAATTTGGAGATTTGTCAAAAGATTCTGTCCTTTTTTATAAGGACATTTTGAATGCAACTGATAAATCCACACAGTGAGTTGATATCATCATTATTTTAAAGAAAATGACTTAAGGATAGTGTTTGGTTAAATGAATTTCCTGAAGAATATTCAAGACCACTAATAAAAATTTTATACCTTCTTGCACCTTGGAATGTAAAAAATGCCCCATGGTAGAAAACTAATTTTGAAAAAAATAATCATAGAAAAACCTGGGTAATTGTTTTATTTAATCCAGGTATTCAGCAAAAAATATGTAATTTGAACCTATTACATACCAGTTGGGAAAACGAGGAATATAAAAAGTTATACATGTCAAAGTCCTTGCCTTCAAAGTTATTACCTAGAAAGAAGGATAGAACCTAAATTTGCCATTGAAGTCATTGGGACCCAGATGCAAGAGTTCAAGAATGATTTGGTGAGGCATACTCACAAGGAACAAGCCGCAGGACTTGGAGAATCATAACGTGTGAGAGCAGAGGATGGAAAGAGGAAAAATCAAAGATGTTTGTGAGATTGTAAAACTATGACTTAGCAAAAGAGTGGTACCATAAAGAAACAGGAAAGTCAGGAAGAAGTGTAGAGATGAAAATATTGACATGGATTTTAGATATGTTAAGTTGGAGGAGCTAGTGGTATGTCCAGGTTGGACTGAACAGCTCACACTTGAAAAATACAGAACAAGAGCCCAGGACAGAGGGAAGATGAAGGCAGACATTACTTATGTATCACTTTAGAGGTGCTGGTTAATAAAAGTGGAGCTGAGATCATCCATAAAGGGAAACGAGAGGTCCCATCTGGTCATACTGATTTCTATCTTTCACTGCCAGCTCTAAAAAAATCATGAAGAATATTTTGTAGATTTTATGACGGCATCATTTCTCATTCACCTCTTTTATTCCAGAACTGCTTACCTCTACCCTCACACTCAGTATCCCAAATATCCTCAACTAATCTAGTGCCCAGAGCACACCATGCTTTTTCTCTCACATTGTCCAAGAACACTTTCCTCTCCTCCTTGTTCTGGTTGGACTTACTCTCCCTTCAAGTGTTGTTTATTAATTGTCCAGAAAATCTCCCCCGATCCTCAGTTTGGGTTAGATTTTCAGATCATCTGGTACTACCAACATACTTAACTTATTATATTTTAATTATTTACTGCTTTAATTATCAATTAATTAATTACTAACCTGGCTCCCTAGGCTTTTATGTCTGTCTAGTTCATTGTTATATTCCCAGCACCTAGGGCAGTATCTGGAACAGAATAAGCACTTAAAAAATATTTATTGAATGAATGGATCAGTGAGTAGATAACTGAGTGAATGACAGGCAAAAAACAATAAATATACACATGCTTTATTGCTCCTTCATTGTGTAGAGTCTTGTTGGGCTTAAAGAACACTAGGTGAAAAATTAAGCGATAACTCTGTTTGCTAATTTTTTGCAAATTTTTGTTTTAAAAATTATAACAGCAAACTATGTAGGTCATGTGTGGAAAAGATAGGCAGGTCTTAAATAAATATTTGAAATACAATCAAGTGTACCACTCTTGCCTCACCAGCATCCCTAAGAACCTTCATCTGACTCAAAGGATGAGCGTTAAGAGTGGAGTAGCTGTGGTTTGTATATTTTCTTGAAAATGGCAAGCACTAGCTCTAAATAACTACCTGAGTTCACACATAATCAACAGAATGCAACCTTTTTTTAGGAGAAAGTATACCTGTTACAAAGACGCCATTGCCTCATACGGATACCACCATGCCATGGAAATCTCACAGCTCCGAGGACTATCGGAAACATGTCCTTTTCTGTGGAACTGAAGTGATCCAGGTCAAGCCCTCTGGGCCGGGGCCAGTAAGAGCAGTTGTTTTGCAAACAGGTTAGTCAATTCCACTTTTGTAAATTTAGCCCATGACTGGAGGTGAGGAATTTGGATTAGGGAAATTTTATTTAGGATTATGGAGTTTGCCACATTCTGGTACTAACAGCCACACCAGTTTCCAATCAGACACTTGTTATTCTAAGTTGCTACCATTCCCAACTGAATGGTTCATTGTTAAAACACTTGTAGATGATGAAGCAAATACAGGGATAAAGGACACTTCTTCAAAGGCAAAACTAAGTTTCTTATTTTCCTTGTGTCTGTAGGCTTCTTTTCTTTTCTACACCCCCTCTAACTAATTACCAAGAAAGTAGTTTCAACCCTACTACTTGAAAACAATTTTCTTTCAAAGAGTTGCTTGCTGGGCTGTTAGGTCAAGCTAAATACCCCTACCTGGGATCCCCACAGACACTTCAAAGTCAAGGAATCTAAAAGCTACTCACCCCCCTCTATGGCCTCTTTTTGTTGACAACATCACCATCTGACTAGTGTCTTCACATCATCCTAACTTCTAACTTTCTCCCGTACCAAATAGGACTCCACATCCTATCAACTATATAAATACCTCATAAGTTCCTGTCACCTTTTCTTTTATCCTCATGATTGGTGTTTTGTTCAGGCTTTCATAATTTCCTGTGTAAACTATTACAGTAGAAATATTCTTTTGACTGTTCCCTTTCAATTTTCACCCCAAATACCCTTTCTTGTATTTTATTCAACTTTTCTCTAATCTATTTCTGAATCTGTCAGCAAGTCACCTTCATAAAACATAGTTTGAAGCAGTTTACATGCATCATGCTCAAAAACTTGTCAAGATAACCAATATTAGTCCCGATCTTTCACATGACGTTACACAGCTAACACCTTCTGTGATCTGTCCCAGCTCTTGTATTCACCCATGGCTTATGTTTACCACCCCACATATTCACAGATCTAAAACACACCTTGCAGTTTGATATCTCTCTGCTTTACTTTAGTCTATAATCTAGTTGTTCTACCTGATTTTTTTCAAATTAAAAAATCAAGTTTTGTTTTATGTTTAAAGGAGTCAGCAGGCAAGAGAACATCTCAGCCTACTGATAAGCAGAAGCTATTGGGTAGAGATGAGGGAAACAGCCTGGTATGAACTAATAAAATATTAGGGCAATGGTTTCGAAGAAACTCTGTTCCTTTTCTCCAAAGCCTGCAAAGCCATGTTTGAAGAGATCAGGTGCTCATTGAGCAGTAGGATTAAGGCATGTTTTATACTTACAGTACTGACTCATATCAAGAATATATAGTAATAAATTTTATTATTTTTTTTTGCCAATAACTTAGATATTAATGAGTAACTACTAAGTGCAATGCACTGAGGGCTAAAGAAAAAAAAACTCAAGGTGCTCCTTGCTTTTAAAGAATATTGTGGTCTGGTGCATGAGACAGCTGGATTTATAGCTAAAACACAGAGCAGTGATAGCTGTCCTATGACCAAGTGTTACGGGAACTTCAAAGAATGGGCAAATTATTTTAGATATGAAATATAAGAGTAGAATTCTAGCAACATTTATTTGATGAGGCATTTTGAGGCCTAAAAGGGTGGGAAGTATTTATCCAACCATATCAGAGAGCTGGGAAGACTGCCCCTTGTGTCTTCAAAACACAAAGCAAAGATGCCAAAGGGCTTCCTGGGACCAGTGAACAGTTAAAAGATAAGTCTGGAAAGGAAGGGGTAGATCACATTGAATTGGACCTCAAATGCCATGCCTAGAAATTTGAACTTTATATCAAAAGTCAGTGTCTCTGGAAGGTGTTTGAGCATAAGAAGGACATGACCAGTGGCATATATATATATATAGATAGATATAGATATATTTTTTTGCTTGCTTTGTGCTTCTCTTGTCTCTTAATTTTCTATTATTTTCAAGACATATGTACACTTTCCAGTCTTCTCTCAGCAACTCAGCTTCTCTGGTCTTGGCATTCCTCAGCTCCTTAGTCTTCTTTTCCCCAAGGCCACATGTGAGTGGGGAGCTGCAATGTGAGCCTCTGACAACCAGAGCAAGAGAAACTGAGCAGGGCTACGTGAACACGTTCTTTGTCCACAGCAACTTATAAGAACAATAAATATTAATACGCTGTAAATTCACAGCAATGTTGTTTTTATTTCGTATTCAAATGACTCTCCTAATCAATGCTTAATTCAATACAAACCATTTTTGGTTTGGAGAAAAAATGTATGAATGTACTTTACTCTGCTTATGATTATCTTCATGTAGGTTACAATACAGCCAAAGGGGACTTGGTGAGATCCATCCTCTACCCTCGGCCTCTGAACTTCAAACTATACAGTGATGCCTTCAAGTTTATAGTGTTCCTGGGCTGCCTTGGAGTTGTGGGTTTTTTCTATGCCCTTGGTATATATATAAACCATGGAGTAAGTACTGGGAGTAAGGTTTTTTAATAGAATTGTTTTCTCAAGGAGCTTGACTTAACACACAAGGGTTGATAAGTTTACCTCTTAGTTTCATCATTCTGTAAATCAATGCTGTCCCATAGAACTTTTTTAGTTGATGGTGATATTCCATACAGTATCTACACTGCCTAGTTTGGTAGCCCTTAACCATATGTGCTTATTGAGCACGTGAAGTGCAGCTAGAGTAACTGAGGAAATGAATTTTCAATTCTATTTTATTTTAATTAGTTATTTTTGAGTAATTAATTTAATTATTTGATTAATTTAAATTTAAATAGCCATGTGTGGTTAGTGAAAATTGTATTGGATGGTGCAGCTATAAAAGGTTGCAAAGGTCTCTGCTTCTTTCACCACTGGAGTAGGAATGAGAGGTTACTGCATGTGTGGCATTGGTAATACCTAAGACCAAAGACCCTCAGAGGAAATACATGTTTTTTAAGCCTGATAGGATGAGAGGATTTGGTTAATCAAATCAGAGAGCGGGGAAGGCATACTAATTTGAACAAGCAAACACAAAGAAGAAATGCACATGGGTCTTCTGAAACCAGCAAGCAAGTAAGACGTTAAATCTAGCAAGGTAGAAACAGATCAGATTGAAGGAGGTCTTGAATGCCATACCTATAAGTTTAGATTATTTGATAGTGTTGACGTATTTGTGTACATTGTTCAGGACATACCCAACATACCATTTAGTCAATGAGTTGCCCTGTGTTTTGTTAAGTTCTGAAATAAAATTAAATACCTACTTTTACAGAGCTGCCTGATGCATGAATCTCCACCTCTTTTTAAGCTTCAGGGTGTCTGGTTTCATTTAGATGTCTCTCTTAATAGTTGTGATGGCTGGAGAGGGGAGGGTTGTCACAGCTGACCTCTGAGGTCCTTTCTGATCCTGAGGGTCTGATTGTGTTATGAACTGCACAGTCTCTTCTGTGAGACGTGCTGGGCTCTTAGCAGTATAGGCTCATAGGGAAGAAGAAAAAAATATGTGAATGAAAGGATACAAACATAGGTATGAAACTAGGTGTGAGTGACCTGATTACAATGCCCCAACTGGTAGAATCAGTACATTCCATGTGTGTTTTGGAGGGTGAATGTTGATGGGCAAAGACCCAGTCACATAAATTTCTAGGCAGTGTTCATGCTCGCACTCGAGCTCCAAGTAGTCACTTCAATCTGAAATTAATCCTCAGAGAGCAAGTTGAGGGCAGGCAAAGGCAGAGGAGGCTAAGACATACTGGCACCAATATAATAGACCCTGGAAAGAGCTAGGCAGACTGTCAAAGCCAGTGGGGCTGGAATTTGAGGTGGTGTATTTGATGCCAGTTGCATCTGGAGAGCAGAAAAACAAGCAAAACCCCCTCTCCTGTGGACCAGGAAGCCTTGGAAGTGACTGGGAAGGAAAGTTTCCTGGGCAGAATTCAATATCCAATATGCACGAAAGCAGTAGTGTTAATCACAGATCCCATCTTCTTGTGGGTCAAAACCTGTGACCTGTTGGTTGCCTCTATCTGTACTGGCTCAGGATTAGACAGAGTCCAAGTCCACAGGGTTAAAACTCTTCTGTGGTTATGGATGGGAAAAATAGGGAATGATATATTTTGCAATAAATAGATTGGACCAAAGATGTACTGAACTTGAATCTGTGTTTCCAGTAATCAAAAGAGGATTTTATGGCCAAAATTAAAGTTGGTTTCATAAAAATTTAGGCAAGGTTTAGAGAGTAGAGCCATTAATATCTAGAGCACATGAAAAAAATAAAAGAAGCTGCCCCGTGATTTGTTCTTGGCCCTGCCTTTATCGGCTCTGTGAACTTCTTCAGAATCACCTGGGATCTTCTTGACTCTCTGAGAACTGACTTGATATCATAACACACTGGTCACACATTTGTGCCCTGGAGTTAGACAGACTAGAGTTCAAATCTCACTATTTAACTAGTATGTAGCTTGGGGAAGTTTTTAATTTGTTTAAGCCTTGGTTTCCTTATCTACTAAGTGGAGAAAACATCAGTATTTATATCATAACATTGTTGTGAGGAGTAACTAAATAATGAATGTAGCCTAACACTGTGACTGCACCAGAGCATGTGTCCAGTGAGAGCAAGCTATTTTTATTATTGGCTTCCCTATAGCAGATAATATATGCTGAGATCTTGGCAGAATCGTGGTTATAGTTTTTATGAAGTTGTCACTCATTTAGTATGCCTGCTGAGCACCTCCTCTGTGTCAAAAACTGTGCTAGGCTCTCTATCTAGAGATGAAGAGGATGAATTCAAAGATGACTTTAAAGATGAAGAAGTCATATCTGCTGTGCCCAGGGAGTTTGGAGGCTAGAGGTAGAGAGATTTATAATCCAAGAGTCAAGCCACCATGTGAAATGTTACAACTCAAGACTAACAACTCAAGACTAATCCCAGTGCCCTGGAAGTCCAGAGGGCATGTGGATGGACAGAGAAGGGGTGGGCACTCTGGGTGGAAGGGATGCTGAGGGGAGGGAAACAGTCAGGAAGGGACATGGTGGGCGAGGAGTAGGAATCAGAGTCTCCTTTGTTCTGCAGTGGGAGACACCTTGTTCATTCCTTAGGGATAGCCAAGAGAATATTCAGCCCCATTAAGAGAGCTAACTCATGAATTTTCTGAGCTTCTGGAGCTCCCAAGGTGTCGCAGGAGCTGGGGCCAGGAAGGGTGCCAGCCTGCTCTGCTGGGCTAACCTGTATTTCTCTTTCCTCCCCAGATTTCTCCAAAAGACACTGCAACCATGGCCCTGATCCTCTTCACCGTGACTGTCCCTCCTGTGCTGCCAGCTGCCTTGACCATAGGCATCGTGTATGCACAAAAGAGGCTGATGAAAAAGAAAATCTTCTGTATTTCCCCACAGAGAATCAATATGTGTGGACAAATAAACCTCGTGTGCTTTGACAAAGTAAGATCTAAACTTCCCAGGCTGGAGGTTAATGATTATGAGGCACAGCACAGCTAGGAGGGGCCTCAGGGAAGATCCAGTCCAGTGCCCTCATTTTACAAATGGGAACGCTGAGGCCAGAGAAGGACTCATAGTGAGCTAGTGTGAGATCCCATTCTAGAAGCCTGATTTACCAAGTCCTAAGGAGCTGGGTTAGCCATCATATCATGAATTTCTTCTCTGTAAAATTTAGTATTTTTTATTCCTATTTTGAGCATCAAAACAATCTCTTATTGTAATAATTCCTGTGACTAACTGGTTTTTTTGAGCAAAAATCATGAGGAATATTTCAGTTGCCTGAAGTGCTTTATCTTGAGTTTAAATAAAGATATTTTTTCTTCCCCTCTGGTTCATTTAAGGGAGGGAAAGGAGTGGACAATGACCCATGTTTGTGCACTGTGGCCCCTCTTTTCTCCTTTGCCCCCCAGACTATCAGGACCCAGGAGTAGGGAAGGTTGTCTCTGTGCTTAGGGCCTTGGAAAAGTGGCAAAGGAGGAATATGTTCAGATGGGGAAGATTGCTTGTTGCAAGCAAGAAAAGCAGCTACTGAAGTAACACTCTTGAACTCATTTCCAAAACGCCAGGTTTATTGAGTGAAACCTTCTCAGATAAACCAATTAGGTACCCATGCAGGTAAACACACAATGCATAGAGAGGAAGGTACAGAGTAGAAGGATGAAAGTCGTTAGTGTCTCCCAACTGAGCTGTGTTGACTGGCGGCTCAGGGAGCTGCACATCAGTTCCAAGCCAGTGGTTATGATGGGTCAGAAGGTCAGAGTCTTCACCTCTAGTGCAGCCATCCGTATGCCATTGGGTCAGGCTTGAGCATCGTCTAGCTGTTCAGCTTATATGGACCTTACAAGTTGGGATCCTTATGCTTATCTACTCCTGCAGATGGGGGCTGATGTCTGTAGTTTTGGGTGGTCCAGTAATGCCCTAAGGGTGTTCCCCTTATGTGCAAGTTGACATTACTGTCATGGCTCCCACGGAATCCACTTTGTAAAATCCCAAAAGCCCTCATTTCTTTATGCTCTGTACACTGCTGCTATGGGACAAGTCCTGAGACCCCTTCCTTCTTCTACGGGGGGCCTGGTGAGACTTCAGTGTCAGCTGTCAGCTGTCAGCTGGTCAGATCATGCATGCACCCAGGCTGGCCAGTTTGACTACTGTAATGCAATGAACCTCGTTTGTTCTCTCTAAGTCTTCAGTTCATTTGCATTGGAATAATCGATAAAAGCTTTGCCGCCTTTTGATTAACACACATTGGCAGAGAGCCCCATTAATGAGATGTTTCCAGCTCTTGAGAAGTTCATGGTCAAGCTGAGGAAGCAGATAAATGGAAGTGTAGACAACGATAATGCAGTGAGATGCATGCTTAATAGAGATATGAACAAGGCATCGAGATGCAGCTACCTGCCACAGAGAGGTCACCTTTGAACTGTGGCTTTGGTTGTTAGACAGAATGGGCCGCAGGCTCAGCGGAACAGCTTAGAAGCACAGGGATGTGAGGGCCTGCAACATGTGGGGATCAGGTTCAGTGGGGGCATGGCTGGAGTATGGACTGTTTGTTAGAGAATGTAGCTGGAGAGGAGGAGCCCAATTGCTTAGGGCCTGATGTGCCAAGCTAAGGAGTGGGGCCTTGTCATGAAGGAGAATGGGAGCCGTTTTGATTTTTTAAGAAGACCAGTGACTTTTTTATTGGTGTGTTTTAGTTATTCCATCTGGGGGAATTGGTGAGAAGGGACAAAAGAGAGACAGGACTGAGGCAGGAGGCTATCTGGGAGTGAATGAAGAACTTATCATTATCCTAGACAATGGGGGCAAGAATAGAGAGTAAAGGACAAGCTGGAGAGACACCATGAGCAGACTTGACAAGTCTTAGTCCTCAAGTGGGAGGACATCTTTTAGATTATTTCAGTTCTGTTCTTGCCACCAGTGAAGAATCAGTAGGGTTAACTTAACAGCAACTCCCTTTCAGATTCAGGGCCCTTTGGAATTTTTCTGACTTACCCAGCACCCTCATTAGTGTCTAGAATATAAGAGAAGATTTAAAAATAGAGGCTGTTTCTAAAACTAATTTTTCAGAGGGTGTTTGTATTACTTCCCATATAAAGCTTTCCTCCCCATCCTTACGTGCTCCTTTGCTAATCTGTGTTAGGGACCAGTCCTCAGCATACTTGGCCAAATGCTAGAAGGCATGATGGGAATGTTATAGCGCAAAGAACTCTTGATTGGGAATAAGCAAAATGAGAACTCTAATCCTGAATTTGATGCTAAGTTTTTGTGTGAATTTTTTAAGATAAGGAAGTTGAGCTACAATTGTTTCTAAGTTTCTTTCTAACTTTTACATTATAAAGCTCTACAAGCAAAATGTTGAAATAAAGCAGTACACAATTGGATTTCCATCTAGTGTTATTTCAATTTAGAAGATATCCACCACTGGGCTTCTGAGTATATTTGTTTCCATATATATTTCTCGTTGATGTTGATTTGTTATAAGTTTTCTAAAACAATTCAATTTAGGCCAAGCCTGGGCTAGTATGTATGCTAACAAGTTTTCTTTATTTATTTTATTCTCTTTGGAACCTCAACTATAATTTAGTTCTCTGTTTATGATCAGTTTTATTGTATAAGAGTCACTTTCATGTAGAGAAATAACATGGCTCCATTTCTGTTTTGCTGTGGTATCTTCTCTGTTTTCATGTTCAAAATATTGATGTTAAAAAACATAATCTAATCACCAGGAAACCATCTCAGTTTGGATTAAGTTGCTAACTCTATTTGAAATGGAACAACTCAAGGGGATTTGGAAATACACAGGTTGGGGTCCTTATAAAATGCAGGAGGAAAATGAAACAAGTAGAGTTTTTTTTGTTGTTGTTCTTCAAGGAATATCTCACACAAGCATGTTAGCTCTCTATGAAGTCCAAATAAATAAAACAAAGATTTCTTAATTCTTTGATCTGGAAATCAGTATGGGCTTTGTCCTTTCACATGCTTTGTCAAATTCATTTAACATTTATGGTCTAGTGGAAGACCCCAGATAGCTGGATTCTGGTTCTTTCTCTCCAACCTACAGGGCATTGTGCCCTGAGGCTGATTCATGAAAACAGCTCTGCCCTGTTTACGCAGTTGTAAGAATTGAAAGCATCGTTTGAGTGATTGGAGTTCTGGTAACAGACACCTCTAGGTCCTGTTTACTGCTGAGGAAATGAATTTCAGCTCAGTGAATATGACAAATATTTGTTTGTTAAAAGCACGTTATAAAGTCCAAGACAGTTCAAGCCTAAAACTGGCTAATCACTTGGAAATAAGAATACAGACCCCTGGGGAGCGGGGAGGGGAGAGGGAGGTATGAATTACAGCCAGAGAAGACAGAGAGCTGTAAATCCCGGGGAGGGAGAGGTCTGCTTACATTTAGGGCCTTGATGGGTGGTTACAAAGACATTCTTAAGTGATTGGCAAGTTAGGTCATTTTGATTGACATTTGGCTGCTACATAACTCTGCCTAGTGCATATGTGCTTACCCAGAATTCAGTGTTATAATTAGATTCATGAACTTCCAGGCATAAACATAGTATTATAATGAAGTTTAAATTGTAGGCAAATTAGGGTAGTGCCTTCTGCGCAGGTGTCTACAGCCAGATTAGGCCAGCTAAGACTATGACCCTCCGTCCTTTGTCTCTGGAGATGCAGGAGGGATTCTCTAACTACCAACAGGATGTTCTCTGGGCTGTCTCTGGGCTAGGCCCCTATTCTTTTATTTGCCCTGTCACTCATGTCTGACCAGCTACCTAACATGTGAGCATTTCACTGTAAAGCACTATGCTAATGTTATGTGCTGTAATGACAGAAGATGTCATTTGATAGAAAACTAGAAAATTCAAAGTCTTATACAGAGATGACCTTTAAAAAGTAGTGTCAGAGACCTGTGTGTCAGTGTTGATATTTCCCAACACTTGGTAACACTCTGCTCTGGCTTGACAGTGCTGACCCAGTTGTAGCCAATTTTTTACTCCAAGTGGATGTTAAGCAGGCTGAAAGCTGTTGGCCTATCTAGCAAAAACAGTGGGGTCTGTAATTAATGAGCAACTGAGAAACAATGAGCAAATTAAAAGTTCTATGATATTACTCAGTTCTATTTTGCTTTCTCTGTTAGATTATCTAACAAATAATCCCACAATATAGTAAATCAAATCTCCCCATCATTTTCCTCTTGATCTAACAACAAAATTCATTTATGGACAGACATTAATTAATATTTATTTAGCACTTTGTTGCTCTTTTTTCATCTAAAAGCTCTTTATCAAACTTTCATTATCAATCTGGACAGTCACCATGTTATCCATATTTTAGAAAATTGTGTGAACTAGATGCTGGCTGTGAACTAAATAATCTTAAAAAGGAAGAAAAAAATTCTGAGTTCTGCTCTAGAAAGACAGCAAGTGCCAACTGAAACTCAAAGCTGTTTCTTGTTTAATATCCACTCACTGAACTTCTCTCATTTAACAAGTCGCAATCTTCTCAATCTAATAAACAAAAACAAAACACTTGCATTTTGCTGTAATGGTTAGTAACTAGAATTATCTAATTATCAACATGATCTTTTGGGAATTACTTGTCACTGCTGAACTTTTCTTTCGGGTGCCCTTCTCTGCTTTAAAATTTGATGCTTATAAAGAAGGGCTTTGGAGAACTAGATCTACCTTATTTTCTTGGGATCTTGGGTTTTGTGTAAATCATAATGTAATTAAAAGCTCTAAAACTTATGTTAATTCTAATTTGTTTTCCAGACTGGCACTCTTACAGAAGATGGGCTGGACCTCTGGGGGACTGTCCCTACTGCTGGCAACTGGTAGGCACCTTAGTGAAGAAGGAATGCATGATTGGTGAGGCTGCCTTGGTGCTACTCAAATCCATCCTTCCATAGTTGAGGGATAATGTCATGTATAATAATTGGCTGGAGCCAGCTCCCAATTATTCTTTTTTTTTTTTAATTAAATGAGTTCTAATTTCAGAATCAGAGAGGAAAAGTAGGCCTTCGAACTCCACATGAAAAATGGAATAGAATGAGGTGGATGATTAAGGAGCTGAATGAATAAAACAGAGAAACAAAGAGTGAAATCAAGACTGTGCTTAATTAAAAACTGCAAAGATCTCCTAGGTGGCTAATGTGGAGAATCCAGAAAAGAAAAGCTCCATCTCTTCTCTTAAATTTCACACCTGATGGAGTAAAAGGGTATAAATGTACTCACCTTCAATGTAAAACACAGGCTATGAGAAGGGTTATCGTTAAGGCACAAATATCAGAAGAGAGCAGTAGAAATAATAATGAGTACTTGAGATAATACATAGTCCTGTATTTTTACAATAGCATAGTGTATAAAGGTAGAAAATAATTTTGAAAATAAATGGATCAAGGAAACTTATCTGAAGGAGTAGCATTTGAGATAGGTTTTGAGGGGTGTATGGCTAGAATCTTTACAGACATGGGCTGAAAGCTGGCACTAGGGTGGGGAGAAGGCAATCACAGAGATGTTATCCCAGAACAGAGCTAGAGGGAAGGAGTGCTCCTTCCCAGAGAGTGTCCCTGAGCTCCTGGCTCCCTTCATTTCCAGACTGAGACCTGCCTTCTCAGTCTGAGTAGAGACGCCTCAGCTCCTGAGCGCTGGGTACTCCACCTTGGCTCCCAACAGTGGCTGAGGCTGCTGTCATTGAAGGAGTCACACTGGGCACCCCTAAGATGATGGTAAGTTCAGGCGCAGCACTGGCACAGAGTCACGACAGATGACAGGCAGTGCAACGTTGCAGCAGATCCCTGGTTTGGGCATCAACAAACTACCAGGGTTCTAGCTCTACTCATGTGTCTCTGCTCCTGGCTGCTCAGATGCAAAGGCCAGGCCTTTGTCCAGCAGGTAAGGCTTCTATTGGTCAGAGCCATGAGAGACAAAAAGAATGTTTGCACATACCCTTCCTCTCTCTCTCTTGTCCATAGTACTATTCAGCTCTAAAATTAGAGGAGAGGAAGGAAACCAAGCCAGTGTACTGTCAAAGAGGAAAACAGACTTTAGATGCTGGACGTCCATGCCAAGAGTTTCAGGAAATAGGGGCAAAGGCCAAAGGGGCTGAGTAGAGAGAAATACTTTAGAGTCCATGCCTGCTTATACTTGAAGGAAAAAGGAACCACCAGGTAGGTTTCCTTCTCATTCCTGTTACCTCATTGGCCTAGAGACATCTTGCCTTGGGGTGTGTGTCTTTCTAGAGCCAGCTCTGCCAAGTTTGCAGGTATCAGCTCTGAGCCTTCCCACAATATGCTTTTCTGCATTACTACCACCATGTGGGCTGGTTGCAAGTAATCCCTGACAAAAGTCGTGATTCTATCCAGGGCCTCTGAAATTACATGTATTCATTGATCAGTGGCTAATTTCTTTTTGATGAGAAGGAAGTTCACATTCATCTCAAAGAAGAGTTTTATGAAGAGCAATCTGCAGATAGATTACTCTGGTTAGAAAATGAGGAAACCAAGTTAGCTAGGGTTCAAGGGCAGGACAATACCTGAACAAGTATAGAAATATCATGAAGTTTAATATGGCTTGGTAAAACTGTGCATAAAAGACCCTAGTAATAGTAGAATCTATAAGGTAACATAGAACTGGAGCAGACAGGGCCTTGAATACCAGGCTCAAGAATTAGGACTTTAGCACAGAGGGCATGGGGAGCTATTGAAGGTTTTCAGCATAAGGGTTAGGTATTGAAACTTTATGTTAGTAAGATTTAAGGGACATAGTGTGCAAAATGATTTTGTTGAAGACCTTAGCTTACTAATCATCTTCTCTACCAGTTTCCAGGAAGTCCACAGCTTTGCCCTGGGCAAGACTTTGCCATGGGGCCCACTGTGTGCCGCTATGGCCAGCTGCCACTCTCTGATCCTTCTGGATGGGACCATCCAGGGAGATCCACTGGACCTCAAAATGTTTGAGGGCACTGCCTGGGTAAGGTGATAGTTTTTTGCTTCACCTGAATAAGAAAAACTTGGAGAAATCTTTCCTGGGAATGATAAAATGTTTCTAAGTTTGCTTTAAGTCCAGTGAAGATCCATAATAATGTACGAATGAAAGTCTGATCCTACCTGAATTTCCCAACCTCCACTCCAAATAACTCTGTTAGTGAGTGCAATAGCAAATAGGGTTCCATCATCAAATGAATTTGAAAACTATTGTTTAAACCAAGTTAAATAGATTTCTTATCTGCAAAGTTTCTTCAGTATATTGTGGTGCATTGTGAATATTCAAGAGGAACTATGTTATGCAGCATTTACCAAGCTTATTTGACTATAGAAACCTTACTGACAGGCCGAAACCTGTTTCAGGGAAAACAAATATTCTTCAAAACACCATCAGAGAAACAGCAGACTGAAGCAGTGCTGTCCAATATAGTAGCCATTAACTACTTGTGGCTAATGGACATTTGAAATGTGGCAACTGAGGAACTAATTTTTTTATTTTATTAACTTTAATTAATTTAAATTTAAATACCTCTAAGTGGCTGGAAGCTACTGTATCAGGCAGCATAGGTACAGATACCAAACTGGAAGATTCTAGATCCAACTGGTTCAATTTTCTGAGATGAGTGTGAATCACAGTTGAAAGTTATAAACCCATCCTAGCAACTATCAAGACATGGCGGGAAGACCTCTTAACTCCATCACTCTCTAGTTGTGTGACCCCAAATCCAGAACAAGACATTGAGTCTGTTCTTATTTGTGCATTTGGCTTAACACTGCCCCACTCACAGACATGTGGTGAGCATTGAAACTATGAGCCTAATAGGGCTGTACATATTGTAAAGTGTCCAACAAATGGAGGGTATTCGTTTATTAATTAATTAGTTAGCTAATTACATTCTCCAGCCCTCCAAAAAAAATGTTCTAAAGCTACTGAAAATAATATATCAAGTACAGTATAGTATTTTAAACAGAGTTATAAAGGAATGGAAGCAAATGATTGAAGGGACATGAAATACAGCTTACAAAAAGGTTAAAGATATATAGTGGGAAAATTTTGGTTTTCTAGAGATCAAAGTAATAAAAGGGGACTGGTAAATAGAAAAACTTCCTATATCAGTAAGTTAAAATTAGAGCATTTGTTGTTTAGAAATTTTTGGCAGCAAGACAAGATAGTACTCATATTCCTGGATTTTAATGAATAAGAATCAATGTAAGTACAAGCAACGTCCTTATCAGCATTGCCAGAGTTGACATGATAATGAGTTGTACAGGGTCATTATTACTATATGTGACTTTGATCCTGGTTCTAACAGTGCTCCCTTCTCCATCAGAGGAGGTCTGATATATCCGTACAAATGACAGACAAGTTAAAGTCTGTGTGGGAACATAAATGGTTTCAGCTCTGTAAGAACTGTTTTTAAGAACAGTTATATCCACCCCAAACAAAACATAAAAGTGCCAGGTTATTATTCATTGAGTTTAAAGGTGGGTGAGAAGCAGCCTCGAGTTAAACACCTTTGGGTAGTTAGAAACCTTTCACTAAACATAAAGGGGAGGGAAAATGTCCTTATAGCATATAAGAATTATAGCACAAAAAAAAGATATTAGAATATTTTTCAGAAGAAACTGAGATTTGGAGAAATGAAATGATGTCCCCAAGGTTAAATAAGTAAGTGACAGCAGAGACCAATGTTGTCTCCTTTTTTTCTGACATCTCCTATTTATTAATCTGACTGCTTGTCTTGTATATTATATTAATATCAATTTCTGAGATTGTATAACTTATATACTGTCATAATACCCAAAGAACACAAACCATTTTTAAATATACTTTCTAATTTACTAGCAGTTAACTTGCTAACTCTCTAGCTAACCAATTAGGCTAGTAGCATAGATATAGAATAAGAAATAGTTCCACATTTACCTCTAAGTTTATATTTACCAATCCTAACTCATCTGAAAGCTAATGTGCTCAGCTGTATTGGAGAGTAGATCTCCACTTGAACCCTCCTCCAATAACTAGATATACCTTGGCTTGTAGCTAGCACTTCTTCCATTATTTACTACTTAAAATGCAGTCACAATATTCTGGCTTTTTGACATTCTATAATGAGGTCCTTTAATGTAAATCAACACAATAGAAATTTGACAATGACGGTATTAAGATAACTGGCCTAGAAGAGAAAGTATGTGAAAAGGGCTTTGAAAAGATTAAAGTGCTATGCAAATGAGAGAAATTTCTCTTTTATTATTTTTCTCTAAGGAATCTTATGAATGTTTTCATTTTAAAACAGATAATGGAAGATTGCAATGTAGACTACAGCAAATTTGGGATGTCAGTCTCAAACATAATAATAAAACCGGGACCGAAAGCCAGTTGGGTATGATTTTCATCTTGAAATTGTATAGCTCTTTTCCCTCAAAACTAGTGACATGCCCCTCACTTTCACATATTCTTATGTTCCTATTATTTTGCCTTATCTCAACAGTGTCCATAGTTTGTTTGTTCACTCCTTCATTCTTGAATTAATCCATTAAGTTATTCAACACTCACTGAACACCTATGTATGCTAGAGCACTGTGCCAGGTGCTAAGAAATAGAGTGATTTTAAAGCTAGGTTCTTTGTTGGAGGAGCACATGAACTGGTAGAAAAATCAACAGAGGTACAAATATATGTAATATAATGTGCCAAGTATTATAATAAAGGCTGAAGAGAGAGCCACAGGAGTACAAAGGAGAGAATGAGTGCTGTTTCTGGGGGAGAGAAGCACCACAAAGGAGGCGACCTGTGAGCTTGGCCTGGAAGATGATTAGGATTTCTCCAAACGGCCAAGTAGAAGGGCTTTGCAGAAAATTTCATGAGGGAATCACCTTAGATGCAGCCAGAAAAATACCAATATCTCATACATATACCACTTCATGATGTCCCTGGGCTTACTGCAGAGAAAACCCTATTTATGGGTGTGCATTTGCTAAGTCTCACTTAAAAGCTTCTTAAGTGCCCCTTTCTTGGTACACTCGTAGAGTCCTGTGGAAGCCATCATCATTTTGCGCCAGTTTCCATTTTCCTCGAGTCTGCAGAGGATGTCTGTGGTGGCTCAGCTGGCAGGGGAGGATCACTTCCATGTTTATATGAAGGGCGCTCCCGAGATGTTGGCCAAGTTCTGCAGATCTGAAACAGGTAGTAACTGATACATTTCTCTTTCAGGAAGTAAAGTTATTTTAAAGGCCCAAACATATACAGCAAACAAGTCTAAATCAATGAACATGGAGGTGGTTGCTTTTTCTGTGGGTGGCAAGTGGGACTGATAGATTTGAAAAGACAGAGGTGATAATTTCAAGTCAGAGAGGCAGAGAGTAAATATCCCACTGTGGTTCAGCCAGAAAAGCCTAACCACAATGGGGTATTAGGGAAGGAAATGTGAAGCAATCATCAGGAGGCAGGATAGGAAGCTACACAGAGCTCAGAGAACCAAGGTGGGTGGGAATGAGAAACATTCAGAAGAGGGAACCAAAGAGACAGGTCAGGACACTAAACTAATTTTGCAGACAGGATGCTCCGTCACCTCCAGAGAGTTGGCATCACTTAAGGGGCCTCAGAAAGATCGAGAGGAGAATGTAGAAAATATAAACCTTTCAGAAAAAAAAGTGATTAGAGTAAATTAGATGGTATTAGAGCAAGGTAATTGGTCATCTTCACAATAATTTCATCTTTCTGGGCCAGATTGTGAGCTGATTGATATTGTTTCTTGATCTTATAAATATATGCACCCTCTGTGTAGCAGTAGCCCAGATTTATAAGAATATTGTTGCATTCAAATGAGTTAATTTGGATAAAATTAGCCTTTTTCTTCTTATTTTCATCTATATTCTTCTTATGATTGCTGATATCCATCAAATTGTGCACAGAATTTTTGATTTGGCAAATGATTGCTTTAACTTCTCTCTCTACTTGGAGTCTTTTGTACCTTAAAAGTGCCCCCTTTTTTCTGACCTTGATATTCTTCACAGCTCCCATTAATTCTATCCTTCACAGACTGATGAACTATATTTGGTTTTTGTTTGTTTGTTTGTTTGTTTGTTTGTTTGTTTGTTTTTCCCAGCCACACAGATTACGAGTGTCTTATTGAAATTTTAACTGGTAACCATTGTTCCTGCTCTATCAGTAAAGGTTTGGGCCTATCACTTGACAATTTTCATTCTTCTGGTAGCCCTTCTAATTATTCTTTCTAATTATTCTTATGATCCTAAACACTGATCTTTGATATATGATAATATCTTCAGTGATACCTCCGACCTCCATACTTAAGAAATGAGAGCCAGGAGTTTCTTAGAAATTAGATCCCCATCTCCAACATTATTTTAGAATTACAGAAAGTCTGAGCCGAATGGGTACATAGAAATCCATAGTCCCCTCCTTTTATGGGGAATAAAATTGAGGTGCAGAAGAAAGACTTAACATGCTGAAAGTCAGAGAGCTAGATGGCAGTAGAGGAGATTAGAACTCAAGTGTTTTGCTATGTAAGCCATCACACTTCCAGTTATTCTGTGCTTCCTTCTAATACCTTTATAGTCACACTATAAAGATTTTATAAATATACTAACATTACTTACCATTGTCATGTCAAAATACAAAGCATTGGCATTGTGTTGTCCATTATATAAAGTGGGGATTAGAAAACTTTTTTGCAAAGAGCCAGATAATAAATAATTTAGGCTCTGCAGGCCACATGGTATCTATTTCAGCTGCTCGATCTTGCCAATGTAGCCCCAATGCAGCCATAGACAATAAGCAAATAGGTGTGACTGTGTTCAAATAAAACTTTATTTACAAAAACAAGCAACGGACCAGATATGGCCTGTAGTTTGTTGACCCATGATCTAGAGGATCAGCTGTTTTCCTCATTTCATCCAGGTAGACATAGTCCTGAGATCTGTCCTTACCGAACCTGGCCAATGTATCTGACATCCAGTTGAGGACCAGAACATCTTTGGCATTCATTTCTGACAGAGTAATAAAAAATACTCATGAAGTTGTTTGTAACCTTTAACTGAAGCTGTAGTTTTCTAGTAAAGTATTTTAATAGAGTGAGTTAAAATAAGTATAGTGTCTGCATCTCAGAGTCTTCCTTAGAAGTTGTGCAACCTTCAGTGTGACCTTATATTTAACTCTCTTTTCTCCTGGCAGTGCCCAAGAATTTCCTACAAGAGCTGAGGAATTACACAATGCAAGGCTTCCGTGTCATTGCCCTTGCTCATAAAGCCTTGAAAATAAGAAAGCTTTCAGAAGTAGAAAGTTTATCCAGGTAAGAAATTCAGAAATTGGCACTAAGGCAGGCTCTTCATGCATGAAGTAAAGGAGCCCTGGAGATGGGTGGATAGACAGCTCAAATCACTGGGAAGACTCTTAGAGATGAAGAATCTATCTCATCCAGTCCCCTAATTCAGAGATGGGAAACTGTAAGCCACTCTGTGGAGGACTTGATCAGGTCACCATGCTGGTAAGGGGCAGAACAGGGATGGCAGTTGATATCTCCTGACACCCAGATTCCAGTGAGTTATCTCTGCCTTGAATTCCATCATCCCACCAAAAAATGACCAACTTCTTTCAACCTCAGAACATTCTGTGGCTGACTGACTCAGGTGTCCTACCTACAAAGGGGTTAAGGGAAGGAGACAGTTGGCACTTTGAAAGTCCTCTAGAATCCTTTGGACTTGGCTTCTTTCAGGGGTCAATAATATATACCTCTCTCATATCTGGAGAGGACTGCATGCAAACTGTATCTATATGAAATAAAATTCAGAATTCTTAATTACATTAAAAGGATGACTTGTCCTCATTAGAAAATAATTTATAGATTATTTTTTCTTTTAATATTTCTGTTTTTAAAAGTTTTTTTTTGAATTGTCTATGGTAGAGATATATGAAAATTGAATAACAAATCATCTATGCATTATTTATCTTTGATTTTGTGCTGCTGATAGTTATTTATGTAAAATTAGCTCCTCTGTATAAGATATGAATATTCTTGGTTCAACACTATTATGTACAACTTAAGTCCATCTACTCTAATGTAATCAGTAATTATTGTCCTTTTCTGCCACCGTGTCTATTTTTCCTATCTATAAAATGTAGGACTGGAAGGCTCTCTAAGGAGACTTTCATCCATGACATTTTAATCTTCTATATAGAATCACAAAGCTCAATTTGAAATATATGAATGTCCCTCTCAGATTTAACATTCATGGTGTTAGCTGTTCTTGAGCAAGCATAAAGACCTATCGCACGCAGGATTTTATAATTTTTCGAGACATAAATTTTAATAACAAATATTAAGGTCACATGTGAAGAAAAGATTTATGTAGCTTGACATGGAGTGTAGCCACCACCCAGCTGCCACATACAAATGCAGCTGTGATGTTCTCATTTAAAAGCCACTAGTGAGATAGACGTTATTATAAATATAACAAAATAAGAAAATGAGGATAAAATGTGTTAGATTTACTGGAGCTTATAGGTGGAAACTGAAATGAATGGCTCCACATTCAACTATTACTATAGTATCCTGTATGCTGTATGTAGTTAATAAATATCTAATAAATTAAAATTGTTATAAGATCAGAAAAAGGTCTTGTAAATTTAAAAAATATGTTAATAATTAACAAAAAAATTAAAATTAAAAGAATAGTTGAAAGATAAGCACATTACTTTTAAAAAGTGGAGGTGAGAACTAGAAGCAGCAGCAAAAGATATTATAGTTGCTGCCTCTGGGAAGGAGAATAGTGGTGAGGAGAAAGGGACTTGGTTTCATTATAAGCTTTTGGGTTCTTTTTGATTTATTAAACATGTGCATATATTACATTGACGGAACTTAAATTTTAAAAAGAAGAAATAAATCCAACTCTTGAGACTATATAAATAAGCTTTAATATTGACATTTTCCTGAATCCAAAGAGAGACGGTGGAGTCAGAGTTAACATTTCTGGGCCTTCTCATTATGGAGAACCGCTTGAAAAAGGAAACCAAACCAGTCTTGAAGGAACTAAGTGAGGCCTGCATCAGGACTGTAATGATTACCGGTACGTGTTTCTGGAGGCCTGACAAGTTGAACGTATCCCAGGCATTGGAAAAAGATCACATGAGTTGAGTGAGTTTGTGTGACTGAGGCAGAAAGAAAAATGCTTTGATGTCAAATTTGTTACCCTGTGGTCCAGTTACCTGGGCACATGGGCACCTCCCCCATGAGCTTTGGAGGTGGGGGCCATATCTCATTCTTCTTGTCTAATGCCCACACTTCCTACCCAGGACCACCGGTGATGGGCTCACGGTTAAATGTTTAAATGTAAGAATGAGTGTGTTTTCATCAAGAACTCCCATAAGACCTCTGTGTAAAGGGTGCAAGATTCTGCTGGACTGTGCTCCAGGGCAGTGGGCCTGAGCACAGCACAATGATCAAATCCAAGCACAGCCCTGCGTGGTGTTCTTTTCTCCACTTAACGGGAATCCAGTTCCCAAGGGTGGTTTTATGCTATCAGATTGAGCCATATTACCTTCACCACAAAGAACTGCCAGTCTCCTAAAGATTAGTCATAAAATGCTAAACATTTATTTACTCATT
Source organism: Eidolon dupreanum (assembly GCA_028627145.1). Taxonomy (NCBI): domain Eukaryota; kingdom Metazoa; phylum Chordata; class Mammalia; order Chiroptera; family Pteropodidae; genus Eidolon; species Eidolon dupreanum. The sequence continues at coordinate 114,376,361 of CM053507.1, forward strand.
TGTGCATGTTTGGAAAATATACACTGGTAAGTTCACGATGCTATCAGGAGGCAAATGCAGACATAGTGTCCAGCCACTAGGGGCAGGCAGCTTGGGCAGAGGGGAAAGTGAAGAGTTATGAAATGGGGCAGAAAGTGATAAATGCCCTCCAAAAAATACCAGCAAAGTGGTATGGACACTCAGAAGAGGGGGAGCTCATTCTGGTTAGTGAGCATTTACACATAAAGCAAACCGACTTTCTTTGTCATCTAGGTGACAACTTGCAAACAGCCATTACTGTGGCAAAGAATTCCGAAATGATTCCTCGAGGGAGCCAAGTGATCCTCGTCGAAGCCAGTGAACCAGGAGAGTTTGTTCCTGCCTCTGTGACCTGGCAGCTTGTAGACAACCAAGAGAATGGACCTGGGAAGAATGTGAGCAAATGTTAGAAGGCCCCTTTGCGGTTCGGTTTGATGGTATACAGCCCTGGCCCCGGGTAGCCTTCTCTCAGCATCACAAGTCATCGCAGTAATAATCCCTCACATTTGTCCAGAGCTTTATAGTTTGCAAAGCATTTAGCATTTCCACCAGCACTTCTCAGCCCTGACTGCACACAGAAATCACCTGGAAGATGATTAAATTTCCAATGCCAAGCTCTACTGATTAAATCAGAATCTCTGGGCTGGGAGCTGGCATCAGTCCTTCCTCCTGGTGATTCCAATGGGCAGCCATGGTTGAGAACTACCTATTTACATTCATAATTCCCATTTAATCCTCACAGTTACCCGGTACAGTTGAGCAAACTATTCATTTTACGAATGAGAAAACTGAAGCCTAGGGAATTAAGCTTGTTGCAGAGCAAGGAATCAAATTCAAATCAGTTTGATTCCACCCAAATCCATAGGCATTTAGATTGTGCTCTACCTTTAACATGTAGTTAACAGATGTCAGCTTCTCTAGAGAGTAAGTTCCCTGTGTACTTGTGAATAGACAGCTCTTTCATATGAAGGGAATGGCTGCAGCCTGACATTCCATCACTAAATGCAGCACCTCTCTCTTTGTGAATTCATAGAGATAGTCTTCCAGCTGATAAGTTACACAAATGCTTCCTTCCTCTAAGCTGAAGAGCCCTTTGGATTGTTAAGTGTAGAGTAGGTCTTTCTTCAGTATATAAACAGCATGACTGTACAGAGTGGCTCTGCCCGACCCTTGTGAATGGGCATGTTAACTTGGCTCAAACCCTGTTGCATGGGCTGTGAACAATGGTAGCTCTCTAAACTTTCAGCAGATTTCTGGTGCTTATTTCCTTGCAAACCCACTTGCTTCTATATTAATACATATTGCCTCGATTTCACTGTGCGATGAAACCTGGGTCCTCACTAATCTTTAATAGTCCACTCACACTACCCACTCATGAACTCAATACCCATACTGAAGTTTTGGTAGTTGCTGGGAAAATATACATCACAGTCATAGGCTTTCCTCCTCCTCTCTTGCTCCCTCCCACCACACTTTCTCTCTCTCCTTTCTAGTAACAGCAAAAGGAATCCTGTCCCTGCCTTACAAGGAATGCTAGAGCAAGTCTTTTGTTGGCTATTTCACAATGGGGGTTGGAAGGGGAGGGGATATATCACCTTGTTTTCCAATTCAGTACATCAAAATACTTTTTCTTTCAAATGCAATGATTTCCCTAAGATGAATTCCTCTAATGAATAAATTTTTCTCACCTTTTTACTATTTGAATTTAGAGTCCTACACAGATGTAAGGCCTTCTGAGAAATGTTGCATGAAAAACCATTATCACCTATCGACATGACGAGTGCTTATGCATTCATCAGATGCTTTCCTTGGGGCTGAGCCAGGTGGGACTGAGCCAGTGATGAGGGACATTGACAGGTGAAAGACAGGAAAAAAGGATTTCAGAAAAGGAGTGGTGCTGCTGCAGTTGAACAGAGGGTATGGAAGAGGATCTGGGCACCATAAAGGAACAGGTTACCTGTTGGGAGGGGGAGAAGGAAGAGGCTAATAGGAGTTAGGCTCTGAAAAGAGTGCCTGTTGTACAGTGAAGACATTAGGGCATGATTCTTGAAGGAATTAATCTCAAGCAATCTTAGGAATTAAAAGTTTGCATGATGAGCAGCAGAAAGAGGAGGGAAGAATGTTCCTGTTCTTCTTGAAATCACTAATTGGTACCTGGGAATATATTATCTCCCAGGATAGGATCCAGAGCATCATGTTGCCAAAGTATCATATGTTCATATAATTTTGAGAGACGTTTTGAGTGTCTTCTTCATGTAAGTCTAAGTTCCACAGGTAAACTATACATTATGTGTTTGCTGGCCCTCACATGGTAATGAAACATGACTATACGTCTACCCGTAAAACATAGGAAAGAAGAGACGTTCTAAAGAGCTGATGTGGAAACGATACCTTTTGATTTTAGGAAACCTATATTAACATTGGAAACGGTTCAGTGCCTCCTGGAGAAAAAGGGAGCTGTTATCATTTCGCAATAAGTGGGAAATCATTCCAAGTGCTATTTCAACATTTCAACAGCTTGCTTCCAAAAGTAAGTGATGGAGAAATGAGGTGTTTTGTTTTTCTCCTCAAATCAGTGATACAAAAAAAAGGGGAAGCGAATAGTGAAGGTGATGATCACTGAGGTTGCCTCAGAGTTAAAAGATCGACACCCCCAACAGCGGTACCGCCCCTTATGAAGTTTTTTGGCCCTGCCCACCCCAGCTGGTCCTGCACATGCGCATTGCCCCCTCTTTAGAGTGAGTTCTGGTAGTGTCTCCCGCCTTTGCCCAGGAGGGAGAACCTCCAAACAGTTCCAAACATGTTGCCTGTTTTGTGGGTCAGCTTCTCCCTGAAAGCCACCAACTCATGTGAGGATGAGCTCTATTCCCCTTCCTATCTGGATTCTTGATTTAGAGCAGGAGGAAAGAAAAACCCCATGGTTTATTTTCAAAATCATTTGTTATCGTGTCCTCTGTGTGTCTACTTTAAAATAGCACCATGCAGGGTTGCACTGTCAGTGTAAAGGAGATAAGTGGAGCAGGAGCTGAGGGCAGCAACCATCTGTTAGCTGTGTCTTGAGAATTCTGTCGTCTTATCCATCAAGGACCATAGAATCTAGACCCCAAGTGCTTGCAGAAAGCCATTAGTCTAATTTCTCATTGTAGAGATGGGAAAGCTGATACTCATTGAGGTTAAGTCACTGAAGGTTTGAGCAGCTAGTTGGGACAGAGCTAAGAACAGAAGCTTATTTCTCAACTCCCTATCTATTGCTCCTTTCTCTGTCTATACTGCAATTGTAGAGACAAGGCTTAGTAAAAAGCACTGTATTTCCTTAAGCATTTTTATCCCATTTTCTCTGTTGCTTTTAGTTATTGTTATTAATCAGAGATTATCCCATCTTGGAAAAATGACCTGGAAAGTAATGATAGAGTTGTGATGGAGTGCTGAAAGCAAAAGTTAAATATGAACGTATTAAATCCCCTTATTCCCGTTTCTGACATTTGTTCTCATGACATACTACCCAATACTATATTAAAATGGCAGCCAGAAACGATTTCTCAGGGCCATTCTTTTATTTAAAAGTGTTCTTTCTAATTTTATTGCAATCGTTGTTTTTTCCCTTTAGATTCTGGTAAATGGAACTGTTTTTGCAAGAATGTCACCTGGGCAGAAATCAAACCTTGTTGAAGAATTTCAGAAATTAAAGTAGGTGTTATTGCATGAAAGAATAGTGTATTCATTACCTACTATGTAACAAATTACCTCAAAACTTAATGACTTGGAATAACATCATTTATTATTTTACAATTCTGTGGGTCAGGAATCCAGTTGTGCATAGCTGACTCTTCTGACACCAGGTCTTTCACAAGGCTGTGATCAAATGTTAGTCAGGACTGCAGTCATCTCAGCATTTGAGGGGGAAGGATCTGCCACCAGCCTCGCTTGCATGTTGTTGGTAGGATTCAGTTACTTGTGGGTGGTTGAAGTAAGAGTCAGTTTTGCACTAGCTGTTGGACAGAAGCCACCCTCAGTTCCTTGCCACATACATGGGTCATTTCATAAGGAAGCTTACAAAAAGACAGCTGGCTTCCATAAGAGTGACAAGGAAGAAAAACCAGAGAGAGAGGTCACCGTTTTTATATCTTCAGTTTAGAAGTGACATCTCATCACTTTTGCTATATTTTCTTCATTAGAAGCAAGTCACTAACTTGGTCCGGCCCACACTCAAGGAGGGGCATTACACAACATCATGACTACCAGGAGATGGGGATCACTGAAGACCATTGCAGAAGCTTTCTACCCCAGACAGCATTTGTTCTATGGTCCATAAGGCATATCTTAGAGGAAGTTTGCCTGCTTGGATGTAGAGAATAAAAACAGTAGGGGTTTATATAGCTCAGAATGGCAGCAATGAGAAAGTGTGTGAGTTATCGCCTAAAATTATTTGAAGTGGGTTCATTAGAAGATATGTGAACAATTTCAGTTCTTCCAGGAAAGATGGAATGGCATTCTCACTGTGCCTGGCCTTGGCAGGGGATGGGAATTGGGCCCAAAGTGGGGGGAAAAGGTCTTTCCTTATCTCCTTTAAAAATACAGATGACCAAATCACGTCAGAGTGAAACGGTTCTTCTTGAGACAAGACCTATCTGCTACTTGCAATATGTTACAATTTCTGGGCTGCAGATTTCTGAAAAGTGAAAAGGAATAGAGAATAGTGAAACTTTAGATAATTGCTGATAAGTAGTTGGTAAAATCAACAGACTGCCTTTTACTATTATTTTTTGTTGCCCAACTATTCTCAGGGGAGTTTCAAAAAGCTGCCTATTAACTCCCATAATGCCTCAAGTCTGGGTTAGTAATCAGTGTCTAAAATGACTATTTCACTTACATGGTCATTATATGATATTGGCTGACAAAAGTAATTTTACCCTTCTCAAATGCATGAGAAATTTAGCCAACTTAAATGCTTAAATTTGAAAAACTATATTCCCCTAAGGAAAAATCACTTCAGGAAGATATACGCTGTCTCAGAATGATCTGTCTTCTTAATTTCTCAATTTTCTTCTTCTTTCCTTTATATTTGGCAATGTACATAAGGCTGTCTTAATTCTTTTTCTGAATTGAGGGGACACTGGAACATGTAAGACTCCTTGTGTGACATAGAGACTAGAGATGTGCTTTAAGCCTGGAGAAAGGAAACTGTTTTCAGGGACCGTGCATAGCTATGACATATACATGAATGCATACAAGGTTTATAGGGTTATTTTCATATACATTAGCCAAATAATAGGTTGAACTATGTGAATTGTTTACATTAGACCATTTCAACCTATAACAATGTCCTTTTCTTTCTCAACTAATACTAAGAAAAATGTCTAAAAACTTTATTTTTTCCTATATTGACTTTGTTATTTCATGTGCTTTTAGCAAATTGCAGCTGAGCCTTTAACAGTATTGTCATTAATCAATACCCATAATGTATCATTTACTTATACTAAAAAACAGAGTGTGTCTCGAATCGGCAATTTCTTTTTCTTTGGCAACAGCTTTAATATTTACTCTTTTATTTATGTCACTGTGTTTACACATCAAACTGGTATAATGGAAGCATATTATCTCATTTTCATTCAGAGATATATCAAGAATATGTGTATATATTTCTAGTCATATCTGTTAAACTATTTCCCAGATGTTTTCATCCTGGTATCTGAACTCTAAACTCTCAGCAGCTGTCAACAACTGAAACACGGATGAATTAGGTTATGATCTGTGTATTCGGTTCTGTGGAAAGTGCTATTGCTATGACTGTGCACTCTTAGGCTTGGCCTGGGTGGATATAATCAAACAGGCTTCTTTTGAAGTGTGCAGTCATCTTTGTGGAGGACATTAGTATCACTATTTCATGTGATTGATTGAAACCATTTAAATAATGCAATTCCTCTGGGAGTATTTATCTTAAAGTTATTTTCCTTAAGCCTGATTCCACATGTGTTCAGGACTCTCTCTCACACACACATGCAGCACACTGCATGTAAGTTAGTTATGATGGGAGTTATTCAAGTGAGGCGTGAAGCTATTAATTTTTCTTATCTTTTCCCCTGCAGTTATTATGTGGGCATGTGTGGAGATGGAGCTAATGACTGTGGAGTAAGTAGAAATTATTTCTACTAATGAAGGCAGTTCACTAATACCTCTCTTGAAGATCCCAGTTTCTTGGGGTCTCTTCACCCTTCTGAAGGCAATTACTCGATCATTTTGCTGGGTTTTTTTTCTGTCTTTAATCCCCCCCAGCATCCACTTCCACCCCTGCCCTACGGATGTTGCCATCTCCCCTTAAGAACTGGATCTCTGAAGCAGGGAGTCTTCTCCCATGCGCTCGCACGAGGCCTCTGGGGCCTGGCACCCCTGGCACACCCGGGGGGCCCGGTGCATGGTCCGTGTAAAGCAGATGTACTAACCACTACACTAAGGAGCTACCTCTCATTTTGCTGTTTATATTCAACTCTACCTGACTGTGGGTTGCAAGTGGAGAGAAGTAAAATGAAATGGGTTACTTCAGCTGTTTTAACAAAGACAAGGGAAGGCTACTAAGACTCCCCTATTTTAGATCCAGAGTGACTTTACAAGACTAACTGGTTTAAATCTTTCATGTTACCAATAAAAAAAATTACTGCAGGGAAGTAAATTCTTTTTTTGCCCGAAGTCACACAGCTGATAAAGTCTTAGTGAAGGAAAAGTTTAAAATTGATGATTAAAATTTTGAATTATGTATAAATTGTATTTTTCCTGCCAAACTTCTATTCCAGGGTTAATTTTTAAAGTTAGTTTTACCCCAAAAGTCTTATGCTCAGTGAAATCATGTATGTTACCTGCCATTGACTCCGTTCCAACTCCTGGTGACCCTATGAATAGGTAATGTTCAGACATCCTGTCTTCAGTAGCCCTGCTCAACTCCTGTGGAGTCATGCTTATGACTTCTTTTATGGAATCAATCCATCTCATAATTGCTCTTCCTCTTTTCCTGCTGCTATTTTTCGAGCACTATTGTCTTTTCCAAAGAACCTTGCCTTCTCATGATGTGCCTGAAGTGGGACAGCTTCAGTTTTGTCATTTTTGCCTAGTGAAATTTGCCTAGTGAAAATTGCCAGTGATGTTTCATGCTTAATTAGCTTTAGGACCCACTTGTTTGTCTTTCTGGGGGTTCAGGGTATCCATAGGGCTCTCCTCCAATGCCGTATTTTAAATGAATGAATTTTTTTCTATCAGCCTTCTTCACAGTCCAATTTTTGTACCTGTACATAGAAATTGGGAATATGAGGGTGTGGATGACCTTAACCTTGGTCTCCAATGACACATCTATGTTCTTGGTGATCTTTCCTAATTCTTCCATTGCTGCCCTTCTGAGTTTTAGTCTTCTCTTGATTTCTTGTCTGCCTCTTCATTTAAATTGATGACTGAAACAAGGTAAGCAAAATTGGTAATAATTTTAATGTGTTTATAAACCAAAGTATTCAGTTATTATATACTATAGGAAAACCTAAATTAAATGTTTTCAACAGATTACTTCTCATACACAATAGAAGGCAGTGCATGTATTATAATTTGAGTTTTAAAGATAGGGTTGAAACAATTGTCTACCTTGAAGATTTATGGACATAAAAAATATTTTAGTAGCTAATGTGTGGAACAAGAAGTGGATTGCTTTGTATTTCTAAAGTCTATTAGATACTTAAGATCTGGGTATTTGTTTTACTTCATTCTTAAATGTTTTCTTCAAAGTTCTGTGAAAAACTGTGTTTATACTTAGAGATCCATTATGAATTTTTCAACCTTATGCTCATGAAGAGAAGCAAGTTATTATTCTGCTCTTCAAAATCTAGAATGAGTACTTGTGCCCATTAATTATGTGGAGTTTAGCACAAAACAAAGAAATTGAGTGCTACAAAGGATATAGTCTCTGCTCCTAAAGAGTTTATCATCTGGTGGGAAAAGATTCAACATAAAAATAGCCCTAACATAAAGTAGATGGACCTAAATTATGTAATAGAGATATAGATATTAAGAGAGAAAAGAGGAAGAAGGAAATATTCTAATGTTTATTGATCATAAATTTAGTATGCACTGGCTGTGGTACACAGGTACTTTGTAGTTCTACAGAGCTGCAGAAATAGAAAATCTTACTTTATGCCCACACAATTCTTATAGGACTAAGGGCTTGTCAGCTTCCTGTTGGTCACTATCTGCTATTTACACTCTTTGAATAATTTTCAGTCTTCTTGAGAAATGGATTAGCCCTCATTTCAGTGCGGCAACACGTGTCCTAGAATGTGTCTTTGATGAGTGTGATAAAGTCCCTGTTTCCAGTGAAGATGCTGTTCGCCCCAAATTTTATCCCAGCAGTTAGTCAGTTGGCTGGATTTGGCAGCCCAGGGAAAGGCGAGGATTGGATATCTTTTTCTATTTTTCATGAAGATGGCCTTCCAAGTGTAAGAACTGTGATAGTGAAGGTCCCCCACAAATGTCCATCCAAATGCTGTCATTTTTTAAATAGATTTCTTGAATTGCTATTTCCATTTTCTTTTTACATTGATACCCCACAACAAATACACACACTGCATGCACATGCGTGCACGCGCGTGCACGTGCGCACACACACACGCACACGCACACACACACACACCACTCTTCTATCTCTGGATCATTATTTAGTACATGCCTCTTTAGTTGGTGACTTTCTGGATCAGGGGAGAGAGGGTATTCCAAGTAGAGGAACAACATAAACAGAGATTTAGGGGTGGAAGTACATAATGTTATAAGCTCTAAAATGTGAAGAAGAATAACCTTATCGTGTTTGAGTAGTTAAAGCATGACCTGAAGAGTCGTGGGTATAATGTGGATTTATTGTTCCAGGCTTTGAAAATGGCTCATGCGGGTATTTCCTTGTCAGAGCAAGAGGCATCTGTGGCATCCCCTTTCACCTCGAAAACAGCCAACATCGAGTGCGTGCCTCATCTCATCAAGTAAGCTACTTCCTCTTCCACATGTCACACAGAGGTATAGGTAAAGTGCTATTGGAGCACCAATTAAGAGAGCCATTAGTGCTGCTTGAGAATGCTGGTAAAACCACAAAAAGTGACTTTCCTGAGCCTTAAAGGATAAATGGCTGTGGCATGTGGACAGCTTAAAAGTAGAGTTGATATTTTAAAAGTAATTGCTTTTCTTACTTCTCTCCTTTATTTTATACTTTGGGTGCTTACTGGAACCTTTCTCTCAGGAGTTGAGGATGGGTGAGGAAGCAGAAAGGGAATACTCCACCAGATATCTTTCTCAAATAATGTTATGTCTGCAAAATACAAATTAATGAACATTCAAAATGATTACAAAAAAAGACTTTACAACTGATTGGCAACAGTTAGGGAACAGGAATGAATTAAAAACTTCATTATAGCTCCTTTACCTCCACTTCACTCTCCTTTCTGATATTTTAAATGTAGTTAAGAATAAAACAATAGGTTCTGTATTTTGTTCAAAATCTTATTCTCCTGTTGTTTTCTGTGAGCTAACTTTGAACCATCTGCATGGCCAATGGTCTAGAAGATATCACTAAATCTTGGGTTTATACAAAAAAGACAACCACGAAGTTCTCTGGCATGTTTGTTGGTGCATCTGAATGGGCAGCTGTTGACAGGAATCACTGACCTAAATGTTTCACACTTGAAATTGCATGCCTCTGTCTGGCTGCATATCGTCAAGAAAGCTTAACACATCTCCCTGAACACTGAGTGGCTGCATTGTGTCCTTCCACACCCTCCAGCATCATCATCATCTCCCCTGCCTCCATGGCACTCCCCGTCTTAGCTCCCAGGTTCCCTGCTTCTAAGGATGGTCCTTAGAGTTGTTCATCTAGGCTCAGAAACTCAGAGTGCTTTTAATTCTTTCCTCTTTTCCACCTCTAGCCAACCAGCCATTATGTTTTGCTGATTTGTCTTTCAGAAATTCTTTACAAGCCCTTCTCCTACTATCTCTGTTGCCTAACCCTTATTCATGTCAAAGTGACTACAAAACGAGAGTGCTCAGGACCCTCGCCCTAGTCCATGCTTGCCATCATCAACACAACTCCTCAAGTTCTTTTTAAATATTGTGCTTGGAAATGTGGTGGATTAAGAATGAGACAGAACCTTGCCCTGGAGGACTTAACGTTCTGGTGAATAATATAGATAGATATAGATATAATCACAAAACAGAAAGTTCTGCCAGATAAGTGAGAGGGGCAGAATAAATTAGCTTTAAATACATTAACATCTAAACAATACAGTAATTGTTCCAGTTATCCAGCATGATACTCTAGCCAGAGAGGAGGCTTCAGCAGGATAGTTGCAACTTGAAGGCTAGATAGGGCATTTGTAAACAGAAAGAATGTGGGAGGGATTTCCGGATAAGGAAAAGGGAAAGCCACGTTTAGAAATGAGGTTTTAATTGGAGTATGCAGGAGCCCAACAGCCCACTGGGCTAGAAGACTTTTCGATGGGAATTATGGAAGTTAAGCTGAAGCACCAAGTGTAGCGGCCTTGCACAGGGGGATTAAACTCTTGGATGTTTGCACAAAGTGCTTGCTTGGTCCATTCAAAAGGCAGTGGCATCTGAACTTCAGATGCTCTTTCTCATGCATGCGTCCTGATGTATTTATAAATGAAATGTACTGTTTTAAGATACAAGTCATGATGTAAAATTTCTCTAGTGGCAGATGGTTTAATAAGACTTCAGGGTAGAAACTCTTTGCTTTTATATTTCATAGATTTATAAATTTAGATGTGGTTCAGCTCTGTTAGGCTCATTGTACCCTTCCTCTCCTTGATGCATGCTTATTCCAGAGAATACATCCTCCAGAGGGGTGATGAGGTATAATTTTAGATGCATAGGTTCAGATCCATAGGTTTTCATTTTTATCCTTTGAAACACTTTTTATGATTCAAGTCCTTTAGGGCAAGGACTGTAACTTATTCATTTCTGTGTCATTGTGCCTAGCACTAAGCTGGATACATCAGAGCACTCAATGAATGTTTATAGAATGCATAAATAAATAAGTGAGCTGCTTAAAATTCATAATCGTACACAACTACCAAAAAGGATGAAATCACAAGTTTATGTCAGAAAATCATTCAGGCTTCATATGCTCTCCCCTTCCCAGCTTGTCTTTTGCTCCACCCTCTGTGTTGAAAATAAATGGTGGTGCTTCGTAGCCTGGCCCATCTCCCACTGGAACCTTCTCATCTTGCCTAGGGCAAAGTGGTCATTAGTTTGGCTCTTTAGGTTTTCTTTCTCATGCCTCTGTTCTGTTGACAAAGTCATCAAGCAGTGCAGGTGTCCATGTCACTGAGGACTGGAAACAGAGAGGATGTGGGCTATCTCCCTTATGGATCCACTTCTGCCTGGTCAAGAGGAGACTGCAAGAGGGGTTATTTGCCCAGTTCCCCACGCCCCCATCACACTACTACCTCATCTCCTTTGGCCTGTCATAATTCCTCATACAACTGAACCTTAGCAAAAGGAATAATAGCTCAAACATAACTTTTTAAATGGGAGAATATTTACTTTTTACGTTGTAATTTTTACTGTGGTCTTTACCTCTTTTGATCTCCACATTGAATCAGATAATTACCCTGGGTTCTTCCTGAAGTATTGAAGCTAACAAAATCCATTTCATCTCAAATATTAGAGTCAGATCCATACTTCCTAAAATGCAAAGGCACCCATCCTTTTCCTTTATGTCTCAAAGAGACTCTAAGACACACTGTTCAGTTCTCAGGAAGCAAGTGTTGTTAGTCACAGTCACAGTCAAGGCAATGCTTTACATTTTGCACCTTATCATAATGTATTGTGTTTATAATGTATGTGTTAGTCTCTTAATTCACTGAAAGTGTGTTGAAAATAAAGACTGGGCCTGAATTATTTGTATCCTCCATGACTCTTAGCATGATGCTGGTACCTCATAAGCACTAAATAAAAGTGAGTGTATAAATTAACAAGTGAGATAGTAACTGAACGTAAGAAAAAATGAGTGAGTGAGAAATCAAATAAATAATTGAGAGGATGAATCAGTGGTTAAGTGAATGTATATGAACAGGCTATTAAAAATTAAACTCTTTTTGAAATATAAAGGAGACTGAGAAATGTGCATCATATATAACCAGTTATTTTTATTTTTCTTAAACAGAGAAGGCCGAGCTGCTCTGGTTTCATCCTTTGGTGTATTTAAATACTTGACCATGTATGGCATAATCCAGTTTATTGGCACATCACTGCTCTATTGGGTATGAAGTGAAATAATTTCTTTCTAGTTCTAATTGTATTTGCATCCCTCGTTTATTCTTTTGGGTGCAGTTCCTACGCAGGATTTAATGTTTTATAAATAAATGACATTTCTCAAAATAGATGCCTATAAATTGGGAACTTGGTACAACTGTGCATGAAACATCGAGCTAGAAATAAATAGATGTGGCTCAGTTTTCTAGGAGTGTTGTTTTTCTCTAGATAACCTGAGACATTTGACCTCTTCAAGTCTCTATTTCTTCACTTGGATTATGAAGAGAGCTTTAGAGCAGCCTAAATATAACTCAGCAGGAAATGGATCAGTTGCCAACTGTGAAATATTTTTGGCAAAAGACATAGAAGAGATACAAAGAGAGGGAAGTTGTTGAATTTGACTTTGAAGAACTTGAAAGCTACGAAAACTCCCATACTGGAGCTTTACTTCTGAAGCTGCCCAGAACTTACATACTTAAGACATATCATTAGTAAAGGATTAGCAATTTTTTTAAAATCAAAAAAGAAAATTTTTGAAATTAAATGATAAAAATAAACATTTAAGGATTATTTAGCTGCATGGAAGAAATATGTTTCCATTGAAAGTATTCTTCATTAGTTCAGTCACAACTTGCTCTACAGTAAAATGCTCAAATAGGCACAGGACCACTTCTGGAAGGAAATTAGTTTACTGCTTTTCTGAGACAATTGAGAGGTGAATGAGAGGGCAACAGGACTCCAATGTCTAGCAGTCTGGTGCTTGCAAGGATCATACACACAAAGGGTTACTGTGTAACCAGGTAGACAGAAACAAAACCTGGACTGGGAATCAGGAAACCTGGATTCAAGTTCTGCCTTTAGCATTGAAAACAAATTAGATCTTGCCCTTTGCCAAGCCTTTATCTACCTCTGGGAAGTTAGGCTGGCTTGTTCCAAAGCCCTCCAGAGTTTTATGAAAGCTGCTCCTAGAATGAAAACTAAAGCTGCCTTTGAAAATTTCTCTCTGTTCCATCACACCCTGAATATAAATCATTTTACTATTCTGAGCAGAAAATTAGAGAAGAGGATATAAGAGAGGAATGTAAAGAAGACCGAGGAAGAATTGGAGGATGAGAAGGACATTGAGGAACCATTTGCATCCTCCCAAAAATAGGAAAGCAGAACTGTAGTTTCAAAGTCTTCGTGGATAGAGTTGAATGAACCACAATGTACTCGGAAGCCATTTACTCTGAGGGTCTTGATCTAAATAAGAGTGTTCCTCGAAGTCCTTCAGCCAGAAACTTCTGGGCCTAGGGTTCACCCTCAAAGAGGCCAGAAATATTTTTTATTTGCATAAATCTGATCTGTAATGTGTTCAGGACAATATTATAATTTAGTGCTCAATCAACAGCTATGCAGCAGATAAACAGATCTGGCTGCAAAAGGTATTGCAAGGTAAGTTCCTAGAAACTAACGAGTTGACTTTTCCATTTAAACACTTCCAACTCAATAAATGTGAACTTAAAAGAAGTTCTATGTCTATACAAGCCTTAGAAAGGCAGGTGTACCAGACTGAAGTCTTCAGTGGGTTTACTTAAGGGTAGAGGCACTTGTTTAATTTGTGAAAGTGAATGGATGCCAAGAGAACTCTGGTGGGAACTCAATCCATGAGTGAGGATGGAGAGAAATACCTGTTGAATGATTCTAGTCCTTGATTCAAATGTTGTTTAAAGTTCCCAGAGGAACTTTTAGGCCTTAGTTTCTTATACTGAGAATTCAACTATCAAGGCTAAGACTATAGCTGCCAGAACTACTGTGACCAATAGGAGGATGTTTCTCAACTAACTGACCCTCGTTGGTGATATGGGATTAAGTTAAACCCTGGGAACACAGTGATCTGGTTTCATTCTCTCCAATGAGATGTTAAAATCCTGAGGTAAGTCACTTTCTTCCTAAAGAGGAGAGAAAAATAGTAGTCACTTCTGACTACTTTCAAAAAGAATGTTGGCAATGATAAAAAGGATACAATGGCAGAAGCAACACTTAAAGTTACTTTTCTTTCCTTTTCAGCAACTGCAGCTTTTTGGGAATTACCAGTATTTCATGCAAGATGTAGGCATTACCTTGATGGTCTGTTTAACAAGTAAGTTCTTTAGCAAAGTAAACTGTAGTTTGTATTTATCCCTGCAATTCTAGAAATGTTCACGCAAATAAGAGGTTCTGAGAAAAATATAACTTAACTACTAAAACCTCATTACCTATGAATTTTTTGAAAGTTCAAAAAAGTTTTGGTGTTGGGGATAAATTAAAGCTTCAAGTCCTCAGACTTGGCATTAAAATATCCTGAGAGCAAATAGGTTTTAAACATAAAATTGTCAGTGTACTCTGAGTTCTCTCTAGGTTTGTGCTGTGTACACAGAAAAATGTACAAGAAATCTAGAAAGGGAAATCTTTAAAACCCAAAGGTCACTTTCCATTATTCAGCTATGCTTCATGTTGATGTGAAACCAGATTTTTACTAAGTCTTTTATGTGTGAGAACAAACGCTAGCATTATATTCTGGTGGGATTCATTCAAAAGCAAGGTGTGGCTCACAGCAGCTATGGCTCATTTCCTTCCTTGCAGATGACACTGATAAAATATTTCCTATCAAAGAACTCAGGGCTTGATACTAACTCTTAATAAGTGAGAAAGGTGACTGCCTCAACAGAGAGCAAAGAAAAAGAATGACATTGTCATTTCTTTTTCTTCGTTCAACAGTGAAAGTGTTATGAAAAATAACAGATAAAATATCAGGCAATGCAGGATATTAATAACCGTGAGAGTTTCATGTAGTATTTTAAAACATGAAACCAATATTAAAGTCATCTATTGTATCACCCTAATGACAAAATTTATCAGTATAAGAGATGTAAGTAATATCAATTTTGATTCTTGGAGTTGGAATGTCTACTCATAGCCCATTAACATATTTTTCTATGTATTGATAGTCACATGAATGGATAATCTTGAATCAATGATATTTTTTCTACAATGTTGTATATTTTTAAATAATTTCCATGTGTTACTTGTGAACATGGTCAATGATGCTAAAAAGAAAAAAGAACTCTGGGAAGTTCCAAGAGCTAAACTAGCAGTCAGTAGAATGAAGGCGAAGGCCATGGCCATCCTCTACCACTCCATATCTCTGCAAATTTTGGCAAATTATTTATGAAACAAATAATTTCCTCCTATGAATCATCCTCATAGTGTTGTGAGGATCAGATAAAATAATGCATGTTAAGTATATAATGGTGCACTACACACCATCAGAACTGATTGCAAAATGAATATCATGCTGTACCTATCCTCTTCATCTACTTTTGAGATGACTAAGTCAGTGAGCTCTTTAAAAGAATTAGACTGTGTTCAAGTAGATTGTCATCCTGCTTTGCCTCAGAATTGCTAGATGAACTTGAGCAAGTTATTTTGAGCTTTTACACACTTAATTCCATGATATTGGTTATGAATTTGACTGCTATGGTGATAAGCATACTTCACTCTTTCCCATGGAAATAGCCTGTTGATCTTTATGCCAGTTGTCGCCTTATGAAATTTAGCCTCTCATCTCAGGGTAGGCTCAGTGGGAGACTTAGGATAATTATTATCAGTGGGAGAAAAAGTATCAAAAGGAAAATAGATCAGAAGCATAATGCTCTATCAGAATGATAGCACTTTCTCCAAATATTATTCAACAAGTATGTAGCTGGTTCAGTAAATGGGCTGGACTCAGGGTAGATTGGTCAAATGAGAAACGGAGTTAGGAAACAGCTGTTTTTTTTTACCCTCTGCCTTCAAACACTAGTGCTTTCCCATCCCTACAAGCTCAGTCATCCCACAGGCATATCAATTCCTGGTCAATTTTAAGTATTAAAATGATCTCATGTTCAGACATGAAAACTCCAGGTATTGTAAATTAACATTTTGTATTTCCTTCCATTCAAAGCTTTGCTTCCTTTATGTCCAGCCTGACTTATGGCTTGGAGCAAGCAGTAGGCAAGAAGTTCTCTACTTTCCTTGCAATGGTCTCTACTTTTCCATGGTCTCTACTTACCTCCAATCCAACACTGCTTCAAGGAATGTGAGAGAACTTTTTACTTAAGTGGGGTATTATAGTTCTCTCTTGTCAAGTGCCCTCTGACAAGCATCTTAAATTCAGGCAGTTTGCATGGAGCTCATTGGTGAGTTCTTGGGTTCTTCAGAGAATCCCCGTGGTTTGGTCTGAACTAGACCTCTCCCTGACACAGTGGTGCTCTCTTTCTCTGACTCCTCAGGATTCCTTTCAGCAACTGCCTTCTAGTGCTACACACCACAAAGCCTTTTTCTACTACTGGAATTTCTAGCCCCAGGAGACTGCCCTACTGGGCAGATTCCTCTCAAGGCCCCTCTAGCTTGGCTAATTCCCATAGCTTCGACTTGACCTACCAGATTGTGGATGTATAGCTTGTTCTCACTGCTGTAGTATCTTATTCGCAAATATTTTGAAGAAAATATTTATTTACCTAACTTGACTCTAATGCCCACCACTAAGCCAATTATTTCTGTGAATGAAGGTGGGGTTGTGTAATTCAGCTCCATTTAGGCCAACCACTCTATATGGGAAGAGGCAGTGTCCAGAAAAGGAGACCGTAGGAGAGAATTCATACATTATATAAATACTTCCCTTACATAAACTCTATCAGGATTTCAATAACTCTTAACATTTTGGGGGGTCTTGGTTCCCTTGGAGAATCAAATGGAAGATATAGATCTTTTCACCTTAAGAATCTCATGATGCACACTCAAAATTTTGCATGTAGTTTAGGTAAGTTCACGAGCCTCCTGAAATTTGACTTACATGACTTGAATTGCCCATAATATAAATTAAGCCAATTATTTTAGAGAAGTACACCTACATTATGTCCAAATGAGGCTGAACAATTAATAACTATACTTTGAGAATAGGATGTGAAACTGCTAAGTCCTGCCATACAGCAGGCCTTGCATTACATTCAGTAAGAGAGCAAAAGTGGAATGAGACAGGTTGTCTTCCCTCAGGGAGCTCACAGTCTGCTGAGTGCTTGTGAAAACAACTAGATTTAATGTAAGACTCTAGCAGCAATATGAGTAATGTGCTATGGAAACTCAGAGGAGGTAATTATTTTATTCAAGAGATTAATACTGAATAAAATGTAACGCTTCACAAGTTCCTCTGCTTGCATTCTGATAGCATATATCACCATCATCATTTTAAGGAAAACTGGACAATTCAGAAAAGCTTTTCTAGCTGCTGAAAAACAATACTTCTATCCAAGCTTGTATTTCAGGACTCCTCATTTTATCTTTTTTAATTCATGAGATCCATACCACTGCATTATGCCATAGAGCAGAGAACATGGGGCTTTACAATCAGCCAGATTTGAGTTTACATCACCACCCTATCATTTACTCACTGTGGGTCTTTAAACTAAGGATTCTACTTCACTGAACTTCTGTTTCTTCACCTGTGAAATACGAGATAAAATATCTATTTTGCATTCCTTTTGAGGAAATAAACATAACATTTATGAAACATTAACATGACCTCTGGACCCTTATAGGGGCCCTAAAATGATAGTCATTATTTTTATTTTTATCTATAGTCAGATATACAGATCCTATGTTGGAAAGTGTTAGAAATTTCTAATATGGAAAAAGTTAAAATATTCTTTATGTAAGGACTCTGTAACAATCAACTATTGCCATAATAATGCTGCATAACAAACCATCCCCAAAACTCAGTGGCTTGTAACACCAATTCATAGATCTATAGTTTGACTGTCATTCAGCTGATCTAGGTGGTCTTAGCTGAGCCATTCTGCTTTAGGATGTAGATCAGTTGGTCTCGGTCTGGACTATAGGTTTGATTCAGGTCTGCTCCATATTTTTCATTATAAGGCCAGGCTTAATGAGCAGACCTGGGCATCTTCTCATGCAGATCTCAAAAAGCAGAGCAGAGAGCAAGCCCCGCTGTGCAAGCAGGCCTCAAACCTTTCTTAACATCCCTTTGACCAGTGAAAATCACATAGTAAAACTAAAATTAAGGGGTGGTAAAGTCCACTCTGCCATGATGAAGCCAATACTTCAATCTACCATAGTCCTTGTATAAAAGAAAAGCTAGAAACTCAATGAGCATCTGAGAGAGAGACAACCGAAGTGGGAGAAGCCAGATACACAGATGCAATTACACCTCTTCCCTACCCACGGCCTCTTTAGGAACTCTATAGCCACCTTCTACTTTGAACAGTAGAGTGCAGAGAGAACTTCAAGCACTACAGTCTCTGTCTCTGTCTCTTTGAGCACCAAACAGTCTCCTTGTATCCTTCCTCAGCACTGACCACAGCCCACATTCTGTGCCCCTCAGTGACTTCTCACACCACTACCCAGGGTAAGACCAAATTTCATGAGTTAAGGGCACAGCCCCCACTACACTGTCCTCACTTCAGATACCACTGTAAGTTTGGGAGTCTCCATGCCATCTGTACTTTGACTGGCTGGCTACAAATCTGGAGGTTCTCACTACTTCAGTTTCAGTAATCCACATCAACTCTCAGAACTTAAGAAAGTACTATAAATATGATCACATTTTTAATATAGCAAAAGGATACAAATCAGAACTAGCCAAAAAGAGAGACATATAGGGCAAGCACTGGAAGAGTCTCAAATATGACACTTCTATTGTCCTCTCCTTGGGGAATCTGTTTGCCTCACCCTTCTGGCACATCGATGTGTAACAATATACAGAGTACTACCAAATAGAGAAGGAAGTTCACCAGAGCTTTGGTGTATGGAGTTTTTATTGGGCTTCCATTACATAGGCATAATTGATTGAATTATTGTCTATAAGGACAAACTCAGTCTCCAGCTCCCTTCCTCTCCCTGAAGATCAAGCTGATATCACCTGGCTAGAAGCCCCAACCTTCTAATTACATGGTTGATCTTTTTGCCCTGACCAGCCTCCATCCTGAATCATCTCCCTAACATAAACTCTCTCAGGCCCACCATGAGTTGTCTCGTTAGCATAAATTGTCAGGGCCCACCATGAATAGCAAAGACACTCCTATCAACTAAAGAAATCTTAAGGAGTTAGAGGATACATTCCAGGAAGGCCAGCCAAATTCTATATTCCAAGGGTTAGGAGGTAACCTCCCGAGAACCTGAGACAAAAGTCAGACAAATCCTTTATTACACAACCCATTTGTGTCTTCATTGGACTTCAAACTCTTTGAGAGCAGATGAGATGTCCTTCTCTTCTCTGCATAACCTGCATCCTCTAGCCCAGCACCCTCCTGGGAAAACATTGCTTAAATTGGTAAAGGTAAAGTCTTAGTCATAGAGTTTTAGAATGAATGAGCTGGAAGAGCCTTTGGAGACCACTTAAATTCCAGTGCACTTACTTTATTCATGAGAAAATGAAAGACCAGAGAGTTTATGTGATCACCCAGCACACACAGTGAGCAATCTGAAGGTATACTTCAGAGTTTTATTTTCCCAAACTGGACACCCATTTACCACTGACCTCCCACTACATGCATGAACACAAACCTAAGCATACATACCCTACTTTCTTTCTTGCATCAAAGAAACCAGTGATAAGCTATGAAAACAGAAGAGGCAGGTGATAGATATAAAGGCAAGAACTGAAACAGGACTGTGATATAAACCATTAAATGTCATGTATCTAATTTCTGACCTTTCCATGCTTCTTCTCATCTCTGCCCTCAAAAAGTACATTCCATTTTCATCAGCTTGTTAGAATGTATGGCTTCTAAGAAGGAAGTAGTATTATTTTTGGTAGTTGTTCTGTTCAATCTCTGCCCATTGCCAACACCTTACATTAAAAAAATCAGTCATAGGATCAAAGATGCTATAAAATGTTTTAATACTCTTATCTGGAAGCAAGATTTTTTATGAGTTCTTTTTTGTAACCAAGTCTAATGTGCTCTAGCAGTTCTACATTTACACACTTATTCAGGAGGGAACAGAATACACCTCTAGCATCTATCCTGGTACACAGAAGTGCTCAGAGTATTATGGCCAAATGAATAATAAAGTGAGCGTTTTTAAAAAAAATCCAGCATATGAAGATCAGTCTAGTGAGATGCCTTCTTATTCTTATCTTAACTCTCTACTTTCTCATCATCATTAAGAGATAGTAGTAATCCTTACCCACATGGAAGGTCATTTTCTATGCTTACATACCATTCTTGGTCAGTCTGGTTATAGAAAAAAAATATTTGCACAATGCAATATGGTAAATGTATTAATTGCAGAACTTTTGAATCCATTACTTTTTGTTTCTGAAGGTGAAACCAAAGCATGAAAGAGACAAAGGCTGATGGCATTAAATATGCAACTAGGAAATGTGCTTACCTAGATGTAAATTCTCAATTTATGTGTGTGTTGAATCTGGACCCTAATGCAAGACTCAAGATAATATGCTTCTCAATATTTTATTCTCAACAATGAAATTGTAACAGGGAAAAATGCTTTTGTCTTTCAGTGAGTTTAACCCATGCATACCCAAAGTTGGCTCCATACCGACCAGCAGGACAGCTTCTCTCTCCTTCTTTGCTGTTCTCAGTCTTTTTGAATACCTGTTTCACCTGCACTGTGCAGATCTGTGCATTTCTGTCTGTGAAGCAGCAGCCCTGGTACTGTGAGGTCTACAAATACAGGTAATATTCAATTTCTTAGTTTTCCTTTCTGAAGGTAATACAATGAATACCCAATAACATTGTACAACTAAGTTTGAGCATGGAGCCTCAAATTTTAACTAACAAAATTTGTGTCTCCACACTGCAAAAAGATCAGTGATAAGGTGGAATACAGAACACAGTTAGTGGAGTCCTGGGGTGGGCCACATAGAATGAGTGGAAAAAGATCTTCTTATTGGTTGTTGACATATAGATCTAATAGCTGGTTGATTGAATGAATTTATTAATTCCCTGGTGATTTAGATATCATACAGACCAGTGGTCAGCGAACATTTCTTACAGAGGGCCAAATAGTAAAGAGTTTGGGCTTTGTGGACTAGATAGAATCTGTTGCAACTACTCAACTATTCTGTTGTGATGGAAAAGCACCTATAGAGAACATGGAGACAAATCATAGACCACCTGCAGACAACAAGTGGGTGTGACTGTGTTCCATAAAACTTCCTTTTACAAAAACAGTTGATGAGTCAGATCTGATCTATAGGCTACAGTCATTTGGCCTTGATATATAAGAGCTTTGGTTAAATTGGTTTGGATTTTTTAAATGAATCTTAAAATTAAGATATTAGTTGATGGCATCATTGTTCTGATTGAACTGAACACTAGACTTTGGGCAAGTCTCTTCATCTTCCTGGGCTTTAGTTTCTTTAGCTATAAATTAAGGGTAAGATGAGGTGAACTATGCTATAGATATTTAAACTTTATTTTTTCTGACAAAGCCTGCTGGGATTCCCAAAAGGAAAGACAAGAAAAGAGCTTCTCTTTTTGAAGCTGGGATTATACAAACTCCCCTTTATTCCACCTTGATCTTGAAGGCATCAGAGCCTCAAGAATCAGTGAATAATAGGTTGAAAACTACCAAATGATGTCTAAGATTGTCATTTGACCCAAATTCAGAAATACAAGTATTACTTGAAATAGAAAATTCATTTTTGTTTCAAAACCAGATTATCCTCCAAATTGGAGTGCATGTATTCCGAAAAGAAAAGGTCGATTAAATCTGGGCAACAACATGTGTAGCCAAAAGGGTGTTAGATGGGTAGTCCTGCCTCTATCACTGAGTAGTTATGCCATACTAACCCTCGACTTTCTTATGTATGATGTAAGTATATTGGATTAGATACGTTTGGTGTTAAACCTTGTACTCATGCCTTTTAGTCTATCTGTCCTCTTTGTGCAAGAATGCCTATGACTACTGATTATTTCATTAATATATTCAGCAAACATTAACTGGACATCTCCTAAATGCAAAGCACATTTGGGGACTTTAGGGAGCCAAAGATAATAAGACTTAAGTCTTGCATTTGAGGTCATAATTGGAAAATGAATTTTAACTGTAAACAGTTATAATAATAGTAAAAAGTTTCAAGTCAAACAAGAATGATAATGGAAACTAATTCATATTTTGATTATTGAAAAAAAAAAAAGAACATTGCAAATAGAGCAGTGAGAATTGGGAAAGCCCATATCACAAATATTTTTCTGAGAAAATATTATATAACATCACTGTGTTATGTGCTATGGATTTGTTGTAAATTTAAGTAAACAACAACAAAAAATAAAATCAAAAGAAAAATTCCACATTCAGAGAACTCTTATCCCAGGGATATAAAATAAAAATACGTGAACAAATAATTGCAAAACAATAAGCTAAATTCAGCACTAGCAGGAAGAATGGGGGCACTAGTTATATTTGCCAGAGAAAGTAAAGTTTCAGATAGAGTGATGTTAGAATAGCATATCTGACCTCAGAGGTGTGAAAATGGTGATATTTAGGGAACAGGGAATATTCTTATATGTTTAGAGTATAAGGAACATGGGAGGACTGGCAAAGATAAGGCTGGAAAAGTACGTTGAGACCAGAATATAAAGATTTCTGGGCCTGCCAAGTTCTGTTTGAACTTAATTTATTAGCGATGTAAAATCATAGACACTCATAAGCAGGAGAGTGTTATGCTCATATCCTCAGGAAGAGAGTGGATTAGAGTGGATAGACTCAAACTCAGGATCCATTGAATGAGGTTTGCATTAGTCCACAAGAGAGAAGACAAGAAACACATGCGCGCGCGCGCGCACACACACACACACACACACACACACACACACACACACGGTTCATTTACCCTGAACTGAAAGGAATTCCCTAGAAAATTGTCATTCAAGTCCTTTCAAGACAGATCACTTGTTCTAAATGGAATGTTAGTCAAAGAACAATCTTGACTTCCTCTGAATTTTATTTCTGCTTTGTCATTGCAAGAGTGAACAAAATATGTCTTGATAGTTATTGGTTGGACCAGTTTGAAAGCTGAGCTCCCATGGTAGTGATTAGCTAATTTTTTTTCTACCTGTTGGATAAAAATAAAATAAAATAAAAAGTCCCATAAATGCTGGTGATTCTTTTGCAGTGAGTGCTTTCTGGACAACCAACATAATTTCTCAACAAATAGGAGTTTGGAAAGAAACTGGACTGGAAATGCAACTCTGATCCCTGGTTCAATTTTAAGTTTTGAGAGTACCACGTTGTGGCCCATCACCACCATCAACTGTATCACAGTAGCGTTTATCTTTTCTAAGGGAAAGCCATTTAGAAAACCCATCTACACAAACTGTAAGTATATGAAGTATATTTCTTTTAATGTTTTTTTTTCTACTTTCTCCTCCTCCCCAGAGTTGAAACTCACTTGTGAAGTGATTGTGTGAGAAGGAAACAACTGCATTACTCTAAAATTGAGTATTGAATGCTAATTTTCGTAGGTGGTTGAACCCACAAGCAGAAATCTGCTCATTTGCAAATAAGCACATGCATTATTAAATGGTCACATCAGTCCTATCCTATTGTGAGTCATCAAGAAGAATTTTAAGCACATCTGTATGTGTCCAGATATTTTGTAAAGGCTTTCCAACCAATGCAAATACAACTTGATCTCTTAGTAACTATAACATTGAACAAGTTACTTTAATCATTCTGTGCATCTCTTTGATCACCAGTGAGGATGAACATATATTCATGTTCTTAGCCATTCTTTCTTCTCTGAATTGTCCATTTACACTTTTTATCCATTTTTTTTTTTCTATTGGGTTACTGTTATACTTTTTATTTATTTGTATAAGTTGTTTATTCCTTTGTGACTCTTTTCCATTGTCCTCATGCACAATTTTTCTCATTATAAAATCAGATTATCATTTATTTAGTTTTTAAATATCCTTTAATGCTTTTTAAATGTAATGTTAATTTTGGGATATAGTTTGAGATAGAGATCAAACTAGTTTATCTAACCAGTAGTAAGTTTTCCCAGGAGATTTTACTATTTAATATTACCTTGGCCACTTATTTTTCAATTGAATGTAGTGTCACATTATCATACCTATTTATGATTTTCTCATATACACAATTTATATTATGTAAGTTTATATTTATATGTTACATACATATATTAATTTATATATAATTAATATTTTCTAGACTCTTTTTTGTTTCATTGATGCCAGCCTATTCTTGATCTCCTACTAAACTTTAAAAATTATAGTTTTATAATAAGTTTTACTAAGTAGGAAGATTGGTATATCCTCATTACTTTTCATTTTTCAAAAATTTCTTACTTTTCTTTCTTGTTCATTCTTCCAGATAAACTAGAATAAATTGTCAGACTTTTAAAAAATCCTCTTTGAGAAAAATTTGTTATACACTTTAGACTTCACTTTTAAGAAATTGTCACATCTCTCCATTTATTTATTCATACTTCTTTTTATGTCTCTTAGTAAATATTTGTCATTTTCTCCATTATAGATCCTGCACATTTATTTAAGAAACCAATCCTATGTTTTTGTATATTTGTTTAAATTGTAAGTGATTTTTTCCCATTATATTTTATAATTAAGTATCACTAATATATCTGAAAGGTGTAGTGTTGTTCTGTATTTATTTTTTCTCCAAAACCCTTTCTGAATTTTGCTATTAATCCTCAATTTTTGAGTGTCTAAAAAGATAATTATTATCATCTGCAAGTAATATCGTTCCTTCTTTCTTTCCAATAGCTAAAATGTTTATTTATATTTTCTTAATGCACAGTTCAGAATTTCTAAGAAAATGTTAAGTAATAGTAGTAATAGCAGATAGTTCTTCTCCTTAATAAAAGTGCTTCTAGTAGTTTTCACTTGTAAATATGATTTTGGATATTGGTTTGAGGTAAGCTACATCATGTAAAGAAAATATTCTTTTATATCCAGTAAATCAAAGTATGTTTTAAAATCTAAAATGGGAGATGAATTTCATCAAATGCCTTTTTCTCACCTACCGAGATTATACTTTATTCTCCTTTGACCTGTTGCTATATTAGTAATCTTATTAAATCTCCTTCATATTCTTGAGCAAATTCTACTTATTTGTGATAGATTGCAAATTTTAGTGAGTTATATTTGATAGTTTTTAAATATCTACATTTTATATGGGATTGATCTGATTTCGTGTGTGTGTAGTGTTTTGTTAGATTTGGTATTAAACTTGAGAACTCTTCAAATTTTTCTTCCCCTGAAAAATATTTTGTAGACAATTTGCAAGAACTCAGTAAAAATCATCTGGTTTCAAATCCTTCCTTTGAAAGAATTATTATTATTGATTAATTTAGGTTAAACCATTTTTAAAATAGCAACATTTTTTATCCAGATAATCCCTATTTCATTGAGATTCATCAAGCTTTAACATAGGATTTTGAGTAGCGTTTTCTTATCATTTTTAATGCTTTCAACATCTTTTTTACTATCTTCTCATGCTAACATTTTATGTGTTATTTTTTATTTATTTTTACCAGATATGTATTTTTACTGATTATCTTTAAAGAATCAGCTCTCAGATTTAATAATTCTGTATGCTTTTTATTTGTTAATTTATTTTTTATTCTTTTCCCTTTTCCTACTTTCTTTGAAAAAAATTTTAATTTTTCAATTTACTTTAGAATCTATGTGTTTTCTTTTATTTTTA
This sequence comes from Eidolon dupreanum, assembly GCA_028627145.1. Lineage (NCBI taxonomy): Eukaryota > Metazoa > Chordata > Mammalia > Chiroptera > Pteropodidae > Eidolon > Eidolon dupreanum. Next base: position 114,402,395 of record CM053507.1, read on the forward strand.
TAAAATTAGAAAAGCATTCTAGACCCATAATTATAGTTTGGGTTGCACTCGTTACTTTTCATGTGTCTCTAATTATGACTTAATTTCTTCTTTGACATAATAGATTTCATATTAGTAATTTTTAATTCTCAAGTGGAATAGGATTTTATTTTTATTCTCCTACTAGTTTTTCTCAATAGCTTATAAACAAACTTGATTTCCTTTTGACCCGACAGAATTTTAGAATTTTGTTTTCAATTTGTGTATCAGGAGAGAGTTTTAATTTAAAATAGATTAATAATTTCTAATTTTATTGTCATTTCAGAGAATGTAGCCTGTAAAACTTCTGCTTCAAAAAATTTACTATAATTTTGTATATCACGTGGCATAAACTCTAATCTTTAATTTTCTAAATAAGCCATAGGTATTAGGAAATCAATTGTCACTCCTATTCTTAAACTAAAAATGAACATTTACTATAGTAAACCAGTTTTTAACAATTACATTATTTCATTTTTTCTGTTCTCATCTCCCAACCTTCCCTCCCCCCACCAACTTTTTTTGTATAGCTGTTTTGCCAAAGGTTTTGAGAGCATGTTAAGATTTTTCCCTTTAAGTTTTGATTTTCTGTAAACTTCTTTCTGAATTTCTTATAATTTTTCTTAATTTTGATACAATGTTTAATAATGTCCTTGGAGTCACAGCAAATCAGGATTCTGCTTTATGTTTTAAAGTTCATCTCTTATAGTCTTTTTTTATTATAAATATATTTTACAAGCAGGATATATTATATCAGCTAGTACTTTAATTTAAATAATAGCCACTAAGTCCTTTGCATAAATTGAGTTTATTAGAACTGGATTAGTTGCATCATAGCAATTTAAAGCTTTTGAGTAAACTCAAACCTCTATGTCAAACATAACTAATAATTTTAAATGAAAAAAGTTTTATAAACAAATATTCTAACCAATATAATCTTATAATAAATCATATTCTTTCAAAGTTACAAGTAAAAAGCCCTTGAAACTACTTTAAAATATAGAAGCAATTTTATTTTAATATAACGGAAAAGTCTTTACCTTTCTTATCAGACTTTGACAGAAGATAAACTTGTGATGATGAAATATAGAAAAAGTATAGGTTAAATTTATATTAAACAGGGGTGAATATTCAGTAACTTTTTCCTTATCTGAAAATAACCTGTAATGGCTTGCCCAGGACTTGTCTTTCCAAATCACCTGTGTAAACAGAGCCCTATTCTTTCAAGTTTTCTCATCAATAGTAACTAACTAAGGAGGGCAACATTCACTTCAGTTCTTCATTATATTTCCCAGTAAAGGCTGAATTAAAGAAGAAAGCGTTGTAATTGTGTTTCCACACTACTCCTTTGTACACTAGCCTGGTCTGCTTTTCAGATCTTTAGTCTGAGGACAGTGGGATGTGCACAGCACTCAGCCCAGTTGTAGTGAGTAGCAGGTTGGAAATTTGGTGCATCATCTTTCCAGCATCTGGATCCTTGAGCCTTAGAAACAATGAAGTAAATGAAAAACCCACATAGCCATCTCCTGGGGGCTTCTTAGCACCAAGATGTTTAAATTGCTTTATTTTGGAAGATGCAGCTCCAGCTTTTCTTCTCTGTGTCTCACACACTTCTCAAGCAAGCCTGGTTAATTTTTCTGGGAGGTGCTACATCTAGTTGTATATATAAAGTGAGGCTTAGATGAATGTGAGGGTGAGTATAGGTACATAAGATGAAAACAAAGCTCTTGTTACTTCGAAAATTTATGTTTGTTGTAGAGGAGCAGTTGCCTCTGATTTGTGGTTGGTATTGACCTATATAGTTGGGGGCAAGTGGACCATCAACATTGGAATAAATGAGCATAAGACAAAACCTGGTTTGTTTATAAGTTTCAAGTTTGTTTATAAGTATCATTTATATCATGACAACTCTGATTATATGCTATTGTTTTGGCCTGGAGGTTCTGATACTACCAAAATCATTTATAAGGCACCATCTATAAAGCACTTAAATGCTCTGATGGGCACAGGAGTGGATGGGGCTGGTGGATAAGAACAGTGATGCTGGCATTTAGGGCAGGCTAAGGAGAGAAAGAACCAGCAGATGTGAGTGCTAGGCTCTCACTCTTTCAATTCAGAGCCCACTTTCAAGTGGTTACAGTCTATTTGATACATAAATGAAGATCATGTAAAGCAGAGTGTGATATACACCATACTAAATTTAAAAAAATTTTTGTAAGGAAGGAATGGGGAGTCTTTAAAGAGAAGGTGGTATTTGAACTGGATTTTTAATGAAAAATTAGAATTCTCCAAGACAAGAAGAGTATGATCTACACAGGTATTTTGTGAACAGAGGTGCAGAAGCTTAAAAGTGTGGAGGCTTTGTGGAAGCAGCAGGCTTTTGGCTTAACTTTCCTATGCACACAAGGATGAGTAATCAAAGGTCAGTTTGGAAAGGCTGATTGGAACCATATTGTGGAAGGCCTTGAATTTCATTCGAATACCCTTGGATTTTATTCTCTAGGCAATGAAGAATGAGGTGCTGCCAAGAGAACTGACTGTTTATCCATGCATGCACAACTCACTAGACACAGGGTGATAAAGCATCAGGGCCTCTCTGATGACCATTTACATGAGCTGGTCACTGCAGGATGTCCCAGCCTCTTGGGACTCCTTAGTTGAGGTAATGCTTTTATGGAATTCACTATAATACATTTATTACCAGCTTTCTACACCTAGCCTTCTAAGAAAGATTTTAAGATTTCACCTTTGTCTTGTAAGCATTAGAACATATTTTAAAACATATGAGAATATATCAAAACATCTGAAGATGTAACCTATATTTGCCCAACAAAGATAATTGATTCTGCAATGTGTGCCAAATTATGTGAAACATTCTTTTAGCATCTAAAAATAATGTTTGGTATTTCTTCAGATATATTCTCATTTCTGCTGATATCTGCCTTGAGCCTCACAGTTTTCATTCTGTTTTCTGATTTTCAAGACATATACCGTGGAATGGAGGTAAGTGATTTGCACATCTGGCATGACTCCCATGTGCAATGGGACCATATTTGCATTGTAATTTGCAATTCAGTTATTACCATAGCCTCTCTGACTACTGAATATATTAAGGCTATTCCCATTTACTAGAAGAACAAATAACATATCTAGATCTCACATATGCTAGGCTCTGATTGTTTTTATAGAATTATCAATTGGATACATTTATCCTGTTCATATCTGAAATATTATGTTTAGATACTTCATTCTACTATGTTTGTTGTACTAATACAACAAAAAATTATTAATACAATAATTCTTCAAGTTTAATTCTTTAAAATATATAGTAGAAATCCTTCAAAATGTAGTTGTGAAGAGTGAGAAAAAGATTTATAAGCTAATCATGTCTGTCAGACATTGACTATAGGAATTTTCTTTCAGTGGGCATCATTTGATCCAGGATACAGTGGGTTAAAATTAAATTGATAAGAAGTTAGTGAACCCAGTCTTGGACCCAGCATTGTGGGAGAAATGAAGAAAGAGGAGAATCAATTCTACCTTCAATCTACAGTTTTGTTATGAAGATGAGCAATAACCAAGTGAAATGATGGCGTGGCCACCTGAGACCATCTATGCTTGAAGAATGTATATAGATAGACAGAAGTAGGAAGAACATAGGAAGGAGGAGCTCTCACTGTGGCCTGTGCTGTCATGGGAGGCTTCATGGAGGAGAATACGGCTTGACCTGGGTCTGGAAGGATAGGTTAGATTTTGCTAGGTAAGAGATAGGGGTATTCCCAACCAGGATAACAGCCTGGGCACAAGCAGAGAGGGTTGAAAGACTCTCTTTTGTCTTTGAAATGAAAAAAATGTAGGGTGATAGAGATAAAAATCAAAAGCAAGGCTCGTTTCACAGAACACCTGCAAGCATGGCCAAGACTGAGGCAGCAGGTTGGCGAGCATGAGAAAGGCGTGGATGGATGAAGGTAGCCAGTGAAGTTTGGACTTAATCCTGAGAAAAGCAAGGAATCATTGAAGATACCTGGGCAGGTTTTTCAGCAGGGCATTTAAAACAGGTTAATTAGATGATGGCAGGAGAACTGTATGTGAGAGCAGAGAGGTGTGGAGAGAGAAGCAGTTTGGAAATGAAAACCTGGACCATTCAGCCATTCAAGAAACAGTATGAAGCTTCAGAGTGTGCTTGGCACTGGGTTATGAAGATGAGTAAGGTATGGTAACCACTCAAGTAGTTCAGAAGCTAGGAGGGAAGACCATCCATCACATAAGCAAATAATTCCAAAACAGTATTATACGTGCCTTCCGGGCCAAGGGATGGAGAAGGGACTTCACAGGTCAGGGCAGTGGCAGCAATGAGCGAAAGAGCCAGGTTCTTCATTATTATCTGACCCATTGCCATATCTTACAGCTTTCTCCAGACAACTGTGCACCCAGTGTGCTATATTTCACAACCCTGAGAAAGGCTGTCTCCACTTGGGGAAAAAAATAGCAGAGTGTTACATTGAAATAACTCATATCAGAATGGGGATGAAAATTAAAGATGAGCATTTAGACACTGTGGCGGGTCTGTGGTTTCAGTCCAAAAAGTAACTCAGTCCCCTATACAATCAGCCATATTCCATTATTTAGGGTTATAAAGGGGGCTACATAACCATATTTTTCTCCTATGGATGTAGCCATGGGAAGTTGTAGCTCTCACGCATGTTTAATAAGTGTATTTGGTCGTCAGTATGTACGCTTTAATCCTTAAGAGGAGGTATGTTGGGTGTGTTTGACTTTCATCAAGCCACTGGATTTATGACTGGGAAGATTTGATCAGAAAATATTACCTTCATTTCAGTTAAAATAAACTTGTACCTCTGTCCCCTGTGTTTACCTGTAAGTCAATTTTACTGAAGGAATAAACTCCAAGCAGATTTTGTTTGGGTTTAATTATAAGTAATACTCTTATTAGATAAATGATTTAATCTTATGTCCTCTTCCCTCTATTTGAAAAGATAAAAATGAAGAGAGACATACAGGCTCCAAAGCATTCTATCTCATGTCTGTGATCAGAGCACATTTACTCAATGTCTGTCATCAGGCATTTGAGGGAGCACAGGCCAGGAGGCAGTCAGTTGTCATTTGAATTCTGGCTCTGCCATTTATTTATTGGCTTTGAAACCTTGGGCCAGGCACTATAAAATGGTAAAAGATGTGCCCACCCTCCAAGTTCAGAGAATTGTTACAAATATATAAATTAAATAAGATAATTAATATGCATTTTTCAAAGTGTTATGTATAAAATGTTTAATAGTGGTATTCCTTTTGTAACAGTTAATCCCAACCATAACGTCATGGAGGATTTCAATTTTGGTGGCAGCTTTCACCCAATTCTGTGTGGCCTTTTTCGTAGAGGTAAAGTAACTTCTATATGGCTCCTGCTATTCTTCTGGAGAGGTAAACAAATAAAGGATCTCATTCTCAAAAGATGCTCATTTTTTAGAGCAAACGCTTTTGTCCCCAATAATGATAGTTAAGAAAGGTTTGTAAAAACTGTCCATGTTCTGTTTGGGGGAAGTGTTGGGGAGGATGATTTAAAATTCTTTGAAGCCCACATAGAAATGCCATCAGAATCAGTAACAAAGAAAGCAAAACATCAAATTAACTCTAATTTTGCCTCACATGAAAGCATTGTATTATACGTTTCCTGGATTCTCAATAATCTAGTAAAGACCACACCAGGTGACCTTCCGGCTCTAAAATTCAATAAGACCTTTAAGAGTGAAGAGCTGTCTTCAGGAAGCCTTCCTTAATTAAGAGAGAAGGAAAGCCGCTACACATTCTAGTCAATTCTTACCCTTGAAAGTCTTCCCTATAGCATTTTTCTTCTACTTAGTGTCACTAAATCACTTTATCTACTCAGTAAAAGGTTCAGGTACTATATTTTTAAAGGATAGTATTTTTTTAAAAAAGATTCATGTATTTTAAGTTCCTTGAGAAGAGGAATCAACCAAATTTAATACACACACTCACACATAAATATCTCATTATATACAATTAGCATAAAATTTCGCATACTTTTTAACTGAGGAATTCTATTTTTGAGATTATATTTTTTTAAAAAAATAACCCAAAACGAGATTTAAAAAACCTTATGGGTATGAAGGTATTCATCATGGTATTATCTACAGTGATACAATATTAGACTTGACTCGAATCAAAAGTTGAGATGCTGCTTATTTAAATAATTACACGGCAGCGCAGTCAGCTTTGTTTGTGAAACAAGGAAATAAAGGCTTCCTTCTCTTAAAAATAGTTATAGAGCAATTTGAAGAAATGTCATATGACCATTAAAATGATTATTAAGAAGACTGTAGCTACAAATTGTATATGGCAGAAAGCCTAGTATAAATAAAGGTGGAATGCAAGATTTGACTAATTCTTTATTATAAATGTCTAAAAATCACATGCATATGAACACAGAAAAAATAGAGCCTCTAAAATGGAAAATGAAATCCATTTGATTGCTAGAGTTCATCTGTTCATTCAACAAACCTTTATTTGGCACCTTCTATGTGGCATATGCCAGGTAGCAGTGATGTTTTTTCTTGATTTTTGAGTACATTATTGAGTACATTACCTAGTTATCATTTCAGTCTGGCAATGAAATAATTCTAAGTGAATCATCAGCCAGGATTTAACTGGGAAATGAAAGGCTGTAAGCTTTCAGCAGATTTCTGTGAACATCAGTATGCTCTCGCTTCTCAAGCAAATGAGCTGGGGAGCTGCTCGGCTTCATGGGAACTGCAGGAAGGAGAAGCTGCCACCTCAGCAGCAACTAGCACATCTCAGAGGAAGGCCTGAGGGGACAGGGGTGGTCAGGAGCAACCTGGCCTCAGAGGAAGTGGATGATGGTTTGTTTTTTTCACCTGATTTTCCAGGATGCCATCCTTCAAAATCGAGAGTTCTGGCAATGGATCAAAAAAGTATTTGGATTCTATTCTAAAAGTCAGTATAGGAACTGGCAAAAAAAGTTGGCAGAAGACTCAACCTGGCCTCCCACAAACAGGACAGATTATTCAGATGATGGCAAAAATGGATTCTATATCAACCGAGGATATGAAAGCTCTGAACAGATTCGAAAGGAAAAACTCGAATGGGGAGGCCAAGCCACAGAACAGCATTTCTGGACCAGACTGTAATCAGAATTGTTGTTACGTGCTTACCAGCAACTCTTTTTTCCCAGAAACTGTTGAGAGGCGATGATCACCTACCCTTATCTTTTCTCTCTCCATCTGAGGACTCTAAGCACATTTCTCAGTGTCTTGAGCTTTGCAACAAAGAATCTTAAATATGCTTATTTTAACTGTATCTTCTAACACTGAGAAAAAAATACATTGCCTGGATTATTGTCTTTTTTTCCTAGTAAACTTAATTCACATTACATAACATTATCCAGGTTGAAATGCACCACTTTTTACAATAGCGAAATTAATAGTATGAACGTGGATTTTAAAAAGGAAAAATTGAAGAATTTGAGTTTGGAAGGTTTAACATATATATTTTTATTTTAATCTACAGAAATAATATTAAAAAAAAACTTGTCTGTCATCACGAGTATTTATTTAACCTTATATTTATTTGCGAAGAACATTTATATACATATCTTTTTCTAAGGTCACAAAATTCTCATTTTGCTTCTTTCATATGGTTTTAATAGAGAAATAAGAATTGGCATTTACTTCAGAAAATTCAACTCTGGCTGTAGTAAGCCAGAGCTCTGTGGAAGTGGAGAATGATGGAAGTTGCTATTTATTGCCTACAATCTTGGCTCCGGTATAGCTAACTTCTAACTAAACTCCACTGAAGCTGGCATCTCCCAAAGTATATTGCTTTTGGGCCAGTGAGCTACAAGGTCCAGAATAGATCACAAAGGTAATGAGATAAATTTTACCTTTGTTAAAATGTACTTTTCATTTAAAGAACATAGCACTTCTATTTACTCTTTATTACTGACACGAAAAGCTCACGTTCTATCTCCAAAACTTGCCCCAGAGAATTGCTCATTTAAAAAAAAAATCCTAGGGGAGGGACCCATAATGTTTTATTAACAGCATGGCAATTAACAGGCTACTAAACAATCTTAAGTTCCATCTCATGTCTTCATTATCTAAATCAATTATTAGATGTACATTAACAACTGTAGGAAAGGATACATCCTTTACAAATACATTGTGTACACTATTACCTTTAATATATATCAACCCCACTGTGAACTTGAGAGAATATTTATTCCTAGTGAATATTTTATATTACCCACTAGGCTTTCCTTGTAATGATAAATCTAATTTTGCTAACCTAACAGATCTTTAATAGTGCGTAGGCAATTTAGTAACCAGTCTCATTCCATGAATACTAAATATGTGCCTAACACTGTGATGCAGGAATTCAGTTCTGAAATCTTTAGAATTGAAAATATGTTTTCAGCATTTCATTAATTCATTGCTATAAAAAGTATTATGTACTTTGTTACACAAACCAGCAGCATAAATCTAAATTTTTATAAAAACAAACCCTCTATATTTACATTTTATTTCCTTTTTAAGCTTTTTTTGGTGCACAGCTCTTGGAGAGTGAAAATTTTCAAAATGTTTCTAATTTAGTGGCTACTAATAAAAAATAAAAAGATAAAAAATATTTAGCTTATGATTAAGAAATGTATGCCAACATAAAAAATATGGTAACTCAGGTTCTTGAGCTAACATCTGTATTTATTAACTTGACCTTTGTAGAGTGAGAAGATTCAATTGATACAGTATAACATTTAGATAGCATAAAAAGTTTTTTTTTTAAATCTTAAATAAATGTACAATCTTTTTTCCCCCCAGTTTTTCCAACAACCTGTTTGGTATCTGGTAGGTGATAATCTTTATTTCATGGAGCGTGATAAAATTGAACTCTATACATGACTTCATTAAAAATACGCTCAGAGAAAGGTTTAAAGGTTTGGGGGGGGGGTAGTGTTTGATAAAAGCAAATTGAGCATGGTCATACATCAAATAATTAACTATAGGAAAAACAAACTGACAATCGTAAACTGCCCATCAACAACAGTGGCCAGTTTTACGAGAACACTAATGATTAACTTTGTGAGCTTATCTCTAAGCATGAAAACTAAGAGAGACTGGAGTACTACGTAAATAATGAATCCATGAATTTAATTTAAAAGTGCATTTGTGGCATTATCCAGCATAGCAAAGACTGTCTTATGGACTGGAGAAGTCCACAGTTCTCTGAAAAGTTTTGACTTGAGGATCCTCAGAAGGCCTGTCCACAATTCTGCTCCCTCCCCATTCACCAGTGTTATAATTCTACCACACCCAAGTCTCCTGCTTTAGGTTAAGATTTGCCTTCTGTAGTCATTCTTCATTAAAAGGTAAACACATTTTGGGAAAGGTCATGCATTAAATTTCCATCAATCTCATCCTAATTTGACAATATTAAAAAAAGAGCTCTTTCTTTTTTTCACTGTTACTTGAGAGTAGGATATAAAAGAATCAGGAAACTAAATTTAGAATGAAAATGAAAGGGTATTTTTGAATTATGGTATCTGGTAGGAGACACTCATAATTAGTGGAGGAAGAGAGAGTTTTGGGGTTTATCTGGAGACAGAATTGGAGCTATAAGAAAGGGGCGGGGTTAATCAAGGGACAAGGAAGAAAGAGACATAAGGTCTCTACTGGCCCTGATTGTAGTACATGACCCCTTCCATTATCATTCTTCTTAACCTCCTTCAATTAGACTGTAAAGTATTTTGGGGTCTAGGGTAAAATTTGAATCAGTTTAATAGGTCCAGGTCTTTCATCGAGTCTTCTGTTTAGTTACTTTATCTACTATATTCCTAGTTCCCTCATTGCACACCCCCATCAATATTTACTCGAACTTGTCCTTTATTTAATATCATGCTTTTAATGATGTCACAAGAAGGATGTCATTGGATGCTAGTGTGTTTTGTAGGGTAATGTTATAAAGTCTGATATAATCCTAAGGGTATAGAGACCTGCAACTATTTTTCCCCAGCTGCTACCAACAAGAATTCTACTGGAAAGGTATTAAAAAGTAGTTTCTGTTAACACATTATCACTAAAATGCAAGAATAAAATCATGACTCTCCTTGACTTATAGGAAAAGCCTTACAAAGTAACATGGGATATCGTTTTCTAAATATGGCACCTCAAACCTACCTTAATGATCTCTTTCTAAGGTTAAAATGGTCAAACCCTTGAAATACTTCAAAATCTAAAAGGAACAATGAGGGTAAAAGTAATAGCCCATTCTTGCTTGTCACATACTCCTGACAAATGAGTCACTTCTGGGAAAATCACTGGATCTAAAACACCAGAGCAAAGACAATCCCCTCTCCACCCGCACTCCACCCCCATCATCTACACAGGAGCAAAAAGGTAGGCGTCCACCCTCAAATGACTTGCTAATCAAAGTTCTTCACACTGCCTAACCAAATGCTGAATTTCCCAGTCTCTCCTGACCAGAAAAGGAATATGAATTTAGTTGTCAACTCTAACAATTTAGGGCTTTTATCATATTTTTCAAAATCATATATAAGCTGTCTTCTTTCTCCTGGCAAATAAAAATAGCTATCCTTGGGGAAAAAGAAAATAATATTTATTGTGGAAGATAAAATATAAGGTGATTTTGTTAAGATCCTCTGCTGGTTCACTCAAAAGGCTACTGCTTCTTGTTCAAGCTGCCATTGCAAATCTATGCTAGTAGGGAGAAAAATTTCCTTGGCTCATAATGAGATAATATCAGTAAGCAATTTATTAAACAGCCTGCCATCCATTATTGGAATTTTGAACAGAAATGATGCCTTGAAAATAAGTATTCATCCCAGGGTTTTTTTTTTTCCTCCTCCTCACAAACTCCAGTCCCGATATCTCTTCAGTAAATTGTTAATAATATTTTGCTCTTTGTCTTTTTGGAAACAAGCCCAGGAATGAGAAGACACCAGCAACAGCTGTCACAAATCCAATAGTGCTTATTGCTCGGTTGGCCTGTAATGAAACGAGAAACAAAAAACAGATCTTATTCTAAAGGCATCTCAGTTTCCTAAACCCAAGCTTTAGCTCATTTCTTAAACAAAAGACCCATCTTAATGTATGATGGATAAATTTAAAGCTCAATGAAAAATTAAAATTTTGTTTGAAGATGAAGAAATGAATTTATAATTTTTATAATTATGACAGATATAAATACACATGCACACGTGCACACACACACGTGCACGCACACACACACATATATATATCCCTCATATTTTTATAGCCCCTGACCATTCAGAAACTTATTAGGTGATAATTCTTACTAATCATCACCGTACACCCAGAAGGAGCATTATTCCTGTTTTGCAAAATTTGAGAAGTTAAAAGCGATTTGTCTGAGGTTGTATTGCTGGGATATTTAGCTACAGGTTGAGTTTTGAACCATATGTTCTCCTACACAACCCTACCTCCTAAACAGTCATTACTTTGGTCAGGTCTATACCGGGGTAAGTGTGTGTGTGTGTGTGTGTGTGTGTGTGTGTGTGTGCGCGCGCACGCATATGTGTGTGTTTTCTCCCTGACTCAAGAACCTCTGTTAGCAAAGTAATTCAGCTAATTACTTATAAACTCTTATTTGGTGGATACAATTTGTATTCTAATAAACTTCAAGAAAAGTCAATACTAATGTTAACTATCATGTCAAAAATTAATTTCTTATGTCGACAAACTAAAATAAACCACTTTCAAGCTCAATCGTCCATAAAGGAGTTCAGACATTTATGGCTGTAAGGGTATTAATCATCACCATGATGAGGGATCTAATGAATATTCATGGGTTTTTCATGGCGCTCAACTAACATTGCCTTCTGTCTGCATGGGTTTGAGTGCAATTTTATGACCCGAAGGTCACATTCAGATACTTCAGCGGCAGGTATTCTGAAAACAACAGTTGTTCTCTGGGATTTAAGAATCAAGCTCTCAAAAAAGCAAAAGGTTTTTCCCAAATGACTCTGGAGACCAGCCCAAATACTGGAAAGCCTGACCCAGCTCACATGCAAGCATGCCCTCTGTCTAACCCACAAGCCTCCCCCACTCCCCCGTATTACTGGCACAAGGCTACCTCCCTAAATGAAACTTCCCTGTCGGGAACAGGCAGCAAGAGCCACAGCCAGGAAAGAAGTGCAAGGACAGGAGTGTTCACTCTATTATACCATCCAGTGGTCTGCAGAGTCAAAGCCTGTGACTGCAACTCCCTGCTCCGCCATCTTCCCTGGTTGCCAGGGAGAATGGCACAGGAAAACAACTAACAAATTCTATTTTAGTTTACAATTCTAATTTCATATATTTATTTGGTTGATTATTTATTTTATTTACAAGTTTTAACTAGTCTCTATCTAAGTTATTTCCCAGGAGAGAGTCAGAATTCACCGTAGCATAGAGCTGCCCACAAAGTACATGGGGTGAAAAAAAGGGGCAGGGAGATACAATATACAGGACAAAATTCCAAAGATGAGTGGACTCAATAATCAGACAGGGATCAAGGATTAGACATCAAACTCAGCCCTCACATAATTCCATGCAGGTGCTGAGACCCCAAGAAGGTTTGATTCAAGGAAGTGTAGCAGACAATGAACAAATAGAAAGGTGCAATAGATATCTTTAACCAGACATATCAAATGGCAGCAGGGCACATCCCTGGGAAAATTGAGGATCCTGTGGGTAAAAGGGTCCTACCTAGATGCAGCTTTAACACACTGGGTATCTTTCAGCCATTAGAAACAGAAAATGTGAGAGAAATTCCATAAATCTAAGAAGCCTAAGGAGGGGATGGACAACTGGATCCTAAAGCAAAATCCCCTGAGATCAAACAGGCCACATACAATAATAATAAAGCCACTTAAGGCAGTGCATGCAGTTTCCAAAATCCCAAACGCTTATTTCAAGTTGCTTTCTAGATGGCAACACCTCATGTAATTCGGGCAGTCCTTTGGAGTTATGTGTAATGGGATCTAACCTGCAAGATTATAATGTCCCAGGCTATTCTTGGTGAACCAGCATGAACAAGAGCTTTTACTTTACGGCTTACTTAGGATTATAAAATCACCAAATCCAACTCGGCACACTTCAGCCTTTCTAGGGCTTTCTGTCTGCAGCCCACAATAAAGGCCTCATTCTGAGGATCTGTACATGCCGATGAAACATTGAATCTGGAGTTCAGTGTCCAGGCATAGTATAGTTGGGTCACAGATGACCATAGGGTTGATTCAACTACACAGTCAGGGTGTGTTGTATGTCAGCTTGTCAAGGGTCCCACCTTCTTCCACAAAGATAGACATATTTTAATAACTAGTTTAGACTATAACAGTGAAAATGTTGATTTTAGAAATTATTAAAAATACCAAAAAGATAAGCCATAGGTGAGGAAACATTTGCAAAAGACAAATCTGATAGATTGTTACCCAAAATATGCAAAGGACTCTTAAAACTCAACAGTAAAAAAACAAGCAAGCAATCCAATTAAAAAATGGGTAAACAATCTCAAATGACACATCACCAAATGTGATATGCAGATGGCAAATAAGCATATGAAAGATGTTTGACTTCAAATGTACATAGGCCATTGCAAATTAAAAGGAGATATCACAACATACTTACTAGAATGTCTAAATTCCAAAACGCTGACAACACCAAATACTGGCGAGAATGCTCCTGGAGCAACAGGAACTCTCACTGAAGGTGGGAATGCAAAATTGTACAACCACTTTGGAAGGCAATTTGGTAGCTTCTTACAAAACTAAACATACTCTCATCAGACAAACCAGCAATCATGCTCCTGAGTATTTACTCAGAGAAGTTAAAAACTTACATCTATACGAAAACCTGCACAAGTTTCCAGCAGCTTTATTCATAATTACCAAAACCTGAAGCAACCAAGAGGTCCTTCAGTAGGTGAGTGGACATCCAGACAATGGAATATTATTCAGTGATAAAAAGAAATGAGCCATCAAACCATGAAAAGACAGGTAGAAATTTTAAATGCATATTGCTTAGTATAATTTTAACTATATGGCATTCTGGAAAGGAAAAACTATGGTGACAATAAAAAGATCTGTGGTTACCAGAAGTTTAAGTGGAGGGAGGGATGAATAGGCTTAAAGCAAAGAGGATTTTTAGGACAGGGAAACTATTCTGTAATGATACACTTGCCATAACCTATAGAATGTACAACAGAAAGAGTGTCCCTAATGTAAACTAGCTTTAGGGGAAGAAAGGATTTCCTTTACTCATCTTAGGTTTTCAGCTGAGCCTCCATAATAAAATAGATGAACAAGAGAAAAACCCACAGCAGTTTCTTAACATATACATCTCATGTATACTTGGGGAAGAGTAACCCAAAGATATGGTTTAGAATTCAGGCCTATACAGCGTTTTCAAAGAACAATGACAGGACAAAAGAAAGTGGTTTTAGGTTTCTAAGGGCGGAAAACTGTGGGAAATTAAATATACGAGAACCTAAGGGCAAATAAAAGCTAGTTAATAAAGTTATATAGATTCCTCTGGTGCCTTCTCCAGGCTGATAAGGCAGGATCTTGCCCTAATCGCAGGTTGTCTCCATGATTAGGTTTTGTATTTCATGGTAAAGAGGGGGAGAAGGGACACCTGTGAAAATTTATGTCTTGCTTTTAGGCAAATGGAGGGCAGGGAGCTTTTTGTGCATCTGCTTCTTCTCAATGCCTTCAGCTCAAAATAATCTTTACGCCAAAGTGATATATTTTGGGGTGACATATTCTGGTTTCTTTCACTATGTATTTTGGTTGATAATGATGTATCAATGTTGGTTCATCTTTTGTGACAAATATAGCACACTGATGTGGGATGTTGATGGTGGAGAAGGCTCTGTATGTGTGGTGGGGAGAGAGTATATAGGAAATGAATGCTTTTAGTTTAATTTTTCTATGAACCTAAAACTCTCTAAAAAATAAAGTCTATTAATTTTTGTAAAAACAAAGAAAAGAACAAAGAAGAAAAAGATGGGGTCACAATCCTTCCACCTTTCTCATCTTTTTAAAATGCATTTACAGTTTTTTTTTAATTAAAGGGAATACACAGCCATTCTCCAAGAAAACTGTTCTAAGAGCAAGATCCCCAAACCTTTAAGGGAGCCCAGAAAGCTAAGCTAAGACTATCTGTTACTGGTAGTAATACTATTAATTATTGATCGTAATAAAAATATTAATTCACATGCTATTTACACTTAGATCAGCAGAGATTTTATTGAAGAGTACCAACAAATATCTATACAATTCCTAAAATAGTGCAATTAATAACAATATCTAACGCACAGTATTTATTAAGATGGATAATACAGAATACTAAGAGATTTCAAATATCCTCTATAATCTACAAAATAACCTCACTTTATGACTTAGGAAACTGATAAACGATATGCCTAAAGTTACTCAGCTAATAAGTGGTAAAGATGGAGTTCTAGCTCAAATCAGAATTCCAGAGCTTAAGTAGGTTCTTAAAGCTGTTACTGCATCATCTTCATCAGAACCTGCTAGAGAACAGTTCTTAGTTGTTGAGGCATGATTAACTGTTTATGGCTCTTAAATCTGGGTATGAAAGATGAAAAGTAGACTGCAAGTGCAAAGTAAGAAGATGGCTCTAATTCCTTTTTATTTAGCCATAGTTTAAAAAATGCTTATTGAGTGCAAGAGACAATTTTATCATTAACAACTTAGAAGAATAGACTTGATTTCTGGCTATATCACTAGTTTCTGAAGCAAAGGCAAAGATGAATTTGTGTGTATACACTGTGTTCTGGCTGAGAAGCAATTTATTGTTGCATGTGAATAGAACACTCATTATGTTAATGTAGTTCCCAATAAAAATGAATTTCCAATTAAATCATTTCTTAATGAAAACAAATGTATCCTTTCATTATATTTCATCTCCCATATTTCCAAGCTTCCTTGAGAAGAATTGTATCCTCATTCCTTAAAATAAATGTTTATATAACTGATCCATCATTTCAAGATACTAGAAGCCTTTATATATTAATTCTTTGGTATCATTTTAATAAATCTTTAGGTTAATATATCAGCAATAGAATTGAATTGGTAGGATGATAAGTAGGGAAAAGGCAATTGAATCAAGCATGCTTTTAGTTAGAAATCTGCCATACTGCAAATTAGTGTAGGTAAATGACAAAATTGCAAGATCCTTTAAAACTAAGGTCAATTAATCCATTAAAAATCATCCAAAGCTCAATAAATTAAAGAATCTACTTAAAAGTACAAAATTCATTTGAAACTAGCATTTTGAGGAGATAGAATACATTTACAAACCCATGAAGATATGTTATCAGTTGGTCTTTGCCAGCTAATGAAAAAGAATCTCAGGATTACCATCTGTTTTTGATAAGTGAACTACCACTCAAAAAAGTCAATGTTCTTTTCAACATGTACTTTTTAGTATATGTGATTTGAGACTGCTGTATGGTAGGGTAATAGGGAAAAATTAAAGGGCAGAGGGCAATAAGACTGACAGAAAGCTATGGTCTTGATTCTGCTTCAAGTCCCTTCTACTCCAAATTTATGATATTCATGTTCTAATCCCAGTTTGGTCATTAACTTGCTGCATGACCTTGGACAACTCAATTCCTTTCTTTATTATTCAGTATTCACATGTTTTCTCATTCTTATCATGTCATTTGAGGCTTGAGAACATGATCATAGTCAGTAGTTATTATTTCCCCAATGTAAGACACTTCTTACATGTCTCCTAAAGAAAACTCACCTGCTCTGAAACTCCTTCTCCATAGCGAAGCAAAGTCACAAAATGCTCACAGTTGTTGATCAGTATATCATACTCCACCTCCTGTCCAATAACAAATTCTGACCGGTGCATGACTTCTTCCATGGGGAGAGGGGGATATGTTTCATCGTACTTATTGTTTATTCTGTATGTGTCATTTCCTGCAACATCCTTCAAGAGCTGCATCCTCACCAGGGCCTTTCTGCTGAATATAGACTTGGCGCTTGTAAATGATGCAGGGATATCATCCTCTATAAGGAGAATTCTGGTTAGTGACCCAGCCCAGTGAACACCAATGTCATCTAAAGACTTTCAAAGTGCTAGGATAACTAAACTTAGCTCTATTTTTAACTCATCATCAAATCAGAAAACAATCTTACCAGCCTTAATCATTCATTGTAATTTATCAGTAACAGTTATTCAATACTGTATGAGTGAGAATGTATGAAACTTTTAAAAATCTGTATCTCCCTATAGATCACATTAGGTGAGAAAACTCTATCCCTTCTTGAGTAATAAGTTTTCTATCAATTGGTATAATTATTAGAAATCTTGGTATATGTTTTTAACATAATACAGATCTAATCATTGCCCATGTTTTCTGTAAAGCAGTTTTTTCTTTAGCATGTGAACCCTTCCCAACTAACATAGTTGGGCTTTAGCAGTAGTTCATTATGATTAATACTGTCTAAGCTGCATTCTTTACCCTCACTTCCACTTTGTACACTTATTCTTTCAATGAGGCTTCAATTTGGGTCCAATTTGAACTCTGCATGATACTCCAGGCCTCTGAGGGGTGAGCTGGGATCAAGCTGGGGTACTGATTTTGTCTCGCCAGTTTCCTTGGCCAAGAAACTAAGTCCTGAACCTGAATACAATCTAGTATACACTGTCTGCTAGATGGGGCCCCATGCTGTGGCTTACCCAACTGTTATAATGCCCCATGCCCCATGAGTTGGTCCTAACTTCCTCTATGAGTAAGCATTTGCATAAGGCTACCAGGGACCTTTGTACCCTGGTCTGTCACAATTGATATCCGAGGGTGGACAGATGATTCCTCAGTGTTCAGTTTTAATGCCAGGCTCCAGTCCCTCTCCATCTGCCCAAGACTGCTATGCTTGCCATTGTTCTAATAAATTACAAGAAGAAGGGTCTCTAAATAACCAATGTTTAGACACATTCCCTTTTAGGAATGACTAAAAGCAAACTTTTTTTTCCATTCCTCTTTTTTTCTATCCTCCAAGTTCCTTTTCCCTGGAGCAGCATTTCAAGTTTTTTTTTTTTTTGAAAGTTTTTACATATTACAAGTTCTTAGCATACTTATAGCCTCTTTAGATTACTAAACTCTCTCTATTTTCTTTTTACTAGTCCAATATAATCTATTTACAGATGAAGACATTGAAGCTTGGAGAGGTTAATAGACTTACAAAGTATCACATGACTAATTAACAGGAACAGGAATTGAATTTCAGTCTATAGGATCAAGGCTCAGTGCTTGAACCGTATTAAATTAATATGGAGCTTAAGACATGAAAATAAAGAAAAAGGACCAAGATCTCATATTATTTTCCAGATGTGAAAAGTTCAGAGATAACATAGAGAATTGCTAAGTGTTAATCACCAGAGTAGGCAAAAACTGTCAGCTCTGTACCATAGATGTCATTTTATTTGCTACTTTCATTTTCAGTATTCTAGAAAATAGACAAATATCTCAAAATACTGCAGAAACTGCTTTATTAAAAATCCTCAGAAGTTCTCAAAATAGTAAAACCTTGGCCTACAAACACTTCTGTTTAAAGGTATCTTGAGGAAAAAAAAACTCCAGGCTATTTGTTATTTGCACACATTTTTCTTAATAAATTTTTGCTCATTTCTTAACATTTAGAAAATACAGCAAAACATGTAAATATTAATTATGTTATTATCCCACTCAGAAATAGCTACTATTATTTTGATGTACTTTTATTATGTCTTTTATTAACATGTGTATAGATTGCATATATGTTTGTATATTTATGTCTATGTTATTTCTCTGCAAACTGGATATCATATTACATGTTGCATTTTAATTTGGAATTTTCAAATAAATATCATATAAGGATCATATCTCACATAATTAAACACATCCAAAAATGTGATTTTTTTAATGGCTTTTATAGTGGCTATTGTTTTGTACCCCATCTGACTACTACCCCTATCTTTCTGGAAAAGACTTTTTAGGTTAATCTACTGGGTACAGTGATGGTTTGGCAATGAGCATGGGATCCACACTGGACGAATTAGAGTTATTCTCTATGATTTTTCTAACTGCAACAGGCAGAGATTAGCTATAGCTCCTGCTGGATCACAAGATTATAAGAAATGAGGGACTAAGGATGCTGGTGGCCATCAGTTCAGCTTCTTAGAGAAACAGCCTGGGAGAATGACAACAGACAGAGTCCATAGTGTTAAAACCCCTCAGTCTAGGTATACCTGATGCCAGCACCATCTCTGAACTTTCTGAAGTTTCTTTCAGTGAAGCAATGACTTTGCCTTTTAAAGCTAATTTTAGTTTGATTTATGTTACCTGCAGCT
The DNA here is from genome assembly GCA_028627145.1 of Eidolon dupreanum. Classification (NCBI taxonomy): domain Eukaryota; kingdom Metazoa; phylum Chordata; class Mammalia; order Chiroptera; family Pteropodidae; genus Eidolon; species Eidolon dupreanum. Next base: position 114,421,849 of record CM053507.1, read on the forward strand.
AAAGAATTATGCCAAACACAGGTGCCTAATATTTTGTGGCTAAATCATTTATTCCCATATTAAACATCAAGCCATTGTCTATTTTTTTATTTTAAATCAATTTTATTTAAAATATGTATAAATTATTTTTCAAACCATTATAAATGAGATAAATATGAACAACCTTATACAGAAATATTAGTCTATATCTCTATAGATATGTTCCCAAGAATAGATTCATAGAAGTACAATTATAGGGTCAGAGCATATGAACACTTTTAAGCCTCTTAACTCATATTACTAAAATTTTTTCATGAATGATTTTATCAACATATTTCTATCAACAACATCCTTTATTCATTCCATTATATCCTTATCGACACTGATTGTTATCATTTTTTAATCTTTGTTAAATGATAGGCATAAAATCTATCATTTTATTTTACTATTCTTAGATAACTAAAAAGTTGAAACTTTTAAAGATGGGTATAGTCTTTTGCTTTTCTCTTTCTACAAATTGTTCACAACTCACTACCCATTTGTTTTTTGAGATTTAGGTGTTTGCTGTTCCCTCAGCTTGAGAAATGCATACTCCAGATATTATCTGCTTGATTTCCTCACCATTTTCGATTTGTTTTTCAAATGTTACTTTCTTATGAGATTTTCCTGACCACCTCATTTAAAATTAGAGTACCACCCCCCAAACTTCCAGCACTTCCTATCCTGCTTTTATAATTTTTTTCTCCATATCACTTATCTCTATTCTAACATTGCTGTTGTCTTCACAGCCTTCTTCCCTCCCTCCCTCCCTCCCTCCCTCCCCCATCCTTTCTTATCTCCTCCTCCTCCTCTTTTTCCTCCTCCTCCTCTTTCTCTCTTTCTCTCTCCTCTCTCTCTCATAAGCTTCACTGTGAAGGAAGAGGTTTATGTATCCTCAGCATCTAGAATATCAGTTGGTACATACTGCATAATCTATAAATAGATATTGAATAAACTGAAATAATATATTTGTGTGACATATAAAGACATTGACTCTTATCATATTTGTGGCAAATATTTTCCTCAGCTAATTATTTACTTTTTAATTGTTTTTTTTTTTTTAACCACGAATTTAAACTTTTAATGTGAATTGCCCTTGTGACTTCTTCAATGCCGCTTTGGTCTTAAAATGTCCTTCCTTAAACGTAGATCAGCTATATTTATCTACTTTCCACATTTTATATACACTTTGTTTAATTTTGTGCTTTTGTTCATGATTCCTTCTGTAATAAGAAAACTAAAAAGCTGGAGTGCTGGAAACAAATCTTACCTAGAGGTGCTATGTTGATAACATAACCGTCACCCAAGTACAGGGCCCAGTGCTGATAGCCAGGGCGAAATACTTCAATCAAGTCCCCTGGCTGGGGGTCGCCAGGATATTTCAAACTAAAGCAATCATTGAACGCCATCTGTAATGACAGACACAAAGAAGATCCAGCTGATACAACTTGCTGAAAGGAAATAAGTTTTAGACTTTCACACAAGCACAGGGAGAGAGAATTTATTGGGATTGCATTCCTTATTAAAGACAGATTCACACTTCCTCCTCTTCTTTGAATGATTCCAACACTGAATCATTTGTGCACAAGTGGACAAGTGGAGAAAGAATTTGTCTGCTAGTGCTTAATTTTTTATAGCAATGTTTCTCATCCTGATCAACTCCAGAGTTCCTTTATTACAATAAGCATTTTATAATTCTGTTTTTAAATCCAGAAATTCACACATATTGTAATTTACCTAGACACAAAATTTCAAAGATATATTAATATGATGCCTTATTTGGAATAGAAAAGGGAAGGAAATTTACATTAATATCTGTTTCTCTATGTAAATATTCAGTTCATGACTACATTAAAACATATAATAAAGTATCTATATGCTTGTACTTAACAGACCATGAAAAAGTCAGGATTCAGAAGCAGAAGAGAAGTCTTTTAGCCTTTTATATAGCAGCATAGTAAATAAAAAAAGAGGTATGGCTGGATGCTAATATTCTGTGCAAAAAAAAATACTTTGTATTGCAAAACTTACTCTGTGAGTTAATTTAAGCAGACATAAGTTCCAGTCTCAGATGAGTGACCAGCCAGATATTCAGGCATCCTGAAGGATACAGGACATTTCTTCCTTGTGCTGAACTATGCTGTGTAGGTCTAGGCACTCTACCTCCACTTACTTAACATCAGTAAATGCCCTTTGTCATTGTGACAACCACAGACAGCCCACAGATTTTCACCATGTACCAACTGCTCCACGTTCTCTCTTAGTCCTCACTTACTGATTCTAGAAATAGTGCAAGGTAGTCAGTGTAGAAGTGGAGCTATTTGGAAGGTCTGGGAATTCATCATATTGATGAGTAGGTCTGAAAATTCTAAATTTGGTGAGTTTTTCCTGTTAAATCAATACTTTTCAGAAAAATAAAACACAAAAATATTTGACAGTTATTTTTATGGAGGGTTACATTTTCTACATATGGCACAGAAGTAGAATGAGTCAGTAAGAGGAACTTATACAATGATCAATAATCAAAAAGAGATTCAATGCCACATCAATGTTGAACATCTAACTGTTCCTCAGCATTTCTCACACTAATGTAGTTAGGTAGACTCACTTACAAAATAAATCCAAGCACCAGAAAGGGAAACTTCCAAGTCATCTGAATTATAATTATAATAGCATAGGCTAAGGGCTTGAGAATACAAACTATCATTTTTCTGGCCCTCTAAAAGACTTTTTTACAACCATTAATATTGGGAGGGTGTTTTCCCAAGTATTTGTTTGCCATCTGTTGAAAACTTGAATCATCATCACACTGGCACAGAAATGTGGCCAAATGTAAGTAGTCCATCTGTTGAAAAATAACTATTAAAACAACTTTATAGAAACCATGAAGTCTAGCCACCCTCTCAAATATGTTTGGGTCTTATTAATATGGCAGTTCACAATTTGACCACGTGGGTACTAAAAGGAAAAACAGATAATATACTATAATATAAACAAACAGACTTTCCATGAATAGAAATCAGCGAACACACACAGCTGCATGCTAGCGTTCAAAGACCTAGTGAAGATTATAATAATAACCACTATCTGAATAGAGAGCACTTTATAGTGTAACTGTTTTTTTTCAAATGCAATATTCTCAATTAACCCTTTTTAATTTTTTTTAAAAAACCTACAACTATTTGAGCCTATTATGTTATTAACCCATTTTACAGATAAAAAGTGACAGTAGAAAATACCAACTTTGGGGAAAATCCCACCGATACCTTTATATTTTAAACTACAGAGGGGAAAATAACTGGACCAGGTGTTAAAAATGTGATGTCTTGTCTCTGGTCTTCTACTTGTCAGTTTGGGAAAACCATTCAAATTGTCTGAGTCTCAATTTCTTCATTTTGAAGGCAGATATTAGAGAACATAAGGCAGGCTGAATTGTTTACTTCAAAAAGCTATTGCAAATAACCTTTCATGAACTGGCTAAAAGCTGTTGCAAGTGCTTTGTGAACTGTCAAGAGCTAAGCAGGTAAATAGTGAGAGAGGAGGCTGTTTGTAAAGATTCAGACATTGGGTGATGGTTTATGTGTGATTTTAGCTCCTTATCCTCTCTTTGAGCCATGGTAATTCTGTGGAATGGATGAGTCCACTGCAAAACTTTAATATTTTTAACACATTTTAAATTCTGACATATAGCTTGTAAACTGATTTATGAAATGTAAGTTAATGTTTTCATGAAGCCCATCATATTTATAAAGAGGGATGACAGGATAACAAGAAAAACATTTCATATGAGCAAGCTCTCAAGAAACTAAGAGAGGAGACTGGAAGCAAATATGTAAGGGGAAAGTGATTTCTGACACCAAACACTTAGAATCACGGCAATTTACTGCAGAAAGGTACTTCAGATATTATCTAACTCGCTGCTCTCCAAAATTGCTTTTAGCAGTGGGGCCCTGTATCAAACCAAATACCAGATGGACCCACAATAATATAAAACATGAAAAACAGCCCTTCCCTGGACAAAATCAGGGAGAGGCATGAGAGCCCCATCTGTCCTTCAATGCTGCTGCTGCTAAGGCTCCTGGGGCTCCAGACCTTCCAGGAATGGAACCTGAATGATAACTGTCCAGTTCTAGTGCATTCACCTTATTTTTAAGACAGAGGAAATAGACCCAGGCAGGTAATTTGACTTGCTCAAGGTCATATGCTATTTTACAAAAAAGATTCTCAACAAATGGCACTGGAGCAATTGGACTTTCACTGAGGAAAAGAGAAAAAGAAAAAACTTTGACCTAGTCTCACAACTTATAGAAAAAATAATTCAGAATGGATCATGGACTTAACTGTAAAATGTAAAACTATGAAACACTGGGGAAAAATCATGGAGGAGAAAACCCTCAGGTCCTACAGTAACCAAAGAGTTTTTAGATTTGTTACCAAAAGTACTATCCATAAAAGGAAAAACTGGCAATTGGATGTCCTCAAAATTAAAAACATTAGCACTGTAAAAGATCTGTTAAAAGGACAAAAAGACAAGCTATGGAGTGGGAGAAAATATTTGCAAACCACATATTCAAGAAGGGACTAGTATGGAAAATATATAAAGAACTCTCAAAACTCAGCAACAAAAAAGCAAAGAATACAATTAGAACTTGAGCAAAAGACACAAAGACATTTTAACAAAGAAGAGACACAGATGTCAAGTAAGGCATGTTGAACAACACTAGCCATTATAGAAATGCAGATTAAAACCAAAATGAGATAGCACAACACACCTAACACAGTAGTTCAAATAAAAAATAGTGACCACAGAAAATGTTGGCAAGGGTACAAAATAACTACATCGCTCATTATTTGTGAAAATATAAGAAAGTATAGCCACACTAGAAGAAGTCTGGCAACTTCTTTAGAAACTGAACTTGTAACTTCCATATGATATAGCAATTGTACCTTAGTCACTTATCCCAGAGCCTGAAGACAATGAAGATTTATATTAACACAAAAACCTATACACAAATGCTTACGGCAGCTTATTCATAATAGCCCAAAACTAGAAACAACCTGGATGACCTTCAATAGGTGAAGAGTTAAACAAATGGGATATACCATACTACAGAACACTACTACCAAGGAATAAAAAGGAAGAAGGAATTGATACCTGAAAGAATTAATGACCTGGTTGAATCTCCAGAAAATTATGCTGAGTGAAAAAAAAAATGACAAAAGGTTATATAATGTATGATTCTATTTACATCAACATTTTCAAAATGACAAAATTATAGAAATAGAGAATGATTGCCAGGGGTTCAGGAAGGGATGGGAGAGAAGGAAGTGGGTGTGGCTCTAAAAAGGTAACAAGGAGATGCCCTGCATCTCTGCAGTGTCAGTGTTAGTCTCTCGGTTGTGATATTGTACTGTAGTTTCTCAAAAGGTTACCATTGGGAGAAACTGGGTAAAGATACAAGGGATCACCCTGTATTATTTCCTAAAAACTGCATATGAAAATTCTATTACCTCAAAATGAAATCATTACTTTAAAAAAAAGACCATTTTTTAAAAAACAAAGCATAGAAGAGGACCAATATGTAGAAGTTATATTGAGGCAGTTTTGAGCTATATATTAGAATTTTTTTTTCTTTTATTGAAGATGATTCAACAATGGAATGGAGCACCTTGTACAGATAGCAGTTTCTGTCACTGGGAATATTTAAATACAGTCAGGGTTGAGAAAAATATGATTTCCATGGCGGGATCAGGGGGTGTTAGGGTAAGGAGGTCCCTTTCAACTCCAACGTTCTCTCATTCTTTTTTTCAGAAACTGTGCTAGGTGTAATCCTCAAATCAACACCACAAAATAGATATTATTTCCTCCATTTTAAAGATGAGGAAACTGATGTTCATAGTCATTTAGGAACTTGCCCAAAATCACGCAGCAAGAAAGGGCAGAACCCAAACCCGGACTCAGATTAGCCTACCTCCATGGTCGACTCCTAATCCTAACTGCTTCTATCCGTGTACACTATAATGCCTCCTTTGCTAACGTTTCTGTAGCCTTTCTTGCACACTGTTAGACTGATTAACAACTGTGAGCTGATTATTATGATCACAATTTTACAGATGAGTTAAGTATCAGACCCAAAGTCACACAGGTCGTAAGTGACAGAATTAGAATTCAATTCCAGCTGTGTCTTCTTATTCCAAACTGCATGCTCTTTCTTTATACCACTGATTAACATCATTAAGCAAAGGAATTTCTACTAAACAATATTTCGTCTTCTCCCTCTTCCCAAATATCCATTAGATAGAGAAGCTGTAAAACACACAGAATATATATTTCATATAACAACACGAGAAGTTTTTAAATATTCATACGTGGAACCAGTGAGTAATGGGAAGTAGAGCCTTGGGGAACCCCTGCTCTTCTTCTACAGGGGAGGTGTCAAGGTGGGGCTAGATGCATCGAGAAGATGCCAGGACTCAGACTTTAGCCTACCTGTTTGGGCAATTTGATTTACATTTATCACATCTACCCTCTTCATTAAGGCACAGGTGTGTAGTGCTGCATAAATAAGATAACACGAAACCAATTAATGATACATTTATGAAGTCCTCTACTGTGATCTATGTGTGTCATCTTTTAGGTAAAAATACTTCATTTTAACAGTTTATCTGTACAGAATTGTTTGCCTAGTTTATAATAAAGAATGGCATAAAGGTAAGTCTACAATCTTTGTACAAGAAATTTCCTGTTTCAACTGCCAAAACAGGCTGCCCTGTTTATAGCTCCATGTTGATCCCTGGAGATGCATCAAAAGAAATAACTGCCCCCCACACAAATAGAAACAGGCTGATTAACTGTTGCTCATGTCCATGAGGCCAGCTGTGTTACAGAAATACTAAGAGCACTTTTCACAAACTACTCCCTAGAATGCTACTGGAAGTTTGAAACAAGATCACAGGTTATCCCTGCAGTCCAACAGTCTCCCAGTTCAATTTGTACCCTTTCCCACTCCATCTCCGTATTTCATCCACAGTCCTACTACACTGAGATGGCTCCATGAAACCTTGTCCTCTCAGACTGGCAAATTCAGACCCTCAGAGCTATAAGCATCCATGGTCCAACATCCTTATGCTCCAGCTGAGGGTTCCACCTCTCAGTCAGATGAACCATCCACAGCCACTGCACTGTCAGTCTCTGTTTGGAATTCCTCCAGAGCTCCCCACTACCAATTCTCCATTTTACTTCCTCTATAATGGTGGCCTCCTCACTCCTACATTCTGGCAAACCAAACTATTCCTTATTCCTCACACTCATCTGGAGTTTAGTTGCTAACACTGAACATTCTACCTGGAATGTACTGTCCATGTCTAAATGCCCCACCCCTTTCCCCATGTCTTCCTACAGACAGCCAGAAATGACATCTCCTTGTGAGTTTCCAGGGTTCCTTGTATCTGAGGCCCATTGAGTTTCCCCACACCTGCGTCAGTTACTGGTGTCTGGGGAATTTTCTCTTTTGCTCCACATGTAGGACTGGTTCTTGTTTATCTTTAAATCTCTTGTTTACTGCGAAGTGCCTGGCACAAATAACTGCTGAGCAAATATTTCATGAACGAAGAGTAGCCCAAACCCAAAGACAGAGGGGCTGGATTTTTCCAGCACTAAATCATATTCATAGTCCTGAATGCCAAGCTAATATCACACCCATATTCCCCAAATTTAGTTTTGTATAATAATTACTTTTATTATTTTTCATCTCAGTGAGGATGGTAAGTTTATAAAGCTGTCGTAAGCCAGACTTGGTTTCTAGTCCCAGTTCTGCCATTTAATAGCTGTGTGACTTGGGTAAGCAAGTCTCTTTCCCTGAGGACTCTGCTCTTCCATTTGTTATAAATAAATAAATAGATAGATAATAAATAAATAAATAAATAAATAAACAAACAAACAAATAAATAAAATGTAAAAAGAGGGGTATGGGTTACATTATGTAGATGCTCTCTACTGGTCATCCGAGCTTTTTCCGTGACACATGGTTCAAAGAAGGTTGTTTGGGAGCCTGGAAGTCCTCCCTCCCTCTCCCAGCACACCTCTTAAGCCCGGGTCTTCTTCCCCCACCGGTGGCAGCTGCGGGAGTCCTGGGGTCGCCCTGGCCTCGCAGCTGCTGCCCTCCTGCTAGTGGCCGCGGGCCGACTCCATCTGTTCCGGGAGGAGGTCAAGGCGACAGCAGCGTGTTACCAATCTAGGGCGGCCACCACTGCCAACGCCAGCCCAGCCGCGCGGAGACGCCGGGCGCCAGCGACACTGCAGCGCAGGCGCTACCGCCGGGGGTGGGGGTGGGGATGGGTGCCGGCTTTCTCCCGCACTCACTCCGCCCGCGTACCCCTCACACGCGCGGCACCCTCCTCACCCGGAGCAGCACCAATGCTAACCCCCTGACGTCCGCACTCAGACACCACAAACCCAGCGATTAAAACTCAGCCTTGGCGTGGTACCTAACCAGTGACGCCCCTCCCAGCCGCTGGGACATTCCGGCAGAAAACTTTTATGGTTGTGTTAGGCGCTACAGCTATGAAGTGAACTCGTCCTGTTGAGCCCAGAAAATGTTCGTGTACACACACGAATACACATTACACCCAGCAGAAGTACGCGCTCCCTTCTAGCTCTACACACACTCCTTCATGCCAGCGGAAACAATCCTGGTCCCCGAGCCCCAGGATAGCATCTCCATCTTTGACTGAGCAAAGGTGGAAGCAAGGCGTGGACTTAAAAAAACCTCTCTGCTTCTCACCATACAAATCCCTACATGATATGTGCTTGTGAGCCTGGTCCGGCGCCCAGAGGCTGTGAGGACACACACCTACTGGGCCTCACTCCCTTTGGACCCCTGCCTCTCACCACCCTCCAACCTAAGATCTACTTCAGAGTGGGAAGAGAGGAGAAAGAAGAAAGAAAGCCGAAAGGAGAAAACTTAAGGAAGGGTGTGCCAGCGCCTAGACCTCCAGACACCAGTTTTCCCCAGTGGGAAATTCACCTGGCTTCAGATGGGGCCTTCATTAAAGACAAGACTCTCAGGCAGCCCATTCCCTTCCTCTCCTCGCCTGCCTTGCCTTCCCTGACCTGCCTTGTCCCTGATAAAGGTCTGGTTCTGGATAAAGAAGCAGAACAAGTCCCTTATTCAGCGTGACCTGGGTGCATGTGACAGAGCAGGGCCTAACAGACTCTCTTTCAGGCCAGGTGGGCCAGCAGAGGCCTCCAAGAATACAGCCATGTGAGTTTAAAAATAAAGCTGAGCACGAAGAGGATCCTGTTTTCTCATTGCTTAAAAAGGGAGGCCAGGAACACTAACCAGCTAAGTAAGGAAGCCTGGCAGACTGCTTGCTAAGTGAACTTTTTGGAGCACTGCACAGGACTTTGCTTCAAACAAGTCATAACCTAGATTTTTACTCTGATGTAAATGGAATCCCAGCTAAAAAGAAGGATTTTTTTTTTTCCCTACTGATTCAAGGGCTGAAATAGCTTGCTAATTTTATGTGTTTTGTCACCATGGGATAAGAACTACCTAAAAATGCAGCAGCATTTAGAAAGGAACCAGATTCTGATGCAAAGGTTAAGGGTGAACCTGGCTTTGACATCTTCCAAAGATATTGAAAGCATGCAGGATCCACATATAATTATTGGTAAAGTGGAAACTAGAACACTTGAGAGGTTGTATCTTTTTAAAATGAGTTTACTTTTTTTTCACGTTTTCTATGTATTTTTAGAGTTATAAACAATCAAACGGCTTTCACTACCCTTTTAATGTCTCAAAGAGAGAGCCATAAATATACATTTGCTTTATGTTCCCCAACTATTTCAATTTAGTCATCACTGAAGGAAGTGGTTCATGATTATATACAGAAGAGTTATTGTGGGCACTTATAAAGCCATCCTGCTTATGAGCTAAATTTATTATGTTTGCCAGGTTAATCTGTTTTCTCTCATCAGACACTTAATCATCCAGTCTCCTCCCTACATTATGAATTCATGGATGTCAGCTGAGGAGGGTTGCTCAGTCAGGGCAAAATGATAAATTATCTTTTCATTTTGGGGTATTTGTGATTAAATGCATCATAATAGAGTTAAAATGAAATAAATCTTGTGTTTTTACTTCTAGATCCCTGTCATGTACAGATAAAATGTATTTGGTTAAGAATGAATTCAATTCAGTGTCTGAATGGAATTTGTAGGAGAAAACAGAAGAAGGAAGCTTTGTAGTTCAGAAGAGCTCTGAGTTCTCACAGGTACTCCATGGATGAACAGCACAGAATTAAAATTTCCATTCGGAAAGAATGAGGAATTTGTCTTCGGCAGTAATAATCAAAGTTTGTCTAAATCTAGAGCTGCAATCCTGGGATCTCAAGGGCGGTACATGGTATATGATGGGAGGAAATGTTAGATTGCAACCAAATAACCAGTTCCCATTATTTTGGCTATTATATGAAATGAAGCATCACCTAAATGCCACTCTCATGTGCTGCCTAGTTGGGTTAAAAGGGTCGAAACATATTGAAATAATCATAATGGAGATGATTTAGTCATGTTTTGAATAAGGTCCACATTCCAGCAAAAGCCCTGTGAGGTTACAAGAGTCATTATTTGCTTTTTTAACACTTAGAAACTAAAACCAATTGTATTGGCATTGTATAATATTACACTAACTTCAAAAAAAATATAACTTATTTTTTGGTCCAAGTTTTATAATTACAAATTACTTTCATATCCTTTAATCGCATTCGATCCTCACAACAAACCAGTGACTACTCAATTCCTGGCAGTTGCTGTGAGGCCTGACCATGTTGCTCCCCACTTCTCTGCAGGAGAAGGACCAAGATCAGACCTCTTGGTCAGAAGCTCTTCCTCTACTCAGACTCCCTCTTTTATTGAACAGCGAAAGTGAAGTCTTTCTTTTAGATGAAAACACACACACTTATACACACACACACACAAGACCTGCACAAATACAAAGTTAATGAGACCCAGTGTAAAAAAAATAAAATGGTATGGTAAAGATCTTATGGCCTCAACTGAGATATTTGGTGAGATAATACAGATAATCATGTTGGCTACATGAGCATAATAAGTGAGAGCTGACATGGTCATTCAAAATGTTCCAACTCTACCCCTTAAATTCATGCTGTTAAAGTAACACCTTTTTTCGTGACTGGAATATCCAGGCAACATGTCTGTTCAAGATTAGATTTTTGTACAAATTGCTCCAGCCTCTCACTCAATCTGCTTTGTATATTCTTGGTCAATATGCTTGGAACTAGAAATCTATTTCCCTACAGAGTCCTCGAGCAGTGTACATTCAAGCTTTGTCATATCTCTGTGACTGCTGCTTCCCAGTGGTTATGTGCATTTAAAATTACTAAGCTTTGTAAGTTAGGCTGAGCCATCTCTGGGGAAGTCAAGGGGACAGGTGGAGAAAAGAATGATTTAAAGAAGCCCGGGTCAGAGGCACAAAAACCTATCAGCATGTGGCAAGAAAGGAAGGAAATGGGTATGCCTTCTATAGAAGAAGTTGCTTGCATTCTGCCCAGGAAAAAGGTGAAGGAAAAGCCATAGAGGGTGGGTCAGGCATCTTGGGTTCTAATCCTAGTTCTGCCACTTGCTAGCTGTCTAACATAGGACATGTGCCATGTATGAAACGGGAACAGTAATAAAATTGCCTGCCATTTTTACAGATTTGTAAGAAGGTCTTTTAAATACACAAAAAAACTTATTATGTATAAAAAAAAGATAAATTCAAACTATGATTGGTCAGTAGATATAACTCAAGGATATCTTTGAAAATGACACATTTCATCACATTCATGAAGAGAAATGGCTAAATATATGCATAATATTCCAGCTTTCTCTATTTGCCTCTTTCCATTTTAAATTCCAAACAAGTTGTTGTATTTATTAATTGTTACATTTACACAGCATAAATATCTGTCACTTAAAAGTGATACTGACAATGTAGTTAAATCTTTATTGTCTTTTATTAGTATAAAAAATAAAAACATACCACTAAACAGAGGCCACAGATATGAGTGATTTCAGGGACTTTGCCTTAAGGGAAAATTATACAATACATTTGGGAAAAGGTAATTTGACTTGGTCCTCTATAAAATGCTAAATTTCTGCACAAACTCTTAAAGCACAAGTGTTTACGGGACTCTTGGTGACAAGAAAGTAATAGTAAATGTGCCTTAACACTAAAATTCCCGTATCCATGGAAACCTATGAAATTCAGTAAGTGCACACGCATGTGGCCTACAGCATTTACTGAAGGGCTGAAGCAGCCATTGGTGGTTACTGTGCTCTGAAAGCTGACAGATTGCAGGAGATGCTCATCACAGGCATGGATGTCCTTCCCTGCTAAATGTAATTACAGAGAAATATCTGAAATCAGAAATCTCAGATATTATGGTGAAAAGAATATGTTTACATATTTACATGTACTTATACAGTGAGTTAAGTCAGATTTTTATTCAGAAAAATTTGAGAAACCATCAGTGTTTTCCTGTCCTCCACATTTGTAGCTACATTCAAAAACTCTCTAGATTTTCTGTTTGTGCAGATCCAGATATTTCTTAAATGTTGGGAGAGAATGCCACAAATTTTTATTAAACTGATTATTCTTGGTCAGTGTTTCCTAATGTATAATAGCTTTAAAAAGCAAAGTATATTGGAGGGAAAGAATCAACTACAGATATCTGAAGTGTTTATATAACCAAGGACCGATATTTGAATAAAATAAAATAAAATATCTATAGAGGCATATTCACACAGTGCTGTATTTTTTAAAACATATATCATCTCATTTAGTCCTTATATCAGTCTTGATGGGTATTATTATCATTCCCATTTTCCCTTCTACTGTCAAGTCTTTGATATTCTTTCTCAGGTATTATTTTGGATTTTAAAGATATAGAAACAGTCTGTGTTTTGGTTGAAATACAATACATTGAAACAGGTAAAATTATAATGAGTTCTTTAAAATACTTTGTGTTTTATCCTCACAGAGGTTTTCTTTTTAACATTTTTTTATGTTTGGCTGTCTGAAGATATGCTGCTTTATATAGTAGCCATTAGCCACCTGTGGTTACTGAGCATTTGAAATGTGGCTTCTGTCACATGTTGAAATGATAACATTTGCATATATTCAACTAAATAAAATATGCGACTTTTATTTCACCTGTTTCTTTCACTTTTTAATATGCTTATTAAATATTTAAATTGTATATGTGGCTGTTACTATATTTCTTT
>CM053507.1:114435654-114485428 GCA_028627145.1 Eidolon dupreanum
TTTCATCCTGTAATGCTCCTGTTTGTCCCACCCATCACATCTTGAAGATGTAGCCATTTATATGACTTATCTTTTCAATTTAATTACTGTTCCATTAAATGAAAACATTTTCAAATAATTATACAGAAAAAATTTTTTATGTAATTCTATTAGAGATGGTTGATAGAAGGCTATGTCAAAAGAAGAACTGGGTAGACAGATTAAAAAAAATGACCAAAGCATACATGCCTCAGAATGAGACAAGAAGAGAAAAGCTGAGAGAAGGTCTGCAAGGAGATTACTGCAACTGTATTGGTGGGGAGGTGGGGAGAGTTGGGGGTACAGAAGGAAGGATAAGAGCCAGAGGTAATACTTTCCTACTTGATTTTGTATCCTTATTCATGCTTTGCAAAAGAACCAGGACTAGTTTTTTTTTTTTTTTTTTTTTTTTTTTTTTATGTAACCTTTCTAATCAGACACTCAGAATGTTGTACAGGAATTTATTTTTCCTTTTAAATAATTTGCCAAAGCTCAGTTCTTGGCAGGTTGATGCCGTGTGGCCCATGACAGTGTCCTCCAAGTTCTAAGAGAATCTGAAAAAGGTGTTAGGATTTGTATGCCCAATTAAGCTCTTCTCTTCACATCTTTCATGAGCTATCATGGCTTCATATATCAACCATAGAGTGAAGATATATAATTCAGGTCTGAAATATGGGGCAATAGATAAGAAAGCATGCTCTACAGGACTCCATGTATGGAGAGAAGAGACAAGGAGAGATTCCTTACCTTTTAATTCAGGCATTCTGTATCCCATGCCTCCAATTCTTCAGCACAAAAGAAAATAATGGCTTAGAATCCCTGAGCCCGAGAAACAGAAGGTCCCAAAGCAAGAACCTTAAAGTACCGGTATCTGTACCACTAAACTTTCAAGTAAGCCCTCCATGCAGACACTCTACAACCACACTGTTTTCTCCTGTAGCCATTTAAAGAGTAAGGACAGATTTCCATGTTTTGTAATGACATTTAGGATGACATGTGAGGCAGACATTTCAAAACGAATGACATTTGACTACCTACCCACTCAGATATCTTTTGCGACAAAGCATGAGAAACAGGTAAAACAGAATTAATGAAAATCATCACTAGCTGTGAAATCTTTTTTGTCAAATGTGACATCTGGGAAAAGGACACAGGCCTGTTGTTCTGGTTCACATATAGTGTTCCTTAATATCAAATTGGGAGGTTCTCTAATCCATTAAAGAATGGATTTTAGTTCTTTCTGTTGAAGTATCAAAAAAAAAAAAAAAGAAAATAAGAAGAGATCAGATATTTAAGGTGAACACATTTTCCTTGAGAAAATTTTATTCTCCACCAAATTCTAGTACTTGTTCTGCATGAACCCTTGACCAGGCTGCGCTCTGAGAAGTAAGAACAGATTGCTGGGTTGTATATTCCAGCTCTGCCATGCATAGCAGTGTGACCATGGCAAGTTACTCAACCTCTCTCTTCCCCAATTTTCTCATCTCCTGTGAAGACTTACCTTTTTAAGTTACTGTGAGGATTAAGCAAATTAATAAATACTTAGAATAATGCCTGGAAATGTTATGTGAATGTCAGCAATTATTGTTATTGTTGCTACCCAAAGTACATACAGTAAGTGGATACTTGGAATAATATAGTGGAAATGAAACTTTGACAAAGTAGATTTAAGGACATAGAGGAAACAAATATTTTATTTCAAAGTAAAAGAGAATTGCAAAGAAAATTATAGCATTATATTTATTTCAAAAGATATAAAAAACATTGCCTTGTATAAAATGGATCACAGATGTCCGTTTCTCTCTGCCTTGATTCTTCACTAAACTGACTGGAAAATTTAGTCAGAAACTAATCATTTAATCCAAGACACTAAATCATAGAAATCAAGTTTTTAGCTCAAGGGACCTTTTTTCTTTCTCTGACCACACTGTCTGGTTGAATCTATTAAGATGGCAGAATCAGTTGAACAGGTATTTTCTAGGTTTTTAGGATGCCTGAAAAAAGCCTTTTTTTTTTTTTGGTCACATAACTAATCTTTATTCCTCCCAGGGCCACCTGAAGCTCAGCTTCTTAAAGTTCAACTTCTAATAGTGATTCTCTTTGGAATATTACTAAATGAAATGTCAAAAACTTTGGATTACTGATCCTCAATATCTGTCTTATCCAGCTAATGCTGTCATCTTTGAGGCCAGATCCTGGGATTTTGAATATAAAGTACAGTGAGTTTGTAGCAAATTGGCCTGTGATCTACCCATGGGCGCAGACATACTTGAGAGCATTGTGGCTTGGTGGCATGGATGCTGAACACAGTCGCCCCGTGTGTGAGAGACTCTGCAGTGCTTGCCCCAGTACTCTTTGGACTTGTGTTTGATAACTCATGTTTAATGCTGTTATGGTCTCTCATGAATATCCAAGTTGACCTTTGGAGATAACTCCTGGACTGGTTGAAAATAGAATACCTCCAGAATGCCTGGAAACTTCTGAAAAAAATATATATACGTAAAAGAATAGAAGCAAATTTTAAAAAAAGGAAATGCAAAAAGAGCTCTGCTACCAACAAAGCACCCATTGTTTTGCTGGGTTTCTTTTTCTGCCCCTCCTATCCCACCCATCCCAGCTCAACCTCTGCAGGGCCGCCACAAGTGTTTCTAATGCAGATCTGATCATGTCGCTCCCCTGGTTAAACCCTTCTCTTCCACCTGCAAGATAAAGTACGAATTCCTTAGCCCTTCACTTTGGCCTTTATATCAGATCTCATTATCCCTTTCATCTCCCATTTGTCCCAACTTCTCCCACCCGACAACTCCCAATCCCTACACCCTATGTCATAGCCACATTCAGCTACTTAAAATTCCCTGACCATGACAGAAGTCATCTTATCTCCATGTTCATGCCCTCATGCCTCCTGCTTCAGTGGTACAATTTCCTCATATTTCAAGGCTCAGTTCACATGTTACCACTCTGAAAATGAAGCAATATTTCCCTTTTCTTTCATTGCACTTTATTCATAACTCTCTAGAGCAGTGCTTGTCATATGTGCTTTTCTCTCTCTTCCCAGTGGATTGTGAACTTCTCAGTAACAAAACCATTGATAATTTTGAGGCCTATTATTCACATTTGTGTCCTTAACACCTAACTCAGGACTCAAGCTGAATGGTGGTTAATTAAATCTTAGAGGAATAAAACTATGAATAAATTTACTTTTGTCTTATTTTCTGTCTCCCTTACTATCATTTATCACTTCTCACCAAGGAGTCATTTTGCTAATCACAAGTGTCTATTCTCACTGCTCTGATACTGTGCCCCTGAAAGACCTCAGGTAAGGTTTATTTCACTAATGCCACAAGGGTAATGAAGGGTGTTCTGTGGAAGCTCCTAATGCAAAATTAAACTTGATAAAAAGAAAAAAACAGCTGCCCTGTCTCACCTGCTGTCATCGTTACTGTTTCAGAAGCCTCTTGCAAATTCAGCTTTCTGACATCTCAGAAGGTGTTCAACAGCCTCCCGTTGATTTGCTTTCTGGTGGAGCTGAAAAGGTACCGACTCTAGTCAGAGGGTCTAAATTCAGGTCTTCGTCCTGTAGCCAGAAATTTATATGACTTCATATAGTACACTAAGAGCTGAATCTCTATTTTCTCATGTGCAAAATAAGGAAAATGATCATTTCCTTAGCCCTGCTGACCTTGCGGGATTCTTATGCAATTCAGAGAATATAAAGAATTTGAAATCACTTTACAAAATAGAAAATTCATCAGGGGAATGGAGGGTAGTAATACAGTATTATTTATACCGTAGTCATGGCCGTCTCAGGTTTTATACATTGTTTTCTTCAGGAAGATAAAATTAAATACAATGTCTAAGATATACTAATTTCAACAGGAAGATCAAACTAAATATAATATCAGAGACATATTTTATTATCCAGATGAAAAACCAGCCTCTACCACCAGTAACCTGGGACCTTCTCGAGTATTCCCCATTCAAAATGCATTAACTGATTGTCACAATTGGTACCATTTACATGTGAAACAACATATCCAGACTCAATTTAACCACATGAGACTTACTGGACGTTGATTACAGCCCCAAAAAAGCCACACCCTAGAAATATCTGTGTATTTATCAGAGAGATGACTAGCCTATATAGACATTTCTGGTTATATTTTTTGAACAATGGGGTGGCTCTATGACATTAGACATTTAATAGAACACGTAATCTTATTCCACTTAGAATAGGACTGTAAGCTTATGTTAATTAAAATCATTAAAAGTCATGTTGGATAAATGAGAAGGAAAGCTGCTGTAGAGAATAATAATAATAGTCAACCCTTAGGACATGGTCACTGTGTACTAGGCACAGCCTACAGGGATGGTCTTACATTCTCCTAACCCACAACAGTCCTTTGAGGCAGATTCCTTTGATAGGCCTATTTTACAGTTAAGGAAAATTAAGTCCTACACCTAGGAAGTATAGAGTAAGGAGTCAAACCCAACTCTGCCTGACTCCATATCCTGGATACTTAATTCTCAGTGAGGTCCACTAGCTGCTAAAATTTCCCTGATAATTATTGAGTTATTTGGGCAAAATGTGCGAAGTGTTGACTAACTTCACAATGAATTAATCATTAGAGCAAAGCCCATTCAAAAGATGATATAAAATGTTTTGTTGTGGTTGTTTTCGAACAGTAGAGAAAATTAAATTTATTTAACTATTCAAAATAGAAGGTAATATAAAAATTTGTATGAAGAAAGTCAGCTAACTTTAATGTGCCCAAATCAATTATCTCTGTTTTATAAATATCAGCATCTTTCACAGAGGGTAAAAAGGAAAGCACTTCATTGTTAAGAGTAATGAATGCTGTATTTTATTAAACTTAAGTAGTGTACTAATGAGTAATAATTGATCGCTATCATTCAGTTAGTTGTAATTGAAGAGTAATGGCAAAGAAATACCTGACATTAAGAAGTAATTTTTACTTCTTTAATACCCAAATATTATTAAATTTACCTTCGATTATGCTGTAGGAAGAGAGAAGACATTTTTCACCTTGTTTATATTTCTTATTGAAAAATAGAACTAGAACATGGTAAGGAGAGTCAAATATGTGGTGACAGAAAGAAATCTAACTGTGGGAGGTGAATGCACAATATAAATATATATATATGCCTTACTGTTAACACGTACAGCTGAAACTTATTGCATTTTATTAACCAGCGTCACCATAAAAAATTAATTAATTAATTAATTAAAAAGATATCCTCACCAAAAAAAAAAAAAAAATTAAAACACACACAAAAAAAGAAAAAGAGAAAAAGAGAACTAGAGGCTATGTACCTTTATTTAACTTTAAAAGTTAAAGTCCTAAACTGAATCATCTAGGTGCTGTTTTATTATAATTTAACTACGAGTTAGCTGCTTTTCTCGAATAAATCAATTTAATGTACTACACTCTGGACTTTTATCCGAAAGTCTGAGACTAAACACATTAAAAAATCTTGCCAGATTGTTTTGAAAATTAGTAGCAATTCTAAACAGCTTCTTTTGGAATTGGAAGGATAGTAATGTTTTTTGTTTGTTTGTTTTACCTCAACCACTTCTAACATTCTAGGAGAACTGCAGAATTTATCTTAGGGGAAGAATTTGCTCTTTTATTTATAAAAACCATATCAATGGATCTTTAGTTAAAAAAGAGGGCCCCAGGCTCATCTTGGGACAACCGGCAGTGAATTATTCTGCATAATAAAGTAAGGTTTTCCAGTGGTGGGAATGAGGTGGGGCGGGAATGGTACGAAGAAAGTGATCCTTTTGAAAGACACAGCTGAAGAACTTGAGAACAATGACCGATAATCAAGTTTCACCAGAAATCATTCTAGTCAAACCTTCAGTGAAAATTGATTACATAGAAGAATATTTCATTTGTTCTTCTTTGAGGAGAGTGAAGTAGATGGGGCTGTGGTCACATTTTGGGAACAAAGGAAACCAAAGAAGGATGGAGAATCTGAAAGAAGACATTGAAGAATAGAGAACTGAACTAGGAACAGGGTTTGGAGTAATGGATAACAGACAAATCTCAGGAATTCTTTGCAAAACTTCCTGCACTTAAACAAATAAGATTGTGCACAAGTTTTCTTTTTTTTTCTTTTTTTTCTTTTTCTTTTCTTTTCTTTTTTCTTTTTCTTTTTTTTTTTTAGAGGAGTAGAGGGAGATGATGATGATGATGATAATAAATAGCAACAAGAACTACAACAACTAACACTTACTGAATGCTTGAAATGTGGCAGATGCCCTTCTAAATTCTTTTCAAGTATAATCTCATTGAATTCTCACAGCAATCTTGTATAGAATTATAATCATCCTCCTTTCATAGATTAACAACTGTGCCCTTGGAGGAATTGGGAGATAAGTTTCCATGGGTCTATCATATTTCTGTACTTATGAGCAGAGGCACTGGCTGCCTTTCTTCCAGACTGTCATTTTAATGATGTTTGTATAGCAAACTAGCTTGGAAAATAGAGATAGTGTCTCCCTCAGGTGCAAAAGTCAGGTTTGTTTATTGTCCAGTATAATAAAGATAACAATTACTTTCAGGACAAAAGATTATTGCCTATTAAAAAAAATTTGGGTTCCTTACACTTGAGGTTCCTCTCCTGTAACACAACCCATGGCAAGTGTAAATGCCTTTGCCCTCTTCACATAACTCTGTAAGAATCGAGGCTCAGGGAACTGACACAAAGCTGACACTTTGACTACTGATATCGCCATGAGTATAGAGGTCTTTATCTCTGACTCACAAGTCTCAAGTCTTCTGGCAGTATCCATGAATCTGTGGCAGATTAACTTAATAGCTTGAAAGTAGGTGAATACCAAACCCCTCACAATTCTGACAAGAGACTGATACCTTGTTCAAGGCCACTTAACTAAAAAGTCATGGAACCAGGTATTGGACCAACTCAGGTAGTTCTATTCCCAGCACATGCTTCCCCCTACCTGTATTTAAAAAAATGGTGGCTCCAAGTGGCCAGAAGACAGGAGAATAATACTCAAATATGGGTTATATTATATAAAGATTAATAAAACACATATGTATCCTTAATAAGCCAGTCCAGGTATATTTGATATATGTTTCCTCCATTATAATTATGGTCAAATTTAGAATGGACAAAAAATGTATCCAAAATCAATAGCATAATTTAACGTCAGACAGAAATGCTTTCCATCCTGTCCTAACCCTCACAAACCCCAATTCTTTACTTTCACAATTCTGCAAACATATGATGTAAAATACCGTATCTTGTACGTAACCCTTTCCATTCCCTCAGTAAAAAATAATGTTACATTTCTCTGAATTTAGGAGCATTTTTCATCTCTCTCTGGAATCAATACTGCAGAGTGATTAAGAGCATGTGTTCTGGAGCCAGATTGCTTTGATTCTAATCTTGGCTCTGCCACTTCTTAACTGTGTAACCTTAAGCAATTCACTTAAGCTTATTGGGCCTCAGTTTTCTCACCTGTAAAACAGAAGTAATATTTTATTTAACAGCAAGCACAGGTACAGGCATGATAAAATGAATATGTCTGTGTGTCACTACATTTCCATAATATAAAAAGAAAAGTACATATTTTCTATGAGAATAATTTAGCTTTATTTTTTTTTTTTTTTTTGGTTTTGCAACCTACATCATAAAAGCCTTGTGTTATGAGATTAAATGAGTTCATCTATTTAAGGCACACTGAATACTACTCAAAAATTCATAAAGTTCTCAATACATGTTTGCTATTATTATTCATCTCTTATAGTCCTTTTTAATTCTACCTGGCCTCATGGCTACTTGTATATGTTACCTGAATGTCTCAGGCTTCTGTAGCCAGTGAGTATAGATGGAGTCCCATCCATTCTACTCAATGTCAATGACTCTAACCCTCTTTTTGATAGTTTTAGATATGTAACAAAAAAATAACAGTCCTGTCTCAATTATCCTCAAGGCTGTTTTCATCTTTCCATAATCAAGTCCTATATAGAAGTCAGCCCTTCAAGCATCCTGAGACAAACAGTTCTTCAGAGGTGACCCTTGGAGTTGAACTCTGCACCCATTATTGCCGCTGCTACCTCATGGGACCTGGTGGAGCTGGGGAGCTACTGCACCCAGTATTGGTAGAATGGGAACAGTTCCATCACAGAGATCCTCACTATCACCTTATGAAGTGCAAAGAACAACACAACTTCTGTGTGATACTTGGACAAAAAAAAGACCCTTAACAAGACTGCTGCACATTTCAAGTATTTCAGGCCTCAGGGATGTAACAGCTCTCTCCCCATGCATGTGCCTAAGACTAGTAAAACAGAAGCAAGATCGTTCTGTTCTCGCCACCTCACAGTCACAGGACAGCCAATCCCCTCTGGCTCCATTCCTAAGTCTAGTTCCCTGTGATATATTCCTTTTCTCTCATGGTAACTTTTTCCCGATGGTACATTTTATCTTTGTCTATAGTGTCAGGCATGTATGTCCAAATGCAATGGTAGATGGGTTTGTGATTTTTTCAAAAGAGGTTACCCGACTGCAAATCAGTGAGTATAAATGGATCTACAGGAAACTTTTGGAATGACTGAAATTTAAAAGACTGAGCATACCAAGTGTTGACAAAGATACGAACCAACAAGAACTCTCTCACATTGCTGGTGAGAATGTGAAATGGTAGAGCCATTCTGGAAAACAGTTTAGTAGTTTCTTAAAAACCTAAAAATTTACCTACCGTATGACCCAGTCATTCTACTCTTTGTTATTTAATTAAGATAAACGAAAGTTTATGTCCACATAAATAATGACCTGCATGTGAACATTCATAGTTTTATTAATAGCAAAAAAACTAAAAAACTGGAAACAACCTACATTTCTAACAACAGATAAATGGATAAACAAATTCCAGTGTGTGTGTGTGTGTGTGTGTGTGTGTTTCAGTGAAATATTACTTATTGATAAAAAGGAGTGAATGGTTGATACATACAACAATGTAGGTGGATCTCAAAATAGTTATGCTGAATGGAAAAAGCCAAACAAAAAAAAGAGTTCGATGATTCCATTTACATAGGGAATGCACCCTAATCTATAGTGACAGAGAGCAGTCAATGTTTTCCTGCGGGGTGAGAGGGAGAATAATGACAACAGTAGCAAATTTTGCAGGGCTCTGGTTATGCTCATCATCTTGACTGTGGTAATGTTTTCATGGATGTCTACATATGTTAAAATTTATCAAACTGCTTCCTTTAAATATATGTGGCTTATATTTTTTTAAATGGATACATAGGAAAAATGTGCTAGCTAACCTTTTCCTCCAGAAACATCTGAGGTTTCTCCCCTCCTGCCCAATCAAAATACCCTATTTAATATCCATTACTTAGTTCTTCTTAGGATACTAGAAGCTAGCTCATTGAAGGCAAATGAGGCCTTACTTATCTTAGTGTCCCCCGTGAATTTTAGCATAATATTTTGCAAACATCACAGGCACTAAATAAATACATATGTAATAACTGAAGAATAAGTTAACTAATTAATTTAATAGTTTTCAACTTTAACAGTCTTCACATAACTGTCATTTATGTGTAGTTCTACAATTGCTAACTTCCCCCTCTCCAGGATAAATTCTCTTTTTTGACAAGTCAATGCATCTCACTCCAGACCATCAGGCAACAAATCTTTGTTTGAGGAAGATCTCTGAGTATAAAGGATGCAATTTGTAAAAGAATCCAAGGAGCATTATTTGTTTCTCTTCAAATAGAGCATTGAGGTTGTCTCTTATGTGTCTTTTCTGTAGTGTTATAAATTTAAAATTGTAGTTTAATACCTATTGGATTCTATTGATAAAGTATCTACCAATGTTCAGAATCTGAATGTACATGGAAAAGTATCTATAAATAAGAGAAAAGCTCTGAACCAGGAAACAGGAGCCTAGAGTTCTTCTAATCCTGAGTCTGATACTACCTGTTTGAACCTGGATAAATCACCTCACCATTCTCGGGCTCAGTTTTCCCCCATTCAAGGGGATGAAATAAAATTGATTGTGGAGTTCTCTTATGACAACATTCTGTGATTTTTGTGATTTCAGAAAGGATATGTTTAGATCGGACCAGAGTTTAAATGAACTCTTTTGGGGAAGAGACATAATGAGGTAGATGGTTGAGGGATTAAGTGAAGAATGAGAGGGTTAAATTTGAAAAAACATCACAGGAATTTATATCTTTCCTGCATTAACCTTTGTGAGCAGCTGTCAACTGCTTAGAAATTTAGGGGTGCTTAAATATCAATTAGCTTTCACTTTTTTACGTTGTCTAAAACAAGTACTTGGTTTTATCAAAAGAATTCCAGTAAAATATTTTAAAGCAAAAAAAAAATTGCGGAGAGCATTTCTATTCTTAGAAAACTTGCACCTGGGTGGAGACATTCAGCACCCAGTTCTTTGTTGTTGTCCACTGGAGTATGCCTTTCATTTGGTATGATACCTCCTCAAGGGAACATTTTAGCTCTAGTTTTGTGTCTCATGCACTTATAATGAATAAATTGTATAATGGAAAAAGCATGGTGGTTTTGTTCTGAAGGAAGGGTGAGCCACGCATTTGGCAACACCAGGCAAAGATTGGGCATAATCTATGTTTAATCACTGTCAGAGACCAGAATTGCATTTTCTGCACCTGTTTCTACTTGGCTAGAGTTGTTTGTGTGTGTGTGTGTGTGTACGTGTGTGTGTGTGTGTGTGTGTGTGTGTGTGCACTCGCTGATGCCTAATGGGATTCAGTCTCCAGAGAGTGATTGATTGCCAGGTGCAGGCACGATTAAGCCAGTGCAACCTGGGTCACCCCGTCCTCATAGTGCAAGAAGACAAGCACCCATTTTCTACAAGGACACTGTAGCTTTCTTTGGCTTTGCAGCTTATGACATAAATACCTTGAAGTTAAATATAAATAATTATAACCTATGTATATATTGAGTAAACTAAATTCTTTCATGGAAGCAGAACATGGGGTAAATAAATTAATTCCTATCAGGACTCAGAGTCAAATCTTAATTGTAAGACATTAAAGCATAATTCTCATTTTAAAAGACTGCTTTACTAATGGTGTCTTTCTTATGTGGTACTTATTTAGTCAAATAAACGTGATGTGTGTGTAATTCAGTTTATCCCAGTTTGCTCTTGCCTTAAAACCTATCTTTATTTGGGGGGAAAATAAATATAAATAACAAATCCATCTCTGAAAGTTTTGAAAAACATTCCAAGTGTTTGCTGAAGACATGAAGAGGAGAAAGAGGGAAACTGAATGAGACAATATAGAGCAAAACTTTCTAAAATCTTCTTTACCCATCTGTTCCCCAAAGTTCCATTTGCCTTCCTCCAAAAAGGCGACAATCCAAAATCCCATCTTATTATCTCTAAGGCCAGGATCTCTTGGTGATATATGGTCCATTTAATCCAGAATGGATTGGAAATATTCTTTGTGTTTGGAAATATAGAAACAAGTTCCTGCCACCCTACCTCCTAGCCCAGCATACGGGGACAGATCTGAACAGGCAGCCAAGTAAAAGCTCCCCTTTGTGATAAGCAGGTACGACTAACTCAGAAGTTGGTGGTCCATGGCAAGAATGGGATACTGATGGATTGGTCTCGTGAAGAACTCTTGTTCTATAGTGGAGGAAGTTCTTCATAAACCTTGGACCTGGTTTCTTGGAGGAACTCCCTAGTCTATTGTTTTCTATGATCACCAGCTCTCCCTTCTGGGAAGTTGGAGGCTCAAGATTTTATGGTCAATAGTTTTTAAGGACAGCCTTATATTTTCTTTTAGCAACACATTGCTCTCAAAAACAGTAGGTTTCCTTACAATCTGTTTATTGCCTATGAATTCTGTATGTCAGTGATCATGCAGAATATTCTGTATGCCAGAATATATGCTATTGTCCTTCCACAGTATCTCCATCCATGGTTGATAGAAGTGGATTATGTCCTTGCCTAGTCTAATTCAACTAGCTACCTCTCGACATTGAAGTTCTGTTGGTTATTTTCCATTCCCCACCCCCATACTAATTCTCTGCTTTTGTCTGCCCTGGCACAAGCCCAAGGAAACTCTCACTGAATAATCTAAGCCACCTTACAGACTGGCTTTTACTTGTGCAGTGAAGAGCACTAGCAGAAAGAAAAGAGTTGAATATCTCTTCCCCCATCCCTCCTGCTTCCCCAAAGCATTTCTGACATTTGCTACATGTTTCCAAAACTTTAGTTTCTGGAGGGCAGCCTCTCCTCTAGGGTACCAATAAAAGTAATTCCTCCCCCTATCTGTCAGCTCTAGGGAGAAGTGGTGGTGGCAGTGGTGGTGACGGCTTGCCATTGTTGCTGGTCTCTGGGTGCCTCATTTTTACTTGACTGTTCCTTGACCCAGCCCACCTCTCTAGAAGGAATTTCTTCATTAAACTCTCTTCATTGGAAACATATGAATGAATTATGTTCCCTGACTCAAACAGGGCCTTCGCAACCTACAACCGTGTGAGAAGCCTGGTGAGAAAGAGAAAAACAATTTCTGACATGGGAACCTGGCCTAACACAGCTAGGTGTCAGTGTTGTTAGCAGCTGACCTGCTGTTCATAGCTAGGCAATGCATTCTCTCATTGGACACAAACAATGGCACAGAAAGTCAACATCATACAAGGTCACTGTGAGCATGATGAAGTGATATTAAAGAAGACCACTTAATAATTTTTTCTAGGCACAGACAAAAACAAAGTGAAGTCATGCAAACCACAAAAACTAAACCTCCCCCTCTCCTAGCTAATAACGATGGCTGTTGCTCCTTTACCAATTGCTGATTTGGCCTTGCTTTAGTCTTCCTTTCTTCTAGATAAAAATTGTTAAGATATCCAATCACAGAACCATTCCTATGCCCAGACAGCACACAATCCAGCGCAAGCCCACATCTCCTTGGACTCTCTCCAGAATTACCTCCCAAATGCTATACGTCCCTTCTAACGCCCTTGTACTGAGACACATGCATGGTGTTCCCCATGGTGGCAGCCCCCATACTTCGATAAGTGATATACCCATCTTGTTTAACTATAGGTGTGATCCTGGTGGCCTCTGACTAGAAGGCATTGATGCTGGAAATGATATGTACCAGACAGTTCAAGTTCTTTGATTCAAATTCTCCACTATCTTTGCCCCAAGCAAAACCGATTGGCAGAAACCCTATTACAAAAGCCCATAAACTGAGAAGTGGCTGAGATTGCCTCATCTAGAGAAATCCATTTTCTAGAAAACTCTGTAATCATCTAGCCCACCTCAGTTCTAAAAAGCAGAACAATTCAAACTAGACAAGCACTGATGCAAATGCATGGCAATGCCTGACAGAAATGCACAGCAGTGCTTAACTCCAGTGGTAGGGTGCAGGTGAGACTGCCAATAAGGGATATCTCCACCTAGAAGCTGTGACATGGCACCAACATGTAGGGATAACAAATCCCATTAAAAGCTCTACACATGATCTTGGGTTTTTCTGGTAGTTTGTATGGGCATATTTCAAAAACACACAAGTATTTGGAATAGCTACTCTTGGATTAGAGCTGGTCCTAGGAGACCTAAAGACCTGCATTGTTCCTAATCTCAAACATCCTAGGATACTATTTTTTTAAAAATGTATTTTCGTCTTGTTGATGCCCGAGGAACTCTCCTGTTAATTGTTCTCACCAAAATGGAATGTTTTGCTGGTACCAACACCCCATTCCTACCCATCTGTATCATCCATCACAACTCTCTTTATCAAAAAGATATTCTATTTTTATAGACCACCTAAGTATCTGATCTCTGACTATGTCCCTTGGTTTAAATTTTTCTTTGGAAAGTGTTCTTTCAAGTTTGGACTTAACACATTGGTACTAACCAGCCCATCATACACCTCCCCTAGACCAAGAACTTCCTAGAGTGGTCAATTGGGGCACTAGAATATTGCAGATAATAGGACTGGCCAATCAACCCAGGCTTTCAAGCTTTGTCTACAATAACATGTCTTGCTCCTCTATACAGACCACCTTTTATCAAAATAAGTATTGATTCTGCCCCATACTCCCTATGCCGAGAACTGCCACCTCCTCAGCAGCAAGAGGACTCCTAGAGCAGCCTCAGAGTATTTAAGAGAATACAGAAGATATTTGCTCTTGCACCAAAGAAAAGGGAATGTGTCAGTGAGGAATCTAGGATGGAAGACAATGCACAAGAAGCCCTTGTACCTGCTACAAACCAGAGACCTGTGACCTTGAGTCTTTGAAGTTAATATGTTTAATCAACCCTGTGGTTTTACAGTTTGCAACCCCAGCCATTCTCCTTTATTATTTTTGTCCACCCTGTTCTCACCACTTTCTGTTCCATCTGACCAGGAAGGACTCTGTTCTGCATATCTCTTAGATCCCAAAATCTAAAACGATGACCCAAACATGTTGTCAAAGACCTTCTGGACTTTTACTAAAACCATGTTTAGCCTCAGGATTTTAAAGTCCCAGACGGTGAGAATGTATGGGATGGGACATGTACTCTGGAACTGGGTGTCTTCCTCCCCCCCACCCCCCCACGCCCTACCAACAACTGCTGGGATGGATCTGAGGGTGGGTTCTGGGAGTGAGAGTGCCTTCCCTCATGCCTCACTCTGTACAAGAGCCAGTCCTCTCATAAGCCTGCCTAAAAGAGACACATCAAACTGATGAGATAACAACATGTTTCCAGTAAGTACCCTAAACTGTCGTCCACTTTTCTTCAAGCTACTGCCTCCAATTCCAGATTTAGATCTTTCTTCTGGTTCCCAGGTGGCGATATATTTGGCCTTCTCTCTATATCATACTAGACTTAAACTTCTTTTTTCTTTTTTCTTTTACTCTATTTGAGGCAAAGAATAATTCCGGTCATAAAACGAATGTACATGATAATTTTATATAAATTTCTGATGCTGTTTATATTAAACGGATAGATTATCACATAGCCCTGCAAGTACCATGTATGCTCATTCGCTACCAGAAACTCCTATTTTAGCAAAATACATTTTTAGGTGTTGAGCATGCAGAGATGTTCTGCTGAAAAGGTTACTTCTCCATAGTATACATATTAACAATTGGGATAGTAATGCCACCTGGCCTGAGGATATTAGGTCCTTGAGTAATGTTGTTTCATTTAGCATCATTTTATTATAACATTGATGAGATGCTATAGGAACTTAACTCTTGTTTGTATTAATTAACCTGTGGTAAAATTGGTTTCTTTATATTTCGTTTAGCTTAAAGTCGCTGAATCTATTAACAATGTTAAGTGAGGACTTGTTATATTTCACAGGGTTGTGATGATTAAATGTGATGAAGTATGTGAAAATATTTGCAGAATAGAAATATTAGTTGTTATCTGAAGTAAAAGAGGTATCTCTAATTTAATTTAAACTATTCTACCTTGATTTATTGTTTTATAATATAACAATATTCTCTGGTCTTGCAAAAATATAATGATTTTTGTCTTTCCTTTACCTCATACTAGACTTGAACTTCTGACTGAAAATTATGCCTCCCTTCATCCTCTCCTCTCCACAGGAGAGAGTCTCCCTTAGTCCAAACCCAAGTAGACTCTGCCCCTAGGGTAACCCTAGGAAATGCTAGGGGTATTAGATACTTGGATAGCTCTTATTTAACTATTTTTACTCTTCTCCCTTCTTTCTTATATTCTGGCTATTTATCCATCCATCCACCCACTTATTCAATCACCCATTCATAATTTTTAAGAATTACTATATGCCAGAGACTATATTAGACTCTTGGAATAAGACAAGATCTACATCATCAAGTCTACAATACAGTAATGGAAAACAACTTTTAAAAACCTTGCATAAAATATGGTGCGTGCTATAATAAGAAGTATGAACAGCATGTTGTGGGAGCTTGCTGGTGACTAGCTGCCTTTCTGCCCACCTCCTTCATTTATGTGGCTCCTCTCTGATCCTCTACATCATCCTCCTTGAACACAGTCATCAGCTGCTGAGCCTGAAACTTGTACCAACACTGATGTGTCTCCTTCTATTCACTCCTCTTTTCTCTCTTTTCCTTGCATTTGAAGTAAGACCCCACAAGAGATATATTAAAACTCTTGTTAGTTATTCCATGGGAAGGGCATTAAATCATATTTTGAGTGCCTGAATCTCAGTATGGAAAATGAGTCAGGATAATGAGTTGTCTGTGTACATATGCTATCTATTATGGAAGAGCAAATAAGTGAAATGTCTGCTGTAATTGCTCTCTTTGGGAAATTATATGGAAAATAGGACAAAGTGATACTACTACTGTATAGGCCCAGCTCTGTGAATTTAAAAATGTTTGTGTGAAAATATCAAACAGGAATACATGTTACACTCCCGCACACATATAAAAAAAGACTTAGACCAAAGTACTGGAAAATGCATTTCCTACATAACTAGAACCATATAATATGAATGTTCAGGCCTGTGTCAGAGTCCCTGGCCAAACCAGTCAGGGCCAGGGTCCTTTACCTTGGGGAGCCTTAGTATTTGGTGACTGCATGACCCTCTTTCATAGGGACCAAAGAGGGCTGTCCAAGGGTTCTGATCCAAAATTTTTAGATTTGTTTATTTATTTATTTACTCAATAAATATTTATGAAGTGCTTGCCCTATGCCAAGCACTGTGATAAGCTGAAGATACAATTGGGAACCTAAAGGACAAGATCTGTGCTTTCTTAGAACTTATTCTAGTACCTACTAAGAATTGCTGGAAATTGGCAAAGCTAGAGGGCAGTAGGATGCAATTGTAGTAGTTCTAATGTTTAACTTTGATGTGCCAGGTACCAGGTGCTTTATGTGCATTCATTCATCCATTTAATACTCATAAATGAATAATGAGTATTCATTTAATACTCATTAAGATTAAGGTTATTGTCCTCACCTCTTCTATTTTTATTAAATATATTATCCTCATCTTACAGAGGAGGAAATTGAAGTTTAGAGGAATGAAACAACTTGTCCTAGTTTATATTGTTAGTAACTATCTGTGTTCACCAAAGTCTGTGCCCAGCCGCTCTACTCTATGAAAGTGCCACAGTGAGAAATCAGAACCCAAGTGCCCAGCAAGGGGAAAGCACTCTGTTTCTCATTCTCCTTGGGAGAATGACAAAAAGTTCCCTTTTCCCCTTCTTGGACTTACCTTACCTCTCAGGCCTAAGCTTCCTGCAGCATTACCACCTGTGACCCCAGTCCTGTGTCTAAATTACCCTCTGGTAGTGCTCTCCACAGCTCTTGGTAAATGTATTGCCTAAGGAAATTCAGCCCCAGACACTACAACTGCAACTCTCGAGGTTCACCTGACCATCAAGCAGGATCAGAACACAAACCAACCTATGCGTGCCCACATATAATGCTCCTACAGATAGATGTACTATTAGATGTGTTTGAGGCTCCAGGGAAAACGAAGGCTTTAATCTTTCATTCTTTCCTTCTGCTATAATCTAAACCAATAATGCAACTGAAGATAATGCAGAGCTGTATCAGGAAATTCTTTTTCACTTTGTGCTGAGATTGGCTTATAAAGAAGTAACATAGCCACTGATTTTTTCTTTCTTTGCCTTTGTTAGCAACAAAAACCAGAATGCCTTATTTTTTTTTTTTTCCTCCTGGTTTCATTTAGGGATCGAAATACATTTTGTTCTTGTTCTCTGAAAAATTCTGTTGTATCTCAGGAGAGAAATTCTCTCTTCTCCTTTATAATCTTCTGTCAGTAGGAGGCTAACATGGAATAAAGTTCCAGGAGAAAAAAACATCACCTTTGTCACTAGACAAGAACTAAAATGTGAGGTTTTGACAGGTGACAAATTGGTTGTGATTAGGGGAATTATTTAAGGCATGAAGGCCAAACTTGAAGGGTAAGAATTTTTTTGTTTGCAGGAGTAAGGCTAAAATAAACCTATAAATTGTTTGACAGCCAAAATTTCCATTGTTTTTCAGGGCACATCTGTCCTACTCTCAGCCAGAGAGGCAATGCTTTATAAAAGTGGCATTCTTAGCGCTTTTTACTCAAAATAATGTTATTCAACACGATCCTTGGAATGTAAGAGCTAGGAGGAAACTCAGAAAGTACCTACTCCAAAGAACTCATTGCCTTATGGAGAAACTGAGGTCCAGAGAGGGGAACTGCTTGACAGAGGTTAATGGAAGAATCTCATGCAGTCAATTGTTCTTACATCTGTTACGTCTATGCAACTTTTAGACATACGGTAGCGAGGAGTTGCCCCAACCAGCTGTACCCAGAGCTTTGTGTGACTGTGTTCGAGGAGGAGAATTGCTCTGTAAGAAAGACTTACAATGATTTAATTATTAATGGCAAAGAAGAGACCCAACAGCTGCTGCTGCTGCTGCTGCTGAAGGCTCAACCATTCTCTTATCTTCAGTGACACCTCATTTATCAAACAGTGTGATAAGATGATAACTTCATAGAATGAAAAATGCTGACTTGATTTAATAGTGTCTAAAAAATGACTTTTTCTTTTGAGAAAAAAATGTCAAAATGAAATCCGTGTTTTCATAATATAAAATTGCACTTCTCCCTTTAAAACTCCCCCATTTCCATGATACATAAGATGTTGAAAGGGCTCAACTGCAAACTACAAATGAGAATCTACATATGTGTACACATATATCTCCGTACATTTCTTGAGGACTTTCTTAAATAATTTTGGAAAGGTATTAGAAAGAGGAAGAAAAATCTAAGCTTACTTTCTATCTAAAACTAACTTAAAAAGTTAATTTTTAAGTAGTCATATAAAAATGTTAATTAAATTAAATAGCAACCACAGAGCAGTGTTAATCAAAAGTTTAAAAAATTCAGAGGCAACAAGCATTTATTTGGGATCAAAGAATTGCAATTCTGGACGCTCAGATTAAGGCAGAAACCCAAACGTCCTGAGTACAGGCTGAAAGCCAGGGGTTTTTATAAGAAAAAGGAAAAGAATAACTACATAAAAAGAAGAAAAAGAATCCTATTGGTATTGGAAAGCCGAGTTACTCTTGGCTATACATGATTGGTTATTGATTCTCTTTTCAGATAGACGGTCCATAATCAATCAGTCCTTGTGATCACTTTCCTCCAGTTTGGCCCAGATCGGAGGTTAGAGGAGCAAGAGCAGCAAAGCAGTTCCTCTGCAAAGGCTGCCTGAACTCCATTTTCAAATGGCTCCATTCATGTCATTTTTCACAGCAGTATTGCCCCAAAAGTAGTCTGTTATCTAGTACTCCCACAAGACAACCTGTTAAAAATGAATTCTGTGATCAAATGAATTTGAAAAATGCAAGTAACATAGTTCCTTGATAGTTTATAACCCATATTAGCTTTTTGTGGCTCTGAGGTGTCCCACTGTCAAGAAAAATGCTATTTAAAAAAAGTTATTTTAACACGGTCATTTTCATTTTTTTACGCAATACATTTGAGAAAATAATGCCACAGATAATGCTTCTTAAAAGGTCAATAAGAAGTAGTTTAAAAAATTGTGAGTACATTTAAAATAGTGAAGTAAGAACAAGAAAACATCTTTAGCTTCTGGTGCTGACAGGTCTAAACTCATGCTTTAAATAAATATAGAAGTGAATATAATGTATGAAGTAACTGTTTTCAGACATTAGACAATAGATAGCTCAGGAATATGACTCCTAGGAGAAGAAAAAAGCATTCAGTAAACTTGGAACCTCAAGGTGGCTGGCCTTTAGCCTGGGGCACTGTCTGGATGGGGAGCAGGGAGGGGAGCCCAAGGAGAGAAGTTTCACTCAACGGATTTCACTCAGCAGAAATCAGAATCAGGGTGCCTAGGCAGCTGGAACCTGTGGACAAGGAAACCAGAAGGAGGGAGTTGCACAGAGAAGGAGCTCCAGAAATCCACATAGCAGTTCTCTTATCTTTAGCCACATACAATATTTATGCACAGGGGAGCTCAGTGGAGCCTGACAGAAAAGAGCTATTGGGGTGCTACAAGTTTGTGGGATGTTTTGGACTTTCCACTGTGCAGGGAGACAGTGAGCTTGACCATCCCAAGTGAGGAGACCTTGCTGGACGCTGTGGGCTTTCCATGGAAAGCCAGTTAGACTAGGCTCTCAACTGAGGGCTGCACTAGATCTCATCCAACAAAGCTTTGTAAAAAGCCCTAAAGAGATCCCACTGATTGTCCAGTCAGTTACTTTCCACCACAACAAAATCCAACATTCCTTCCAGGAAGAAAAATATCCAGACTCTTAAAAATAGAGCATTTCCAATGTCCAGCATACAATTTAAAAATTATTAGATATTTATCTTTAGAAAGGCAAAAAGATGTTACCCATAATAGGCAGTGATGACAGTAAATAAGTACAGACTCAGAGATAACTGAGGTGCTGGTGTCACCAAAAAAAAAAAAGTGCTTAAAACATCTCTTATACATATGCTATGGATTTAAATGAAGAGGGACATAATAAGTAAACAAATGGAAATAAAATAAAAAGCATGATACCTGAAGTAAAGCCAAGAAACCCAAATAAGCATGCAAATACACATGATTCCTTTTGAAGAATATTTTTGAAGCATCCAGTTGTTACTCTCTATAAAAAGTTTTCAGTTTTATTTTTAGATTCTACATTTGAATTTTTCAGGTTATGAGGATTTCGAAGAACCCTAGAGAAGTAAAATAATAATAATAATAATAATAATAATAATAATCCTAAAAGCCATGACTGAAAAAGACATAGAAATTATATCTAGAGATAAAAATTAGAACTTGGCTGTTAATGGAAAGTTACAAATGATTCAATCACTGGTTTAACTATGGGGAGTCAAAAAGAATAGTTTTCTTAGCAAAAAGCAATGAAAGAAAATATTTTAAAACTAAAATATGAAGGAAGGACAAGTCATAAATATGGTCACCCACATAATAGGAGTTTACATAATTTCATCTTCAATTGAAGCCAGTGCTTCACATTTCCAGGAGACATTTACCTCCCTGGATTTGATCTTTCCAATATTAAGCTGCAAGTCAGCATGCCAAGCTCCAAATTTTGTAGACTAACTTCTGTCAGAAATCTTATAAAATCCTCTATCTTGTAGCCTGTGGATTTTCCTTACGGGAATGAAATTTTACCTGTATTCCTGAACACAGTGATACAATAAGAGGGATTGAAGGGGTGGGGGCAGAGCTGCGGTCCGTCCTGAAAGGGACAGTATTTTACCACAGACACGGTTTACAATCAATCTCCAGCGCATGATAATAATAAAAAGCAGATCAACTTCAGGTTGGTTTTAATATTGTTTTAAAATTCTTCTACTGCCCACCCCCTGTCACATATACCATATACACACAACATACACTACTGCCTGAATATTTTGCTTGTGACTTTCATAGACATTCCTTATTTAATCAGACACTAAATAGTCTATTAGCATAGTGCTCTTACACTCTTTGTTCTACAGCTGATTTTATTAAGGGACCGAGTTTACCCTAGGGGCTTTAATCAGTATTATATGGACCTATTTTTTTATTGTTCTCAACAGATAAAATGTTCTCATGTATAGACTTTAAGATGATTTTATAGAAAAAAGATATGTTAAATTTAATAATGTTATATTTATATAGCGATGAAATCATTTAAAAAATTTAAATCTCTTAGCATTCTTATACCCTTATTGGCATGGATAAGTATTATTATTTTCATTAGACTCATGATGTCTAAAATGGTAAAGCTTGTTTGTGACAGTGAGGAGAGTAGACTTCACTCTCCTGTCATTCAACTCTGTTTTCTTTTGACCGAATTATGCTACATCATTTATACGTCAAGTTAATTACTTCTTTTAATAAGAGACTATCAAGAAAGGTATTTTATTAATTTTGATTTTTATCTTTAATATTTCCATGTAACCAGTAGGAAAGCCAAAGTGCAAGAATGTTAATCAGTTTGCAGAAGATAGGTAGTTCAGTGACAGCACAAGGAGTGGAATATTTTGTTTATTGCACTATGGCCAGCCTGGACTCTAGGCTCTAATGGGATTATTGGTTCCTATAAATCCTAGTGAAAGAATTTTTCTCTCTAGAATAACAGCATCACAAAATAAACATTATTTTAGATCTTCTGGTGTCTTCCTTTGCTGCTTTAAACATTTGAGATCAAACTGCAGTTAATTGCCTCAAGGCAGGAAGTTAAGCTCTATACCAAGACAAAAGGCTTAGCAACTAAGCTTGGAGTGTTTCTTGTATGAATAAAAGATTCTGGCCCACCAAGAAAGGCTAGCCTTGCGGCAGGAGTGGGAAGGTAGAAGGATGTGACTTGGAAGAAAGCCTGTTCTTCCCAGCCCAGAGAGATGGTGGGTAAAGCAAGGTATAACAGGGCAGAAAGACAGTTGGGAGCAATGAGTACAGCCATATGTCTGACTCCTCAGCTCTGCTTCAGGCTGCAGAGAGGAGGTGCATTAAATAAATAATAAACTATGACAGAGCCTAAGAACAAAGAGAATGTTGTACCATTTCCATCTAAGATCTGAATAGAGATCTCCCAGGGGGCTGAATGCCACATAGAAATCATGTCTAAATAAATGTAGCAACACAATTAGATAGAAAGAGGCCCTGATATTTAGTTTCTACATCCTCATTTAGAATACACCACATTATTTCTACCTTAATGGTAAGCACTTTTAGATGATCTGAAGAAGCCCATAGGACCATGAAGCCAGAGGCTTATATAGATGTAGACTTATATCAACTCTTAGAGGGAAGTCTTAGAGATGGCTAATTCGTGAGGCAGATGACTTGCTATAATGCCATATAGCAAAGGGAAGGGAAACTTCACAGTAGAGACTGGAGCTGGACTGCTTGTGCCATGGGGCCACATAGAGGACATGGCAGAGACTCAGAAGAGTCAAAAATGTAAGCAAGAGCTAAGATAAGGTCAATAAGAGGCAGCCTGGAAACAGTATTAGGTTTAACCAAGACAAGAGGGCAAGAGACCATATGTCAGTTGACGTTAGCTGCAACCAGCGACAAGAGACAGTGTCTCAGAGACCAGTGGAGCAGAAGGAAGGGAGACACAGGTTGAACATTTTGCCTTAAAGTGGAATGTTATCTAAAGAGACTGTTTAAATCATTGCGTCAAAGTAGGATTTTTTTTTTTAATTTTGAAATAATCTCAAACTTACAGGAGAAGTAAGTTTGAACTTACAGAAGCACAAAAGTTCTTCCCTTGAACTCTCTGAGAACAAATCCCTGACATGATACTTTTTAACCTCCAAGTACTTTAACATGTCATACTTAAAAAAAAAAATCTCCCCCATGACCACAACACCACTATTGAAATCAGGAATTAAGCATTGATGAATTGCTACCTGTTCATCCTCAGGCTCCATTCAAATTCAACCAATTGCCACAATGATGTCCTTTATATCGAAAGGATATAGTTCAGAAGCACACAAAAACTGTCCCCTTAATTATTTCTATTTGGAACATTCATGGCCTTGAAGCTTTTGAAGCTTAGTAATTTGGTAGACTACCCCTTGGTTTAGGTTTTCTGATGTTTCCTCACCATTAGATCCAGGTTATTTATCTCTGGCAGGGATATCACAGAAGTGATACTGTGTTCTCACTGGATCTGATCAGGTAGCACATGATTTTCAATATGTTCCATTACTGATGATGTTTATTTCGATCACTCCATTAAAGTCTGCGAGACTTATCCACTGTATTCTTTTCTCCTTTTTATTAACAGGTATTTTGTGAGGAGGTGCTTTGAAACTATGTAAATATCCTGTTCTTCCCCACAGTTTCAGTTTATTTATTGACTCGTGGTCATTGTTTATATAATGTGGGTTATAATTCTTTACTATTAATTGTTTGTTTTGACACCCCATGTCCTTTCAACATGTCCCTATTGTTCCTTGAGCACTTCCTAAGTTTTCTGGCACAACCAGATGCTCCAGGCTTTGACATCTACCTTGCTCAGCTCTGCCAAATGGCTTCTGGACTGAATTGTTCAGGAGATGATGAGACGGCAAGAGGAAGAGCCGATGAAGTTTTAAGCTCAAGCAGACAAGTTAGTTTTTATCCTTACCTCCCATACAATGTGTGGGACTTAAAAGGAGACAAATTCAACTGCTTTCCCTTTGCTAATATGAGTAGGTGTGGGAATTTAAAACCTCACTACATGTTTATTATCAGGGAGACTTGTGTTCCCAACTCTCTGAGGCTTTGTCAGTTCCCGGTTGGTTACTCATGTTACTCTACAGTGCTTAGCAACAAATCTGTGAAACAGAGACATAACATGAATCTGTTTTAGGATCTTCAGTAATGGAAAAACTGGTGACATTTTAATATTTTTCTAATGTCAATTAGAGAGATGGACACAAAAGGAAGGTAGACCAGAGAAGTCGCCTGAACGGTAAACAAGCCCAAACTGGAGTCTGAGGGGAAGGCTAAGCATAGAGCAAACCAAACTTGTCCAGGACCAAAAAGAGACCTCTTAAAAGGCTTAAGAAGCAGGGGACAGTGTGGCCACAGATAGCAGCACTTCACAACTTCTTTCCTATTTCCTACAAATTACTGAGAATACTTAGCACTTCCACACTCTCAAAGGAGCTGCTTTTTCATAATAAAGGAGCTGTATTTTCATAGTTCAACCTAGGTATATTACATTTTAACAATGTGTTTCCCCCTCTGGGGAAAGACATTTTGAAAGATATTTATTTTCTAACTTTTTTACATTTCTGATATGTTGAAATTTTTACTAAATATGTATTATTTTGTAATCAGAAAAAATGCAGACATGTGAGAAATAGAAACAGTAAAATAACAAATGAGGAAGTAGGTCGTTTCATAAAAATTTTGCATTTAGTTCTTTTCTTTTTTTTCTGAAGTATAATGTTATATTCAATAACTATACAAATCTTAAGTCCACACTTAAGATTTGTATATACCTGTGTGTACATTCTAGCAACCAACATTCAGTTCAAGATGGAGAATATTTCTACTATCTAAGAGAGTTTCCTTGCACCTCCTCACAGTGAATCCCCCACCAATGTAACCACCTCTTTGACTTGTATCACATAGATTAGGGGCAGGAAGCAGGCTCCTACTTTCACTTGATCATTAATGTACAATGCCAACCTATACAAGTCCCTTTGTATCTGTATCTGTCAGGAAACAGACCAAACCATCTTTATGGACCCTTTAAGTTCTACTCTTCCAGGAGAGAATTGATAAGTAAGGTATTTTCCCCCAAGGGCCCTTAGTAAATGAGCAGTGAGAATTATCTTCAGCGACTGAGCCAGAGGGTTTCTGTATAAATTAGTTCCTAAAGCAGAATCAAATAGAGTTTATTTAA
This sequence comes from Eidolon dupreanum, assembly GCA_028627145.1. Classification (NCBI taxonomy): domain Eukaryota; kingdom Metazoa; phylum Chordata; class Mammalia; order Chiroptera; family Pteropodidae; genus Eidolon; species Eidolon dupreanum. Next base: position 114,461,060 of record CM053507.1, read on the forward strand.
ATGAAAAGGTAATCTTTAATTCTGAAGTATTAGATTAATGTTTCATTCCTTCACTTTTTACTATTTACTACATGCCGACATCTCTTTGGCAGGCATGGGTTCTGCAATTATAGTCACAGCAGTGCCTGATCCTTAGTCTAATGGAAGAATGATAACTCAAGGCCAAGTGACTGTAACAGAAGGAAGATATTCTCAGAGCCACAATAGAGAAGCACAGTTCCAACAAGAGAGAAAATTCACTTTAACCTGGGAGATCAGGACAGGCTTTATGGAGGGGGTTTACCAGAGAGCTGGACCTTGAATGACAAGAAGCAGTTCAATATGCAGAAATAGTTTATCCCAAAAATGTGCTACTCTAACATGACGATGATATCCTGATATCCTCCATCTATAGAACATGTACAGGGCATTCTTTATTTAGCAAGATTAATGGTTTTATGTTGAGGTCCTCACCAGATTCCATCTTATTTATATCTGCAAGTGAGCATGTCATCATTAAGGAAATTATGTTTGTATAACAGATTGATAGTGACATAATTTCCATGTCATATCAAGAAATCAAAATATATAAAGAAAATCATGTGTCCACGGAGGCACTGAAAGTTAGTGATTCTGTTCACAAGCCTCTAGGCTATATTGTGTCCATCTAAGAGCTCAGAAGTTCTCTGGTTAGACTGGACAGCAAATGACTTTCACCAATGCCACAAGAGTCCTTCTTCTCTCCAAGAAAAATAGTACATAATAAATTCTCTCTCTTATTTGTATTGTTGGTGTGAGAACTTTCTGGTTGATTTGACATTTGTATTATTGACTGAAAGCATCAAGCAACCTGAGACCTCACTTCCTGAATGATTTCCGTGCTGGGAACCATGTCTTGAGATCATCGGGTTTGAGCTCACTTGGGGAGCTTCTCTGTATGAAAAGAAAATCCTCTTGTGAAGGCAATGAACCAGAAATCACATGGTTGGGCTCTTGAGCAAAAATCAGGAAAGGGCAAGAAAGAATTATTAATTTTCTTACATTTGGTCATTAATTTTAAAAAATATATTCTAAAAATTTACTCTAGATTACTCACAATTTGAATTGTATTATCTTAAAGTCTTTATTACTATTAAAAAATCATTCCCTTTTTAATAAACATGCACCTTGAGCTCCACATATGTGCTAGGAGTTTATACTTCATGAAAATGTAAAAGACAGAAGACCATAGTTTCTCAAGATCACATTTCATCATTCTTTGAACTTTTCTAGGTGCTTGGGAAAGAGATAGGGAACGAGGTACCCTCAGGAGTCATCTCTTACTATTCTACCATTTCTTGATGAAGAAATCATAGCTCAAAAAGGTTAGGTAATTTGATCAAGGCCACATGACTAGTAAGTTGCAGAGCTCGACAAGAACAGTCTCTTCTGGACTAGTAAGTTTTCAATAGATAGATAGATAGATAGATAGATAGATAGATAGATAGATAGACAGATAGAGAGACAGACAGACAGAGTAAATAAATAGGTAGACAGACAGACAGACAAGAAAACTATAGATAGATAGATAGATAGATAGATAGATAGATAGATAGATAGATAAAATTTAAAAATAGCCTCTTTTTTAGAAATAAAAGCAAATTTGACAGATGTGTTCCTCAAATGGGCCTATAGTTTTATAGGCTAGAAACTGTTAACTAAGGAAATTATATTTTATCTTCTCAGTAAATAGTACAGATGATACTGGATCAATCCAGATTTTTCTCATTGAAATGTATTCACAGAGTCAGTTTGCACGTGTTGGAATTTTATTTAGCCAGCTTGATCCATTAGGAAAAATTATCTATTGCTCAGGGAAAGACATTTTGCTGTGGGGTCTAACTTATAAGAATTTATTTATAACAAGTGAAAACTAAAAGAACCAAACTATGATTTGCTTCTAAAAGGGACAGTTGCTATCCATAGTGTAATGGCAATTGTCCTGGGTCAGCTGCATAACTAGGACCAGTAGTTTGGAACTAATAAGTATTTTTTTTTCTGTCTTCTCCTCTATCGCCATCAGTAAAATTGTGACTGCTGCTATCATTCTGCTTTCTGTTTATCCTACTTTCCTCAGACTGGTTCTGATTTGAAAAGGGACGTTAGTCGTCCTTCTTCATATAACAACTGAAATATGCATAAGCCATGTATTATTTTTTTAAAAAAACATTGGTTTTAATATTATTTATTCACTCATTTATGAATTCGTTTTTCAAACTGTGATTGAGCATCCACTATAGAGTAAGACACTGGGTTAAAAACTGGGGTTATGGCACAATCCTCAGAGACAAGTAAGCAAGCTTTTTGTAAGAAACGTAACTGTAAGGATAGTCTCAGTGTGTTGGAGGAAACTTGGGAGGAGCCTCTGACTCAGACTTTGAGATCAGGGAAATTGCTTCTCTTTTATTCTGGTTCTGCCACATGACTTGCAAGATAGCCTTAATTTCCCCTCATTGTCCAGAAAAAGAAATTGAGTTTCACAGAATTTTAAGTAACCTCTTGATTCATTCATGCAACAAAAAAAATGTGAGTTCCTACTAAGTATCAGGCACTGTTCTCAGCACAGAGGATAGAGTAGAGAACAGAAAAAGTAAAATTCTTATGCAGAGATTTTACAATTTCATGAGAGAAGTAAGATATGAACAAATAGATACATATCATATTAGTTGTTAACGAGCTCTAGGAAGAAAATTAAAATAAGTTAACATATATAGAGAATAAGATTGCTTGTGAATGAGGAGGAAGAGGTTACAATCTTATACAGACCAATTATGGAAGGCCTTTCTAATTAGATGACAGATTTGAACCGAGACCTGAAGGAAGTGAGGGAATTAGTCATTTAAAGGATAAGCATCCCCATCAGAAGGAATGGTAACTACAATTGATCCCCCTCATCCACAGGGCCTATGTTCTAAGACCCCCTAGTGGATCACTGAAATCACAAGTAGTACTGAATCGTATTCATACTATGTTTTTCCTATAATGCGTATCTATGATAAAGTTTAATTTATAAATTAGGAATGGTAAGAGATTAACAACAATAACTATTAATAAAATAGAACAATGACAACAACATACTGTAATAAGAGTTATGTGAATGGGTCACCGGTTTCAGGGTTCCTTGCCGGAGTCAATGTTTTCTAGTATAACACATTATTGTCAATGGGAACACATTTTCTGTCATCTTCCACCCAAAATTTTAATGCTTTTTCCATCGAGCTAAGCGCTTATCATAATCTGTGACCATGACTTCTGCAGTTTGAGGTGCAGTAGCAAAATGAACATGAATTTCTCTTTCCTTCTTCACAATTTCACGGATAGAAGATTCCTTCTTACCTTAGATCTTATTTACCTTCTTTCCTTATTAAGTTGTGAACTTTCACTTTTTCACTTAAAGGAAATTCTTTACGGCTTCTCATTGGGATACCAAATTGCCAGCATCACTACTCTTGCACTTTGGGGCCATTACTGAGTACAATAAGAGTTACTTGAACACAAGCCCTGTTATACCACCCCAGTCACAAAAGTCGAGATAATAACCAAGATGGCTACTAAGTGACTAACCATCATGGTGTATATATACAATGTGGATATGCTAGACAAAGAGATGATTCACGTGCTGTGTGGGATGAAGCAGGATGGTCAGAGATTTCATCACACTACTCAGAATGGAATATGATTTAAAACTTATATATTCATATCTGGAATTTTCCATTTGATATTTTTGGACCATGGTTGCATGTATATAGTTTGATGGTAGAGTCAAGAGGATTTCTTGATGGATTGAATATGAAGTATTAAAGAAAGAGAGGGGTCAAAGTGAGTGCTGGAATTATAATAGTGAACAAAACAGACAGGGGCCTGGTCTCGGGGAGTTTATCTGTTGCTGGGATAGGCAGCCAAAATCCAGCAAACAAATAAATATGATTACAGTTTGTGCTAAGTATTAAAAAGGAAACAACAGAGTGCTGAGCTACAAAATAACAAGGGATACCTATCTTCAACAGGGTAGTAAAGGACAGTCTCTCTGAGGAGGTCATAACCAAGCTAAAGACTAAAAAATGAGAAGGGGCCCTCCATGCAAAGATGCCAAGGTATAGCATTCCCGATGGGGCTCCAGCAAGCCCAAAAGCCCTGAAGTCTCATGGCGGCAAAGCAGAAAAGCCAGGATTTAAACCAGTCTGCCCAACTCAATGGCTTTCAAGTTGTGATCTGTCGACCCTAGAGTTCCCTGAGACCCTTTCGGGGGTCCACAAAGTCAACAGTCTTTTTATACTAATACAAAGCCACCATTTTTTTCTTTTTCATACTAATTATCTGACAAGTATACAGTGTTTTCCAAAGGCTACATGACATGTGATATAGCAACAGATTGGCCGCAAAGTGAAATGAGAATCCACCTGTCTTCCATTAAGCCAGACATTAAAGAGATTTAAAAATATGGACAGCAATGCCACTCTTCTCCTTAAATCATTTTTATTTTGTAAAATAGTTATTTTTCATAAGATATGCAATTTGTGTTAACACAAAAGGAATTTAATGTTATTTTAAACTAATTAATCCATATTTTTAAAATTGTTCAGTATTGATTTCTAATGGTAAATATCAATAGATATAATCCATGAAAACAAAAGTTATTTGAGTCTTCCATAATTTTTAAGGGTGCAAAGAATCCTGAGACCAAAAGTTTGAGAACTGTTGCTCTGGTACTATTGCTTAAGCTTTCTCAAAGTTTGTTCTTGGTTTCTAGATATAAAATCCCTTTTGCATACAGAACTTTAAAATGCAACAGAAAGTGTTGAAAACAGAGTGTGTACTACATTCTAGGCATGTTCTAACTGCTTTACAATATTTCAGCTAATTTTATCCTCTCAAACAGACCTGCGAGGTGGGTACCTTTATTGCATCCATTTTACAATGAAGAAACCAAGGAACAAAGACAAAAATGCATACTTTTTCCAGGTCATACAGCTAATAAGTAAAGGAGCTGGGATTAAAACCCTAACAGTTTTGCTCTACAGACAAATTTAACATAAATGAATGAATGAATGAATGAATGAATATTTAACCCTAACGGCTGTGTAAATATCACTTTTAGAGGATCACAGTAGCTCTGACTGGCTAGGGGATCCAGGTCAGCAGAGTGGTGCCCTGAAATATAATGTGGCAGGAAGAGCCAGAGGGCAGATGAAAAAAGCCCTGGCCTAGGGAGTGCTGAGCAGCCAGCCATGGAAATTTACTTCTGCAATCCAGTCACACAGGCAAGCATGAATCAGGATAAGGGTAAGGCCATTAGGTCCAAAGCTGCTCAGGTACTAGAGACTAATCAGGGGAAGGAGTAAAATCCATGCTTCTGCTTCATCCCTTCTAAGAGATCAGTCATCTCTCAGCACTATAGCTTCCTGTCCTTCTAACTCTCAAAGGGACTCCCTTGGAAGTCACTTCTGTAGGGGAAGCCTACAGAAGTGGCCGAGATTGGAAAATGTTCCCCCTCGCTTTCCCACCCCACCAAATCAAGAGTAACTAAATGAGTAAGAGGGTTCCAGACAAATAATGGTAGGAGAGCTGGAGTGCCTAAGACCGAATTTCATTTACTGCAGGATTCAAGGAGGTCATAGGTGGACCACCTGGCTTAATGGCATCAGATTATGGAAAATACCCACACCAGAGTAAATTTTACAATAGCACGCTTTACTTGGTGGATTAAACAATCACACATGATTTGTAGACTTTGGCTTGAAGAGTCTTTTAAGTGACACAAAATTTCCTAAATACACATTTATTAAAATCAAGTATAAAGACTAGAATCAACAAAGAATAAAAATTAAATTATATTCTGCTGAGCATAGTATAATTTAGAATAAAAACTTGAAAAATGGCATTTAAAGTTTTTCTGCTTAGTAGAATGGGATACAGTTTCCACTTTCTGCATAACATAATTACAAGGTCAAAGGGAAATTTTTATATGGGAGAACTCATAGCATCATCTGTCAGAGGCTGTATATCCTCTTTCTCTCCCTACTCCAATAAGATGAGTTCAGCCCCACAGGGTATACATTATGCAAATGAAGTAATGGATGAGAGGAGAGAAAACTCAGAAAAGCCTACTTGGTTTATATTAGAAAGAGATCATATAAAATGGATACCCTCCTTAAGAGGAATCTTTGAAGCCCCCTGTCTACCCTTCCCCATTCCATTCCCATCCCAAACGCACAAAGGTAAGTGACGTCTTAATAGTCTTACCATATATGCATTTATTACTAAAAGCACATTCTTTAGTCTTGCATATTTTGAACAGTATGTAAATGAAATCAGATTGTATGTGCCTTTCTGCAATGTGCTTTGTATACTTCCCTCTCAGCTCCTGAGATTCTTCCATGCAGCTAGTGTTCCTTCATTCTCCCTGTCATGGAGGATTCTGCTAAGGGTCTCATGCACTTTTTCTCTGTTTATTCCCCTTTTGACTGATATTTCAGTTGTTTCAAGTATTTGCTTCATATATGATGCTTCTGTGAACTACCTTGCATGTGAATCTTGGTGCACACATATAGGAGTAACGTCAGAATTCACATCTGGGACTAGAATTGCGGAGTCGTTCAGGATGCACACCTTTGGCTGTGCTTTATAATGTCATTTGTTAATTAGTTACCCAGAAAAATGAGCTAAAATCTCCCATAGTAATGATAAAATTAAAAAAAAAATGTGTAGTTCTAGCAATTTTGGTTTTATGGCTTTGAATTGAGAGATGATTCCCTACACATTTATTGTGAACTTGTGATTAATGTGTTTAAATTTATTTGTATTGCTTTATGTTTTCTTATTTTTGCTTTTTCTGTGGACTTCCTCTCCTCTCTCTTGTCTTGACTTCTTTTTGAGTTATTAAAATTATTGTGAATTGTTTTTGTTTTTTTTTTTGTAAAAAACGTGATGCCATTCTTTCTCTCTCCATAAGCAAATCTCTTTGGCAATAAGGCTGCATTTCCTTCTATCAAAAGGTGAAAGAGAAGCTACTGACAGTTCCAAGTCTAGGCCAGGCATCAGTAAACTACAGCCCACTGGTCAAATCTGTCCTGCTGTCTGTTTTTGTAGATAAACATATTTTAACATAACTATACTCTATCATTTTACAAATTGACTATGGATACTTTCATGGCAAAATGGTAGAGTTAAGTAGCTACAACTCTTGAGTAGCAGGACTCTCAAAGCCTAAAGTATATATTGTGTGGATCTTTATAGAAAAAGTTTGCCAGCCTCCAATCTGGACCTCAAGAGACTTTTCACTCATTCTGTTGGAACCTGTCCAGTTGTCATGTGAATAAGAGCAGGCTAGTCTGCTGGAGGGCGAGAGGCCACGTGGAGCAGAGATGAGTTGTTCTAGATAAGAGCAGCTTGGACTAGCCAGCTCCCAGGGACCAAGCACCTGGTGACATTGCATTAGTCATTGCAGCTAAAAACAGCTAAATTAGCCCAGATAAACAGAACTGCTTGATTAATCCATAGAATTATGAGTAATAATAACTGATTGTTGTTTTAAGGTACTAAATTTTAGGATACTTTGTTAAACAGCTAATACAGAGGGTTTTCATTTTGCTTTTTTTCATTTCATTTTATCCTCTAGCAGTTAAATGTTATACTCTCTATTACCTTCTATTTTTATTCTGTTAGCACTCACTCTAGATATGTTAATGTAAAAAATTTAAAGTTAATCATTATATTTTCCTTCCTCATAAACAATATAAGGACCTCAGATGACTTTAACTCTGATAAGCCTGCTTTCAATTTGCATGCTATTATTTTATAGATTTTTGGTTCCATTTTATTTATTCAACTCTATGAATTAGATGTTGTCACTATTATTATTTATACTGTTGATATTTGTTTAGATTTACTCATATATTTATCTGTCTTTGTTCATGTTTGCTTGTACCTCAAACTTTCCATTTTTTCAAATTTCTTTTAGCGAGAATTATTTAGTTTTTTTCTGAAAGTGTTTAATTTTGCCCGCATTAATGGAAGATACTTTTATGAGTATTTGTGGATTGACAGTTATTTTTCAATACTTTGAGGATATTATTCCACTCTTATAGCTTCCATTTTCATTTTTTCTTGAGAAGTCAGCTGCCATTTTAATATTCATCCCTCTTAGAAAAATTTGTCTTTTCTCTTCATATAGAGAATCTGTCTTCTTTCTTTTTGTTCTGCTATCCTGCATCTACCTTTGGATTTCTTTTTCTCTTTATTTATACTCTTCATAAGTTGTTCAGTTTCATGAAATGAGGACTGTTTTTTTTTAATACATTTGAAATATTTTTGGACACTAACACCTCACATATTGACTCTTTCCTGTGACCTCTGTGCTCTTCTTTTGTAACTTCTCACTTTCTTCTATATTACTTATTCTCATTGTCATACTTTCTAATGCTTTTTATGAGAAGCGTTTTGAATATTTTTTCTATCTTCCAGTTTTTATTTAGATTTACTCATGTATTTACCTATGTCTTTGCTCATTTTTACATTTATGTTCAATTCTATACTAAACAATTCCAATATGTGTGAGTGAGTGAGTGAGTGAGTGTGTGTGTGTGTGTGTGTGTGTGTGTTAGGGGTGATCCACACAACACCAAGCAATTCTCCAACACCCGCTGGATATCCTACAACTAAACTTGGTTCTGGCACTACCTACCTGAAAATAGCATCAGATTCCATAGGTTAATGAATCAGTCTCAGAGGACTCCCCTGCACCCACCAGGACTTGAGACCTCAGTTGCAAGTCTAGGTCATCACCTGGTCTTCTGAGCATCTCACTGGCTATAAATTACAGATTACTCCTTGTGCTTTATTAATTTGCTACAGTGACTCACAGAACTCAGGGAAACATTTTACTTATTAGATTACTCATTTATTATAAAAGGATATAACTCAAGAACAGCCAAATAAAAGAGATGCATAGGGTTAGCTTTGTGGGAAGAGGTGCAGAGCGTCCATATCCTCCCCAGGAGTTCCACTCTCCCAGTACCTCCACGTGTTAATCAACCCTGAAGCTCCCTCAACCCACTCATTATGGGTTTTTAGAGAGACTTCATTAACTAAGCATGATTGATTAGATCATTGGCTATTGGTGATTGATTCAACCTCCAGTCCCCCTCCCCTTCCCAGAGATCAGAGGGTAGGACTGAAAGTTTCAACCCTATAATCACAAGATTACTCCTTCTGGCAACCAGCCTACATCCTCAGGTGCAGGCCAAAAGTCAGCTAGTTAATATAACAGAAGATACCTTTCATCAATTTCAAGGATTTTAGGAGTTCTGTGCCAAGAACGAGGTCCAAAACCAAATATATATTTCTTATTATAAATCACAATATTACAAATATTAAAGTTTTTAAATTGAAATATAATTCTCATAACAAAATTCACCATTTAAAAATGTACAATTAAGTAGACTTTAGTATATTTCCCAAATTATACAGCCATTATCACTATCTAATTTCAAAACACTTTCATTGCCCCAAGAAGAAATCCCTACCCATTAGCAGTCAGTTCTCTTAACCCCTCCCCTAGATTCTAGCCATTACAACCTACTTTTTGTCTCTATGGATTTGACTGTTCTGGTTATTTTACATAAACCGAACTATACAATGAGTGGCCTTTTGTGTCTGACTTCTTTCACTGAACATTATGTCTTGATGTTTAATCCATGTTGTAGCATGAATCAGTATTTCATTCCTTTTTATTGCTGAAAAATACAGTTGTACAGGATCTATCACATTATTTATTCATTCATTGGTTGATGCACCCTTAGGCTGTTTCTACTTTATAGCTATTATGAGTAATGGTACTATGAACATTCATGTACAAGTTTTTGTGTGGACATATGCTTTCAGTTTGGGGGGTATACACCCAAGAATGCAATTGCTGGGTTATATGGTGCTTTCTCTATGTTTACCTTTTTGAGAAACTACCAGACTGCTTTCCACAACATTTACATCCCCACTAACAGTCTATGAGGGTTCTAATTTCTCCGCATCCCTATCAACATTTGTTATTTTCCACTTTTCTTCTTTTAAATAGCTGTTCTACTGCTCACGAAGTGTTATTTCATTGTGATTTGATTTGCGTTTCCCTAATGACTAATGATATTGAGCAACCTTTCATGTGGTTATTGGCCCTGTATATATCTTCTTTGGAGAAATGTTTATTCAAGTGCTTTGCCCATTTAAAAACTAAGTTCTTTATTTTTTTGTTATTATAAGATTTCTTTATATGTTCTAGATATTAAACCCTTACCACATATAGGATTGGCAAATAATTTCTGTGATTCTTTTTTTATTTCTTGATACACAAATGTTTTTAATTTTGATGAAGTCTATTTTTCTTCTGTTGCACGTGCTTTCTGTATCATATCTAAGAAACCATTGTCAAATACAAGGTCATTTACTCCTATGTTTTCTTCTAAGAGTTTTATATTTCACTCTTATATTTAGTTCTTCGATCTATATGGAGTTAATTTTGTGTCAAGTGTGAGATAAGTCTCCAACTTCATTCTCTTTTGTGTGGCTATTCAGTTATCTCAGCATCATTTGTTGAAGAAACACAAAAGTTTTTAAATTTGATAAAATTCAATTTATCTTTTTCTCTCTAGTTGCTTGTGCTTTAAGTATCATATCTAAGAAGCCATTGTCTAATATAAGGTCAAGAAAATTCATACCTATGTACAACTTATATAATAAAATTTAAATATAAATTATTATTGTTTATTCCTTAAAGTTTGTTTTTTATTTATAAATCTGTCTGACCAAGTTTATAATCTCTTCCTTAGTCAAATTTTCCTTCCTCATATATTTTATTATGTATATTAAACATAATAGTAACCCAAATGTAATGATCTCAATAATTGAAATTTTTATTGTTCTGATTCATTTGTCTGTTATTTTTTGCTGGCTTTGGTTTGCCTTGTTTATCCTGAGGGCTTTACAGTTTTAACTACAAGTTTAAAATTTTATCTGTTGAAATCCTGAATTAACGATGAATTCCCACAGGAAGATATTTTCTTTTATTTTCCAGAAGTACAGGATAACAACAATTCTAGGTTTATTTTATTTTTTATGATTTGGCACATGAGGGAAGGTGTGCAGGGTATCTAGTCTGTCATTTTGCTGGAAAGGAAAGTCCTAGAATTACTTTCTACCCGGTATTGTAGTTTTATCATGTCCCAGCCACTCTTGAGAAGGTCTGATTCAATTTCTATTCTCTATAGCACCTAGTATCATGCAATGTATAGTGAAATGCTTTTAAAATTGTTAAAGAAATCAATTAATAAATAAATGAATCAATTTGTGGATATAAACTTAATGTTAAATGATAGAGGTTCTGAGCTGATGGATTAAGGGCTTTAGAAATACAGTAAGAATCTACATATTAACCAAGCACAGCCATAAACATAGATACTTTCATCCAAAACATATGTAGATAATGGCGTGATTATTTAAAAGAAAATTTTTATAAAAGTATGTATTGCTGAATTAATGAAATCTTGTGTTCCTTAAAATTCTCCTACTCATCAAATAATAAAAATGCAAGTACTCTTGAACAATGTGGGCGGGTAGGGGTGCCAACCCCCTGCCTTGTCAAAAATGTGTGTAAGTTTTTTAAATATATATTTTTATTTTTCAATTACAGTTGATATACAATATTACATTAGTTTCAGGTGTACGCCATTGTCATTAGACACTTATATAACTTATGAAGAGATCACCTCAATAAGTCTAGTACCCATCTGACATCATACACAGTTATTACTACGTTATTGACTATATTCCTGATGCTGTACTTTACAATCCCATCACTGTTTTTATCACTGGCAATTTGTACAACATAATCCCTTCCTCTTTTTCATCCATCTCTCCAACCCCCTTCCCATCTGGTAACCATCCAAATGTTCTTTGCATCTATACGCTTGTTTTGATTTCCCCCCAAAACTTAACTACTAATAGATTACTGTTGACCAGAAACCTTACTGATAATATAGTCGATTAATATATATATATATATATATATATATATATATATATATATATATATATATAGGTTTTTTAGACGAGGAAACCTTTGGTTGACCTCACAGATTGCAAGGTCTTTGTCAGCTTACAAACCCTTTTTCTTTTATTTTTTGCACCTACAGCACCTGGTCTTCCTAGGTGGTCTTCCATCCAAGTACTAACCAGGCCTGACTCTGCTTAGCTTCTGAGAGCAGAGGGATTGGGCTTGTTAATCAGACTGATTAACACATATTTTGTATGTTGTGTATATGATATACTGTATTCTTACCAAAAAAGCTAGAAAAAAGAAAATGTTATTAAGAAAATCATAAAGAAGAGAAAATACATTTACTGTATTTATTGAAAAAGAAATTCATATATAAGTGGACCCACTCAGTTCAAATCTGTGTTATTCTAGGGTCAACTGTATTATCTTATCTGTGTAATATTTTACATTATAAAAACACATTCTGTCTACAATCTTGCCACCCAGAACCTGCTTGATCTTGTCTGATCTTGGAAGCTAAGCAGGGTCAGGCTTGGTTAGTACTTGGATGGGAGTCCACCTAGGAATACCAGGTGCTGTAGGGGGTAAAAAAACAAACAAAGGAAAAAAAAACAAAACATGTTCTGCTCAAAAAAGTTGCAAATACTAACTTTGACATAGTACATTGTGATTATTATTACAAATTAATTTTAGTAATGTACACATTTCTTTAAGACACTTTAAGCTGGATCTCCTTCCTGGGAATCTACTCTCATCTTTAAATGAATGACTCACCAGTACCATTCTCTACAGGAAGTGATCCATTTTGATAATATAACACTGGCTGAGCAATTGCTCTCTAAAGCAGCTATTACAGCTCATGATCATTTCACAATGCATAGCTTCTTTCTCACTCAATGTCACAAATGACTAAGACACCATTGAAACTATAATATGCGTTATAACTGTTTACATCTTGTAATTTCACATATATTTTTCAGAAAAAAAAGGAGGTTTATTCAATTATTTCAATGAACTACTAGTCAAAGTAAGGCTGTGTTTAACTTTCAGAATGCCCATATAAAAAAATCATATGTGATAAAAGGTACAAAAACACGATGAAAAGAGAAAAGCACTGTAAAAACAAAGATATTATTTTTATTATCAAGGTACTAATACTGAAATTTATAACATTTAATAGCACAGTAAGCACCTGGCATTTGCTTTTCTTTCTTTAGGTTATTAGAAAGCTAAGAAAGTAATACTGTAAAGATTTTTCTATAATTATTACATCATTTCTGATTAACGCTCTTTCCTTTGTACATGGAGAGCTAATAAACCACAGTAACATTCGAAGAAATAAGACTTTTTGTTTTAAATCCTGAAGATAATAGCAAGTTCATATGCCATTGAAGTGTCAGGGATGGAGCTACAGCATGTATTCACAACTCACAACTTGTGCTACGAGGGAAGATTAAAAAAACCCTACCTAGGCTAAAGAAGTAAGAAATGACCCATATTTAAAAAATTACCTGCAGCTACATGTTGGTGTATAAATTGCATTCAATATTCCTTGGATGTGACACAAGGACAATCCCATCATTCACATTAGCCTGTACAGAAGTTTGTTGAAAGCTCTCCCCAAGGAATACTTCTGTATTTTGTCTTTGGGTTCATGCTCAGTGGTGGTAAATGGATTAACACAGCAGTGCCTGATAGAATGATGGATGGAGTTGGAAAAGCAATTTTCTAAACATCATTTCCTTAATTGATGAATGTTTTCATTGCCATCTTATCCCTTGGGGCTCTTTGTGTGCAAAATCTCTTTTTTGAAAGGAGTTTTCATATGCTATTAGTACCCAGTGAATTTACGATGTCTTCTCCTGCAGTCTTTCTGCCACTGTGTAGGTAGAGTCAGCACTGGCATTCTATGCAAAATGATGTCTTAATTCTCAAATCAACAGCTTCCACTGTGTTAACAGTTTTAAGTATGAGATGCAATTTAGAGCCAAAAAACTGCTCCTTTTCTTCTAACTAGACCCAAGTGCAACCAAAATTTAGCCACCTAGAGAAGCATTTACTTTCTCAGGCATTTAGCTGAATCCTGTGGTACCCCTTTGCTGTCACCAGGACCTCCACCAATAATCTTACTCAGTTCCATCATAAAAGCTGAGACCAGAGTTTACATTTGATTACATTATCCAGCATGCCGTTTTCCTCCACAACCCCCCTCATTTGAACCCTGAGGCATGTGTGTCCCTTTGATGGATTGATGGATAAGAAAGAAGTTGCCAAGACTAATAAACAACGACACTAAATTTGGAAGGGGGGGAGTTTTTGTTAAACAGTCAGGATTTAGGTGCCAGGTAGGGAATTTGAAAGTAATAACCATCCAGCTGAACCATTTTTTCTCTCTCATTTCTCTTCTTCTTTATTTTATACATATATATAATCAAGTAGCAGAGATTTGAGAACAGAGTTAGGTGCTTAAATAATTGGGAATTAAAAATAGCGGGCAGGTGACAGAGGGACAAACTTTCTTTTGAAATTTTAGTAATCCCAGAAACCAGCTTCTAGCTGAGGTTTTTCAGAATACTTTTTTTTTTTCCTGGCAATAGTCCCCATGCCACCTGGCCACAAAGAGAGCAGTTAGGTGACAGAATAATGAATATAGATAGGAGAGGCCTGAGGACAACCCCTTCCTAAATTTTCCTGGTAACTCACAAATGATGAGAAAAATCCAAAATTTCATGCCCAAAAATAGAATATGGAAATCTGCTGAAGGTGAGAGCCATTACCTGTCAAAAAATTCCTTTAAAGAATTAAGGAAACTTACACTGAAAAGTGTGTGATATTTCAGTTACCTACTGGGAAATGCAGAGCTTATATCTTTTAAGTATCACTCCCGACACAGAGCCTGGGAAGGATGCCACATTCTCTTCTTGCCAGAGTGGTGACTATGCAAGACCCAGTGGTAGAGGATGAATCTATGTTATGTTAGTATCAGACCATGAAGAGTTTGTCAGGGACCACAAGCTTACCTTCACTACTCCTTCCTGTCCCTGAGATGTAAATCTCAAGTCCAAATGCCATTCCTGAAGGAGCAGGAGGGAAGAGCAGAATCTTGAACTGACAATATTTTAATCTGCACTAACTTGAAAAAAATTACTGGAGTGGACTGGATAATTTGCCTGTTTTAGGTTGGCTCTAAGATGCAAAGTAAGGTCAGACTGAGTTATTGGAGTAAAGTTCACCTGAGTTCTTTAGATCACAGTAATGGTAAAATTTAAGATACTAAAATTTATGTTTCTTTGGTTTCTAAAGAACAGAATAGATTACGAAGGTAAAGTAAAATAGTTGGTCCTTTTAGGGAAAATGTGATAGTCAATATGAGAGATTGGAAGAGCCAGCAAGAGAATTATAAATTTTATTAAAATGTTTGCCATTTTTAGAGAAATAGATTCAGAAAAAGGAAAAGTTGGATGAAAGACAAAAGAAACAGGACCTGGGACTGTTTATCATCAAAAAACCTATATATTAGAATATTTTTAAGAGTTGATTCTAGAAAAGGAAATTCCCATAAATTTCAGGACAATTTTAATCCAAATTAAGCCTGGATCTCAGTGGAAGAAAAGAAGTACTGGCTTTGGAATGGAGAAGAAATAAAGATGAAATGGTAATGGTCTGTGGAATCTCGAAATGCCCAAGTCTACAATTTGCCTAATTTATATCCTGTTTAAGTAACATGATTCTGTCATAACACAATTTGTGTGCCTCAGTTGATTCACTAGCAATTCATGAAATGGCAGAAAGGTGTTCCATGAATCCAGACAATGGGTATTTGCTGGGGGAAAACTATTGGTGCAGGATAGGAAGTCCTTAATGACAAAGCAAATATCTTCTGTTTAGAAGCTTCTCAGACTCATGTTTTATTGAATATTATCATTTCACCTTCTGCTACCAGAGAAATGTTAGACTTCAAGCACATTTTCAGTGAATTGTAAATAGTGAAACAATAATTATTTGAAAATAACTTTAGCTCTGAATATAATAAGCAGAGTCTCTATTTCTCAACATTATACTGAAAGAGCAACTATACTTTAACAGCTTGTCTTTTTAAAAAAATTGTCAAAAGAGCTCAAAAAGAGTCTGGAGACTTTGGCTAGAAATAAATGATAAAGATTTATTCAAGGGCTTACAGTTTGCAAACTGGGGACACAGCTAGGCAAAAACCAAGAAGTGTTTTGAAGAAGAAGGAAAAATTAGGAGTTCTGATAGTAAAGAGTGCATTCCTGAGAATAATCAGTCCTACACTCTTAGCCCTAGAATTGGCCCAGTATGGTTATCAGTCAGATGTCAGACGAGTCCTTCATGGGGTAATCAATCAGAAGGTTAGCTGGAGATCTGGTGTATGTCCAGATATATACTCGAGTATGGACACAGGACTGGAAAGTTCGAAATGTTTAAGTTCTCAGGCTAGTTAGAACAATAATAGTCCTTCTTCATGCCTCAATCTCATAATGTTAGTAATTTTAGCAGTTTGGTTAAAGTGACTTCATTTCATATGGTCCCTATTTTCACTCTTTCCTCACAATCCTAATTTCAAAATTGAATGTAGCTGCTTGTTTTTAGTGTTGTTTTGAATATTCTTTTTTTCCCTGTGTTTCAATATCTTTTGTTTCCTGAAAACTGAGGAGTGGACCAAAATGAAACAAATTCAAAAATGTTACCTCAACTGAACTTAAGTTCAGGCATTTCTAGCAAGTTAATGCCATTAGGTACTAAAAGTGAAATCTGCAAAATACTCTAAGAAAATTTCCGTCTCTATTGTCTTTCTTTCAACAGAAGGCAAGAGCCAGTTCCTTAGACACTTTTTTATATCCCAAGTTTGCTTTTCTGGGTAAAATATTAAAAGCCTTTGGCTTGGGCACATGTGAATAAGTTTTCCAGCTATTGTACGGAAACTATCGCAAAGTACTGAAGAAATATTTCACACTTCAGTACTCTGAATAGCACACTCCATGTCAAAGATTGCTCAAAATCCAAGGGACCATGGCAAAAAACAATAATACAAAATTATCTTAATCACCAACTCTTTGAGATATATTTCATGAGTGTTTGAAAAATTAAAATCACAAAGAAGAAATATCTTCCTCGTTTAAGTTTGTTTTCAAATCCTTAACATATGATGAGGGTGTTAATCAGAGCTTTATTATTGTAATCAGTAATAATAAATGGAAAATGAAGTCCAAAGAAAAGTAAAAACAGAATGAGTCATTGGTAAATGAAAAGGTAATTTGATACCTTGGAAATGGAACAGCTTCAGTTGTCCCTGATTCTGACTTGTTACTTCTCCTTCCATCTATTCTGATCTCTACTTTCACCTCCTCTTCTGGAACAAATGTAGCTGTTCCTGGAGACTGGGCTTCCTGTCTCCAAGACTTTTTCCTTCTAATTCTTTTTAGGCCTTATTAGAGTTCCCGAAACATACTTTCACTATTTGATTTAAAAACAATAATTTAGATTAAAAAAAAAACTGTTAGGATCCTTTATGAAACTGTCTCAAGTTAAATCTCACTTTAAACTAAGGCCCAGAGAGGTGAGATTAAAGGCCATAACCGGAGTCAGCTAGTTCTTTCACTGAGAAGTTACAGTGGCCCCCTGTTATTTGTTATACCTCGTGCTAAATTCTTCCTCTCATTCAAGTCTCTCTACTTGTACTCCCCTACCCCATACTTTGAACTTTATTTCTCATTATTTCAATTTCTATATCTGACATTCCTGCTTTTCTACATTGTAATCCTTATTAGACTTCCCCAATAATAAATAATTGGAGGACTATATTCTGTTTATTAACATTATAAGTAACTTGAATTCAACCTCTATGCAATGGCAGAATGACGCATTCTTTTTCTAAATTTCAAGTGACAAATAATGTCAAAAATATTTGCATTTCCCTTATTTTCAATGGAACCAACATGCCCTTACAATAATTTTACAAATACAACCTTATATATTCTTTTATTAGAGTCCAGACAAAAAAATTTCTTACCAAAATGAAGACTGTTAATTAGAAATATGTCGTGTCTATTGCCCTTTCTGTTCTTTAACATAGAAACTGTGTATTTAGAATTTTCATGAGGACTAATCTAATTAATGTAGTAAAGTTTATTTTAGTTTAACAAACATTTAGCATTTATTACATGAAAAAGATCATGCTAACCAAATTGTAGAATGCAAAGATGTCTAAAATACAGTTTCTGTCCTTCAAGAATATAAAATCAAAGGGAGGAAAGCAATACAAACATAAATGTTAGTTAATAAATAACTAGAGGAGGAGAGAGTTGAAAAAGATTTATGTAGGCTAAACAGAGCACTACAAATTCTTGGAGGAAGGAGGATTTGAATTGGACTTAGGGAATTTGCAGAATTTTATAAGGCAAGGCAATTCTAGCAGAGACAAATTTGAGTGTGTTCTTCAGTATCACATCATAGTGTAACTATTTATTTGTCTTTCTACTTCACCTCAGTATTAGCTCCTCCAGGATTGGGATCATAGCTTACCCATTTTATGACAGCACCATTTTAAATCCTATTAATTTTTAAGCAAAGGCCTGGTACATTTTAAATTTTCAGTAAATATTTGTTGAATTAATCAATTGCTGGCTATTAGATATAGATAGATTTTAATGTCACTTGAATATGTACTCAGGATTTGCTTAATGAAGTTTCACTAAGTCTGTACCAAAAAACCAACTTAAAAATATTTTAATATATGTTAGAATCTTATCTGTCATCTCTGTGATGGCTAAGTGATTCCTACATTGTTCTCTGTATTTTAATGGGAGTAGAGTCACAGTTCTTAAGAAAATCACTGTACTGGAAAATCAATACTATAAAACTGAGACTAACCAGTATCCCAGAAGAATTGGATAGTACCTTTTTCAGGCTCGGCACATCTCGGCTAGAGTTTTCCGCTCAGTGAAGAATTTCATTCATGCTGATTGAGCTGTCGTGCAAGGAAATGGAAAGCGCTGTGTGAGCCGGTACTTCTTATGAATCAGTGTGAGGTTAAGGTGGTATTGGTGATGCTTCCTATAGCCTCAAGTGAAGAAACGTCCAAATCCTATTCTACCATGACCACTGCTACCTATAGGGGATCCCAAAGAGGGAACCAGATGCGAAGAGCATTAGCAGATGGGAAACAAAATGTTGTTTTTCTAACATGTGTGTGAGAGATCCATAACTCCCAAGTCAGAGCCTTCTCCTAAATTGTGATGGAGTACATGGTCTCGATTTGAGATGAGAATAGGTCTTCTCCACTGCCATTCTAAATCCTGAGATCACTGTGTACTTTCAGGAGGAGAGATCTGCAAGGTAAGCCCTCACATAACTTACCATTCGTTTTCAGATTTCAGGAAAGAATAAAGAAATCTGGTTAGGCCTGTATCAAAAATGCCGAGCCTCTTTACATCTACAAAAGGAAAAGAAAGAGTGCAAGTTAGAGTTGCTAATCTTTAAGGAATACTGATAAATGTAGCACAATAAATATTCTGAATTCTGACCAAGGCATCGACTCTTTCTCCTTCAAGGGAGCGTGGTAGGAGACTAAGGTATCCATTCCCTCTGCAGCACCTATCTTGTTCTTGTGCTTGAAAGTATCTTCAGTTATATTTATCTTCCATGATGTGCATTTTTATTCATTCATTTATTTATTCACTCATTCAGCAAATATTTATCAAATGTCTTTATGTGCTAGGGATTCTAGTAGACATTGGAGACACAATGTGAATGAAATAATCGTGATCGCTGCCATAATGACATTTGTAGTTTAATGAGGAATAAAGAGAAACAAACAGGCGATTCCAATTCAATATAAAAGTGCTGTGATAGAGGAAGTACAGGGTGGTATGGGAAAAAAAAGAATAGAGGTGATTAGTGTAGAATTGATGACAGATGGAGTGGCCAGAAAAACTTCAAGGTGGAAGTAATGGCCAAGCTGACACTTGAAGGACAAGTAGGAGTTAGCCAAGTGTAGGGGACATCAGCTGTTTCATTTAATTAACATCTATTCATCAGTTTTTGACTACAGCACCCTTATTTCCTTTTGGGAAACAACACCTTTCCCACTTTCAATCCACACGATTTGGATAAGGTTGACATCAACACCACATTCTAGAGTGTGTTGTGCAATTGCAAAGTATAGTTCAGATCCGGTCCATCAGATTATTTTATCTCTTGGGTCCTCATGACTGGTTCAGTTATGTGCATGTTACCTAAGTGAGACCAGTAGGACTAATTTAAAGAGCACGTGTTGAAAACCACTGGACAAGAGGCTCTCTGATGCACTGGAATTGCTAAGCTAATAAAATGTTAAGCTTGAGCTTTGCAAAGATAGGTACCATATCACATCTGTATCTTAGGTAGAAAGAAGGAGAATGGTAGTAGTATACCCATACTACTATCTTTATTTATCCATCTATCTTTATTTAATCAGAAAAGCAGAAGCTGTCTCAGAAGCCCACTGCTGACTTTCTTTTGGTTTCACTGGTCAAAACCTGGTCACATGGTCAAACTTCTTACAAGGGATGCTTGGAAAACAAGGGCAAGGATTTTCAGAATTGGCTTACACCAATCATGGTCCTCAGCTTAGTATTGGGCAGATTGCTCTATTCTCCAAAAAACAAAAACACACAAAAACAAAAAACCAAAAACCTGAGTTTTATTAGTAAGGAAGGAGCGTGAAATGAATATTGAAAGGAATTAACTATAGCGACCACAGTGTTTGAAGAAATTTAAGATTCATACTTCTGTACTAGTTTTCTAGGGCTGCCATAACAAAATACCACAGACTGAGAGACTTAAACAGCAAAAGTTTATTTTCACAGTTCTTGAGGCTGGAAGTCTGAGATCAAAGTGTCAGTAGTTTTGGTTTCTTCTGAGGTCTCCTCCTTTGTTTGTAGATGACTACCTTCTTGCTGTGTCCTCACGTGGTCTTCCCTCTGTAGATATGTAACCCTGGCATCTCCTTGTGTGTCCAAATTTCCTCTTCTCATAAGGACACCAATGAGATCAAATTATAGCCCATCCTGATGGCCTCATTGAACTTAATTGTCTCTTTAAGGTCCTATCTTCAAATACAATAACATTGAGTAGTAGGGGTTAGGGCTTCAATATATGAATTTGGTAAAGATGCAATTTAGCCCATAACAATCTGTATCACTAATTTACTTCTGGAAAGTTTATAAAATGTATTTCTATAGCAGTAAAAAAAAAACACCTTTTTTTCTCACTACATCTTTAAAACATTGAGTAGTCATTTTTAAAATCACTTTAAATTTATCAGAGGAAAAGATATTCAGTGCTGTGGCCATTTGCATTCCTTTGATTAACAGCGACGGTGAACATTTTCAGGTGTATTTTTCTCATGTAATTTCATCTTTTATTATACCAAATGTCTCTCGGCCTCATTCTGATTCCAGACAGGGCAGTTCCAGGTAGGTGGCTCACTGGGCATTCAATGCCTGCTGTGCTACTGCCCCCAGGGCTTCTCTGAATATAGAGCAGGGTGTAGGCAGTACTCCACTATGCAAACAGGCCTGTTTATCTCAGAAGTGCTGAGGAGTTAGCAGGCCTGGGACAACCAATGGGAAATGGAAGACAATGAGTAGATGCTTCTCCTCAGCCATCCTGGGGGGATAATTCTGAGCCTTCTCTGCATTCCTGAACACATCTCAGTGGGATTGAGCCTCAGTCACCCATAGTGGTGGCCACATCAACCACACACCACTATATTGGCTTTCCTTCTTTCCCTATTTCATTCTGCTCAGTTCTGCCCTCTGCATTCACTTTCACAAAAGTTGTATTTCAGCCTCTGCTCTTAGAGGCCAAGGAATCTATAAACTTTTCTTTGGTTGCAGTTTTGGTTTTGTTATTTTTCATTGTATTCCATGAATGTTTTATATATCAAGGATATTAACCTTTGGGACAAAGTCAATGTCACACCAAGCTATGTTTGAGATCAAGAGGAAATATTCAGATATTTGCCTCAATACTTCAGAAATGAGTGTTTAGCAATATCTGGTTCATATTACTGTTTCCATCATAGTTTCTAACTTGGAAGTTGTATTTATACCTCTATACAATTCTACCTGATATCAGGTGGTTCTCTCTTTAGGGCTGTTTGTTTTAGCTTTAGAGATAAAGCACCCTTTTAAATTGTGTTGAGAACATGAACAAAACAGTTTCTTGATGTGTCTGTTTCTTCTAGTGTATCTATTTTAGATGGAGAGCAGTTCTCATTCTTCTGTGTGGTACATTTCCTTTGAATGGAAGTTTTAATTTTCTGTAGGTTTTATGCTTTTAATAATTTTTCCTCTCCATAAAGGTTTATGCTTTTCTAGAATTAACTTATATCCCAGGAAGAGCAGAGGGTGCATTCTGTTCAAATTTTCTGGGCTCTTGCCCAAACCTTTAGGGACCTTCAGGTTCAGATACATTCAGAGAGTCCTGGAGGCATAGTTTGATGTGACTGGTAGTTAGTCTTGAGGTGAAAGGTCCAAAGCCATTTTACAACAAATTTAAACAGAGCAGGCCAATAAGGAGCTAAGATGAGGAGCAGTTTATACCTACAGAGAGCAGAAGGGGACATAGGAAAGTGAAGACTATAGAATCCTCGAACCAACCATTTTCAGCTACAGATACAATAAAAATGATTCCTGTGGCAAAAGGAAGGGTTTAATAACTGGAGCTAGGACTGGATATAGAGGCAACGAGAAGTACTTCCGATGGATTTATTACCCCTAATTATAAAAATCAAAGGAAGAATCAACATTATTTTACTATCCCAGATTATCTTTGTTTAAAACTCAGTCTAGTCAATTTCATTTGAAAATAATTATCAAACATCTGGTGTTCTATAGCTATTTCCCTCCCCACGATATAGATTGTTCTCACTTGGGTGAGCAGTAATGGCGTTTCCCTGTAGGGACTGCTCCTTTTCTGAGGAGGGTTTCTGTAAGTGGGAAACCACAATCAGACTGGGTGCTGTTTCTTATGCAGTGGGGCAATCTGTCTTGCTCATCTATAGCTCTAGTAATAAAGCCGTAAGTTCATTATGCCGTTTTAACTGCCACCAATCATGATAATCACAAGTGTGACTCTGCAAATGTGTTAAATCCTTTAAGGAGGCAATCAATCTTTTATTCATATTGTTACTTCTTTTTCATAATTTTAACTCTTCTCCTTGATAAACACCTAGAAGTTAATGTTTTGAGCTGAGCAGGAAGTACTGAACCATGGATCCCAAAATTATCTGAAAAAGAGCATGTTTACAACATAAAAAGGCTTACAGAAAGACCAGCTGAATAATTAATGTGTAGAGTCTAAGCCAAGAGGCAGTATTCAGGTAAAAGGTGATAAGGGACACTTGAGTGAGACAATTAGGACACCTGCTAGGGAGGACACCTACTAAAGAGGACACCTTGAGAGGTGCCCTGAGGTCCAGGCTATTGTCCCAGCTCCTACTTGCAGCGTCTTCGGAGTCTTAAACATGAAAGCGGACAGGGATATCAGGAGTTCCCGTCCCATTCACGATCCCTTCCCTGACTCTTTCCAAAAGCAATTTACAGAATAAAAAATAGTTCTCTTTCTCTTTCCTTCCCTGCTTCCATCCTTTTGTCATTCTCTCTCCGTCTCTCTCTCTCTCTCTCTTTTTCTCTCTCTTCCCCCTACCCCAACTCCCCCTAAATCTGTATTTGCTGTATTTCTGGCACTAAAATCTTGCAGTGTTTGGTAGAGCATCATCTAGTACAATGCCAATCACTTCCTTAGCTAGGATCCCAGAATGACCAGGTCTTGAAGGAAAGTGGAGGGCTGTTTAGTGACCATCAGACTTGATGTGGTATACTCAAACTCCTATCACCCCATGGACTGACCTATAATCTTGGGGCTCAAGGAATGAGCCCTGGCATCTGTGTACTTTTCCAGTTTCAACACTCTCCACTCTCCTTATAATTCTTATTGTTGACTTTCCTACAGGGCAAAAAATCTGCTTAGGTTTTCACTTTTTAGCCTACCTGTTACTCCAGATTTCACTTGCAAGGGTTTAGGCCTTGACTGAGCCCTTTAAATAAATGCTTTTGTTAGTTAAAGACAGGTCGGTCTATTGCTTTGGAGTTTTAAACCATTGCCTAAATTAGTGAGCCAGGTCAAATATTCTTCTTTCTCAGTGTGCTGGAACCTACCACAACAGATCAATAAATATGTTACTGTGCCTGTAACTATTTCTTATTTATATAAAAAGTTATTTAGTTAAAACTCAACCCTCA
>CM053507.1:114485928-114521400 GCA_028627145.1 Eidolon dupreanum
TAATTCAAGTCTTTCTGTGCTTCTGCTAAATCATGATGGAAATACTACCCCTTATTGAATATTGTTTGTCCCATATACACCAGTCTTTTAATCTAATTGTGTGCCTATGTCTTTATTACATGCTGTTTTATATATGACATTATATTCTACAGTGCCTATCTCACAGAAGCTAGTAACATTCTATACAGGTTAACTTTATGTCTAAATAGGTGAGAACTATATCAAAAATCAGTGAAAGAAATCCAAGTCTACCTTCACTAACTCTAAAAGAAAACCTTCCTTGGGCCTGCTTATCTGTGCTCAGAAAATAGATTTACCTTATTTATGTAGATATTTCTTAGTCATAATTTCTTCTCCCTGGTTTACTCCTGTTCATCTCAAATGTATATATTTGTTCAATAATCTGTGAGATACAAATGTCCACTTCAAGAGAAACAATTTAGTATAATAAAAATCCAGTAAGCTTTGTAAACTAGTAAACTCAGGTTGGAATTCTGGCTCTGCTGCCTACCAACTCTGCGTCTTAAGGAAAGTTACTTAACTTCTCTGAGTTTTTGTTTCCTGGTTTATACAAACCATAATAACAGTAACTATCTCATAGTATTATAAGGATTACAGGAAATATACAAATAGATCTGGTCTATGGTAGGTGCTTAGGTGATACCAGTAGTTATTGCTGTTATTGTAATTATTAGGGCATGGCTAGAACTGAGCTGTTAACAGGTCAGCAGTGACAGATCGAAATCCAGTGTTCTCGTACCCAAGGGCAGCTGAGGGCAACAGAGAACACTTGAGCAAAGAGTTCTCAAAAGTCACCCCTCTACAGGTAGATGGAGTTGTCAAAGTGGAGGCAGGGAAGAAGAAGAAAGTAGAGGCTGGAGCAGAATCCCTGAGACAACAGGAGCAGAAATGTAGAAGTAGAAAGGAAAATCAAATCAAAATGTAGTTGGGTGTGGCACTGGGCAACTGAGAAAGACATTAAAAAGAAAATTCTTGCTTAGCAGAATCAGAAGCGAGGGAATACAGCAAATTAGAGAATTTGGCAATAACACCAGCCTCTCACATAGAGACTTCACAGGTTACAAAGCACATTCACATCCATGAGTTTATAGTGAGGTAAACCCATCACCAAGCCCATATAATAGCCTATAGCCTTACTGTTTAGAAAGTGGGAAAACTTGAAAACTCCCCTGATATATAAATTTGTAACCTTCATTTTTTGGAAATCACCTCACTATATTTCTAACCATATATTAGAAAAGGAAAGCATATAGTTGCCCACACTTCCAACCCAGGGGGAAATGACCCCATAATAAATAGCTCTCATGTGTTCTCCTAGAGAGCCGAGAAGTAATAAGCCCCCTTGCTAAGCATTACTGCACTGTCAGCATGATCACTCATCAATGCCTGAGCGATCGTAAACTCTAATGCTGGCTGCCTATCGGCTGGACCAGAGCCACTGGGCAGTGCCAGAGAGGTTAATATAGTGTGCTGAGATGTACTTCCCCCAAGGCTACA
The DNA here is from genome assembly GCA_028627145.1 of Eidolon dupreanum. Taxonomy (NCBI): domain Eukaryota; kingdom Metazoa; phylum Chordata; class Mammalia; order Chiroptera; family Pteropodidae; genus Eidolon; species Eidolon dupreanum. The sequence continues at coordinate 114,487,447 of CM053507.1, forward strand.
AACGCTAACTCTTCAGTGGTTGCTGAGGGGAAGAAATAGCCTCTTCACTGCCAAGTGGGCTTCGTCTGGGAAAATTGAGCTCTTGGTCATCCAGGCATTTTAATGGGCTCTATGAATCACTGATCAGCCCAAAAAGAATGTGAAAGAATCCAAGGTCCTAAGTCTGCTGCTTCGCTTTTTCAACAAAGACTAACGGAGAGCCTGCCATTCTCAATGAAGCAGACATCCTTTCTGCTAACTCCGGACTCTCCTGTTTATGTCCCTGGAGGAACATGGAGATAAAAGCTGCCATAAACTACAATTCCTTGCAGATAGGAGAAGAGAGTAGAAGAAACAAGGATGGATTGAATCACCCTGTGTCCTTCAAAAAATCTCAGCCTTGGCTCATAGTAGGTAAGCATACTGAGATGAGTGGAGCTCTCAGTTTTCAGAAGCTACATCAAAATGATTGAGATATGACACAAATAATAAATAAAGGATATTAGCCTTGGAAAAGAAATTAAAGTTTCATCCACCCCCAAACCATTTTATAAATGGAAAATTGGAGGCTGAGAGAAACAAAGAAAAGTACTCAAGGTCAGACTGTTTATTAAAGCAAGACTAGAACTAGATCCCATGACGATGTCCTCCCAGCCCAATGTGAAGGAGACTGGGTCACTGTGTGGGGTGGACCAGACAAAAAGGATAAATCAAAACCTTGTACAAACAACATGTGAGGAATCAAAACATCAGCTGACTAAATGTTGTTGGCTTCACAAACAATATAGATACTTAAACTAGAACAGGGGCTGGTGTAACCAAATGACTTTCAACCAAACTATAAGATTTTGAGGAGTCCTAGGGATGAAAACTTTCTTTTTTTGTTTTGTTGTGTTGTGTTGTGTTGTGTTGTGTTTAACTGAGACCCAGTTGAAATGTTAGAGAAGATTTAATTCTGATTCAATGCATATTGAGGGGACATTTGTTGTCATTCAAGATGAAATAATAGGGACCAGTTTATTCTCCCTCCTGGAAACACACACACACACACACACACACACACACACACACACAATGTATGAAACAAAGTAATGGTTTTCAAGTAATTGGACATCAGGCAACCAGGGACAGTGATTCCTGAGAATGGAAAACAAATTAGGTGAGCCCTGTGATGGTCCCACCTTACAGTGCAGGGAGAGTTTTCAGGCTGTGGCACAGGCAGGGAAACCCCAGTATGGCCCACGAACTCCGCGGGCTGGGATTCTAGGGAAGTTATGATGGCTAGAGTCCATAAAGCAGAGAACTAGAAAGGAGAGAGCTACAGAGAAAGAGAACAAAGATTTTCAGAGTGTCCTGAGAGTCTTCAATGGAGTACTGACCAGTAAAAGCATGGTGTAAACAGACTAATTATGGTATGTCTGAACAATAGAATTCTACTTAGCAAAAAAAAAAAAAGGGAACGAATGTATTAATACACACAACAACATGGATAATATACATGTTTATCATCTTGATGGTTTTATGGAGTGATAAATGCTTAACATACAAATATCTATATCTATCTATATCTACATCTCTCTCTCACACTCGTCACTGAAATCATACAGTCTATATTAATTTTTGATGATCTTTGGTTCAACATAACATTTTAGAGATTTATGTGTGCGGAGTGTAACTGTAGTTTATTTCTTTTTATTGCTGAATAGTACTTTATTGTATACTCATTCACCTGTTGATGGACATTTGATTTGGTCCATGTTTTGGTTGTTATAAAAAAAGTTGCTATAAACGTAGTACATAGGTACTTTGTGTACATAAATGGAATTATTATATCATATGATGGACATATGTCTAACTTTTAAAGAAATTGGCAAATTTTATTCCAGTGGCTATACAATTTTAAACTCTTACTTTTTGTGTACAAATCTTCTAATAGCTCCTCATCCTAGCCAATATTTAATGTATCAGACATTTTATTTCAGTCATTTTGGGATTATGAAGAGGTATATTATGCTGATTTTAATTTACTTTTCCCATAGTGATTAATAATATTAATCATCTTTTCATGTGTTTATTGGTCATTTGTATATCTTCTTTTATAAGGTGTTTGTTTAAGCCTTTTATCCATTTTTATTAGGTTGCTTATCTTTTATTTCTTTGCTTGTCTTTTTATATTGAGTTGTTCGTTATATATTGTGCATCCCAGTTCTTTGTCAAATATATATATTGCAAGTAGTTTCTCCCAGCCTATGGTTTGCCTTTTCATTTTCTTAGTAATGTTTTTTATGATAAGGTTTAATTTCGATAATCTAATTTTTTTATTTCTCTGCTTCTCTTTTTCTTCCTTTCTTCTTTCTTTTCTTTCTATCACAGCTTATTAAATGAATTGGTAAGCATTTTCTCCTTCATTAGTTTCTGAAATATTTTGAATAAGATTGATATGTTTTTTCCTTAAATGTTAAGTAGATTTTACCAGTAAAACGATCTTCCCCTTGGAGTTTTCTGTGCAGGAAGGTTTTGGGTAACAAATTTAATTCTTTACATAGATAACAGGCTATTTAGATTTTTCTCTTTCCTTTTGACTCAGTTCTAGTAAGTTGTATATTTTAAGGAATTTGATAATTTCATTCTAGGCATAAATTTGTTCATACTATTTTCTTATATTCCTTGTAATGATCTTTAAAGATGTTCATAATGTCAGTATACTATCTTTTTATCTTGTGGACAGACTGCCCATTTTATTTCCGATATTGGTAATTTGTGCTTTTTATCAGCGCTTATAGTTTATCAATTATAAGAATCTTATCAAAACTGACTTTCGGATTTGTTATTTTTTCTTTTGTTTTTACTTTTTACTTACTTTTTAATATATTATTTTATGCTCTTATATTTATTATTTTCTCCCTCTTTTTGAGTTTAATTTTCTCCTTTTCCACCCTATCTTCTTAAGCTTAAAAATCGATCACTGATATTAAACTTATCTACTTATTTGATGAAAGTATTTAAAGCTATAAATTTTTCTCTAAACACTGCTTTAGCAGTACCTTGTAATTTTTGAAATACTGTGTTTTCCTCTTCATTCAATTTTAATTACTTTTTGGTTTCCTTGTGATTTTTTTCTTTGACCTATGGGTTATTTTGAAATATGTATATATTTTTTGATTTTGTAAGTTTTTCCAGGTATAATTATGCATTTCTAAAAGAAGTCTTTATGTTAAGAAAAAAAACTCTGTAGAATTTCAAAATTTTGAAAGTTTTTGGAGATTTAATTTATAGTCTATCATATCGTCTATTTTGAAGAATGTTCTACATCCTGAAGTATAGAAAAGAATGTATATCCTAGAGATGTTATGTAACATTCTGCACTATATACTAGGTCAATTTAGTTGATAAGTTCAGATATTCTATATCAAGCATCCCTAACTCTCGGGCTATGAACTGGTACTAGTCTGTGGCCTGTTAGGAACCGGGCTGCACAGCAGGAGGTGAGTGGCAGGCAAGCCAGCGAAGCTTCGTCAGTATTTTTAGCTGCTCCCCAGCGCTAGCATCACTGCCTCCGCTCCACCTTAGATCATCAGGCATTAGATTCTCATAGGAGCACTGGTTCTTAGTGCCAAGAAGGTTGGGGACCACTGTTTTATATTATTGATTACTTTTAAATATACTTTTTATTTAGAAATAATTTTAGATTTGCAGATATTACGGAAAGTACCCATATACTCCTTATCCAATTTTTTCCACGGTTGGTATCTTTTATATTACCACAGTGTGTTTGTCAAAACTAAGACATTGACATTGATAAGTTACTATTAACTACACTTTAGACTTTATTTATATTTTGCAGTGTCTCCGCTAATATCTTCTTTCTGCTCAAGATACTACACTGTGTTTAGTCATCATGTCTCCTCAGTCTCCTCTGGTCTGTGACAGTTTTTCAAGCTTTTTTTTTTTTTCTCATGGCCTTGACAGTATTGAGGAATGCTGGCCAGGTATCCTGTAGGTATCCTCCAATTATTGTCTCCCTTAGGGATCTGTCAAGTCTTATGCTTAGGTTTTATGAGGTGTGGCCTTGGGTAGCCATTAGTCTAGGGTATAATCTCTACTCCTAAAACATGAACTTTTTAGTATTTAAGTTGAATGCCTGGGGTGTTAGAAAAATCTCTCTAATCTGGCTAGGCCAGAACTGCTAACATTTCTCAGCATTACTCAGGTTCTAGTTTTTCCATTTTGCTCCCAACCCCACTGCAGCCACTCTCTCATAAGGCTCAAGTAGTGTCACCCTTCTCATGTGTAACCCAGCTCTAATCCAAGAATTTATCAGAAATCTCAATACAAACTTCTTGAGTTCCTGTCTGCACAACTTTCTCTTCTCTGCCTATTCCAGCTAATTTAACAACTCTAACTCTGATCTCTACCTCCTCTGATCAGCAGAATTATTATGCTCTGTTTGCCCCAAATGCAGGAAATTATCCCCAGGTAAAGAAACAGCACACACACACACACACGCACACACACACACACACACACAGTTTTATAGTTGTTTGCAGTATAACAGCAAATCTGGTGTTTGTTTCCCTGCCATGACCAAAATTATAAGTCCCTCTTTCTCTGTTTGAAAATCATTCTATCCAATTACTTGATACTTTCCCATTTTTAGTATAATCATCCACCTATCTTCATGACATTCCCCTAAATCTTTAAGAATTTTGTCACCAGGACTTTGGGATTCAATATAGTCCTTGAATCCATGATTTAGTTTGAATATCAACCGTGCTGCTTCTACTTACTTTAGCCATGAGAAGTCATTTAACTGCTGCCTTAGTTTCCTATCCATAAAATGAAGATAACAAATTTCAGAGTGTCTATAGAAATTCAAGAATATTATGCACCTAGCACAATGGCAAGTACATGATAGAGGTTCAACAAATGGCAGTAGTGTAGAGGTTAAAAAATGAATTCTTGAGTCAAAAGACTTGATTTTGAAAATAAATTATAGTTACAACAAATAATCCATATTTGCATAAGATATTGAACATCTCCAAGCCCTAATTTCTCAATTATAAAATAAACATAATGATAGTTACTACCATATAAAACTGACTTGAGAATTAAATGAGAATGTACATACAAAGTACTTCCTGCTGTACCTAGCACATGTAGATGTTCAATAAATAGTGCATGTTATATTATTATTCTCTTTCTCATCCTCTTCTTTCTTTCATCCATCTTCTGCCATCGTATCTAGGGATGATTTCCCCTCACTCATGCCTCATTTGTTCCATAAAACCCTCTAGCTTTGAATGGCCCCATTACTCCAATATTCTTCTCTAGTAACCCACACACTCAGTTCCAACTTATATTAGATAATTCCCTGAATGTAATTATTTTTTTAAAGTTTTAATTGTAAGTTTTACCTCTTTAATCGTAACCTCATTTCTTTCCTCGTACTCTTCAATCCCAATTAACCTTCTCTCCATAAAGTTCTGCCAGGCCTAGTTAAAAAGAGTAAGATTTAGGATAGCAAGGCTGCCATTCAATAAACTTGACTGCCACTAGCCTCATCGGTTTTTACCTTTTTTAATCTGTTGATTCCTTTTAGTTGCTCAGCCTTAGAATAAGATCTATAGTCTGGTCAAGCATATTTGATCGTCCATGGCCTAATCAAGACATCAGTATCCTTAAGTGATTTTGAAACCCCCATAGCCCACACAAAGTTTATCTGGCAGATGGGGAAAGCATCATTCACTTATACAAATTGTACACTTTGACTCTGTTAATACATTCTTGGCAGGAGGAAGAACCTGAAATATTGAATGTAATCAGATCATTTGATGGCATGGCATTAATAGCAGGAATGTTGTTGCTTTTATCCTTGGCAGCACATAAAACCTGAGGGAGTTTTTTGCCTATGCCTCTATCCTAAGAATTTTTGATTTAATTGGGTTGGGATGAGGCCTGAGCATTAGTGTTTCTTAAATGTTGCCCTGATGATTTTAATATTCAGCCAGAGTTGAGAACCACTTCAACAGAGAGCAAGAAGAGTTTATTAGAACAGTTTCTTATATCTAATACTAATAACTCAATTATAGGAAACTTACTCTTCAGTGGTATGTTAAAGTTGGCTTGTATGAGCTCATGAAATCTGATGGTTAAAATTTTAGGGATTTTGCTAGCCAACTAGTATCACATTGGTAAATCAAAAGTCATCATGTAGAAGCATTTGCGCATTGACAAATACTATAAATTAAGGTATTCCCACTGATTTTTGTATACACCCAGAAGTAGAATTATGGATGGATTAGGGCTCCTTCTTCTGCTCCTCCTCCTCATCCTCATCCTCTTTCTCCTTCTCCTTCTCCTTCTCCTTCTCCTTCTCCTTCTTCTCCTTCTTCTTCTACTGAGATAACATTGGTTAACAATATTATATAAGTATCAGGTTTACAACATTATAATTCAGTATTTGTATATGTTATAGTGTGCTCACTCCTAAAACTCTCAATTTCAGCCATACTAAACTTTAGTGCAAATAACCTTCAAATCTTATTGAGAGTCTTTAGTTCATTTCCTTTTCACCCTGCTTATCCTTGAATTAGAAATTATATGCAACTTAAAGCATTCTCCTTTTAATATTGTTTCAGATAAAAGTATATCATAAAACTTCTCTGTTTTCTCTTCTTTTAAATAGAAATGTCTGCCTGGAGTGAAGTAGCCCAGGGTAAAGGTGATAAATTGTTTCATAAATAGAAACTGACAGAATTGAGGAGAAGGCCGTACTTTCTATGCAAGTCTATTTACTCTTGTTTCCTCATTGGTCTGGTAATTTATAGATCTATTGGTATAATTTTCATGTCTCTCTGAACCTGCCAACAACCCTTCCAGAACTACAACACAGAAGCTGTTATTTTCCATATATTTTAGTGCAAATGTTTAAAAGAAAATAAAACTTACTGTAGGTAGACATGATAGCACAGGATATCAGAGAAGGAAATGGCCTTAGAAGTCACCTAGTCAAAGCCCTTCATTTTGTAAATGTCCTAATAGGCCTAGAGAGTTTAGGTGACTTATCCATGGCTATACCTCCAGTTAGTGGCAGAGCCAGAACTGTACATAACTCAGGTCTCTTCACTTCCAAGCTACCTTACTGTTTTTCTCTGCCTTTGTACTTCTATATGTGGTTGGCCAAGCAGCAGTGCTGTCATCACCTGGGACCTTGTTAGAAACACAGGCCCTACTTCAGTACCTACTGAAAAATAATGTGTATTACAGCAAAATTTCACATTTATTTGTATGTACATGAAAATTTAAGAAGCAGTAACCCAACCAATAATTTCACTTGTGGGTATATTCTCAAAACTATGGAAAGCATGGTCTCAAAGAGATATTTGTATACCCATGTTCATAGCAACATTATCCACAAGAGGCAAAAGGTGGAAACAACCCAAGGATCCATTGATGGATGAATGGATAAACAAAATGTGGTATGCACACACAATGAAACATTAATTTTAAAATAGAGGGAAATTCTGAAACATGTTATAATATGGATAAAACCTGAGGACGTCATGCCAAGTGAAAAAAGTCAGTCACAAAAAAGCAAATACTGTATGATTTATATGAAGCACCCAGAGTCCAATTGATAGAGACAGAAAGAATAATGGTTGTTGCCAGGGGCCAGAGGGAGGGAACGAATGGAGAATTGTGGTATGATGGGTATAGAGTTTCAGTTTTGCAAAATAAAAAGAGTTCTGGAGACTGGTTACACAACATTGTGAATGTATTTAACACTATTGAACTGTATACTTAAAATGCTTAAGATGATAACATTTTATATTGTGTATATTTTACCATAATTAAAAAAAAAACTTTACTTAAAAAATGAAGCACAGTGGGAGAGGGAAGATGGCAGACTAACTAAAAGCAGGGTTCATCTCCTCCCAGGACTGCATTGAAATTACAACCAAATTATAAAAGAATCAACATGGAGAATCACCTGAAGTCCAGCTGAACATAACACCTCAGAAATGAAAGAGGAGAAATAAACACGGACTCCACAGAAATACAATGGATTATAAGAAAATACTATGAGCAATTATACACCAATAAATTGGACAATCTGGAAGAAATGGACACAGTCCTAGAAGCATACAATCTCCCAAGACTGAATCAAGAAGAAACAGAAAATCTGAACTGACAGATTACCACCAATGAAATAGAATCAGTAGTCAAAACCTCCCAAAAAGCAAAAGTCCTGGACCAGATGGCTTCATAGGCAAATTTTACCAGATATTCAAAGAAGAATTATCACCTATTCTTCTCAAACTATTCCAAAAAATTCAAGAAGAGGGAAGGCTCTCTAACTCCTTTTATAAGGCCACCATTACCTTGATTCCAAAACCAGGCAAAGGCATTGTAAAAAAAGAAAACTATAAGCTGATATCTTTTATGAACATTGATGAAAAAATTCTCAACAAAATATTAGCAAACTGAATTCAGCAGTATATTAAAAATGTCATGCACCATAATCAAGTTGGATTTATTCCTGGGATGCAAAGTTGGTTCAATATCTTTAAGATCAGGAAGAAGACAAGGATGCCCACTTTCACCACTCCTCTTCAACATTGTATTGGAAGTCTTAGCCATAGCAACAAGACAAGAAAGAGAAATAAAAGGCATCCAAATTGGAAAGGAAAAAGTAAAACTCTCATTATTTGTCAATGACATGATGCTATATATAGAGAACCCTAAAGATTCCAACAAAAAACTTAGAAATGACCAATTAATTCAGTAAAGTAGCAAGTTACAAAATAAATATTCAGAAATCAGTGGTATTTTTATACACCAATGATGAACTTTCAGAAAGAGAAATTAAGATAACAGCCCCATTTACGATTGCATCAAAAACTATAAAATACCTGGGAATCAAATTAACAAAGAAGGTAGAAGACTTGTTTTCAGAAAATTATAAGTCATTGAAAAAAGAAATTGAAAAAGATACAAATGAATAAAAGCACATATCCTGTTCATGGGTAGGAAGAATCAACATTGTTAAAATGGCCATACTACCCAAAGCAATCTATAGATTGAATGCAATCCTTATCAAAATATCAATGCATTTTTCAGAGAGCTAGAACAAATAATTCTAAAATTTATATGGAGCCATGGCAATCTTGAGAAAGAAGAACAAAGTTGGAGGTATCACACTATCTGATATCAAACTATACTACAAGACTACAGTAATCAAAACAGCATGTTACTGGCATAAAAATAGGTACATTGATCAAAGGAACAGAATAGAGAGCCCAGAAATAAATCCACACTTATATGCTCACTTAATATATGACAAAGGAGGTAAGAATATACAATGGGGTAAAGATAGTCTTTTCAATAAATGATGTTGGAAAAATTGGACCGATAGATGCAAAAAAAAAAAAAGAAACTGGATCATTTTCCTACACCGTATACAAGAATAGACTCAAAATGGATTAAAGACGTAAATGTAAGACCCGAAACCATAAAACTTTTAGAAGAAAATACAGGCAGTAAACTCTTTATATTACTAATAAGAATTTCTTTTCAGATACATCTTCTTGGGCAAAGGAATCAAAAGAAAAAATAAACAAATGGGACCACATCAAACTAAAAAGTTTTTGTACAACAAAGGAAACCATCAACAAAACAAAAACACAACTGACTGTTTGGGAGAAGATATTTGCCAATGATATATCTGATAAGATGTTAATATCCAAAATTTATAAAGAACTTATACAACTCAACAACAAAAAAAAAACAATACAATTAAAAAATAGGCAGAAAACCTGAACACATACTTCTCCAAAGAGGAAATACAGATGGCTAACAGAAATATGAAAAGATTCTCAAGGTCACTAATCATCAGAGAAATGCAAATTAAAACCACAATAAGATATCACCTCACACCTGTCAGAATGGCTACCATCAATAAATCAAAAAAATGCAAGTGTTGGCGAGGATGCAGAGGAAAGGGAACCTTCATACATTGTTGGTGGGATTGAAAATTGGTACAGCCACTATGGAAAACAGTACAGAAGTTTCTCAAAAAATTAAAAATTAATATACCTTTTGACCCAGCAATTGCACTTCTGAGTATTTATCCAAAGAAAACCCAAACAATAATTCGTAAAGATCTATGCACTCCAATATTCATGGCAGCACAATTTACAATAGCCAAGATATGGAAGCAACCTAAATGGCCATCAACAGACGATTGGATAAAGAAATTATGGTTCACATGTACAATGGAATATTACTCAGCCATTAAAAAATTGAAATCCTACCATTTGCAATGACATGGATGGACCTAGAGGTTATTATGCTGAGTGAAATAAGTCAGATAGAGAAAGATAAGTACCATATGATTTCATTTATATGCAGTATCTAGGGAACAAAAAGAACAAACTAATCAAAAACAGACTCACAAATATAGTGGACAATTTGGTGATGGGCAGAGGGGAGGGAAGTTGGGAGGCTGGGAGAATGGGGTAAAGGGTTAAAGAAGCACAAATTAGTAGTTGAGAGTTGGGCACGGGAATGAGGAACATGGCAGAGGGAAGGCAGTTAGCATTAATATGATGGCTAAGTGGAGGGCCAGGGGAGAAAGGGAGCAATTGGAGGGATTATTTTATGAATATTATAGATATCTAATCAACGTATTGTATACTTGAAACTAATTTAAATAAATCAATTTATTTAAAAAAAAGAAGCACAAATTCATACTGATTTGGTTCTGATTTTCTGGAAGTGTTCATTCAACAACTGAAGCAGATGTCAAGCGGAGATAAAAGCAAGTAAGAAGACTATGGAAAAAGTTGAATAAAAACATTTTTCATTTATTTAAAATTTATTTCAACTAGGCTTTCTGCTGGCTAAGAATCTTCACAAAAACCTTTAGGTTTGTATTTAATTCTTATGTTATTAATAGGGTGACCAACTCATCCTGGTTTGCCTGGGATTCTCACTTTTAGCATAGAAAGTCCCATGGCCCAGGAAACCCTTCAGTCCTGAGCCTATCAGAACAGTCGACCACTTATTATTAATGAATCTTAGAGAGGGTAGGCAGCAGCTAAGTAGAACCAAGACTTAAACTCGGATCTGACTGACAAAAGAATCAAAAGAATTCCAATTAAATGAATGAGAAAAAGATAGGAGTGACCAGAAAACCTCTCTGCAGTTGTCATTGTCTTATAGTAAGATAATATTATTGTAATAACTCTTGCTAGAGTTTGGGTTCAGATTTAAAAGTAATTTAATCTGTCATGTCAAAAATTCTTAGCTGACTGGGTTCTCTGTCCCTAGGAAAGATGTCATTATGAGCATTAATATGTTGGAAGCTTACAGGATGCCACTCTTCTAAAGCAAAGACAAATTTCTAACTTGTGGGTTATGTTTAGAATGACTGTGAGAGGCACAAAGGAAGAAACAACAGGTAATGCTCCCAGGCATGGAGTATTATCAGGATTGTAATCAGTATTTGCATTCTAAATAAAGAGTGTGTTGTGGAGGTAGGCTTTAAAAGACACTGTAAAAAAGAATCATCATAACCCCTTGCAGAGTTCAAAATACAGGCTGTCAATTAGATGGGCAAAGATGTTTATATTGCAGTCAGAGAATAACCGTATTTGAAATTTCCTACATTTATTAGAGAGGGAGCAGAGATGGGCAGGGAAAACAATGAAGCCAGAGGAGTGGGGTTCACCTGAGATCCTAATAAGCCATTTGAGCTGAGAAATCTCAGACTAATTTATACTCTACCTTCCTTCTGTCTTCTTAAGTCTTGGATGCTAAATGAGAGGAATTATTAGAAAGGAAGAACCGAAAACAATGGGAGGAAAAGGAAATGCTCCACAACCAGGAAAAATAGTTAAGAATGACAGCATTGGCCAGAAATCATCTAACAGAGACTGCCAGAGCCCCCAGGGATATTTCAGAAGAGGACAGAAATGGATTTACTATATTTTGTTGTAGATCAGGTAACAACTATAATGATGTTATAAGGTCTGAGGAAACGTTCCACTGCCCCATACTACGTTGTTTGTTTTTCATTCTGTTTATTCAGTGAAGTTTGTAATAAAACATTTAACTCAGGGGTAGAGGGAGGAAAGCTGGTGAGAACATGTACTACTCCAACACCATTTCTGGATTACAGTGGGCAGAGTTGAGAGAGGAATCTCCAGGTGTTATCTGTGAAAAGAAAACAATAGAATGCTACTCTCTTGAGTATGTAGAAAAAGAAAATGCAGCTCTTAGAGAGAGCTGGCCTTGAATGAAAGAAGGACACAGCCCAGGAGACTTTCCCTTCGTAGATCCACTTGTCCATTCAGAGACAAACCGTTCAGAAATGCATACAGCCAAGTTAATGATAGAATAGAGTGACTCTCAACCTTTTTCTTCTCCAGCACACTTGACAAACGATGTTCAATATGCCTGGCAAGGGCCGGTGACTGCCCCCAAGGCTACTCCAAATTGCCTTTGTAAACAAATTCACCCTGCAAAACAGTCTGCAAGTGCCTGAGAGTGATGTTACACGGATGAATGTGGATTTTCCTCAAATTTATTATATGACAGCAAAAAAGCCAACTTAGCTGCAAATCTTAATTCTTTGACTTATCAAGTCAAAAATGACTGCCTTCACACAAAGATCTGTGTGTTTATTGCATCATTATTCTCAATTACCAACAAGTGAAAACAACCCAAATGTCCATCAACTGATGAATGGATGAACAAAATGTGGTATACCCACGAATATTCAGCAATAAAAAGGGAGAAAGTACTGCAAATGTATGAAACTGAAAACATGCTAAGTGAAAGAAGCCAGATATGAAAGAACATATATTATTTCATTTATATAAAAAATCAAGAAAAGGCAAATATATAGAAACAGCAAATAGATTTGTGGTTGCCCCGGGGCTGGGGATGAGAATAGGGAATAACTATAAATCAGCCTGAGGTTTTTGTTTTAGATTAATAGAAATGTTCTAAAATTAGATTTTGGTGATGATTATACAACTATGTAAGTATACTAAAATTCTTTGATGTGTACACTTAAAATGGGTAAATTTTATACTATATAAATTATCTCTACATAAATTACTTTTAAAAAAAATATTTTTTAGAAAAAAAAAAAGAAGAATGGGTGACAACATTCTTCATAACTAATATGAGACTGGCCTTGTATATGTCTGCCAAAATCTCTTACCTCCAAAGCTGATCTCTGGCATCTCCTGGCACTTAGTTCAGGATTTTTAAAAATGTGCCTTGCGTCTCCTCCTTTACTGATAGAAGTGTGGCACCATTCCCTGTGACACACTGTCACATTTTTATAAGTATAATCGACCCCATTATACTTGCAAGATTGCTTAAGTCTAAACAGTCTATCTTAGAAGCAGAGAAACCAATAGGTATTGTGCACGGCTTGGTCTCCGGGACAAAACACAGGAAACAAAATGTAAATTGTGTTGTCATAACTTACCTGTTGTATAACCATAAGGGATTTTCACCACCAGAAAATAAAAGGATAATGATAATGCTTTCTGGACATTAGAAATTGTTTATATTAAAGAATATTTTGTATGTGTGAAATGAGAATATAAAGGTGATATTTTCTACTGACACTCAATATAAATAATATTGTATTGCAAATGACTTGCAAACTCACAGTTTTAACAAATTCCTACTACTATGTACAGATTTGAAAAAATGTGATAAACAGATCACAAGTTTAAAATAACTTGCACTGGTACAGTGTTATGAAACAAAGTTTAGTATGCTTAAATTTTACTTAGGTCACATCTCTGATTACGAATTTTTTAAATCTAAAATATGCAAGCTGAAAGGGAACTAAAATATTATCTAGCCTGTCCCTCCAGCTGAGGAAACAAAAGACTATAATAAGTAGCTTGCTCCAAATTTCACAGAATAGGGAAGGCAATTCAGGAGGTAGAGGCCACATCTCCTGACTCACTATCATATGCTCTTCACATTATAGTTCCTAGAACATGCTCCGGAAAGTTACACCATGAATAAATGGGCATAGGAGAAAAGTTTCCCCTCTGAGGACATATTCAACTAGAAAGAATTAGGGTAGAAACGGCCAACTGTCATTTAGTGGACTAAATCCAGCCTACGGACAAGTTTGTTTGACCAACATGGATTTTAAATTGATTGCCGGATTCCACCACCACTACTCCCCCACCCCCTTTTTTTTTTTTTTAATTAGAACTTTGGCAAACAGTGGGCCAGTGTTTTTCTATGACAGCAGTCACTGGAGGTGAGTGGTGACTGCTCTGATTAGAAGGTGCTTTCCCTTTCTAGTGTGTATTTTTTTCTTACTCCTGAACCACTGCTCTTATTTTAATTACCCAGACCACTATACCACTATAGGCATTTGAATTTGTGACACTAAGGGGATGTAGGAATTTTAACTCCTAAATTATATATATATATAAAATTGTAGAACTTTGGAGACAGATCCATAAAGTTTAGAGGTTGGCTCAGTTTTAAAGTCTCTCTGCTTGAATATAATTCATGTGAAGGATAGCTGTTGGGAATATTTTTCAATACATATCTTTATTAGGGATATCCTGGAACAGACTTAGGAATTGGTGGGTTGTTTACAAAGAGAGAGCATTGGATAGCTTAGGACAAGTTTGCTTTCAACATTTGTGGGACCCTGAGTAAGAATGTAAATAAAGGCCCATGTACCTATCCTCTGCCTAAACTTCTAGAAGTTACAAATTTAAGCTAACAGACTATTCAAAAAATGAGAACTTATATTTCATTGACAAATGTATCTACATTACATGAAGGTCAGTTTTAAACTTAAAATTCTCAGACATCTTGAGTTCCAGAATCTGTTTCTTCCTTTCCGCTGTCCATTCTCTAACAAAAGGGGCTTTGTGTACATATGTGTGGACATCCAGCTACCATACAGAGCTCTGCCTACACCCCTCACCTCAAGCAACATTCCCTGGCCATTCCTTGATCCTAGGAAATCTAGCACAGGTGGTTAGCAAGGATCAGTGAACTATGATTTTTAAGCTAAATCCAGCCCACAGCTTGTTTTTATATTGTACTTAAGCTGAGAATGGTTTTCACATTTTTAAAGGGTTGTAAAAAAAATGCAAAGAAAAATATGTGACAGAGACTCTAAGTGGCCTGCAAAGGCCAAATCATTTTGCCCTTTATGGAAAAGCTTTGTCTGCCCCTAGTCTAAGGCATAGGGTGGGGCTCCTCTGAGCTAAGATCGATATTACCTTAGGATAACCCAGATCATGGAACAATTAAAAGTCTACACGCCTCCTCCAAAATCCCCCAATGACCCTGGAACCAGACCTCTAATGCTACCTTCTGTGGCCTCTTCCAAATCAAGAAGATTTGGATGAGGCTGAGGGTAAAGGCCCTGGGCAAACCAACATTTATGGAACACCTACTTTGAGTCAGGTATGTGCTAAGTTGTTTCTATACATTATCTTGTTCAACCTTCTCTGGTCATCTCCAGGCAAGACACAAACCTAAGTATGAAAACAAACCTGGTAGATATGGGGACATGAAAACGCCTGGTAATCTTGTGTTTGTTAAAATTAGCATTATCATCAGCAGCATTATTCTAGTTTAATTTGATGATGACAGTGATTACGATGATGGAGAGGAGAATCAATCATTTGAAAAACAGGTACAGTTTTAGTTAAGTGCAAAAATGACCCTTTTCTTTCCTACAGCAAAGGGATTTGAGAGCATAGCTGAAACTCAGAAGCTGAGAGAGTTCAATAGCTTAGAAACCTCAGCGATTAAATTCCACCTTTGCTTCTCCTCTGTGCCTCTCTAAGGAGAGAGACAGATGGTGTGTCAGGTGACAGAAGATCATGTGGAGATGAATATCTCTCACACTGGCTCAGAGGCAGCTTTATACGAGGCCAGTGGCCTAGAATGGAATCAAATACTTACATTAAGAGAAAGGCATCAGGGAGTTGCCACATCATGAAGCTGTGGCATCTTTCCTCACAACCTGCCTCAGGTACTATGATCTGCTGCTTCCTTATACCACACAAAGCAGCACCTGCCCAAAGGAAAACAGGTTCTTCCTTTTCACAGAAAGGCATTTCAGATCTCCGAAGAAACCTCAGAAAAAGTCACTCATGACCTTTGAGGTTTATCTGATTTTCTTATTCACAGCCATACAGATGGCTTATGAGCACAGGAAAAAGCCTTACTGTAATTGAATAATCAAAGGAGTAGGAGGTTGATTTTTATGGGCTTTCTTCAGTAAGAAATGGCTCTATCTATTGCTAGTACAGAAAACGTTGACTGTAATATAGTTGAGAACTGGGTCTAAAATTTCAAAATCAGAAAAGTATAGATAATAATATAATAAATGCACATACTCATCACCCAGGTGGAATAAGAATTTGTCATAACTGCTTCAGATCTTTTCAAAAACATAAATTAGATATTACTTTCAATTCGAATTCCCCTTTTAACACACATTCCACAATCCTGTTAAACCTGTTATATGATAAATTACATTAATAGAGTCTTAATGCTGAATTACTGTTCTGTTGAATAAATCTTATTTTCTTAAATATATATGTTGTTACTGTGTTAAGTTCAGTTTGTATCATATCTTTTATGATTTGTACATTTATGTTCATTAGTAATATTGGACTATATTTCTAGCCTTAAAACATGAGTTAGGTAACTTACCTCCTTTTTCTGTTCTCTAAAACAGTTTGCACATTAAAGGAATTATTCATGCCATTTAGGTTTGGAGAAATTCACCTATAATATTATCTTATGTTGTTAAGACTTTTTACAATTAAATCAATTTTTACAAGTTTTTAATCTGTTGGTTTTTATACATCCCTGGTCAGATATTTTATTTATATTTTCCACCTTATTCAAACTTTTTAATTTATTGGCAAAAGCTGTTCACAGTATTCTTTTCGTGAATCTGAGAAATTGAGCTGAATTTGTAATATTTTCCTTTTTATATGTTTTCAGTATTTATTTGTGATTTTTTTCCTTTTCTCAATTAGTTTTGTCAGATGCTTGATTTATTGTTCAAATAATCAGCTTTCTATTATTTATCATTTCTTTCTCTTTCATTATTATTTCACTAATTTCTGATTCTATCTTTTTCCTATAGTCTTTCTGTTTGCTCTGTTTTTTTTTTCTTTTCTAACTCCTTGACTTGAAACTTTATCCTATTTATTTTTAAATAAATTAAGCATGACAGCATTTTTATGTGTAATTTATTCAAGTTGTTCAAAACTAAATATTTCTTATATTCAGTTATGGTTGTTAAGTGTTGCCTTGCTCAAATAAATTTATTTTTAAAACATTTTAATCAATTTCTTATTTAATTGTTTTTGGTAATTAGATGTACTCTGTCTGATACCGATTCTTTAAAATCTGTCGGGAGTCCCATTGTGCCATTATAGAAGGTCAGTTTGGGAGAATATTTTCTGTGTGTTTGAAATAATTTAAGTTCTCTATTTGTTTGATGCTAAGTTCTATATAGGTGCCAGATCAACCTAATTAAATGTATTATTCATATTATTACAGTTCTATTTTTTTCTGCATAAGCAATTTCTGAACATGTACTAAAATCTCCCTCTGTGTTATATTAATATAGTAAATTGCATTGATTGATTTTTTTATTGTTAAACTACCCTTGCTTTCCTGAAATAAATTCTATTAGGTCATGATTATCTTTTTTATTCAATTCGTTAATGATTTAAGATTTTTGTTTCTATGTGTATAAAAGAGATTAGCCTGCAAATTTCCTTATGTTCTAATATCCTTACAATAAAATGTGTTGGGAAATCACCTCTCTTTTTCAGTTCTCTGGAAGATATCAAATGAGATTAATATTTAGAAGATTTATCAGAGAAACCATCATAGTTTTCTTTGTGAGAAGGTTTTTGAAAATAAATTCAATTTTCTTGATAGATATGGGGTTTCAGATGTTCTCTTTCTTCTTGGGCCAATTTTGATAAGTTCTGTTTTTCAAGGAATTTATACATTTCAGTGGAATTGCTAAATTGGCATAAAGTTGTTTATAATATTTTTACTAAATTTTTAATCATTGTAAGATGAATAGCCATGTCCTCGTTTTTATTCCTGCTATTAGCAATCTGAGTTTTCTCTCTTTTTCTTGATCAATTTTGCTGTGTATTAATTGTACTAATTTTTAAAAGGGTTTTTTCTTATTTTTTCCTATGGTGCATCTGCTTCCTATTTCGTTGATTTGTGCTATTATCTTTGTTACTTCCTATCTTCATTTTTCCTTGGGTTTAATTTGCTATTATTTTTCTAGCTTATTAAATTAGAAAATTTATTTTCAATGTTTTTTCTAATATATGCATTAAGAGCCATAAATTTCCTCCTAAATATTGTTTTAACTTAATCACACAAATTTCGACATATTAAATTTCATTATTACTCACTTAAAAATATTTTTTAAATTTCCATTGAGATTTTCTTTTTAAAACATGATTTAAAAGTATATGACTTAATTTCTAATTTATAAAGAATGAAGATTCTATCATTGTTGTGCACATCGTTCTCTATATGCACGTTATATCAGGTTTGTAAGATTTTGAATGTCTTATACCTTTGCTGAGTTTATCTTTGCTTGCTTATTCCACCATATATTGAGCAAAATGTATTAAAATTTCTCCTTATGATTATGAATTTATCTAGTTCTTATTTAACTATATCTTTTTTTGCCTTATATGGTTTGAAGATAAATATTAGATACATGAAAATTTTAATTGTTTTAACTTATTAGTGAAGTGACCTCTTTATCATTGTGAAATGTCTATCATTGTCTCTAGTTGTGCTTTTGTCCTTAAAATCTCCTTTATCGGACAATACAATTTTCACACCAGCTTTTATGATTAGTGTATACATGTTATATCTTTCCCCATGCTTTTACTTTGAATCCATCTGTGTGCTTGTATTAAAGCATGCATCTTTTAAGTAGTGTATACTCTAACGATATTATCTTTTAACTGAAGTATTTACTCTATCTACTTTTAATGTAATTAACGTACTTAATTAAATGAAATACATTTTTGTATTTAGGCTTAATTCCATAATTACTTGCTGTATTTGACTCATTTCTTTTATGTTCCTTTTTCTTTCTTACCTTTTTTTTTGATTAATTACAATTTTTTATCATGCCACTATTTCTCCCAATAAGTGGTCATTTATATATTTCTTTCTTATTCTTTTAGTAGTCACCTCAGAGATTCCTACATAAATCCTAAACTTATTGTCATCTAATAATTTATTACTTTTTACTGCTTCTCCAGTATTTCTAGAACCTTAGAACATGTTAATCTCATTTCTCTTCCTCTTGCTTTTTGTATTATGTTTTTTCATGAATTTTAACCTTGAAGAGGAATTTTCCACTCAAATGGCCAACCTCGTAATCAGTTCTTTGTTCTGCTTCTGTAGACATGCTTGCTGCATAGGCCAAAGGGCAGAGTGATCTCGAAATCAACTAAAGACTCACATTCTCTTTTGATTGTTCTGTCTAGATAACAGGTGTATTGCCTTTGCTTGTTAAAAACAGATGTATTGCCTTTGCTTGGTAAGCCCTATAAAAGTAAGGTTACCCCTGAGCTCGGGGCCCAGATTTTCAGAGCACTAGCTTTTCTGGGACCGCCGGCATAATAAACCTGAGTTCTCCAACTCTCCTAGTGGTGCTTGATTTCTCACTGGTCTTGTTTCTGTAACAACCTTATATATATATTTTTAAACCCCACAAAATATTATTGTTTTTTTCGTAAAGTTAATATTCATTTAAATCTACCCACACATTTTCTCTTACCTTTATTCTTTTTTCCTTTTTGTATACAGAAATAATTTGTCATCAGACTGTTGGTGACAAATTATGTCCCTATTTTTCTATTTAAAATATATTTATTTATCTTTTGCTTTTGAAGAAAAAATTGTTAAGTATAGAATTATAGGCTGCCAATTATTTTCTTTGGGTACTTTAAAGCTGTCAAACTATTGTCTTCTAGATTTTGTTATTTCTCTCAAGAGATCATATGTACATTTTTTTGTTGCTTCTTTATGGTGCTATTTTTTTTCTACACTTTATTTTGAAATATTTTTTAAACTTATTTTCAGCAGTTGTACTATGATGTATGTAGATGTAGGGAGTTTTGTGGACTTTTTTAAAAATCCTATTTGAAATCTGTAGACTGTCTTCAATCTGTGGATTGATATCTGTCATCAATTTGTGAAAATTCTTAGCATTATCTCTTATCTCTTCCAATATTATTTTGCCTCATCTTCCCTTGCCTTTTATTCCTGGAACAGCATTTACATGTACATCATATTTTTTGACTGTGTCCCACATTTCTCTTGCACTTGTTTCTCTATTTTCTATTATTTTTCCCCTCTGTGCATCAAATAAAAAAATTATTCATCTCTTTATTTACTTTATTCATTTTTTTCTCTGTTTAAGTTTATGTAATAATGGATAATGGGGTCATTTTCTATTAACTTCAGCATCTAGATAACCAATGAGTCTGTTGCTCTTTTTCTCACTTCTCAACTCTGACTTCCAGGTTTTTCTTTTATGGTTTTATGTACTGATGTACCTCCTCTATATATTTTTCTTTTATTTTATGTGAATGTTAGATATTATATATGAAGAAAATACAAACTTTTTGCATCTCTGCTTCGCCATCTCTCTCTAAAGAAGGTCTAATTTTCTTCTGATTGGCAGATATAGTACAAACAGATCACTGTGATTTAAGTGGTGTTTGAGATGTTTTGAGGCTGTGTTTCAGGATTTTTAATAACTTGTCTATTCTTAGGTTGTCTTTATATATATATCCCTTGGCTGTACCCCAGGCACCCTTTTCCTTGACAGGCCCTTAATTCCCAATTTTTTCTTTTTTTATCTTTGCTCAAACTGACATAAAAAATACCATAGACCAGGTGGCCTACACAACAGAAATTTTCACTGTTTTTGAAGCTGGAATCTGAGATTATAATGACAGCATGGTTGGGTTCCTGTTAGAGCTTTCTTATTGGTTTTCAGATGGCTGCCTTCCCTCTATGCTCTCATATGGACTTTCCTGGGTATATTACACTGAGAGAGAGAATGATTTCTCTTTCTTTCTTCCTTTTCTTATGAGATCACTAATCTCATCGTGAGAGTCCTACCTTATGACTTAATCTAACCCTAACTGCCTCCCAAAAGCTCATCTTCAAACATCATCACATTGGAGGCTAGGGCTTTTACGTATGAACTTGGACACCCAGTCTATAATGCTTCCCAACACAATGAGACTGCCCAAAGCACCAGTTAGCATTTTAACCTCTAGGCAGTTGCTTCCTGTTTGGTTTCTCGACCTCTTTCCAACACCTGTGCAGCTTAAGAATCATCAAATGCCTTAATGGAAAATTGTATGTTGAGCTTACTTCTCTAAAGTTTCTTTTTCTCCATCATCATGACCCCTCACATCAGGACTGCTTTGGTTGCTCCTTAGTGCTTTTCAACATCTGTGTTATGTATTTTATTCAGCCTTTATAGTTGTTTTCAGCAGGTGTTTAGTCTGATACAAGCTACTCTCTTTTATCTATAAGCAGTAGTACGCTCTTTGTTTTCTGAATTGCATAGGTGAGAAAGAATACACAAATGTAAGACAGACATTCATTCCATAATAAGGTTATATAATCAGAAGAACTTCTCTTGTGTTTTCTAGAAATTCAGAATACATTGATATTGATTTCTTTCCCATTCATTCTCTTTATTTACTTCCAATCTTTAAATTAATTTCCTTTGGGAACTATTTGATGAGTAAAATTTTATTTGCCTCAAATGTACATTTGCTCTTTAATGCTATTTTACTGAGTGTCATGTAGAAAAAAGGGGTTGAAAAATAAGTTTAGACTAAAATAGAGAAGGATGTTTTTGATACATTCACCCTAGGTAGCTATTATAAAGCGAGGGAAAACTAGAAATAAGTCAGCTGTGAGTAGCAAGACCACAGATTTTGAAGTCCAGGGTCTTATTGTGCATTGCATTTTGCTGTTTCTGCAATACTCGGGACTAAGTGCTAAGATATAGATAGATGATAGATGATAGATGATAGATAGATAGATAGATAGATAGATAGATAGATAGATAGATAGATAAAATGTAAAGAAATACATGAACTCAAGATAAAAAAAGAATATTTCAAATTTTTACTCATCCCAGCAGAATAAAAATTTATAAAATTTTCAAGATATTTTCTTATTAGCCAATAAAATAAGCAAATGAATTAAATACCAAACCACTCTTAGCATAATATTAGAAAATTACAACATATATATCCAATCTAAATGTATAATCTACGAGGAATGTACCACCATATTGTATTACTGTTACATGTCAGTTTCACATGTTACAATGGTATTTCTCACCAGACGTCAACAAATTACTGTCACCTACACAGCATTAAGATAATTTCTTATTAAAGATAAGTAGCAAGAGCAAGACTATTTAACACTTGACTAGTGCTTTACACAGATTAATCTGTACTTGGCAAGTATTATCTTGTTCTCATTTAACAATTGGGAAAATGGAGACAAAGAAAGGTTAACTATGTAGAGGAGAATTAGCAACAGTATTATAAAGAGGAAATTTGTCTGGATAATCATCTCACCTCTTAAATGCAATTCCTAGACCAAAACTAAACCAAATCATCAAATCAAACCAACTAACAAGTAATAAACACACAATAACTCATCTTTAACAAGGTCATAAAAAATTTTTTGAACACTTGACAGAGAGAGACTGGAAACATGTTATATATAAAAGATGTCAACTGTGTCTGGTTTCTAAGGGATGGAGACTTGAACTTCTATGGAGATAATCTCCTTAGTTGTGGGAAACAGGGTACTTGGAGAATTCACCAGTAGACAAGTATCTAACCATTATTATTGGGAAAGACTTTTCATGTGCAATTTAACCCAAATACTGATGCTTCCGATTGAAAATTAAAGTACTGGTTAGTAATATAAATACGACTGATTTTTTTTATCAGATCTTTGTCATTTCAGATAATGTCAGTTTGCTATACGCTTACATGTTATTGCTGGATCTTGATAGATGTAAATGCTATTATTCAAATTATTGCTCACAGGAGATCAGGATAAGAACTCAAAATGACTTGGCAGGTTTATAGGCCTGGTCACAATATAATGCCGAATAGTCTCTGATGTGGGAATGTACTGTTGCCGAACCTGACTGAAGGACTAAAATATGACAGATAGTGTTATTCAGGATTGAAAAACCATTGCTGTTAAAGTATACAGCTGAAACTTATTGGATTTCATTAACCAAAAAGATTGAATAACCAGAACTTTGAGAAATATACTGATGCTTAATAAGCATATTTGAGACATATAGTGATGAAAATTATAAGATATCTTATGGTCCGATTTATTTTGGGTCAAAAGGGCTAAGATCCTATCATTGTATATAACATTGGAATTTCCTCTCAAAAGTAACAATATTCTTAATGACAGTCGTTCTGGAATGGGTAAGAATAACTATTGTAGGCAGGACTTTGACAGGAAGAAAAGGAAACTATTTCCTTTCTGGTATTCAAGGAGATGGGGCTAGGATTCTGGAGAAGAGAGTATGATTATTTGGTCTCTCATTGGGGAAAGCAGGCTATACCTTATCACAGCTACAATCCAGAGATTAAATAGCCTGGCTGACCTTTAAAACAGTGAGAATATGGGCAACTAGATAAGAAATTGCATAGTAGGGAATCAATGATGAGGGTTTTAGGCTATAGTCTCTTCCCAAAAGGCATATATCTATGTTTAAATTATCTGTGCTGAAATTTCCACCAATTATTGACAGAATATGCCTTTAGTGAAGTCCTTTAATTGCTAGATCATGGTCTTGGCTCTCACCTCTTGATAGAAAGGTCTCTCTATGTGATCTGAATGAAGTGGTTTTGGGAGAGCAGCAACACCCTGAACAACTGAGCAAAGTTTTCTCAAGATCGCAAGAAGCAATTCTCCAAAGCAAGACCCGGACAGCTGACTGGAGTGGCAGACCGCAACCTGGATGCAGTGGAAACACCTAAGCACTGCCTGGTTTTCAGAACTCCTTGGGAAGTGTAGGTTTGTTAAAGTCTATACTTCCTGCAGATAAGTTTAACGGAGTCCCCCGAGAGCACAATTTGGGACTTCAGAGCCTGGAGAATTCCAGGACATTTAAAGGACACAATAGAAAAACTTCCACAGTTAAAACTACAGAGTGAAAATAAACACAGATTTACTCCATGCTTTTTATTTTTTCATGATGCTTTTGGGAGTTTCTATTGTTTATTCTTTTGCAACACAATAATCAATTTTTATTTTAAAGTTAAGGGTGACTATTTTTTAGATTTATGTTCCATCTAATTAGACTAATATTCTAAAACAAATAGCTGTTCTTTAATTTTGGAGTCAAAGAAAATATTTCCTTTCTTTGGAATTGCAAGCATTTCATTTTCTTGGCTAATTATGATGAATAGTAAAACTTATTAGCTATTGATCTTTACGCATTTACTTTTAGCAGATTAATACACACACATACACACATATACTTTTGATTAACACTTTGATTGTTTTCTAAGCCAGTGTTTTGTAAAATTCCAAGTATTTAGATTGTATCACAGTAATATGTGGTACATATTAACAATACAGATTCCCAGGACATACCCCCAGAAATTCTGTTTCAGAAGGTCTAGTCTAAGGCTTAGAAATCTGCATTTTAACAAACTCCTTGATGTTTACTGCATCAATAATGTTTGAGAATCACTGCCAGAGGCTTCTCCATACTTGGATGTTTACCACTTAAAAAATTCACAACTTTTCACTTCCTGTAGATGCTCAGAGCTAAACAGTGAAGTTTTTTTTTAAAAAATGTAAATACAAAATTCAAAACTTGAAAACATACAAAAAGAATCACCTCTTTTACCAGTGCAATAAAAGCATTTGAATTCATACTGAATTGCTGGTCATTGTGAAATTTCATCCCACTTTATAACATTGTGATACCAGGTAAGATAAAGTCTTAAGTAATCTGCTAATCCCCATGCTCCTATCACTAGTTCATGTCTTCCACCACTGTGCCATCTTTGAAACAGCTCTCGCGAGGTGAAACTAAGAATTTCTTCACTTTGTGCAAATCCTGACAATTGATACTTTCTTATCTCTGCCTATTCTGACTCCACAGCCAGACTGGATGTATTCACACCAGGGAATGACTTTTCTCTTAGAGTTAGAATTTCTAGCCAGTCAATAACATGTAGTTGATCACACTACATGTTAATCATAGTTTTTATTTTACTGTGATGATTAACTCACATCTATTATCACATAAGATTCACAATATCATTCTTTGATTTTTCTTTCTACAGTCTCAGTACACAGTCTATGTTGGCATCTTTCTTATGGCATCGGGACTTGGAGTTATTTATGTACATATCTCTTTCTTTCTTCTCTCCCTTTTTCCTCATTTTCTTTATTTTTTCCTCAATAGTTCCTCTGATGTGTTAAACAAACTGTCTTAGGACCACTCAGGTTTTGTTCCACAGAACAGTAACTCCTGGCACTTCTCAGTTCTGCATATGTGGGCACTGAACATGGGAAATGAGAGGCACAAGTGACAACCTGAAGCAAAGTCCTTCAGACTCACTTACATGAAGCTGATCAAAACCCACATGGAACCACTGAAGCAATTGAAATAAGAGCCCGGTGAGGCCAAGAGATTTTGAAGTGGTGTACAAAGATGCTGATACAGATGTCTTTGAAAAGATGAATAAGTGTTGCCTGGCAGACAAATCACGGTAGGTTGGGAAACTCCAAGTAGAGAGACTAACAAATGGAAAGAAGCCAAGGCATGAAACAATAGGTTGTGTTCTGAGGCCCACAAGCAGTTCTGCTTTGACAGACGTAAAATTTAAAGAGGTAATGACAAAAGATGAGGCATTTCCTTATAGTCCTGTATAGAACTGAAAACTACTCTATTATTTTTTAAATTTTGTGTTACTAGAATTTATTATTTATTTAATTTTATGGGACATTTTATGTCCTATAAAGGCAAGAGCATGCCTGTCCTCTTCATCATAGTCCAATGCATCATAGGGTCTTGAATGAAGAAAAGTATAGGTCATTAAGGGCATTGTGTCCCGTTCCCAGAATCTTCCATCACTCTCTGAGATGCTTAAGGGCAAGTGTCATATCTATCTCATTGTCTTCCATGGTTAGTTCAGAGCTTTCCACTTGTAGGTACTCAGAGACAATTTACTGAAAAAATGCCAAATTACTTAACTACTGAATTACATTGATTTAATGGAAAGATATGGAAAGTGTAGGTATACTATGAGAGGCTGTTGCATTATAGAGAAATGTCAGGAAGCATGATTTGAATAATTTGAAGGAAGATTAAAGACATTTTTGACATCTAGCTATTTTCCAAACTAACTTGACTAGTCAAATCATTCATAACACTCAAACTAATTTGTGCTATCAAATCTAGCCTCAGTATATCTTTTCTGGATTGGCATATAAAATTCCTAAGACATCAGAGAAAACACTTGCTATTACTTTACATATATGTTTAAAAATTAACAGTTACCAAAGTAGTAAGAGATCAGCTTTAGAATATAATTGCATTTAAGGACATCAATTGCTCATCGACATCTGATATTAGATATAGCGTTGTCAATATAAGTGTGGAAAGTGAATATGTCTGAGCCCCAACAAATTAAAATTTTTGTGTCAAAGTCACGAAACCTATTAATTGTAGCATCTCTGATAAAGAAATGATCAAAAGCAAATGTGAGGCCACTGCAGGTTTTTTTCTTTTCAAAATACCATGTAACATAACCGATGAATGGATATAGCCAAGAAAAGACATAAAATGTTGAGATTAAAGTCTATAAGTGACTCCATGATGTTGCTTGAAATTTGGCAGGGTTTTTATACGGTTAACCCTGTCGGCTGTACTCTGGGAATATCTTTTTCTTTTTTTAAAACTAAAGCCTACAATGTATTATTTACATAATGGCTTGATAATTTTAGAAGAGTAAGATAGGCAACATCTGGCAGGAAATATGGCAGAATTCTTGCTAACTAAATTAAGTACTAGGCAATAGGATCAACATTTCAGAGTCAGAAGTTACCTTAAAGAACTTGTAGTTTATCCAGGAATTGATGACCTATACAATTAAAACTGACATACAGATAGGTTTTCTTTGACCTGCACTTCATTCCTCCCCCCAAAAAATATCCGAAGCCACTTAAAACTCAAGATATTTCCCACAAATGTCTAGATTTGCAGCCTCTTTTCATCTATGACAATAATAGTCCTTTTTTTCCATGTGGCAACTAGAACGCGGGGTTGCCAACAGTTGTTCTCTTTAGAGAGGGAAGCCTCATCTCTCCACATTGTATCCTACTGACCCAGTTAGAAACATTCAGGTTTCTGGCTTGGCCTCTGTAGGCATCTGAACTCCTGATTACTGTACTAGTTTAATAATAAGGGATATTTTAGATCTCATATCTTGAATCCCCAAAGTTGAGTAATATATGTTATAATTTTATCTGCTTAACATGAGTAATTTTTCTTCAGGATATTATCTGACAATATAAATATTATAATTTGTCTAACATGCTACAGTTTTAAGCTAATTAAGGATTTATTTCTATCTAATGAAATTTGCTTATAGCAGTTTAATGTTATCTTGTTAGTACAGACTGTAAATATTAAATTCCTTTTAAATATTTTTTTCTGTAAAGTCAACTTGAACATATGGACAATTAACAGAAAAATATATATTCTCAGATTTTTTATTCTGAATGATTTTCAAACTATATATATGTATATATATGTATACATGAATTAGAATTAATTTTTTAATGGAGAAATAGTTGACAATGAATACTCTGTTGCGTAATTGGAAATCTGATGCTCACTCACAGTAAATGACTTGGCCTTCTTTACTGAATATTTATTTAGCAAGTGCTTATCATATTTCAGAATTTCTGTGTAAAAGGCAATTAGGAAACATAAAGGTGAATGAAACATGGTCTTTGCCCTTCAAAGAACTTACATTCTGATCAGGAGTACAAACACATAAATAATTAAAGGCAGCTGGTCAGGGGGAATGCTAAATGGATGGCTTGTGGAACTGAACAATCTCAAGGTCGGAACTGGGTTAAAGGTGTGTGTCAGGGAGGAACTGAGCATGTTACTCTAGTATTCAAACTCAGTGACCTGGTAGGTGTCAGAGTCTACCCAGGTTTGGACCAGATTGCAAACCAAATGGGTCCTGAATGCTCCAAAAAAAGGAGTCGATTTCAAGCCCTGGTCTTGTCAGTAAGGATTTTTTAAATCAGCTTATATAGCTTTGTGAAAATGCAACTTGAAAGAGTTAAATCTTAGCCTCAAAAAAGAATGAGAATACTAAATGAACTAGAGATTAACTATAATCTGTCTTCCTGTTTGGAGCTGCTTTGACTTGTTTTTTTAAAAAAAATAGGATTGGTGTGGACAATCCAGACAGGCATGGGTTTGGTTGTGGTTGTAATGTTTGCTAACAGAAAAATAATATCCTTTTAGACTATATCAACACAACACTGAAGAAAATTGGTCTAGTAAATGCTTGTTCTATAATGAATTTATTCTAGAGGTAAAACCAGCCAGATTTGCTGTTTGTTATCATAGATTTTAAAAAACAAAACAAAATTAAAAAACTCTAACAGTAACAATAACTGTTGGGCAAAAAAAAATTTCTCTTTTCAAGTTTTACAAATTCTTCTATTTGGATAATCTGGTGACCTTAGAAAATCTCACTTTGAATGACTGGGACTCAATTAGTATTTTAAGGGATGAAGACAGGGATTAAGAGGGGTAGGGCTGTCACTGATAATTATTGTAGAATGTATGCTTCAAATTTCTGAGCTGCTATAAGATGTCATTTCTGATTACAAGTTATTAGTGTGTT
Source organism: Eidolon dupreanum (assembly GCA_028627145.1). Classification (NCBI taxonomy): domain Eukaryota; kingdom Metazoa; phylum Chordata; class Mammalia; order Chiroptera; family Pteropodidae; genus Eidolon; species Eidolon dupreanum. The sequence continues at coordinate 114,516,483 of CM053507.1, forward strand.
CTTAGTAGTACCAGCTGGCCAAACACAGACAGAAGAAAAGTAGATAATATTATCTCACACTGATAACTTATAGTTGTCATAATTTTGTTGAATCCATCTTTTTCCATCTGCTTAAGTGCCTCCATTGTGTCTATATGTACCTTATTAATTGTCTTTTGCCAACAGTGTTCAGGTCAAGCCTTACTTCCTCGCTTGCTTTCTTTCTTTCTTTCTTTCTTTCTTTCTTTCTTTCTTTCTTTCTTTCTTTATTCTTTCTTTCCTTCCTTCTTTCCTTCCTTCCTTCCTTCCTTCCTTCCTTCCTTCCTTCCTTCCTTCCTTCCTTCCTTCCTTCCTTCCTTCTTTCTTTCCTTTTTCTCTTTTTCTTTCTTTCTTTCTTTCTTTCTTTCTTTCTTTCTTTCTTTCTTTCTTTCTTTCTTTCTCTATTTTTCTTTCCCTTCTTTTTTTTTCTTTTTTGTCATCTTTGATTATTTTCTAAATACAATCAGTAAACTCTTCCATCTAAATCTATATTTATTGAGCGTAAATAAGACAAAGCACTGGAATAGATATACAGGACACAGTGACAACAAGACTCAGTCCCTGCCTACAATATGTTTATAGTGTGTGAGGGAAAGGAGAGGAGAAGAGGAAGGGAAAGTAATTTGTTAAGAACCTGTAACTTCCAAGCACTATTATCTCACCTAAGCTTCATAAAAGTTGTAAAACTTACTTGCATATTTATAAAGGTGTTCACAGAGAAATCAGGTAATTATCCAAGCTAGAAAATAATGCAACCCCTCCCAAAGGTACTAGCACTCAGTCTAGTACCTTCTGTTTATCTCTTTCTTATTACACTGGTAGATTTTTGCTATCTAATATAGTTAATTGAGGATATCAGTCAAAGAGACCATGAAACACATTTTTATAACCCTGGTTCCTGGCCTAGGGTCTTGCTCATGATTGGCACTCACTGAATATTTATTGAATTAGTTGAAGTTCCATAACTAAAAAAAGTACTGGTAGAGAGATAGTACTTGGTGTTCAAAAGCTCTGATTTAATGTCTGCTCACCACAAGGATGGAGCACTTACAGAGGAGGCAGAACACCTTCTCAGGTCATCAGTTTTCCCCAGGAAAATACAAAAAGTGCAGGTTACTTTAGCTTCACTTAATGGTGAATGTATGAGTATATCTCACTTTAGGAAAACCTAACTTGAACATGGCTGGATATAAGATGTTTTTAAAAATAAAATTTTATGATTTAAATTTCTAGTACATTATGAGCAGTCCAATAATTGTACTGGTCATATCCATTGTGTTTGGTATAAGGGGTGACTTGATAAGACAGATTGAGGTATATCTGTGCCGCTGTGAGCCCATGTTTAAAATGGCTACTTTCCAAGACACACCACTTCACCTCTTGATCAACATCGTTATTCTGTGATCAGATATTCTTCCTGACTTAGAAGAGGCGAACTGACTATTCCCAGTGCCCAGCCCCTGGTACACCTCTGGTCAGTCCTGCTCTGGAACTTAGAAAGAAATTATCTTCCTTGGCTTGTTTTTTTTTCATGGAGGAATGGTAAGCAGAGTGAACTTATGGCAGAACAAAATATAGTTCTTGGATCACTGATAGACTCTAGTTATTTTGATCCAGCTGGCAGTTTCAAAAGAAAAGTAATAAAGTAATGCAATTTTTATAAATTTGAAATTATTTTTCCCAGAAATCATGTTATATCCTTCAAATTACATTCCTAAACTCTACATTAATGGCAAAGTTGCTTGGTTATTTGGGCAAATGTATTTTAGATAAGGAAAAATATCCAATGACTTCTTATTCTGTTTATTTCAATTAACAGTGTATAACTTATTTTTTTCTTAAATAATTTCTCATTGTTTTCATATTATAGTTTATTTTAATAAAATTAACAATTTTAATTATTTCTACTATGTTACATTACATCCTCACTTTGAAAAAGGCTCAAAAGTGGATCATTAGAGTATTAGTCATTTAAAAAGTAATGCAAATGCAACTTTAATGACTCTGAAGTTGTGGTGATTTTACACAAGCATCCAGAAAAAAGAAAATCCACATAAAAAGTAAAGAGTGAATATTTGAAAATCAGATAATGCTGGACGGTGACCCATGTGCTTCCAGTTCCCAGTTTAATTGTCTATGAAATTCATTTAGTGGCATGAAGCCATAATATTTTTACATCATTTTAAAACAGAACAGCAGCCTCTGGTAAAACGGTCACATTTTTTCAGAATGAGTGCAATATAATGTTTTTGTTGCAAATTGATTAATTTTGTTATTAAAGTTCAATGTGAGAAAATATTACTCATGCATCTAAATTGCTCAGGCATCACAGTCTGCAAAAATAGGTCACTGTTTCTAAGAAGTATGTAAGACCAGAGACAAAGTCATTAACAACATTGTATTTAGAAAAAAAGCAGAATGAGTTTTTGGCAAACTTATCAACTGTCACCTATAGACTTTATATGTTGTCAATGGCATATAATGTGATCAAGCAATCAGCATCCCATGGGCATGCTAGGAGATGCTGTGCTTTACAATGAGATGAAAACACTTTTTAAACAGAGTATAGATCAGCTTTGGGCAAATGTACTTTAAACAAGAAAAAGTGCCCCAAGACTTCTTATTCTGTTTATCTCTAAAAACACATGCTACAGAAGAGAGATTTCTCAGTTAGATAACACCTGACTTTGTGAGCCATGAGGTAGAATGGGAAAAGGCCCCCTGGGGTCAAAACTAAAGGTGTCCAGCTACGTGGACAGCCAGGAAGGACTTTATCATATGGGTAACAGAGACTACTCCTGGATGCCAGTCCACATACTAGTTTATTCACAGTGAACAGGCGGCAGTCAACAATATACTTTCTGATCTTGATTCACTGTTGAAAGAGGTAGTGTAACCTGTGACTATGATTCAATTGTAAACTCTGAGTATATGTCTTTTTAGCCTGCTGTTCAAAGAAATAGGCAGTAAGTACAAGAATCTCTCCATGTATAAGTTTGCCAATTGTTGAGAAGAAAGGTGTTTACAATGAGTTGGTTGAATAAGGTATGAAATAAAACATTTTTTAATGGCACTGTTAAAACCAGCAAAGACTATGTCTATAATTTTAAGTGACTTGCTCAAATGTAATGTTGCAACATTATAGTCAATAGCTAAATACTTTGAATTTGTTGTCCTAGAGATTAAATGTAATTTTTAATGTTTAGAAAAATATATCACATTTATTAAGAAGATTGAAATATGGTGAAGTCAGTGTTATCATCGGGAATTTGGTTCTTTCCCAGAATTTGATAATTATTTTTTTACTCCCAGCAGAAAAACAAATCAATAAAATATAATGGTGTATTTTTTAAAAACACATTCATATGCTCTAGCAGAAGACTATAAATATGTTAAGATTTAAAGCAACTGGAGAGTGGATCATTAATCTATTTCCTGTCATCTCCCAAATTAAAATATCCAGCCTTCCAGTTTTGGACATGATGTTACTAGTTAATATGTGACAAAATAAAACCTTCAGTGAATTATCTCTCCATTTGGCTAGGTTCTTCACTAACAACCACAATTATCTGATAGAGTCACCAAATGTTTACTCCCATCTCTGATGACCTATGGTTGTAAATTAGAATTATCTATTTTCATTTTGTAAAGAGTTAATACAAAAAAAAATATAAAGTAAATGTAAAACATGACTGCCAGCTTCAAGTATATTCAGTATGGAGCCAGGTATCTAAGTATTGATACTTTGGTGAAAGATGGAAAAGACACAGCTTCATTCTACTTCAAGTCTAAATAAACAAAATCACAAAGAATTACACTGAGATTTGTAATAAAACACTCTTGGTAATAAAGCAGGTGACTGTCTTCTGCCTGCAGATACCTAGGGAACCTCTCCAGACAGAGGGGGAAAGATAGGGGAGAGGGCTATATGAGGACAGGATTTGAGGGTCCAGGTTTCTGGACCATTCCCTTCCTCTGTCATAATTTGTTAAGATTATTTTTAAATTTCTATATAAATACCAGTATTATTTTGAGAAAATAATGGAAGATTTTTGTAACATTTATAGTAGCTAAATTGGAATCTTTGTACTCATATTTTACTATCTAATGTAATTGTTTATTGAGATTAAAGTAATGATGATCCTTCTTAATCTCTTCTTAATTTTGTCTATTGAAACTTAGAATTTCATAATCATATAGTTAAATTTTCACAATGATAATAATTGTTATGTATCTGTATTTTCATATGCAGAACATTTTATTGCATATGTCTTCATTTCAATAATGCAAGGGTGAGCATTTATTTCCAATACAATTGCAAGCTGTTCTTAATGTAAACATCAGTATTCCATCAGTCTTACAAGTCCACAAGCAACAGCATTTCAGTAAGCATCAGCATTCTTATCTCTACTCCTCCAGGGAATATAATTTCACTTTGGTAATTTTGCCTATATTTTTAAGATTAAATGTATGCTTCTTTCACATTGGAGTAAGGAAGGACATGTCCATTTAGCATTAATCAGGCAGTCTGTCTTCGAACACTTAAAAAACATAGAGAAAAAGGGAAAAAAAGACCCTGCTGTCCAACTTCGCTTCTTACAAGTTTTCCAGCATTTTAGACAAACTGATGAGGGACAATTCTAATCTCTGCACTTGTTTTAAGTGATAGAATAAATTGTAGAGGAGAGAAGAAATATTTGCTCCTCCTGTCAAGGATCAATCTAGTTCCTGGTTGTGTCACTACTTTAGTGCCTGTGGTAAGCATTAAGTGTTAGTTTCCAGAATAGGATGGGATAAAAGGGACTGGCCAGACCAGGTAATAGCAAGTAAGTTAGAATAGGAACCGCTTGCTCACTTTTAATTTTTCTCTGTTTTAAACACTTGAGCCCAATATACTTTA
>CM053507.1:114521900-114745309 GCA_028627145.1 Eidolon dupreanum
ACTGATGAAAAGCTGCCACATATGTACCAGCGGACCCCATAGACTTGGTTTTAATTTTCTGAGTTTACATTCTCCTTTTCAAGGAGACGTGCTATCCATATTCTTCCAGTCTCAAGCTTATGTGCCTTCTCTCCCAAGGGATGCATCTCAGCTAACGGAGGTTAGTATTCATTATCCTCATGTCATTCTAGCTAAAAGGACTGAGGGTTTCCTGAGGTCACATGGCAGTGCTGCTCTATCTTTGAACCAGGCAAACTGAAAAAATGCCTTTTCCTTCTGCTCTGTAACTATGAGAGTAATGAAGTAATGTGAGGTTATGCAACTCAGCATATGGTATTTCCTTAGAGAATGGAATCTTTGGAATGGAGGCCTAGGAAGGAAGTTAGTCTTTAGGTAAAACAGCCTTACTGAAGCCTCTCAGATACACTAGAATTACTGTTTTTAACACAGGCTTCATGGGTTTGGGGACCTGTAAATGCTACCACTGTAAGCATTAGCATTTTTCTGAAGTAAGAGTCTAATACACGCATCAGGTCCTCAAAGTGATTTATGATGCCCTATAAATGCAAAATCTCCTTACATTACAGATCCTAGATCTGCCAAAGCAAATACTGTTGGCACTCTGGCCAGATTCCCACAGTTTCCTTTTACTATTTTGGCGCGCACTTCTCCTAATTCCATTGTGCTTTTGCTTCTAAAGGTTCATACCTGTGACTCTTTTAGAATTACTTTGCTTATTCATACAGAAAGCAGATATATCCTGGGGGGTGGCCCTTAGCTAATGACACAGACTGGTGACGTAGTATGAAAGCACAGATTCCTTGCCTCCAAGTGGGGACAATCTGATGTGTGTTTTACAATCCTGTGTGCCTGTGGCATCGGGCTGATGGAGCTTTGCCGGAAATCGCTTGATTTCTTCCCGATCCACATCTTATTTCCCTTACTACCTGCCTGGATTCCCCTGAGAATACTTTCTTAATACTTACACACAAGTTCTGGTCTCAAGGTTTCCTTCTAGAAACCTGCCCTAAGACAACTGTATTCAGAATGCCAGTAGGATGTCAACAGTCTCTTTGCTCCTGACTCTCTTATAAAATGATTGCTCACAGCCTACATGTAAGATGAGGTATCATGGACAAGCCAGAGGCATAGTAAGAGGCAAAAAAAAAAGAAAATAAAGCAGGTGGATAGGCATAGAAGTAGGACAGAGAAAAAGGAGAAGGAGGAGCAAAAAAGTGTTTGGTAAGAAATGATAAGAAAATTATTCATTTATTATTCACTTGGTATTATATTATACTGGAAAAAGATTTTAAATAAGAATGAAAGGATCTAGGTTTTTATTCAGACTCCATAAGTAAAATTAGCTGTTTGGCCGTAGACAAGTCACTTAAATTCTCTAAAATTCAGTTTTCTTATTGTAAATCAGAGATTATAATACCTAATTAATAAGATTATTAGGAGAATCAATAAAACAATGGAAGTAAAAACATCTTAAAGTTGTAAAGCATAATGAAATACTGTCTTTCCTTTAGCAGTTTATGATTGTCGTGGTTTAGACTAAATTATACTTAAGATATAAAAAGCATTTAGTGTATGAAACCATCATACTAGAGGTTTTTATCTAACTAGAGAAACAAAACAACACAAAGGAAATAGCTAAATAACAGGTAAATATATATCTATACACAATATGTAGTTAATGAAGGCAAAAAAGATTTCAGAATATAATGAGGTCACAGTTGCCCTAAAGGAAGGGCTCAGGCAGAAAGTCACTTCTCCGTATTAGATGCTTCCATATTCTCCTTTTCAGAATATTCCTCACCTCATTGGAAATTAGTTCTTTAATGTCGAGCTTTTCCATTTTATAAAGTACAGATCATCTCTGAGTGATTCACCCAAGAATCTCCAATGCCTAGCACATAGCTAGGGCACAATAGGTATTTCTTAATGAATAAGTGATATGAGGTGGATATTTTAGGGTAGATAGAATTTGAATAAGCAATTAAAAATATGTTGTGATGTGAATGAAAGTGGAAACAGTAGAGAAATCTATTTAGACTCAAACAGAGTTCATGATCAGTATAGTAGGAGAGCAATTTGGAGATACAGAGTAAGAGTCACACTATAAAATGGTTTGACTGCCAAAACGATGATAGACCTTTGCCCATGGGGAGTCACTGGAGGTTTTGTAACAGAACAATGTGACGGAATCAGTGCAACAAGATGGTCTTTCTGGAAGCACGTGTGGGATGTCAGTGGGATGGAGCCATTAGAAAGCCTATTCAGTAACTGAGGCATTGGGGGGTGAGCAGTTACACAAAAGAGTAGCAGTTGCCTAGAGGTGCAAATCATTGCCATGAGTCATCTATCTTTGCCCCAACTTCCCTTTCAGAAAGTAGCCAGAGATTAAACTTTTGCATGAAAGGTGATACAGCCTCAATTCCTCACTATTTTCAAGAAAAGAGTTGTCAAAGAATAGATTTATCTAAACTAGAAGGTAAACTCCAACTGCTCAACTGATGTATTTATCTTCCGGTTTCCTTCTAGGTAGCATTTGGCTTATGCTTAACCACCTCCATGGCTGAAGACCGCACTGCATTCTAAGGCAGCGTGTCCCATATCAGCATTATTGGCATTATTGAAATACAGGGCCCACTGACATGATCATTTTTTTTCCCCAAGAAATTCCAAAAGAATTAGCCTACCCCTTGAGACTGGCAGTCAGAAAACTTAGATTTTATTTGCAAATGTTTCACTAAGTTGCTAGGTAAAACTGAGCAAGTCATTTACTTCAGTTTCCTCATCTTAAAAATGCTAAATTTGAACTGGATCATTAATTTTTAAATCCAGGTAATCACCGCAATCACCTAGGGAACTTGTTAAAACCATTCTAAGCCTCCTGAATCAGAATCTTTGGGAACTGAACTCAAGAATTATATTAACAAACTTTCAAGTGATCTTATGAAGCCAGCCAGGGTCTGATACAGGTAGAAGCATTTGAAAACCAATGGACTATGTGATCTTTATAGTCTTCTCCAGCTCTCACAATTTGATTTAAGAATTTTGTCCTGATTCCTAACATTTATAATACAAATAGTCTTATAAATGTAATATTTTTGTCAGAATAAACCAGCTTAGATTCTGAAAGGGAGGTGAGGGAAGGTATCACTAACAATGTAAAAATTTTCTTCTAATTCTACCTTTTCCTGCTATTGCAGACACTCCAATTCCCCTCTTTTCACTATTACAGGAGTTCACTGGGGCATATACTCATAAACGCCTCATTTCAGTTACAACAGTTTTCTGCTCTTCTTCTTAGTTTCTAATTCCAAATCACACTCCTCTTCCCAGGGGCGACATGCATGTCATCTCGGAAACCCAGGAATTCCTCCAAATACTATCTTGGTACTACTGTTCTCACTATAACTCACTGATGGCAATTATGCTATGCTGGGCCACCACCAGTCAAGCCACTAAGACTGCTGAGACAGCTGAGGAAAAGAACCATATGCATCTCTAAATTGCAAGGAGATCGAATGAGTTTCATCTCACAAGCTCATTCAGACCAATTGCTGTTGAGAATTCTGGGGCTGCATCAGGTTGGGGGAAATACCAATGAATTGTGTCAACCAATTAATTATTATGTCTGTTATGGGTACAAGAATGAAAAATTATTGTATGCCAAGAATATACAATCTAGTCCGAATCTCCTCTTCTATTTTTTGCTTTCCATTTTATTTTACAGATGAGAACACTGAAAGCTAGAGAAAGACTTACCCACATTTCCACAAGTACTGCAGACTAATTCTCCCAGGTAGAATTTTGGCTGGAGGCAGATGGTCAATGTGCAGGACTTGAGGCTTATGGTATGTGTGTGTGTGTGTGTGAGTGAGTGAGTGTGTGTGTGTGTGTGTGTGTGTGTGTGTGTGTGTCCTTTTAGGAACCCAGGCAATACTTCACATTGCAATACAATGGCTTTTATGCACAGTCTGTGTGAGCTTTCCAGATGTTTATCTGTCCTTTTGAAGTTAAAAGAAAAAAAAATCTCCATAGGATTTATCCAGACAGCCTGATCTCAGGACAACCACTTACTGCATTTTCTAAGGGTTGCTATTTCCCCTTTGTTAAAGGGTCAGCTATAAAATAACGCTTTCTTTGCAGAAAGCCTGTGCCCCCAGACAGATGAGATAACTCGGGGGATTTTCAGCAGACAGAGGAGCCTTTAACCCTGGGTCGCAGTTTCATCTCTCACCCAGATTAGCCCTGACAGCCATTTAGGATCCTCCTTGGAAGGCAACGCCCAGCCACATGTCTCAAGACAATTGGCACCAAGTAATGGAACCCCTTTGAAAGTCTTAAAATATAGTTTGTCATTTCTTTTACTCCAGTTGTCTGTCATTCCTCAAATTAACAGAGATTCACAATGTCTGGATGAAGTTTAATAGGCACAGAGCAAGGAGGCACTGGCCACTAAAACAGGTACTGAGGTATGGCCCCAAAACTCTGTCCATGGGCCACAGGAAAAAAAAATTTTACCACATAGTATAATCCTGGTTTCACAGTAGTGATGCTAGAAAAGCATCACTTCTTGAATTGAAAAAAGAGATTCTCTGCCACATTGCAATAGAGTTCTCTGTTCTTCACTATGCCCACTTTTCAGAAGGACACCCAGTGCACCTCAGAAAATATCAATTTACATGGTAATTATTGTGATTGTTGATTTTGTTATAGGAATGGAGCCTTAGTGGAAGAGAAGATATTATAAATAGGATATTAATATTACTGACCTGGAGGAATCTCTGTTTCTACAATTATGCTTTATTTTCCTAAATGTACAACAATCATAAGAATAAGGTACAGAAGAAAAGCAAGTCAATGACAATTTTCAACACAGTTACTATTTATTTACATTTATTTGTATACCAAATCTTTCCACAGGAGATTACAACAGTTCAAATGATCCCCGTGAAACACTTGCTCGAATGTTACTGCCGCTGTTATTATTATTTTTCTATTCCATGATTATCGTTAATAAGCTGTTGGGGATAACACAGAGTATTGTTAGACTTTGTTAATTAAAGGAAGGTATCTTGCAGAATCGTAGTATAATGGAAAGATCTTTGGATTAACAGTCAAAAGACCCATTCAAATTATTAGGCTGAGTATTTGGCCATGTGGCTTAACCTTCCTGAGCTTCTACTTTGTCATCTATAAATCAAAAAACATAGCTTGCAGAGATCAAATACATTAATGTATGTGAAAGAATCTGCAAGTTATTAAAGTTTTGTGTGTTATTTATAATATATATTTTTCTGATTATAAAAGTAATGGGAGTTTATTATGGAAAATTGAGAGATGTCAAAAAGTATGAAGTAAATTAATGTAATTTATAATCTCACAATTCAGAAATTTCACCTGTTAAAATTTTAACGTGTAAACTTCTGTACTATTTTTTATCTGCATACATGTTGAAATCATACTATCAACATGGTTTTATGATTTTTTTTCACTTGGAGTATCTTGAGTGTATGAACTGAAGCACGTTCCCTCAAAACTCATATATTGAAGTCCCAACCCACAACATGGCTGTATGTGAAGACAGGCCCTTCGAAGAGGTAATCAAGGTTAAATGAGGCCATAAGGGTGGGGTCCTAATTCAATATGAGTGATTTCTTTTGCAAGAAGAGGCAGAGACGCCAGGTATGTGCACACACAGAGGAAAGGTCATTTGAGGTCACAGGGAGAAGGCAGCCATCTGTAAGGCAAAGCCAGAACCAAAGAAATTAATTTCTGTTATTTAAACCACCCAGTCTGTGGTATTTTGTTATGGCAGCTCTAGCAAACTAAAATATTGAGTATTTCCCTTTACAATTTTTTAAGGAATTTGGATTTTAATGCCTAAGGAGTCATCATTTCGAAATAATTGTGTAATAAATTCTCTATTTTACAATATTTAGGTCATTCCACTTTTTCTTATAATAAATAATGCTTCTAATATCCTTGTAAGTTGGCAAATTATTTTTTACTTGCAAAATGCTCTCCAAAAAGACTGTAATGTAAATTAATGGGAATAAACTATAAGAATTCTTTGTACTATTTTTGCAATTTTTCTAAGTTAAAAATTACTATAAAATAAAAATTAAAAAAAAAAAGATATCCCATAACAAGGATAAAATGACTTTAGCACATTTATACAAATGTTGTTCTGCAGCAAATATTATTTAGGTACAATACCAGACAAGCGTCCTTGGAGATCAATATACTGATTGCAAATACCATCAATCAAACAAGGACCCTAACATAAATGCTTTCTGTTAGCAAGAATTTAACAATTTTATACCCTAGAGGGGAAAATGCTCTACGAGAAATATCTTTCTAAAAAGTATTACTCCTATACAGAGAAAACCAAATATAAGAGTAGAGGTGGGATTCCTGCCTTAGGTGGTCTCTTAATTGATTTTATAAGCTAGGACCGGGGGCACCTCTCTCCCTAAGTTCCTCATGTTATGAAAAGATTTACCCTAAATCTTATAATCAGGGTGATAGTTCCTGTTTTTTTCTAGAAGTGTGACAATTCAATTCAAATCAAATACGTACTAAACACCTAATATATATCAAGTTTTGTGAGAAGTTGCAGAAAGGAATAAGGATGAGTCCCTCTACTCTAGATGGACAAACTAGTGAGACAGACTAATAGAAAGGAATACAATAAGCTATCCTAAAAACTGAAGGAAATTGCCCCACTGGTGGCTGGGAAAGTATTCAATAAGCAATAAGGAGATTAGGGCATCATTAATAGAGGAGGTGGCAGTGAAGGATAAAGAGAGCATTGCTAAGTAGAGTCAGATGGAAAAGCTGCTAAAAATACTTAATATCTTAAAGGAAATGTCCAGGGATCAGGTGAGCTAGAGCACATGACGTATATGATGGAAGACGAACCTGGATATGGGAGCTGTGAATATTGTAGTATGGAGTTGGGAGTACTAGGCAGCCACCAAAGATTTTTAAATTTAATTTGCATTTGAAAATTACTGAGAAAAGTGTTAAAGGTAAAAAGAGTAGAGAAAAATATATTTTGCCTTCAAGAATGACAAAGGAGAAAAATTTATTCCCTACTCTACTCCACCTCACTTCCCAAAACTCAGTTCAGGAGAATGTTGTCATACTCTGCAGGGCCAGAAAGTGAGAGTTATGTGTCAGTCACAAACTACAAGGCTACAACTTGAGGTGATCAGTTGAAAAAATCCACACATTACTACTGAGTGCTTAGCAAATATGTTTAATATTTGTCAAGGCGTGGAATAATGGTTCACTCTTCACTTGTGTTAATGCATAATGCATTTTCACTTGTACTGTTTAAGTCCTGCATCTGCCCATCACTGTGTGACTTTCTGAAAGTTACACACCCTCTCTGAACCTCAATTTTTAACTTTGTCTAATGTGGGTAATACCAACCACTTAAGGATTGTGTAAGCATTAAATGAGGTAACACATGTGAAAGTGTTAGTTAACCATAAAGTGTAGTAAGAATGTTATTGTTATAATAATTATTTCTTTTTTCTTTTAGTGGAATAACAGGGAAAATATTCTGCACTATTTTACCAGAAGATGGCAGCAGGTTGTTTGCTAGGCATATTCTCTCGTTTAACTCTAGGGGATATTTTCTGGAGATTTCAGGCAACCATGGAAATCTCATGGGAAAGTATATGAGTTTGAAGACCTTGATTCTTCTTTTTTGTCTTACTTTATTTTGTTTTAGATAATAGTGGGATTAATATAGAGAAAAACTCTGAGAAACAAAGTCTTTTTAGAAGTTCAGTTAAGGGGAAAGCATTTGGAATCTGGCCCCATCCCTGCAGGCAGGGTATATATCATTCAAGGCCTCACATTTGTTTGTGACTTTTTAAAATACCTTCATTGTTAATATTGTAATAACTATGTGTAGTGCCAGGTGGGTACTTGACTAATCATGGGAGGAATCACTGCATTAATTGTATATTTATGTCTAACCACTATGCCATGCACCTGAAACTAATATAAAACAATATTGAATGTCAACTGCAATCAAAAATAAATAAATTTTTTAATTAAATAATTAAATAAATAAAATACTTTCATTGTTTCTTGTTGTTTGAAGCGGGGGCTTATATTTTGGTTTTGTGGATTTGATTAATGTTTTTTATCTCATTGTCTTGTCTTCTATAGGTTAATCCACATCAACATAATCACATGCATTAACTGAACACTTTCTGGCTGCAGAGATGATCTGAAAAGAATTTTTTAAATGGTTATATCCTCCAGGATCTTACAGTCAGTCATATTTGGAAGACCAAGCATTAAAGAGCTTGAAAGCCATTACAAAATGACATATCAACATGAACAAACAAAGGTGCAGCTGGCTGAATATTGGAAGCCCTGCAAATGCAGAAATGGTCAAAGCGAGAAAGATGATAAGGCTTTCCAGAGGAATATATTCTACCTATTATTTCAAACCAGATTTTCTTCGTTATGGTCACACTTTGCATACCACAATTTCCCAGAATGCTCTATTTATGGATATATATGTATATTCCTAGAATAATGTTTTCTTTTAACTTTGTTGAAATATATTATTTTTTATTATTTCTCCTAAAGATATAAAACAGTTGTCTGAACATATTATAAAATTAAAGCTTCAGAGAACAGGGACTACATCTATCTAAATATCTCTGTAATATGTCTACTAAACCTAAATAGCTTTGTGGCTAGTGACGATAATGTAGAGATTTAATATATGTCAAGCCAAGGAACAGCTTTAACCATCATGTTAATTATTGTTTTCCAATACTCTACTTGGATAACTATATTCCTTAGACTTGGTTTTGCTTTCTATCTTGACAATGATGATAGTATAATTTTGCTGATGCTGTGATGAAACCCATATTGACTATGAAGTATAATCTAATTGATACTAATTGCTTTATTTTATCAAATGTTAGGACAATGAAATTAGATTTTTTAAATTTTAAGAATTATTTACAGAGTGGTATGAGGCACATAATCTGTGCCTATGAATTTAAAATTGACAATATATCAGCTTTAGCTTCATTAGGAAATAGACCAAAACCCCACTCACGGTTCAATCTCTGTGATCATAGTGCCCCAGTGACAGGAGCTAGGAAAACATCCAGGTCTATAAAATTTTTTCTGCAGCCCATGAAATTTATAATTACCACTGCCACCATTTTTATTTACAGATTTGTTCAAAAATCTGATTTTTGCCCAAGATCCAATTTAAGAGGCCTTCTATTTCAGAATACCAAACAAAGATTATTTTAGCCAGAAATTTCTTTGTGAGATTAAACAAATAATTAAATCATATCAAAAGAAGTAATTCTAGACTGCCTGAAACATTTGTTAACATACAGGTTGATTTGAGAGAATAGTTTTCTCTGTCTTAAATCTCATTTATTTATCTGTAAAAAAAGCAAGAGAGAAAGAGAGAGAGAGAGAGAGAGAGAGAGAGAGAGAGAGAGAGAATTATCTCAGAGGTCCCTGCCAGCTTTGAACAGCTGTGATTCTGAGAGGTCAAGTTCTGGTAACTGACCTAGATACAGTACCAGGGCCTTGAAAGAAGCAGTGAGGGACTTTTTAATGCAATCCTTTTTTGCTGCATGTATTTATATCAGCAGCTTAATTGGGCTGGATGACTGGTCATTGGTAAGTAATGGGGCCTAACATAAAAACTCTGCCACCATATCAACTCTTCCCCCTCCAGTTAAAAAATAAAATTATTCACATAATGAAAATGTCATTTCTAAGTTGCCCAGTTTCCCTGACAAATGAGAAAAATATGAATGCTGCCTCTGATGATGAATGTCAACAAACTAAGGCAATTATCATCTATGGGTCAGCAAGAAGAGCATTTGTCCTAAAGAAATAGAGCTTAAATTTGAGACTTAGCTCTGGCCCAAACTTGGTTTGGGTTCTTGGACCTGAGCTTCAGTTTACATATATTTAAATTTTAAGAAAAATATCTAACTGCATGTCTACAGAGTTCCTCAAGTGACATAATAGATGTGAATTTTTATAAAGATATGTCATTCAACATTAATTGAGAATCCATAATATGAAAGCAATGTGGTTTTCAAGGACCATTTAAGTTGTTTTCGGGAAATAGGAGTGTGGCAGGCATGCAAAAATGTAACGTAAAAAAGGTTAAAATGGATAAATCAATAAGATGAGTACAGGGAATGAGAAGAGGGAACATCCATGTAATTTCCTATATTAACAGAGAAAGTAAGTTAAACCATAAGATAATCTCAATAAATAAATGCATAGTACAGGGTGGGAGGGGGAAGCTTTTGATAAAATCCAACACCTATTCCTGATTACAAGCCACCAGAAGATACTCCTTCCCAAAATTCCCAAACTAGAATGAGGCCATATGCCAGGAACCTAAAATAAATGTCATAATAACATTCAATACATTCTCAGTTAAATATGGAAAAAATTAAAGATATACACAATTGTCACCACTCTTAATCAGCATCATACTAGAGATCTTATCCAAAAACATAAGACAAGAGAAAGGAACAAATAAATCTATTTACTATGGAAAAAGAAGTGAAAAAAAATCTTATTATTTGTAAAGAATATGATCATCAGTGTAGAAAATCATTGAGAATCCGATTTTTTAAATTATGAAGATTAAGAGTTGAGCAATGTGTCTACATTTAATATCAATCGTTTTCCTAAACATTTGCAAAACCAATTGGAAAATATAAAACAAAAATCTCAATCACAATAAGAAACAAAAAGAATAATATGAAAGAAATATATTGATAGTTAAAAATGAAATAAAACTTTATTTCTATGTTTGAATGCAAGTAAATGCCTAGCAAAAATTAATATGGTTACCTTAGGAAAAGAAGCTGAGATTGAGCACAGGAAGAGAATCAGCTTTTTGAGTATTCTTAGAATTTCTTTTAACAATATCTATTTATGTATCACTTATGAGAAGTATTAATACCAATGAGGAAAACAAGGAGAAAAGGGAAAGAATTTCTTAGAGCAGCACTTCGAAAGATGAGGAGGAAGTTTTCAACAGGTGAAGACATGTGGCAAAGGCATTCCAGAGTGGAGAAGCCAAGAACAAAGGCATGGAAGCATAAACACAGAGGAGTTGGAAATTTTGCCAGTTTCCAATGTGCACTCTGCAAGGTCTACAAAGCATGCTTTACCCAGCACCTCATGTGAGTGGCACTATTGTGTAGTGGCTTAAAGCAGCAATTCTGGATTTGATTCCCACTCTGCCACTAGCTAGCTGTGTGACCTTGGGCAAGTTACCCAACCTCGCTGAGCTTTGATTTTCTCATCTCTAATAAAAGTACCTGATTTATAGTAACATCTTAACTAGAAAGCCTGAAGCATGAGTGCCCATATAGGCCATTCTTGCCTTTTCTAGTCTACTCTGAAATTTTGAATAATTTCTTCTTTCGTATGAAAATACCATATTTTCTGATTTTCTATCATGGAAATCATTACTATTTTATGTGAATAGTATCTTTACCGACCTCTTTCCCTGAGTTGCTATGTGATGAAATGTTAACGGAGCAAGTGTGTTTTAGAATCTGCACTAGACAAACGCACACACATATTGCACTGAGTAGGGACATTTCTCTAGTGCACAGGAGATTTACTAGTCAAGGAAGAGCATTATAAAGAAGCTTCCAGAGCATTTCTTTTCTTTCTGATTTGCTATAGATTTAGGCCCTTTCTATCCTTCGTGGAAGAAATGAGAAAAGGATAAATGAGAATTTGTAAGGCAAGCAAGCTTCCAAAGAGAAAGTCACTGCCAGATACGAAGGTAGACTTTCCCCCAGCATGGCTGCAGGTGAGACGGCAGTCAGTAACTATGTTTAATATTTTAACAAAGATATGAGCATAAATAACATTATTACAAATGTGATTCCGTAAATCCAATAGGTTGTGCTGGTGAGTTTTTACATGATTAAGCTTTTGGAGAATGAAGAAGGAAGGTGATAGAAATGTAGTCAGAATTTGATTTTTATCTCAGAATTACTAGAAAGAAGTAATAAACCAGTAGAGCATAAGAATCAGCCTTCAATGTCCCATGGGATTTTTTTTTTTTTTTATGCCAGACAACCCTTGGTCGACCTCACAGAGTGCAAGGAACTTCTCAGTTTACAATCCCTTATTTTTTTTTTTTTTTATGCCTACAGCATCTGGTCTTCCTAGGTGGTCTCCCATCCAATTACTAACCAGGCCCAACTCTGCTTAGCTTCCGAGATCAGATGAGCTTGTTCAGGGTGGCATGGACCTAGACTTATGAGAATTTTTTATGTTTAGAAAATCCATATAGATTATATACAATTAATAAAGCACCTTACATGAATTATGCATGTTGGAATTGAGTCTACTAAAATCTAAATAGGAGATTCGCTGATCTATAAGAACACAGGTTAAGTTCGGAGTTAGCATCAATTTGTTTTTTCCATTACTGTTCTCATATATTCTGCAACATTCACTTCTCAGTTCAGAAACAAAATTCAGTGTTGTCCATATTCCTTTTTAACTTTGAAATTTTCTTAAGGGCCTGTCTAGCCAGCCCATTGTATAAATTGACGGATTTTTGAAGATGTTAATTGGGAATATTAAATGAGAAGCTCCATGAATTTACTTATTAACCTCCTCTCAAATTATGTAAATAAGTTAGTTCTTTTTGACACAAAACCTTCACAGTAAAAATTCTATTTCAAGTTCAGGTTGGATGGGGAACATCTCAATCCTACTGGTTGTAATACAATTCCAGGAGCTCCTTTACAAGAGCTGGCTCAGACAGCAGGAACACGGGGCAGGAAGGCTGCTCAGTACAGGAGGCAGCTCAGTGCAGTCTTCTCCCTGAAGAGCAGTTTGCTTGAGAGGCCCCTGTTTAGAAATGACCGCTCGGCTCTGTTTTTAAATCTGAGCCCAGTTAGACCCCAGGATCCCTTCTTAGTAGGCGTCTTCTTTCTCAGGGTTCACACACTAGAGCAACAAAAGACCTGTGTTAAATACTCTTAGCTTGTCCTTGTACCCTTCCCTGAAACATATCCCCTTCCTTCCAAGGCCCTGGCATTCACAAGCCCAGGAGGGTCTTGAAGAGCCTCAGGCTCCTCAGACTACCAGGTTCTACGAGAGGCTGGAGAATTCTTTCAGCCTGTGTCTCATTAGCAATCCCGATTCCTGCCTTCATCCTGTCACAAGGCCCTTTGTGAATGCCAGTGCCAATGCATGAAAGTCCCCAGAGCAATGGTTGCATTATACATTACAGTTAGTGGCTAATAAGTCATTTCATCATCATCAAAAGCATTTTTGAGCATCTCTTGCCAGAGGCAGTATATAATACAAAGTGCTTGCTATGTGGGTCTGTGTTTCAATGGCTAACCTGGGAAATTTTTCTGGAGCAGCAGGGTCCTTAAAGGAATTGCAGAGTTAATAGTTTGTCACAGGTCTGGGTATCACGAAGTTGATCCATGTAGCTAAATGAAGCCATAACGCAGAGTAGCTGATGCTGGACCTGTCAGAATCCAGAGTTAATATGACAGAGGTCAGGTTTGATACTATTAGAATAAGAAAAGTTCTATACAGACTCATCCATTCAGGGTAACTCTAGGACCAGCTGGTCATTTACGGATGCCTATTCTTATTTATGATGAGAATAAGTGGGAGTGCACAAAACTCTATGCTTCATAGAGTTTCCCATCACTAAGGACAAAAACTAAACTCACGGCACATGCTCTACCAATAAGAAAGGAATACTGGGCTTGAGGAGAAAGGACTTGAGTTTGAGTTAGGCTCTCTGCATACATCTTGGGTAAAAATGTTAATCACAGTGATCTTCAATTGCTTCAAGTGTAAGATGAGAATAATGACATCTACCTACTTTTCAAGGTCATTGGAAAGCTCAAGTTTGGAAATCATTGTGAAATGCTTTATAAAATGCAAAAAATCATACATATATACACATATTTAAAATTCTTTGTGTTATAGGATCATCATTATTCTAAGTGGTGCTTATGGGTGTACTGAAACATCTTAAACATCATTTACTATAGTGTTTTTAAATTTTTAATGTATGTAAGAACTACCTGGTAATCTTATTAAAATGCAGAGTCTAATTTAGTAGGTCTGGGATGGGACCCAAGATTTTGTATTTCTAATAAGCTCCCAGGTGATCACAATATAGCTTGTTTGGGCACCACACTTTATGTGGACTTAAGATCCTAAGAAGTGATGAATGTCTAAAATGCTTTCATACATGATTCTGGGAATAAGAATTGTAACATCTTGTGTTATTTAATTTTAAACATAAAGATAGTTTTTACTTTGCACCGATTGCATGTGCCAAAGGCACAGGAGTCTGTCACATCACTCTGGTTGTGGACCATGGGGTCTGTGACCATAAACCATAAACACAATTAAGGAATATTGATGAATGTTTTCCATATATATATATATATATATATATATATATATATTTATAAATATATATATATATTTATATATATATATTAGATTTTGCTTTGCCTAAATACTCAGCTACCCTTTAGAGAAAATTCAATTTGACAGCTCATTCTTGGCAGTCCTGAGAAATTATCTCCAGTAGAGTAGAGCTATGGCTGAGTGGCCTGAAAGGGGCCTTTCCTTTATACACGTGTGCCAGGCCCAGCAACTTCTCAGCAGCTGTGTGCACTGTGAAATTCATCTTTGTCACAAACAGCAGATCACATGCTATGGAATATCACAATCTCATTATGGGATGTCATCTCGCAGCACAAATACATTATTTTCACCAGATTTACAGACAGTGCGGCCCAAGTCACTGCTAGCAGGTGATGGATGGGCTCTATCTAGATGTATTTGGGTGTGTGATTTACACATGGCAGGACCCTGATGAATATGGACCGTGGCCAGACTCCGAAGGGCTCTGAAGAAGGTTTCTCCTTCATGGTCTTTTAAACATAAAGCCCAGTGGTTGGAAAAATGTTTGTGGCACCTACTTTAGAGGAAAGAAATAGGACAACCTCCAAAGTCTCTCTGTAATATGTTACCTACCTTCTCATGTATTAGAATTTAGGTCTCACACTAAGTAGATTTTCATGGAATTCACACATAACCCTATTTGATGGGCCAGCAAAGAAGCATCTGCTATTAAATTCTATTCTCTAGAAAAACTTATTTAACAAGACATTGTATCTTTCATAAGAACCACTGTGCTATAGCATTTGGAATTTCTATGCAAACAAATAACCTTACCAAGAGAATAAGAAGTAAGAGAACTATGTGTATCCTTATGTGTTAATCCCGTCTTATCCACAGGGGATACGTTCCAAGGCCCACCTGAAACCACAGATAGTACAGAATCCAATATATACTATGTATTTTCCTGTACATACATACCTTTTCACTTAAAAAAAGTACTTTACAGCTTCTCTTTGGCATAATACAAATATCTAGCATCATTAATCTTGTGCTTTAGGGCCATTATTAAGTAAAATAAGGGTTATTTGAACACAAACACTATAATACCATAGCAGTAGACCTGATAACCAAGATGGCTACTAAGTGACTACCGGGCAGGGGGAGGATACACAGTGGATACGCTGGACAAAGGGACGATTCATGTACTGGGCAGAATGGAGCAAGACAGTGCAAGATTTCATCCCACTACTCAAAATGGCAAGCAATTTAAAACTTATAAATTGTTTATTTCTAGATTTTTCTATTTAATATTTTCAGACCATGTTGATTGTAGCTAACTGAAACGACAAAAAAAACAAAATCATGAATGGGGTGCTATTGTACTTGTAGCCATTTTATCTCCTTGGAAAGAAAGAACAAATCTTGAAGAGAAATGAAGTGGTATGAATCTCACAACGGAGAATTTCAGTTTTAAAGGGACCTAAAATCCCTCGTAACTTCTATTTGATGCTTTAATCACTTCCCCACACTGTAGTTCCTAATTTTTGCTTGAATACTTAGGATAATAGGAAGATCATCATATCAAAAAAAATTCTTTTTATTTTTAAATACTTGGACTTTTAGTAAGTTCTTACACATAATGAGTCTATGCCTCCAATTCCCACCCACTATTTCTAGTGTCAGGTCTTAGTGGCTCACAGAATGAGTCTTTCTCATCATTTTCATAGCCCTACACCTCTCTAGATTCTATCTTCCACCAGCAATATTTCTAATATCTGATATCACTAGTGCTATGTTGTTCCCCATGAGAAACTTAATTTTATGAAGAAATAGCATCAGGAATTGGATTTTTAATATTTTTCAAATTCAATTGCATGGATGCATCTATCAGAGAAAGAGAAAGAGAGAGAGAATCATAATAGCAAGCAAGAGAAAGAACAATGACATACTAAATAAATCTGGTGACTTTATCATTTGGCCCAATGAGTGTGCACTACGGGACTTGATGAGAATCTCTTTCCTCTGCTGGCTCATTTCCCAGGTGTTTCTCACAGTACAGGCATCTCTTAAGTCTTTTGCATGACTTTTTCTATTTTTTTGGAATAGCATGGAATCTAAACATGAACCAACTACTTCATTTGGCAAACTACTAATATATGACAAACAAATATTAATTTTAAAATAGGTGGCTAAGTGTATGAGTTTTCTATTGCTACTATAACAAATTACCACAACGTAGTGTCCAAAACAACACAAATTTATTATCTTATAGTCTGGAGGGTCGAAAGTCTGAATATGGGTCCTATGGGCTAAAATCATTGTGTCAGCAGGACTGCATTCCTTCTGGAGGCTCTAGGAGAAAATCATTTTTTGTTTTTTTGTTTTTTGGGGTTTTTTTGCAGCTTCTAGAAACCCTCTGCATTCCTTGTCTCATGACCTCTTTTCAACAATGCATCACTTTAATCTCTGCTTCGATTATCCCTTCTCTGTCTCTCCTGCCTTCCTCTTAGAAGGACTCTTGTGATTATTACATTAGGCCCACTGGATAATCCAGGCTAATCTTTATCTCAAAATCCTTAACTAAATCACATCTGCAAAATCTCCCTTGCCCTATAAGATAACATATCCACAGGGTTTGAGGCTTAGGGATTTCTTTGTGAGAGGAGGGGTATTATTCGGGCTACTACACTAAAATAAAGCAGAGGCAATTCTGCATTTTCTAATATAAGTGTGTATTTCCTGACCTATAAAGATGATATCATGAGAAAAGCACAGGTGGCTCCAGATTCTGATCATAGTATCTCTCCCTAAACTGTCTAGCTGTGGGATTGGAGGTAACTCATTTTCAGAACTGGGACTAGGGTGAGATGAGGCACGTAGGGAGCACAAGTTAAGGCAGCACTCACACTCAGGCACCAACCTGTACTCACACAACCCTGAGAGTGAAGATCTCCTTTAGCTCTAGGCATTTGCTTGCTTCATCCTAGGCTCTGCATCACTTAATCTATCTACATCTTGGTTTTCTTGTCTGTAAAATTGGAGTATAAAGTTAATAATCATTACTCATTTTTATCTTGCTTTTTTGTTTTATTCTGTTTCATAAGAAACAGATGAAGTAGTGAACGTGAAATCACTTTGTCAACAGTAAAACACAATGCAGGCCATTTATGACAGCTAAGATTTTTTAAAGCATGAAGGTAGAATCAGTGATACTTCCTACTTTTCACACAATTAATATAAAAGTTCATTCATTACACAAAAAGGATTTACATGTATGTTTACAAAGAGAAATCAAGAATGTTTAAAAGGAGCTGTGTTCATTTATGGCAATGGTTTTTAATTTTGGCTGCACATTGAAATCACCCAGGGACCTTTACAACGTGCCAATGCCTGGGTCTCATCCCCAGGAAGTATCATATAATTAAATCATTCTGATTCATACACAAAACTTCAAAACTTTTTTGTCAACATATAGGAGGCATCTAAACATCAAAATGCAAGTAGATGCTTATTTTTGATCAAAAAAAATATATTATGACTAAGAAAAAAAAAAAAAAGAATAGCCTAACACAGTGTCTCCCTTATGGGGTAAATCTTATCTAATACAGAGGATTTTTATCTTAGTCCAGTCAGCACAGTACAATGAATTGGGATCTTTAAAAATCTAAATATCCTAACTGCATCTCAGACCAGTTAATTTAGAATCTCTGAGTGTGAGACCCAGGCATCAGATTTTTAAAAGTGTAACTTGCATGTGCAAACAAAGTTAGAACCCCTAACCTAATTCACTTTAAGTCAAAATTAACATGATCAGGATTTATTGAAAACAGAGCATTTGTTGTCAGAAACTGCAGAGACATTACTCCCTACCCTCAAGAGTCACCAGTCCTGTGAAGGAGAAAAACATGACAACACATAGTTAATAAAGGTAAGAACATGATGCAGTGAGAGCACAGAGGAAGGCAAGCAGGCCATTTCTCCCTGGACAAGGCATGGGAAAGAGGAACAATACAGACCACCGCAAGGTTCAGCAAGAAATTTTGTGGATGTGCTTCCACAGTGTAGCAGTTAGCACCTTTGCTTTACATGCAGAAGGTCCTGGGTTCGTGCCCCAGTGTAGCCATGGTCCATGGTCTATGACCGATGTCTGGTCTTGGAAGTTAAGCAGGGTTGGGTGGGTCTAGTACATGAATGGAAGACCAGGTGCTGTAGGCATAAATAATAACAAAAATAAATTTAAAAAAAAAGAAATTTTGTGAAGTTGAGACTTGAACTGGGACTGTCATGAGAAGAACACTTCTAGAAGATAATACAGTGATATAGCATGTAAAAAGGATCAGAAACCTAAATGAAAGTAATTGACCATGTCATATAAAATTACTAATGTCCTCAGCATAGAATTATCTAAACAATGCCTTGATGGATAAAGAGAATTTTAGCATTTATCAAATTATTTAAACACATTCTTGAAGTACTACTCAGCAATAAAAAAGATCTAACTACTGATGAATACCTAAGAAGGATGGATCTCAAGAGAATTAGGCTGAATGGAAATAGCCAATCTCAAAACATTATATCCTGTATGATACCATTTATATGACATTCTTGAAATGATAGAATTATGGACAACATATTAGAGGTTTCCAGTGGTTAAGGATAGGGGAGCAGGGTGAGAAGTAGGAGTGCGGGTATAAAAAGTAAGAAAAAAGAAGATTATTGTGGTGATGGATTAATTCTGTAGCTTGACTGCAGAAGTTATATCAATCTACGTGTGTGATAAAATAGCAAAGAACTACATACTTACATTGTACCAATGTCAATCTCCTGGTTTTGATATTATATAAATATATATAAAATTAGATGTAACCAATGGGGAAAACTGAGAGAAAAATACAATGAACCTCTCCATACTATCTTTGTAATTTCCTGTGCGTCTATAATTATTTCAAAATTAAAAGTTTTTTAATGCACTAGTAAAATAAAATAAAATCGATTGTTACAAAAAACAAAACCCACAATTCTAATATTACTATTCTAAATCAAAAGGCAGTTTAAGACCTTGAAAAAAACAACAAAAATTTTATTGGTTTTCCTTTTATTCTTGTATTCTCTCATTTCTCTTTTCCTCTTATTTCTGTCTTTTCTTTTTTCCTCCTTCCTTTCTGTTACCTTCTATTCCTTTTTTTCTCACACTCTTATCTCTTTTCCAAAATTACAGCTCTAAGAATACATTTTAAGATTATTCTAAATAATAGAAAAAAGAAAAAACAATAAAAGGCTTAAATGACAGAGAAAAGTTAATGATACTCCAATAAGTCTCAGTTCTTACTGGGCTACAAGCCCATTCTTAAAATTAAATTTATAATTTACACAGCAGGATACTCATATGCTGTTTTATTAATATGCTAGCTTTGGGCTAAAATAAGAACCAAATAGCGTTTCAATTACAACCACTTTAGCTCCTTTAATCTAATGGTGATATATTAAAAACAAAGAACAAACTTTTGGGATGAGAATGAAAAACACAGCTTAAATTTTAGAGTTTAGAATATTTACGTATTTATAAAGTCAATTACAGACTGTTTTAACCTATGATTTGCTTAAAATTTATTCCTGTAACAAAAATAAAGTTGTTCTTTGTGGACAGAGTTCCTATACTAACCTCACTAACATACCTAATAAAGATAGGCACCTCTGTTGTAGCTAAGTGCTCTTGAGGAATTATCTGTAAAGCAAATCACATTTTTCTTTTGATTTCCATTTTGACAACAAAAATAGATTTGTTCTAGCAGTTCTTGCCAGTGAGAAGTGATTAGAAGTTTCCCCGAGGACTGGCAGAGGGCTCAGGCCTTAGTCTATACCCAGGGCCTCATGGAACGATTCCCTGCTCTTCCCACTTGATAACTGATGTTCTTGATAGTAGACAGATGCTGAAACTCAAAGCCCTCAGCATCTTCTCCATGAGATACCAGTGCTGTGAAGAAATAATCCTTGGTCTTTATATGTAATAACTTATATTTCCAAGTAAATGAGAAACATGCGGCTAAAATTATTCAAAGGGATTAGTGAGTTTTGTTCAAACAGCAAAAAGAAAATTTCCCCTTTTTTAATAAAGATACTTCATACCTTCATACTTCAGAGCACCTAAAATATATTTTAATTGAAGAGGATATGAATATCCCTTAAGGAAAAAGAAGTAACTAATTATACTAAGAAATTTAATAAGATTATCAGATACCTTAATGGTCTTAGAGTCACTGTGGGCTTTTTTTTTTAATTGTTAGGGAGATCTGTGTACTTGCTGAAAGAAAATGGATGATGGCCCACTAGGTTATTAAAAGCCATTTTCTTAAGTTCTTCCAACTCAAGGTAATAAAATATATCAAATTATGACAAATCTGGAAAATCAAGTAGTGAATTTAAAGAGATACTATGCCTTCTTGAAAGTGAAATATAAAGCAGAAACACCAAGAGCTACTTTCAAACAATGAAATCCTGAACCAAGTTTCAAATCCTAGGCTGCACGGGCAGTCTCTTGTGTAGGAGTCTTTTGCTGGCAGCAATATAATGTGACATGATGGAGAGCCAAACTAGAGAGCCAAGAGAACCCAGAGGATCAACTCTGTCATCAGAAACCCTCTGCAACCTGGTAAGGACTTTCTAGCCTTTGTCTTGTTATGTCCTGTCCATCTCTCCTTACTCAATTACCCTTGGTTCTCTTTGGTCTTGATCTCACCCCGCTGCATTTGCAGTGCCTTTCCCATAACAGATATTACTTCTGCTGGAAAGGTCACTCACTCACTCAGCATCTGTTTGTTGAACATTTGTTATCTGCTCTGGGCAGAAAAGAAGATAGACAGGGTCCCTGCCTTGATAGAGCTTAACTGCATGTGGGAGAGAGGGATAATAAATAAGTAAATTATTAAACAAGATAATTTTGGGTTCTGATAAGAGCTATGAAGGAAATCAATAGAGCGATGTGTAAAGATTAGCTGGGGCAGAGAGACAGGGCTGTTTTACATAGATAGGATATCAAGAAAGGTATCTCCAAAGAGATGACGTTAAACTGAGGATTGAAGAATTAAAAGGAGCTTGCTGAGCAAAGAACAAGAAAAGAGTTTCCCAGGCAGGGGAAAAGAAAATGGTAGACTCTGTGGTGGATACAGAATTGGTAAATTCAGGCAATTAGTTTGAAAGAAAAATGCCAGAATATAATAAGTGACCTCAAGTGAGGTCAGAGGGGTGGGATTACATAGGATCATGTAGGATCTACCAGGTTGTGGGAAAGAGTTTATGTTTTATTTTTAGTGAGATAAGAAGTCAATGAAAATTTTAAATCATAGAAGTAATGTAATCAAATTTATTGTTTAAAAATATGATTTTGGCTGCAGCATAAAGAGGTCATTTTAATTGGGGAAAAATAGAAACAAGATCTATTAAGAATTTATTGCCATATACCAGGTAAGAGGGAGTGGTAGCTTGGACTAAGGTGGTAATGGCAGAGATTAAAGAAAGTAAATGGTAAGACCAGCAACTCTTATGGGAGGATTGGTCTTGAAGGATAAGAGAAAGGTTGAAATAAAAGATGATTTGTGGTTTGGGAACCAATCACCACTGCTAAACTTTCAATCATTCAGTTTTTTTTATCTATATTTAAATATTTATACACTTGGAACAAAATTTTCATTTCTGTGTGTCTCTCTTCAAGGAAATACTGACATATATGTACAAGGAGGTATGTACTAAGATATTTGCTGTAGCATTGTTTGTGATAGCAACGACTGAGATTAACCTAAGTATTCACAGAAAAAGAGAGTGCTTCATAAACTACAGTACATTTATAACATAAAATCTCTGACAGTCATTGATGGAGAGTTCTAACATTGGGAAATGAGAAAAATCACAAAACTGTATTTTCAAGTTAAGAAAAAAGTTGTTACAAAATTAAATATAACAATTTCATTTATGGGAACTAGTGGTATTGTACAAAGTTAAATATATGTAAACAAATCCATGAAAATGTGACTCCATAAAATTATATCTGGGGAAATCCTACTTCTTTATTTTACAGGAGAGCAACAAGGACTGGAGAAGTTGAAGTACCTTATCAAAATTGCACAGAGAGTTGAGTCTAAATCCAGGTCTCCTGGTAGTCTAGGCTACTTGGCTCTTAGAGATGTTGACTTGTATCTTAGTTCAAGCTGCCACAAGAGAATGCCATAGATTGTGTGGCTTATAAACAACAGAAATGTATTTTTCACTGTTCTGGAGGCTGGAGGTGATTTTCTCATTGTACCTGCACATGGTGGAAAAAGGGTGAAGAAACTCTCTGGGGTCTTTTTTACAGGGGCACTGATCCTATTAATGAGCGCTCCACTCTCATGAACTTATTGCATCCTAAACACCCCAGCTCCTAATATGTTAGGATTTCAACATATGAATTTTGAGGGAACCACAAATTTCATCCATAACAACACGTTGGTATCTTTTATTTGCATATGTGAAGGTTTAGTTTTATTTATTAAGTATATATCTGGCTGTGATGTATGAATTTTCAGGATAAGATGTATGCATCTATTTTATTTATAAAGGATAGACGTGTATTTCTCTCTGGGAGTAAGAAAGCAGTAAGCCAGAGAGCTCTTGAATAAGTAGAGACTCTGCTAAGAACAGGAATGACTTATAGGAACATGAGATGACACACACACCAGGTAGAAGAAGAATCTACCAGTATGGGATAAACTGACGGACTAACCACACTTCCCAGAGAAATAACTGACTTCAAAGACCCAATTTCCTCCCTATCACATCCTGAAAGATGATGCTTCAGTATGATACCACTAATTAAATGATGATTTTAAGGTATAATGAAGTAAATAATAAACTGATGCAGAATTTTCTGTGGCCAAGATTTGATGGACATGAGAATGGAAAAGGGTGATGTAAGGGAGATGAAGGGGTGAGAAGCAGAGGAGAAAATAAAGGAGTGCATCTCTGTGGTTTCAATTTTTTTGTTGTTGTTCCATTTCATCAAGTCTGCAGCTGGTTCTTTCAAGTGGGAATAAGGTAAGCATTATCCCTGCTACACAGACTTCAGCTTGTTTCTCAGAGGTACTATCATGGGGACTGAACAGTGGGAAATGCTTCTTCTACACTCTCCTTTTCACGTGGCAGGATCGTCACTGCCATACCAGCCAAGTCCATTCTCTGCTTCTGCATTATCCTTCTTGTGGAGGAGAGGGAGTGTATCTGATTGATTGGACCTAAGAAATAAACCTGTAAATTCTTGGCTCTTCATTTTTCATTTTGAGATCTGATATTTCAGCAGAACGCATGCATTCTGTTCTACTTCTCCATACTCTGAGTTTTACAAAGGCAAATGGTCTTTACAGGGCAGGATGTATGTGGTAAATTTTTCTACTTCTGGGATTCAGCATTAGTAAGCCTGCTAGCCCATAAATAGAAATTATATTCTCTGACATCAGCTTCCTTGGCCTCTCACCTGCCTTACTCTTAAGTCTTACACTCTCCTTGGTTCAGAACTCCAATGGACAAGAGGGGGCTATTTATTGGGCCTGCTCAAACCTAAACAGCTCTACACAGAATGGCAGGGAACAATCCTCTGGTCAAACTGGTTTTAGTGCTAGTGACTTATACTGTCTGACACTAATCTACCAACAAGTATTCAAGACAGAAGACAATCAGGATTTTTTTTAGGGATTATTGAACAAATGTCACTGTAGAAATAAACATTCTGTTATTATTAGAGATAAGTGTGTACTTAACGTAATTAAAATATTTTTATTGCAATAAAAATAAAACTTACTGCCCGGATGACTTTAAGTCTAAGAAAAATGTCAACTGACTCTCCCTTGCTGTCACCTACAAGATATGCTTCCTTCTGCCTCAATTCCTACAATGCTTCCTCTGTATCACTCAGGCCACTTACCACAAACAGCCTTCTATGGCAACAGCTGTGAATATGTCTTCTCTGCCATTTCAGTGTTGTTAGCTCATGCAGCCCAGGGACCTTATCTTATTCATGGCTCTGTGCTTTGCAGCATCTATTATAGAGATTTGCAGTTTGTAGATAGCAAGGAAATGCAATTTAAAAATGTTCAAAAGCAAGCAGATCATAAACCAAAAGGCTTAAAGCTGATGGCAAATCATATCATGTACTTTTCCTCTCCATAGCCATTTAATTACATATTTGAAAATCAGTGAGAATCAAGGACAATCTTGAAAAGGAAAAATTCCAAAAGAACATCCTTGGGCAGTTGAGAAAGGTGGAAAGAGGGAAGGGAAGTGTTTCTTGTCCTATGTTATTTCATACTTTTCACTATTTCTTAACCTTAATAACCTATATTTCTCAGACTCTTGCACCCCACTAGCATGATGCAGGAACCGATCCCCCAACAAAATCCTCCCTTACCCTCCCTTTCCCAAGTGGATATCTCAGATGAATTCATCGACACTTCTATGAATGTGGTCTGCCCATAATGCTCTTTGAGGGTCATGTGGTATCTCTCTCTGCCACACCTGCTTGGTCCTCAACCAAGGCTCCTAAGCTCATTCTCCCAAAGCTGCATTCTCAAGCTGCCAGATGGATAAAGAGATAACAGAGTCCTCATAGACGCTGAGGAAACTGCCTCATTTTCTCACACCACATCACTTAGGTTCAAAGAATGGATGCTTATGTTCACTGTCTCCTGGAGAACTTCAGGAAAAGAGTTCTGTCAGCTTCTGCCTGGAGCCCCATCCTTTCTCTTCATCCCTTCTCCTGCTAGATATATTTACAAACCTGTTCCTCACTCTCTTTCAGAAGAAAGAAAAATCCCTCATGAAAATTCATGCTTGGAGAAACTGCTCTCACCTCAGATGCACTTCAAAGCACTTAAACAAGAAACTCTCCTACATCATTGAATCATTGCTTCAGGCCCTGCCTTATCCTACACTGATAGGCTAAAGAAACAGCATGAAGCCTAAAATGCCCCTGAGAAGTCATCCCAAATTAACCACACACTTCTTACAGCTCTGAGCCTATGTGCTGAGAAACTTGCCACTTCCAGTTGCATCTCAAGGCTCACCTAGGCAAGTCATTGCCCAGCTCCATCCACAGTTCAAACTCGGCCATGGTGGAGTACGTGGAGTAGGACTTGATGAAGGCGCGTGAGAATGCTGCACAGGGCCTTGGGTGGATCTGAGCTCCGTGGTCCCTCACTCTAGTCCCAGCTGTATTGCTACATTCATATGACCTTGGAAAAGTAAGTAACTCCCTCTACTTGTTCCTCAGTTTTCCCTCTGTACCTAAGGTGGTCGGACCTCATGATCACACTGACATACTAAGAATAAATGACAGCTTATCTAATAGAAATACTAATATTAATTTTTTGGTGCTAGTTTAGTCTCATTTGGTCATTCAGACAGGACCCATACAATTCTATGCTCATTCACGTGTTCAAAGCTTGAGACAATTGAAGATTATAAAAAGCCAGCATACTCATGTCAGAAGTCCTGTTTATAGTCTTTTAAGATAAGAAAATGCCTTTCTGCAGGCTCACCTATCACACCAAGACAAAGACAAAAACAAAGGGGTTGAGAACAAACTGTAGTAGTAACATTTATTGTTCCTTCTGGAACATCCGAACCTGTGATAGAAATTTAGTAGCCAATGAACTATTTCTGTTTTAAACCATGATCTTTCCCTTGGCTGAGGAAATATCCTGAAGCATTGGGTTTTATCTGACACTCAGGGAAAATCATGTTGGAAAAGGAATAGTGGAACTGGGGTTTGCACTGCAAAGTAGCAAAGATCAATCCTTGACTTCAGCTGCAGGAGGCCTATCCATGGCACAGTTCATATATGTGATAAATTATACCCCTTCTTCTCTCAGTGAGAGGCTAGGCTTAAATTCATTTCATTAATTTTATTGATTTACAGTCTGTGCAAGATAAAAGTCATGTGATTGCATGGCTAACCTTGGTAATACCCCATGTTCCCTGACAGGTTTTCTGATAGGTCTAAGAGTTATTTTTTCCCCCAGGCCATATCTTAAACAGCCAACTTCAGCATTTTCATAGTAGCTCAGAATGTGAGAGAGCTCATGGATTGTCCACGTTAACTATATTTCCTCAGTACATGATCTGTGCTATCTTAAAACTTCTCTAAGTAGCATCCGACTTAAGGGAACATATCTAAGTGGCAGAGAACTCATGACCTCTTGAATTAATTTCTTTCATTTTAGGGTGACTCCAGTGGTCAGAAACTCCTTAAAAATCATGAATGTAAAATCTATCTTCCTAGCCAGGTTCCAAAATATTACCTTAACTTATAAACTCTTAGCCTACCTCCTCACTCTTGTTAATAGTATGACCCGGGTATTATGCTGACGTAGTTCACTGTAGTATATAAAAATCATGGACTTTGAAGGCAGGCTGGCCTGAGGCGAAGTGTAACATTGGGCAAATAATTCTCTAAACCTCAATTTCCTCATTCATAAAATGTAGAAATAATAGTTCCTACCTTACAGTGTTGAGAGGATTAAATGAGATTATGGGAGCCACATACTTAATACAGTGGCTGATAGTAAGCACTAAGAATCTTTGGTTATTACCAATATAATCATCAAAAATTATTTTTGTCAATTTTCTCTTTAATTGAAAAAATATCAGACATATCTACTGAAAGAAGATGGACAAAAATAACCTGTTGAGAAAGTTAACAATAAAAAACCTCTAATGGATGGCAGAAACTCTTTGTCCAGCTCCTGATCTTTTGTACATAACACTGTACTTAGTACTTTTCTACATCCTTCAAGATATTAGACCCATTTTACTATTACTTATGTAGATGCACATCACAACCTATTACTTCTACCAATTCATGGTCATAGAATTGGAAGAGGCATTCAAGATTAAGTCCATCTTCTATGTTTCATGTATATTAAAACTAAGACTTAGAGAGAGGAAGCAATATGGCCAAGGTCATCCAGGGTCTTAGTAGAACTAGAACCAAAAAAAAAAAAAAAAAAACCCTCTGAATCTCAAGTTAGAATTCCTTTTACTCGGCCACACTGCTGGTAGATCCCAAGAAATGTGTACGTATGCAACATCATTGGCCTTTCTGAGCTCTGTTCCCTGAGGGTAGCTAGATGTGTAGTCTCCCTTAATTTTTGCTAGAGGCATTTAAAGAAATTGGTTGTTGTTTCTCCCCTCTGCCCCCGACCCTAGTTATTTCCACAAATTTTTCTACTGATCACCCTCTAAATTCATATCACTTATATCAATCAGGCCTCTGAGTGCAGGTAAGAAGAAACCAATTAAAACTAATTAAGGCAAAGGGAAATTATTGAGAAAGATTAGTGACTTCCAGAACTGAAGGAAGTGTTGACTTTAGAGAGAAAAGCAACTTCTGGGGTTCATAAACCTTCTGCCCAGAGTACTGCCAATAATGTGATATGATTCCAATGATACTCAGTCTCTGTCTCATTTGTTCTCAGTTTTAAATGAGAAAGAAAGACAGCGAGACAAGCAGAGAGGGACTAGATGGATCTAGCTTAGGTTCACTGTCTACCCTTGGATCAATTTTCTATTTTGAGAGTTGAAAGGTTGCCCACACTATATAGCTGGAGACCTCCACCTAGATAGAGCATGAGGAGCTCTGTCTGAAGAATAGAAAACCATTGAGCAGGGCAACTGCCCCAAGAGGTGTTTACTAATTTTACTATGTGTCTCTTCAAGCATATTGTGAGTTTCTAGAAAGCACTCTGTCAATTTCACCATTAGACAGAATTTTCAAACATCTTGCTTGGTGTGTAGTAAGCATCCCATGAACATCTGTGGACTCGAATGTATTAGATCTGCAGTTTCTCTTGATCCAGGCATACCAAACGAAACTGAGAATGCTATGGTACCCAACTGATAAAAAAAAAAAAAAAAAAAAAAGAGGCCTCTGCAACATTTTTGGTCACTTGAAAAACATACATCATATGCAAGTACACAAGTAATACATCCTGGCTCATATATAAAAAATATATCCGAGTTCCAAGGAAAGTTATCCTGACCATGCGTCTTTCTCCTGCTTCCTGTAAGAACAGCACCCCCCTTTCTCAGGCAACCCTCCTACCGAAAATGTCTCTTCCTGACAGCGTGGCACTTTCCCACAGCTCTGTCTTCTATGGCTGAAATGGAGCCTTGCTGTGCTCAGGTAATTAGGATTCTCATCTTCTCTCTTCATGTGACAGACATCAAGAGGACATGTTCTCTTCTCCTGAAGTAAAGCTCCAATTAAATATGCTCGTTAAAGCCCTGTGATTCTGCTGCTTTCTTCAAATGCATAACAAAAATGAATCACTTTCTGCTGACCTGAGGGATGGCCAGGGAGTGCTTGGCCCAGGCTGAGGTTTGAGCTGACAGCCAGAACCTTATGGGATGTGCTAGGCATTTTTCACTGTCAAATGCCAGATTTTCACTGCTGCCCCTCCAGCTGGTTATCAGATGCTGGCAGGCAACTGCTTAAGGAACCTTGAATAAAATATCACAGTTTACCCAGAATCAAAAGAGTGATAATAAAGTAAAATTGAGTTCAAATCCGCTCAGCCCCAGCCCCAGCCCCAGCCCCAGCCCCTAAACGACCACATCCACCATCCCTGGTATAGAGATATATCTAAGTAGAGGCTATGATGCAGTGTGGTAGGTAGCGAGGCATGACAGGAGATCAGAACACCTGAGTTTACCCACAGACCCTGCAACTAGTTGGTTGTGTAATCTTTCAACCTTAGGTGCAGTGCGAACAAAGGTACTGCTAAGACATTGAAGTTTTTCATTAAACTTTACTACCACTGACATAACCACCACTATTAGTTAATATTTGTAAAATATTTGCTCTGTGTCAGACACTGTTCTGTGTTTAATTATTATGCATAAATTCACTTAATCTTTATAACAACACTTTAAAGTAATTTAGTAGTATTATTATTCTTACTTTTTAGATGAAGAAACTAAGATTTAAAGACTGAAATAACTTGGCAATGGTTACATCAGTCAGTAAATGATGGAGCTTCAGAATGCATGTTTTTAATGTCTGTAGTATCCCACTGTCTCAGTTACCAAAACCAGTGGTGATGCTAAGCTTCCTTCTTGGCTTCTCTCTGCCCCAAAACACTTGGTTTCTGATACCAAGTACGTGATTTTATCTCCTTCAAATTGGTTCACTATTTCTGAACTAACTGACCATTTCCGAAGCTTTTATCCCATTTAAAAATCAGCTCCTCTCTGCCTGCTAAAAACCACCAAGGTATAGTTAGTCTGTATTTGCTCCGATCTCCATAAATTCATCATCTACAATTCTCACTTGGCAATGAATGTGTTGCCTCATTAAGTCATTACTTTTATTATTATCTTTTATCTCTTGATCATCTTTTGCTCTTTATGTTCTGTCTCACCAACCAGATAGAATATCTTGAGAATGAGGACACGGACCATATTTCTTTGAACTACTCTTAGCCCCTGACACAATGCCTTGTGTCAGTCAGTAAATGTTAAATGAATTTGGTGTAGTTTCTTCTCCAGCTACAGCCTGAACTATTCTCCTCATTAGTCAGTGTCTATATGGCTAATGGTATCCTCTTTGGAAACTATGGTATTAGAATTGTCAGCCAGAAGCCTGGTGACTTTTATTGTGCAGCCAGGAGTAAGAAACTGCTTTCTGACCTATGTTTAAGCTCCTGTGCCAGCCTAGGTGTGTTACTTGTGCCAGAGTAACACATGTCTGTAAACCCCCATGTACCTGACGGTATCAGGAGAAGCTTTTCTGATGATGCCAGCCAAGAAAAAAAAAAAGCTGGAAAGTGTGGAGAAAATTGTACCAGACACCTGCCCACTTACATCAGCTTTCTATGCCAGCTCTTCATTTTGCATCGAGGCCTACACTGAGAGTAAAGAGAGACCATAGCTTCTCTCCTCTCTAAAAGTTGATCTGTGGATGCCAAGTTCATAATGGTCATCTATCGGGCTGTCTGTCCATAGCACCTGCAGCTCAAACAACCAAACCCAGAGGTTGCCAAGATCTTGGCACTCCCAGGATATAATAGCAATGCCAAGAGCTGAGGAGGTGACAAGTATCCAAATTATCTTGTCACCTCCTCTTGGAGGTTCCAAACTCTAGTGCTGAAGGAAAGCCAAGAAGTTTTCCAGGTGCATTGTATTTTATAAGCATCAATTTCAGCAAACAGAGTTGACACAAAATGATTCAGCAAGTTATGAAGAGCTTGATAATTTTTAGGAGGGATAGTGTGTTCTTTTATTGCTTCTACAATACTGAGTTATTAACAACCTTCAGTGTGTTTTTAGTTGCTAGCTCTTCCTCAGTTTTATTAACAACACGGCAAGATAAAACAACTTCGGCTACAGCAAGAAAAGAAGGTTCTAGCTACAATTTTTAAATTGTACTCACTCTAAAACTACTTTGAAGGAGATGATGAGCAGGGCAGGCCCTGAACAGGGAAACTGGTAACAGCAGAAATAAAAATAATTTTTTTATTATTCAAATCTTTGTAAAGATAATTGACATTTTAAAATAAAAATGGTAACAATAAACTGTGGGGTTTATAACATATGTGGAAGTTAAATGTATGACAATAACACAAAGACCAAGAGAGGAGAGGGTGAAGTATACTCTTGCAAGGTTACATGATGCGAAGTGGTATAATATCACTTGAAGATAGACTAGAAGTTCAGATGAATACGATAAACCCCAAATGGCCATTAAAATAAAACCACAAAGAATTATAGTTAATTTGTCAAAAAAAAATAATAAATTAGAATCTGATTTTAAAAATTATTTAATT
This sequence comes from Eidolon dupreanum, assembly GCA_028627145.1. Lineage (NCBI taxonomy): Eukaryota > Metazoa > Chordata > Mammalia > Chiroptera > Pteropodidae > Eidolon > Eidolon dupreanum. The sequence continues at coordinate 114,553,214 of CM053507.1, forward strand.
CAAAACAATGCAGAAAATGAAGAGAAGGGGAACAAAGAATAGATGAGATAAATAGAAATAAAATACCAGGACAGCAAATAGAAATAAAATACCAGGACAGCAGATTTAAACCCAATTATGTCAATAATCACATTAAATGGAAATGGTTTAAACACCCCAATTCAAAGGCAGCAATTATAGTATTGGATTTAAAAAGCAAGACACAAATTTAAATTAAAAAGTATAAACAGGTTAAAAGTAAAAGCAGGAAAAATATATGCCATGTTAACATTAAATGACAAAATAAAATATGGAGTGGCTTGATTGATAGCAGACCAGGAAGATTTCAAAGCAAAGGATGTTACCAGGGATAAAGAGGATATTTCACAATGATAAATGGACCAACATACAGCAGAGCTAAAATAAACATATTTTGGTGTATTTATTGAGATGGCCATATGTTTATGGATTGGAAGTCTATAAATATTAAGATGTTAATTTTCCCTAAGCTAATCTATGAATTACAAGCAATTTCAATAAATACCCCAGCAGGAATTTTTAAAAGAAATTGACAAGCTAACTTATCTGGAAATGTCAAAACAACTTTGAAAAAGAACAAAGTTAGAGGACTTATAGTAATCAATATGATGTAATAATGGTATAAAGATAAATGGAACATAACGGAATAGAAAGTCCAAATATAGACCCACACATATATGGTAATTGATTTTTGACATAGAAGTAAAGGTAATTCAAAGAAGAAAGGATAGTCCCTTCAACAAATGGAATGGAAAATTGAATATCCATAGGCAAAAAAAAAAAGTGAACTTTGGTTTATATCTTATAACATATAAAGAAGTGAATTCAAAATGAATCATAGACCTAAATATAAAACCTAAAACTATAAAAAAAAAAATAGGAGAAAATCTTTGTGGCCTTGAATTAGGCAAAAATTTCCTGAATACAACACCATATGCAAGATGTATAAAAAAAAATTATGAAGTCACTTCATCAAAATTGTATGTGCTGTATATTTATACAACTATCAGTACATTAGATTTGTTTACACTAGCATCATCACAAACACATGAATAATGTGTTGCCTTACAACAATGAAACGGCTATAGCATCACTAGACAATAGGAATTTTTCAGAACAGTTATAATCTTATGAGACCACCATAGTATATATAGGCCATTTTGACCTCAACATTGTTATGTGACATGTGACTGTAAAGCTGTTATGAATACATATATATGTACCTGCATACATGTATGTATAAGTATAAAAATACTGGAGAAATTCCTGGAATAGATCAACCAAATATCAGGGGTGTCATAAGTAAGCGTTAGCATGGACCAGAACACACAGTGTTTCATTTTGATTTCTCAGCTCAACAACTTGTTTCTGTTGTATTCAGTCACCTTTGGATCTGTGACATTTAAGTCAATGTTACTCATTACTAAGAAATTTAATTCCTAAGTGGTTGTCCTGGTTTAGTTATAATGGTGACAAACTGTAAAAATAAGAAATTTTTCTAATAGGGTTGAAATAAAGTTTAATGTTGTTTCCACTTGCCTGTATGCATGTATTGACATCAACACCCACATGAGAATTAGATCTAAAGCTGCTGAAGCAGTCCTACCCAAGACAGTTAAAAAGGCCGCACAAGATTAAATACCTTGGTTAAATTTCAGTCCTGGCAAGTAAATGGATGGTGAATTTATTAGTTGGTTTTGAGAACTGAGAATAAAAAAGTCCATAGAAATCATTTAACTTCCCTGAAGTCACCTTAAGTTCAATGAGTTCTGAATTCATATTCCCAATTAATCAGCCAAATCACTGGGTTCCATCAGTCAGAAAGGAAAGGAAGTCATGATTCCTGCTTCAAGGAATTGCCCATCTAGATAAATGATCAAGCCAATGCTACCCTGCGAATAATAGACTAATTAGAAAGATTATGTCCCAGGGCATGTGAACCTGGGCAAGTCCGCTGACCTCCTTGTGCCTTTGTTTCCCCAGTGCCCTTCACTCTCTATGCTCCAGGCACTCTGGCCTCTTGTTATTTCAATGCACTGAGCTCTTTCTTGCCTCAATGTCCTTGAATGTGTAGTTTCCTCTGGAACAATTTACCTTTCACATAACTGACCCCTTCTTCTTTCTTAAGTATCCTCCTCCTCAGAGGAAACTCCCTACACCTTTGTAGGTAAGGTCACTCCTCACTTCATTTTACTCCACCTCCAATTACTGCCTATCATATACCTTGATTTTTTCTTTTCTAAAAGTTCATCACAATCTGTAATTATCATTTTTTGTTTGCCTGCTTATTGTTTGTCTCCATGTAGCATATATACTTTTTAAAGGGTATATGAACATTAGATCAAACATTTTTTTAATCGTGGTAAAATATGCATAACATAATAGTAACCGTTTTAAGAGCCCATAAACTTTTTTGAGGGCAGGAAACTTATCGGGTTTTTTTCTGTACCCTAGTGCCAAGAAGAGTATGTGGCAGGCACTAAGTACTGAAAAACTATTTGTTGAATTTGTGAATGAAACATTAAAAGGAAGATAATTTCTACCCTGCCTACTTCATAGAACTCTTATAAGAAAAAAAATAAATAACTGATACACTACCATTTAAATATATAAAGGTATTCATATTTTTATTATTTTTAATGTGATGTAGCTCAGAGTTCAGTGCTGATTACGTAGTTAAATGCCGATTGAGTAATGAACACAGTTTAACTGGGCTGGACCTATCAGACATTGTTTAATCTGTTTGTTGTTGTTGTTGTTGTTGTTGTTGTTGTTTTTTAAATCGGCGTTCTTATTTTCAGAAATTCACAGGTGGTGGATGGGCAGCGAGAGGACACTATCTGTGACAGATTCAGGTAAAAAAGAAACTCATTGAGAAGATAGTGAGCAGATAGACTCACAGAATCACAAGAAGCCTGAAGAAACAGGAGCAGAAATGGGACCTGGGAGCTAACCAGGACCACAGCCACCTTGTTGCCAATCTCGTACCCTGAGAACCCCACACTCACTCGAACACTGGATGCCAGCCAGGTGGGCACCACTGTACTCTTCATCCTTGACATAGGGGTCCACCGTGGTCAACACTGGAAGATGATGCAGCTGCTGCCACCACCTGCCTCTGACATAGGTTCTTGGCTGCCCCTGCAGCTAGTTAGTTGCAAACTCTCAATTCAGTCTTGGTGGCCCTAACTTCCATCATGTAACCTAGTGCTAGGCACAAGAGACATAGAAAGGTGAATATTTGGGTTTCTTGATGTTTATAGTGGAAGACAAGTTCTATCCTCTACCAAGACTTATGGAGTGGAAAATTCTCCCTCGGCGAAGTTGTTTAGATCCATTGCAGTCACAAAAGAGACAAATGTTTAAAACATTTGAAGTATTTATCAAGAGGAAAAGAACAAGCCTCCACATACTGTCTTATATAATTAAGGACTCCAACTTCTAAAGTCTCAACCTGGAAAATAAACTATGGACCACCTAACTCAGCTCCTTTGTTTTACAGATGAGAAAACAGGAGTTTAGAGTGAGAGGATAACCAACCCAGGTTCACAGTGGGCCAGAACTCAGATTTCTGTTTTGGGTCCAATTGTCTTCTAAGACAAAGAACAGGGTCCTTTTTTTGTCAAATTAAGTGAGATTCCAATGTTCATAAAACATTTCTTTTTATACTTTAGCTTGGTTTCACTTATTGAGATCTTGAAATTGAACAGATGTAAATAAGATCCCCTCTTCCTCAATCTTACATTCAATTAGTATTTAGTACCCACCCCTTATAATGACAGACACTGATCTGGTGTTTTCCTACATGTACAACAGGAAGCAGAGGTTCAGAAAGGGTAAGAATATTACTAAGAGCACACAGCTAGAAAATGGAATCATTTGCTGCCCAAGAGGTAAAATGTGAAACATGCCAAAGAGCTGAAGCTTTCTCATGAAGGAAATAACCTTTTCTACCCAAAGGTGGTTGCTAACTTCCACTTGCAAACTGCCTATGTATCTCTACCAAATGATTCTAAACTCCTCTGGACCAGACGAGAGGAAATTTTTGTGGCAGCCCAGAAACCCCAGAAACCTTTTTAGTTTCCTCTCTTTTACTCCCTAAATATTGTTCAATGAAGAGTTGGCAAGGGTGGAAACCTTGAAAGATTTAATAATAATTTTTCAAAGCTCATTTCAAATTGCTTTACATTGTTCATCTTTATCTTTCAATTCCTCTTTGGAGAAACAGGAAGAAAAATAAACAGGAAAAGTGCATTAAAATTTCCCAAAAGGATTCATCTGAATAAAAATAGTGCTGACAGGAAATAAATATCTTAAAATTTAAAGGGAGCGAGGAGACAATATAGATTGGGAAATTCTGTAGGACTGATTGTTTTTAATTGATATGGTGGTAATCAATTACTATTAAAAGGAACAATGACCTACACTTGGGGAATAGCTTATCACCTACCTCCTTACAGCCCCTTTTTGCCATGTTAGACTTTTTCCCCAAACTGCTGTATTTCAACATCTGCAAGAGAAAGAGAATCAGACCTGGCAGTGCCTCTGGACCAGTGGCCATTATTCCATCATATCTTGGCCTTGTAGGCAAGTGCCTAAAAATAATACTTAATTTATGGAGTATTACTTTGTATAGACACTGGGCTGTGGATTTTACATGCAAGATTTGAAAAAGGCTAGAAAAATTGCAATACCTGAAATGTCGCTCTTTCATTCAAAACATTTCTACTTTATCCATTCTTAGCCACGATTAGCTTTTCATGCCTCGAATGTGAATTAACTCGTCAGATTACCCAGAGTTTAAGTGAACGTTTACAGAATGTTACTGTCTATGGGGCATCTAGATTATCATTGTGGAGGCGGAGATAGACAAGATACAGCCCTCCAAAAGTCAATATTCTGGGTAAACATTAAAGTTTGTATTTATCAAGTCTGTACTATATTGCTGCTTATTTTATGTTTCTTAGTAAAAACAACACTTGATAGGAAATCAAGAGCCTATTACTACTCCCTCTGTCAACAACTTAATCAACTATGAAGACTACAGGTGAATCATTTCCTTTCTTTGTGACCCAAGTGCATCTCTAAAAGAAATGTTTCGGCCCATGGCCCCTACATTCTCTTCCAATACTGACAATCCATTAGTCTACTGCTATTTTATTTTTATTTTTTCAACAAACATGTATATAGCACTATGTGCTGAGCACTTTCCAAATATGAACCTACTTATTAGTCATAACAATCCTATTACATATATATCATTATGATCTCTAATAGAGGTGTGTAATAAATATAATAAGATATTATAATAAAATGATGATTATCCCCTTTTACAGATGATGAAACTGAGGCAGAGGGAGTCATTTGAAATTCTTAAGATATATTTTTTTCTTGAGACACTTATAAATTATTTACTTTTGCTTTACTGAATGATTTATAAGCAGCCTTTGAAATTTTATTACTGGTTATGTTTTTGGTTTTGTAGAATCTAGAACAGCAGTCATCCACCAAACATCGTGGAGCAATGAGGATTCGTAAACACACACACTTGAGCAAACCAATGTGGAGGTCCTTCAGGTCCATTCCATTCCCAAAATTTACACTACCTCTTCCCTTCTTTAACGAGAGGAAGTATGTGACAGTGCCTGACACAGAAACTGGCTCGTTTTACTTTTTTAAAAATTCCCGTTTTTCCTTTATTTTCTTTCTCCTTCCTTCCCGCCATCTTTCTTCCCTTTTCACATTCAACTTTTATTCCCACCACCTTTATAGTGATGTTCTTTTCTGCCTTCTAACCATTTTCTGCCCAAAAGTGGTTGCTAATTTCCATCTGCAAACTGTCTATGTATCTCTAGCACATGATTCTAAATTTCTCTGGACTTCCCTTTCCATCTCCTTTAGAGTCCATTTACCTACTACTGTTGTGATTACCCTGTAAATCGATCCTGGACAACAGCTCTGCAATCTGATCCTTAGGGCTCCCCTTTCATGCTACCACAAGCTCCCCCTCTCCCGCCACCCACGTGCCCACAATTCCATTTTGTGTTGTCCTCCTGCTTTGAAATTTCTACATCAAAGGGTTTGATAAGAACCAGGCTTGACCTGATCTAAACCTGCTCAACATCCTACTTATTTGACAACACAAAGTGGAATTTTAACAATGTGAGTTCATTGATATATTATTAGATAGTGGTCAAAACTCACCAGTTTTAGACACAGCAGTGTATGCAGAGCAACAGTTTTTTACAAGTCACTTGATACTAATATTTAAAGTATTGACATTCGCAACTTTTCAAAAATTAGAGAAGGGTCAAGGTGATACATGTTAATGTGACTCTTCTTTACATTATGACATCATTCTTGAATGATATAGAGATGTTGCTGCACTGCTCTCTTCAGCTATTGTACACAACCCAGGCTGTGTCCGAGGGAGAACCTCATTTAGGTGAACATAACCATCAAACGTGTCATAGTGGGGAATGAGTTTCAGATTCCTGGGGAAATTTAAGTCAGAAGACTTGGAATTAGATCCAAGCTTTTAATTTATTTAACCTTTGGTACAGTCACTATCTTCATTTAAATCTTGGTTTTCTCGCCTGTAAAATGAGAAATTTGGTATATTAATCCCTAAGTTCCCTCATGCTTTAAATTTTTAAGATTGCATAATTCTAAGCTTCTTGTCCCAAATATCTAAATGTTGAATTCTGTCAAATTGCATGTAACAGCAACAATTTCTAAACTCCCTATTAAGTGGCCCTCAATTATGAGTACCACTGTGATAAGTGAGGTCTGAGGACATAAGGAAAAATATAGAACATAATACATGCTCTCCAGAAGTCTTAATCTATTTGTGAAGGGAAAAATGATAAGGATAATATTATGAATAAATGGGAAATTAAATTGTTCTAACTCTAGTTACATCTGATACTTAGAATCATAATTGAGAACTGGAATGATCATGATATTGGCTCTAAGCTGGGCTTTACAAAATGGGCAGATTTTAATTAGTGGACAAAAACAAAACTTTTGGGTAGAAGGAAAGTAAATAAGAGTATTTGAAAGGATGCGTGGAAAATGTGATTGGATAGTAAAAATGGGACTGTATTAAGGAGGGTTTAGATAAAATTAAGCAGAATATTTCAGATTATTTCCATGAATGACTGGAATACATTTTTTGAGCAGGTAATACAATAAATGTACAAACCAAATAAATTTTAAAAGATCAAATGTGTATCTGCCTTGGAATTCCTAAATGTGGCAGGTTCCAGAGCCAAGGGCATGTTAGAAGTTCAAAAATGTAATAAAATAAATAGAGAAAAAAAAGGATGAAAACCTCTTGCCTGTCATTTTCTGGTACTCCAATCTGGGGACCATTATTAGCTGGAGCAGTCAAGAGTTTTAATTGCCTATTAATGGACCCTGTATGGAGAGGGAAGTGATTGTTAAGGTATCCAGGTCCCAAGCCATATGGGGCTTTGCAGAGTCATTCCAACACCTTGAGCTATCCTTGGAAATGAACAGGCAGTTCTGTTAGGCTGCTCAATACATGGCAGAGCACCTGCTCCTAGCATTCTCTCAAAAGAAGGTAGGGCCAGGATCTAGGACATGATCTTGGGGTGATTTTAAAAGAGAAGTTTGATTCTGAAATCTCATCAGGATGTGAAAAGATAAATTTCTTTCATTGAGCTCCATTCTCTCTGCTAAAACCATTTTAACTGGGGCGCCCTAGAAGTTTTTCGGAAGAATTTTGTAGCCACAAAATGTTAGAGCTGGAATTATCCTTAGATGCCAACACTTTTCATTTGTCAGATGGGAAAATTGCCCCAAAGTGAGGAAGAAACCTTTTCAAGGTCAAATTGTAATTAGTGGCAGACCTGGGATTAGATCCCAGGTCTTGCAGCTCCCAGGCAATGGCTTTTTCCAGTTCATCAAATGGCTTCTCACATTATTGCTTGTTGAATTAAAGATGGAATTCCAGGCAATAGTCAAGATGAGTGCAGTAGTTAGCAATGATGAAGGTGAGGGTGAGAATGGGATCTCTAATTCCTTGAAATTCTCATGCATGTAGAGTCCAATTTGTGACTACGACTTTCCAATTCTGCCAGTTCACTAGTTATAACTGCAAAGTGAGGAAGACCTTAAGTTTGGCAGTCTTGTATACAAAACTGATTATTCCTTGACAGTTCAACTGCTAGAGCTCAATATTGTGACAAAACCATTCAATTGGAAATTCAACTTTCAAGCTATTCCTTCTTCTTTTCTCCTTCTCTACTTTTTTCCCCTATAGTACTTATGACTAAGTTACCATGTGATTTTGTATTAAGCTTTTTGTATATTATCTGACTCCCCACACTAGATTGTAAATTCCACCAAAAATCTTCATCTGCTTGGTTCACATATTTATTAAAGACCCAGAGTGTTCAACAAAAATTTTGAATGAGTGAGTGAATAATGACTACCACTTACTTTGAACAATTGGCATACTTTTAAGCCATAGTTTCTTATCTGCAAAATAGGCAGAATAATTTCCCACATAATAGGGATGTTGTGAGGATCAAACAAAGTAATATGAGAAAATATCCTGCATAGTACTAGACCCTAAGGTCCTTGTAGAAGATATTTGTAGAGGACATCTGTAGCTTTGTCTGTCTAGTATCCTTTCTTTCTTCTTATGGTCGTCAATAACCCTTTTCAAATGGTTCTAGTAGGATTGTTAAATATATTGCCCAGTTTTCCCTTCCCAAGTTCTATACCTACCACACACAAATACCTAGGTTGGACATGTGATCCAAGCCAAGCAAAAAAAGCTCTCTGCTGAGAATGTGGAGTGAAGTCATAGGGCATAGGGCCATTCTGTTGTGACATCTTCAATCTGGAATTTTTTGAGGAGCAGGATCCTAAAGACATTCTTCATGACCACAGGCCACTAGACTCACAAGAGTCACCTTTCTGTTCCTGTATTTCCAATATCTTGTGGTTATCAGCTCTTCCTTCAATCACAGAAAGACTAAATAGAAAAACGGGGGGAAAGGAATAAAAATATTTCTAAATGCAAATTGTTTCTTCTTCTCTAACGCTCAAATAATTCACACCATTCTTGGAATAAAATTCAAAATCTTTATGTGGCTTACTATGTTATGCATGATCTGGCTCCTTTCCACCTCTCTAATTTCATTCCTTACCATTCTTCCCCCAACTTCTCTGAGCCAGAATACTGGCCTCCTTCCAGTTTCTTGATTTCATCATGTATTCTCTCCCCACTGGAATTCATTCTCCTTCTTAAAAAGTAAAAATAAAATAAAATCTTTATCTTTTACAGACATCAAATCTTACCTTTAAATGGCTTACCTTAAAAGGCTTCATAAAGAAGTCATTTATAAATGTTGATTGTAGTCCCCCACCCTTAACTGGAGGAAGTTTTTTTAGTATTTGGTCTTACATTTTCCTACCTTTTCCCTTCATTGCACTTAATAGTCCACTATTATATATCTGTACCAATTGATGTATTTCTCCTCCACTAGACAGTAATTTCCTCAAAATGCTGATTACTGTATCTCCAGGACTTAGTATACTGCCTGACACAAAAGGTAGTTGAACAAATACTTGCTAAATTAATGATCGTTTTAATTTAATTTGATCAGATGGGTGAACAATTCCTCACCTGACTCCTTTATGTATTATTGTATTATTTCAGACAGTGTTTGTTTGAAGTATGATTTTTGGCTCAGCAGAATCAACATCACCTGGTAACTTGTTAAAAACACATGTTCTTGGGCCCCATCCCAGACCTACTAAATCAGAATCTTGGGAAATGGGGCCCAACAATGTGTTTTAATGAGCTTTCAGGTAATTGTGATATACACTGAAGTTTGAGAACTACTGCTCTAGGATATCCATAGCTTTAGTTATCTACGAACTAAAATATCAAATGGCTTAATCACTCTAAATGTTTAGTTCTTACTCATGTAACAGACCAACGTGGGTGCTCCACAAAGTCATTTAGGGACCTAGGCTGATAGATGCTCTGCCAGCTTTAACATGTGGCTTCCAGTGTTGCCATGAATTGTGAAAACCAGTGGAGGCAGGAAATCTAGAGCATGGAGATGAGGCTCCTGCTTCTTACGCACCATGATGTGGAGGTGACATATAACACGCTCACATTCTGCTGGCCGCAACCAGTCATGTGGCCCCATTAAGATACAAGGAGACTGGGAAATACAGTCCTTTACTGAGCAGCTGCTTCTCAAAAACAATTCTATACCATGGAGGAGAATACAAATTTTTTGATGGACAGTGGTCACCTCTGCCACAGTTATGGCATAAAAATGTCACTTTTGCAATTGAATTTTTAAAGGGCACATTAGTAACCCCTGCCTCAGCAAAACCTCTTGGAGGCAGGCTTGAAGTCTATCATTCTATTTCTTGTAATGTAACTCACACGTGCTGGAAAAATCCATGTCAGTTGTTTCACCCAGTGTGGGCTATAGTTGCAGCTCCTGATGTACTTCTTGTCAATGAGGTAACTTCGATTTGCCATAGCCACTCTCCCGTTGTATTATCATAGCTACCATCATGAAGTGAAGAGTGGGCTCCTCCAAGCTGCCATTGGTTTTCTGGCCCCTGGTGGAGGAAGAAAATGGATGAACAAATTGTGATACATACATACAATGGGATATTATTCAGCAAAAAAAAAAAAAAAAAAAGGAATGAAGCACACTGATTCATACTAAAGAATGAACCCACAAAAAATCACTATGCTCAGTGAAAGAATCGAGACACAAAAGTTTATGTATTGTGTAATTCTATTCATATGAACTATCTAAAGTAAATCCATAGACACATGATGCATATAGATGGTTGCCAGGAGCTGGTGGGAAGGAGAGAATTTGAAGTAAGTGTTTAATGTATATAGAGTTTCCTTTTGGGATGATGAAAATGATTGGGAACTAGTTAGAGATGGTAGTTGCACAACAATATGAACTGTTTTTTTTTAAATGGTTAATTTTATGTTATGTGACTTTTATCTTAATTTTAAAAAACTGAAGCCTTCATTCTAAAAACCTAAGTACATTTTTAAAAGTTGCTAATTTATCATTAATTAAAAAATAATTAACTTTCAAAACAAAAAAAAACACATTTTTTAAAAAAATTTGTTTATTTGCTGATGCTATGATCTGGACTACTATAAATCAATATTCTGGCAAAGAGAAAAGCTGTAAGAAAACTTTCAAAAAAATAAATAAAAGCACATTAATAAATTTGGATTAAAAATTCACAGATTTAAAAAAGTTTCTTTTTAGTAAATGCTATAAAAACATTTAAAAAATAAACTTGCAACTGATAATAAGATACTGAGATATGCCGAGATATTATTTTGATATAAATTACTAGGAAACCATGAATAACTAAGAAAAATTTGTGACAACAGATGGTGCAGGGCCACATTTGGGTAGCAGAGGTCTATTATGTGCCCAGTGAGAGATGTGGATTAATGGAGGCATCTTGAATGTCCTGGAAGTGTGTCTGAAGGATATCAAAGTCTGCACCAGGGGGAGCAGCTCTGTAGAGGTTGGGCACCTGAGTAGCATAACTGACAAATATGATACCTACAGTATTGTAAGGAACAGCTAGTTCTTAGTTACACCTGCACTAGTGATTAATCAGACATAATACCCACTGATCTGCACTCAAAAGAATGAAGTTTACTGAAGATTGAAATTTTTCCTCAAATGTCCTTACTGACTGCTGGTTGAGGATACAATAAAGTTTGCTTCATAAGAAGTGATGATATATTATACATTATCAGCAGCATTTTGCAGGATATCGATTGCCTCCTCCATTGATTTTGAGCTTAGAACAACAGACTCTTTTTCACAACCTTCATTTCTTTCCACTTTCTTTTTCTCCCCATCTCCTTCTCCTCTCTTGTCTTCAACAGATAGTTTTGATGCTAAGTGTTGGAGGAGGGTGCGTACTAATTGGTACCTGCTGTTCACAAAATCATCCTAAGTAGGAAGTCAAGACAGATCTTAAATTTATGGAACCAAGTTTTTTCCACTAAGTTTAAGCTAACTTTTGGCTATCTGTAATAATTAATTAAAATAGTCTATGAAAACATTTAAAAAAACCCAGAAGTTACCATTAGAATTTATCTTGGGCTCTCATTTTGATGTACCCTCTAGCAAATGTTAAAAGGGATGAATTTTAGACTTTGGCACCTTGCAACATCTGTGAGAAATATAAGTGAGGCGTGAAATGAAAGCAAAGAAAGGTGAGAGGGGAAAAAAAAATAAGGTCTTGGGTAAACCACAAATAGAATAATCAACTTCTAAAGGACTCAGAATGAACATTTTTTGAGTTCCTGTCTTGAGCCAGGCAGTGAGCTAGCCATCTGGAGCGGGTGGGACAGGGAGTGATAAAATGAATAATAATAAATTAATTATGGTTGCTACCCTCCAAAAGATAAATTTTGAGCTGCAACTTGAAGTAATTGCATAAGATTTTGACAGTCAGCACTATGAAGTGTGGTTCTGTCACACTGAAGCAGTAGTAAGCACATACTACCTGGCATAATAAACTCTTAAAAATTTAAGTTTGATTCTTGCTCATTTAGAGGCCGATTACTAGTCTGTTTATAGTCTTACTCATCTTAGAGTTTAAACTTTCTTTCACTGCGACAGATTTTCATCATTCCAGGTTTGTACATATTTGGAAGATTTTTGTACAATCTTAAGTACTTTGCTGATTACAGCTAAAACTGATTCTTCCAGAGTAATTCACTCCCTCCTCTGTGTTCTCACAGTGCTCTGTTCACACCTTTATGGAGCACAGATCACACTGTATATTAAATATCTGTTCGCTTTTCTGATTCCTTCACTAGAGTGAGAACTCCTCATGGAATGTGAGTACAGCTTGTTGAGATAGAGACACATGGTGGTTAGGCATTTGGGCTCTCAGCTCATTCTCCACAAGTTCAAATCTCTGCTCTAGCATTTCCTATCTTGCTGTATAACCTTGGACAAATTATTTGTTAACTTCTCTATGTTTCAGTTTCCCCTTTAAATAATAACGAACCTACCACATAAGGATATGCTGTGGGCATTAGATTAGGTATAGAAGATACTTCTTACAGTGTTTGGCATACACGGAGTAATCAATAAACACAGGCCCTTATCCAGTAGCCCACATTTTCTAGCACGCATTTAGTAAAGTTTAAAGAAATAATAAATAAACTATTTTATGAGAGCTACTTAGATTAGGGAACAGTTATAGCCTGTTTTTCATGCTCAAATTTCCTTCAGATAAAAAGAAAAATCCCCTTTCAGACATTCCATGGTGCTGGGGTGAGTCACTCATTTCCCTTTGGCTTGGCGGGGAAATGACGGTTAACTGTTTCTTCCTCATCTTGCCCAGAAACTGATGGACTCAGCTGAGACTGAAGACAGGAAGCAGTGGTCAGAGGTACAACTGGGAAAAAAAGCCCTGGACTTTTAGTTTTCTAAGGGCTGCTTCTGATCATCTTGTTGGAGAACACACTGTGGCCTGGTAAAAAGCTTCAGGACCACTGCAAGAAAGATGGCCCCCACATGAGATGTTATTACTATACATCCTGATTTTGTTAATAAATGTAAGTTCTTACCTGCTCCCAAGATGAGTTAATGCTCCTTTTCTGGGCTCCTTTAATACCTAAGTCACAACAATTTCCAACCTTGATGGAGCATATACATACATGCTAGGTACTGTAATACATGCTTCATGTTTATTAACTCATTTAATTCATACAACAAATCTACAGAGTGGATATTATGATCCTCATTTTACAGGTGGGGAGACTGCAACACCACATGTTGAAGTAATCCATGGTAAATCACGCAGCTACCAAACGGTAGAACTTGGATATGAACTGAGCCCTCTGCTGCCAGAGCTCATGCTCAGAGTGCACGAGCCTGCCTCCCTGACTCTTTCATGTCACTTATTCCCCTGGTTTGCAGAAATCCTTCAGTGGTAGGTTTCCTTATCTGCCTCTCCAACCGAGTTGTGAATCTCTTGAGGACATGGGCCATATCCTCATAGATTTCCCAACTCCTGTCACAGTGCCTGGCTCACAGTAGGTGTTCAATACAGGTTGAGTAAACGAGTGAATGATTAAGCACACTGAGGCAGCACTTTAGGCAGAAGATGTTTTGTTGGATTTGAGTGAAAGGAAGGGAAGCAGAGGGATCATGTCTGTCTCAGGCTCTCCACCAGGTCAGAATCCCTTCAGAAGCCTCAACTCTTTCAGATCCATTAGATCAGAGATGGTGAAACTAGAGCCCTCTTCTCCATTTCCCTCAGCATAACATGTAAAACAAATTACCAACTAGAAATTCTTTAATGCGGCTTTCCCTGCCCTGGTTTAAGACTTCCATGAGGAACTTTCAATGCAGGTTCTCAACAGTCCCTTGGCTGGTTCTGTGCCTCCTGGTATGGTTCAATGTCTCCATTTGCCAAGGTAACTGAGACTCCAAACATCCACAAAACCCTCCCAAGGGAAAAAGTCCTCGGTGGCCGGAGATACAGTATGTCCAAGAATTGTGCCTGTGACAGTCTCTCAAAAGAAGCTTTTCCTGCATAGATCTTCCTTTTGCAACATTTTATCCCCCAAATTGAGCTGCTTTTCTTGCCTTTGCTGAGTTCTTTCCACGCGTCTAAAGGCAGAACTGGACCCTTCTACTGAGGTACCTTGTTGGCTAAAGAGTTCATTAAGAATTTAATGAGCACGAAAGATCCCAGGATATTTCGCTGAAGAATAAAGCTTGGTTTGTAACCAGGAAGCCAAGTGTGTACAACAGGCTTTCCACAGACTGAAACTACATTTTCTCGACAATCTTGCTCATTTCCGCTTGTGAAAGCTTGCCATCCCTGCTCAGGTTGAGTTTCATTTCTTTCCAACTACCTATGACCATATAACTATTAAATAGGTCTCCCTTCCTCCAAACACACACACACACACACACACACACACACACACACACACACACACACACACACACACACCATCATCTGTTCCAAAAACAACTGAATCCAGGGCTCACTCAAGTAATTTTTAATACTCACAAGTGAAGAAGCCTACCAAAACGAGCATCTTTGGGTGGTTATATAAAGCATTTCTATCATCAACCTTTAAAAAATTGAGTTGGTTTAATACAATATTCTCAGAAAGTATGTCAATGTTATTTAATTTGTGAAGAAAAAAACTACCAAATCACCTTTTTAAAAAAGTTTGCTCTTCTCCTGTGTTTTAGTGACAGCAAAAAATAAAAATGACCCTTCTCTTTTACCTGGTATCATCAATTTTTTTGTTCGTCATTTTTTCATTCATCTAATATTTATCAACCATCAATGTGCAGAGCACAGCATTCTATAATGGTTCTTACCAATTATTCTGAATAGCCAACTTAGAACTAAAAATAAATTTATATTAATAATGAATCACAACTAATATTCAATAAAGAGGTAGTGCTATGACAGGAAAATTTAGAAAAACACATGAGAACATCTATACCAGTGGTTTTCTAAAATTTTCTTTAGTTTCAAAAACTCTTCATATAAAATTTTAACTGAGAGCTCACTACATCAAATGAAAGTCATTTTCTACTTGAGGCAGCTGAAGTCCAGAGAGGATTTAAGGTAGGCCAGCATCTCCAATCCAGTTCATAGAGTATGGTCAGATCTAGTCCTCATCTGTAGCCACGAAAGGTTGTTTTCTCCTGATGAATTGCAGCCTCCCTTATTGCAATAAGCTGAGTCTTACAATGCTTGACTAGAGTCCATAGATTTTAAACCCTGTAACCTGACTCCTGGTTTTTGACCTGAGTTGCTAACAAAATATCTAATTAGAATGGGTACTATTCCTCTCTGGATTTAGAGAATGTATCTGTGGTTCAGGATATCTTCCTGGGTTTAGTGGAAAATGTTTAGGTCCTAAAGCATTTTAAATGGGACAGGAGTGGAAGAGTGGTAAAGGTGTAGACTACTTAGATGGAATTGGAAAAACTGGAGTATTAATATTATATGAAGAAATAGAAAGCTGTAGTCCTACCTTGTACCATAAACATGGGTTCCAGGTTGATTAAGGACCTAAAAGTTAAAGATAAACCTATAAAGCTGTCAGAAGAAAATGTGGGATAATTTGTGAAAGATAAAGTCTTCTAAAGGAACATCCTAAATCACAAACTGTAAGGTTAAAAATTGGTGGATTTGACTTCATCGAAATTAAGAACTTTTACTCAGTGAAAGACAGAGGATAGACTGGAAGAATATATTTGAAACATCTATAACAGCTAAGGGATGCATTTGTAGGATATGTTAGAAACTCCTGCAAATCTAAAAAAGAAAAAAAAGAAAGAGAGACAGGAAAACAAATAGAGAAGCACTCAAAGGATGTACAAAGATAATCTGTAAAAGGAAAGACTTTAAATAGATCATGTAAGAAGTATATGAAAAGATTAATAATCAGAAAACTGAAACTTATAGTGATGCGATACCACTTCATACCCATCAAAATGGCAAAATACAAAAGAAAAATAATATCAAATATTGGCAAGTATATGAGGAGACGGAAACAATCAGGTACTGCTGATTTGAGTGTAAAACATACAGCCTTGGAGTTAGAAATCTGGCAATATGTAGTGAAATTAAAATGACTGTATCCTATGACCCAAAAATTGCACAAATGAGTATACAAGGAATTCACTAAGGTACACTTACAAGGATGTTAATTGTGATTTTTTTGTGGCATCAAATGTAGAAGTCATCTACATCCACCAGAGGAGAATAGATAAGTAAAATGTGGTATGTTAATACTCTGAAATTCTAGGCCATGGTCAGAGTTATTTAACTAAATAAGTGTATAGCCACATGAAAAGCATAGTGTTGAACGAAGATTTGTAGTACAATATATTTAAGTAAATTAAAACATATACATAGAACAGTATTTACATAGTAAAGAACATATCACACACAAGAGAGGGCCTAATAAAGAGAAAGGGCAAGGAATGACAATTATGAACAAAGGAGAACATAGGTAATAATAAAACAAGACAGTTTTTGCGTGGATTCTATGAACCAATGAATATAACTAAGTAAACTGCAAAACTGGAGTTAAAAAATAGGGAAGAAAAAGTTGGGAGAGCTGTTGTTGGTGAGGTGACACAATACAGAGAAAATTAACCCGTCCTGTGGGCAGAAGTGGTTTCCCATCCTGATTCGGCCTCTCACTTGTTGGTAACATGCGCCCAGGACGTTCTTCTCTAGATTTCCATTTTCCCCTTTGATAGGACAAAGATATTAGGCTAGGATTTCTAAGATCTTTTCCAGCTTTGTTCTTCAAGTACTTTGTTCTTTGTTTTCCATCAACAACTTCCATAATATCATAAGCAAAAATAAAACCATAGCATTCATTTCAGAATGAAAAATACTCTAACTAATAAGAAATGTCTTTTGCTGAAGGTGGGCTTTTATACACCTAACTAAAAGAGCGGCATCATTTCTTTCAACATGCAGGCTTTATCATCTTAAAGCAACAGTTTCCACTTTATGGATCAGTGAACAAAAGAAAAAGAAAGCAAAAAAATGACTTAAATAATATTCGGGAGGACTAAAAGTGCTATAGAAGTAAAAAGCCCTTCTTGGATTACCAGAGTCTGGTTGATGATGGTGATGATGACAATGAAGATGATGATGAAGACAATGATAGCAAACTGAAAAAAACAAAACAAAAAATAAAAACTCAAATCCAGTAGAGCTCAGCTTGTCGCTGGATGCCTAGCCTGTAGAGGCTACTAGGCCCTTTTAGCTCGTTCTGGGTTACTTTGGATCCTGCTTTGATTTGCTCTGAAGCACACCCTTAGCTGAGAGATGGAAAGTATTATAAAATAAAGAAAGCCACTTTATAGAACTGCAAACTCTTTTTGCAAATTAAAATAACAAAATGAAAAAATATACACTATTATAGGAAATCTATTCTGCATTGTGCTGGATGAATACTTTTAGCCTTTTAAAAGCTCATTAAAATGCAACAGCATTCATTCTGACCAATTAATATTTTGGCTATAAATAGGAAAATATGTATAAATGGCCAGTCTAGTACAAACTAAAACATTTGTATAACACCAGCTCTTTATTTGGCTGCATTATTAATCATTTGGGATTATCCTTTCATAATAATAATTTTTTAGTGTCAGAAGAAATTATGTTTTACTTATTGAAATACTCTAAATCATAATTACAGCTATACTTTTTATCGAATTTATTGGGGTGACATTGGTTAATAAAATTATAAAGTTTCAAGTGTATTAATTCTATATACATCATCTGCATATTGCATTGCGTGTTCACCACCTAAAGTTAAGTTTCTTTCATCACCATACAGTTGATCTCCTTTACCTTATCTGCCTTCCCTTTCCTCCCCTTCCCTCTGGTCACCACTAAATTGTTGTCTGTGTCATTGAGCACCAAATATATTCTAGTTATTACACATGTTAATTGTTATGCTCACAACAATATTATAAGGTAAATATTATTATACCTGTGTTTTAGATTAGAAAACTAAAGTTCAGAGAGGGTGATTAACTTGTCCAAGATGATAAGCAATTCAAAGCCAAGTACAACTGCCTACAGAGCTTATGTTCTTTTTACCATGCCATGCAGCCTCCTCTGAAGATTTTTCTTCTGAAAATAATGACCCCATATTAACAGCTAATATTTATAGTGTACTCACTCTAGGCCAGTAAATATGCAGCTTTATATGCATTGACACAATTAATTTATGGAACATACCTATGAAACATTGATATTCTTATTATATGAATTTGAGGTAATGAGAAAACTGGAGTTTAAAGAAAGTAGTACCTGGTCCAATATAGCACAGCTAGAAAGTAATGGAACCTGGGTTCAAAATCTTAGTATCAGTTCTTTTTCTTTTTTAATTTTAATTTTTTAAATTTGCATATAATAAAATTGACCTTTTTGTCATACAGTTCTATGAATCTTAACACATCTAGATTCCTGTAACCACCACAATTAGTACACAGAACAGTGCCATCACCCTAAAACAATCCCTCACGTGACTCCTTTGCAGTCACACCCTCCTCCCACACCAATCTTTGCACTTTGATCTCATTTCTGTCACTGTAATTTTGTCTTTTTGAGACTGTGATATAAATGGAATCACACAATATATAACCTTTCAAAATGGCTTCTTCCACTCAGTATAATGCCTTTGAGCTTCACCTATGTTGTTGCTTCCATGTCTGTTCCATTGTATTGCTAAGTAGTTTTCTGTTATATGGGTGGGCTTATACATTCATCTGTTGAAAGAAATTTGGGTTGTTTTCAGTTTTTGGTGATTATGAATAGAGTTTCTATAAATATTTATTTATAGGTTTCTGTGTGAACATAAGTTTTAGGGTAAATATTAGGGTAAATATATAAGAGCGGGGTTGAGTCATATGGTCAGTATTTTTTTAATCTTATAAAAACCATCAAACTATTTTCCAGAATGGCTATATTATTTTCTCTCCAGCAATGCAAGAGAATTCCAGTCACACCACATCCTTATCAGTACCAGTATTGTTAGTTATTGTTGTTTTTATTTTTCTTTTTAATTTTAGCCATTCTAGTAAGTGCGTAATGGTATTTTGTGGTGGTTTAATTTTTATTTTCCTATTACATCCTTTTGTGTGTTTATCTGCCTTCTATATTTCATCTCTATCAAGGTGTCTGTTTAAGTTTTTTTGACCATTTATAAAAATTGAATTGTTTTCTTACAATCGAGTTTTAAGAGATCTTTATATATTTGAAATATAAGTTGTCAGAATTATGATTCAAATATTTTCATCCAATCACTAGCTTGTCTTTCATTATCTTAACAGTGCCTTTCACAAAGTGTAGGTTTTTAATTTTGATAAAGTTGAATTTATCCAATTTATTGGCTTTTTAAATGGATCATGTTTTTGATGTCATGCTTAAGAACTCTCTGACTGAAGGGTCAGGGTTGTGGAGAAAGAAAAGTTGGAAAACACCATAAAGATGGCTTTGAAGATAAACTAAGGTAGTAAGAGCCTAGAAATACAGGATGCCTCCAGAAGCTGGATAAGACATGGAAATAGTTTCACCCTAGAGCTTCCAGAAGGATTGCCGCCCTTAATACCTTGATTTTGGCCTAGTGAAACCCATTTAGAACTTCTAACCTTCAGAAATGTAAGATAATAAATTTGTTATAAGCCACTAAAAAAAAAAGACTGCCAAACTCCAGGTGAAAACTTTTTATTCTATGATTTCTTCTATTTTATAGTTTTATGTCTTACATTAAGGTTTATGATTCATTTTAAGTTTCTTTTGTATATGGCATGAATTTTAGGTCAAAATTCATGTTTTTACATATGGATATCCAGTTGTTCCAAAATCATTTGTTGAAAAGACAATTCTTTTTTTATTGAATTTTTTTAGAACATTGTCAGAATCAGTTGTCCATGTTTATATGGCTGTTTCTAGGTTCTGTATTCTGTTCTATTGATCAGTGTGTCTATACTATCACCAATGCCACACTGTGATGATCACTATAGCTTTGCAGTAAGTCTTTAAATCTGGATGTGTATGTTATTCTTCAAAAAGTCCCTATTCTGAACCAATAAAATGCATGGCACAGATAGAACAGCCTCAATACCTTTTTTTCCTTCACCACTTGGAATGTGTTAATAAAATATTTTTTGGTGTACAGTAGTGTAGAAAAGCATTGTATCTGGCTTACTTTCCAGCTTAAGAGAGAGAAGAAAGGCTGTCATTTGCAGTTTTTCATTTACCTGGTGACCTGGAAGCCCCCTCTAAACATACTCATGATGTATTCATATATTCATGCAATATATCGAGGGCATCTCTGTGTAGGGCACTATTATGGACTCGGAGAAAGAACAGGAGAACAGGGTAAACAAGGTTCTTCCTACTGTGACACTTATGCTAAGTGGTAAACAAGTAACACCTAACAGAATGACAACACTAAATAGCTATTATCCAAAGAACCAAAATTAGGTAAAGTGTAGAGTGACTCAGGTGTTTTAGATTGCATGGCCAGGGAATGCTTTTCTGAAGAGGTGACATTTACATTGAGATCTGAAAACAATAAGAAACCAGATGGGTGCACATAGAAATAAAGAGTATTCTAGGCTGTTAGTCTGAAAAGCCTTAGATGAAAACGAGTTTGCTAGGTTTGAAAAACAAACTAACAACTAACTAACTAACTAACTAACTAACTAACTAACTAATTAACTAATACAGCTAGAAAAAAGTGAGCCAGGGAAAGAGGTTTAAAACAGGGTCTGAGAGACAGGCAGGGCAGATTGAAAAAGGGAATTGTAACCAGGACAAGAAGTTGGATTCTAAGACATTAAAGTGTTTAAACTTAGATGAATCATGTGACCAAAAACAAAGCTGTGCTCCCAAGCAAATGGGGATAGGGAGTAAAATGAGTCTCTCCAATTCCCATCCCTACCAAAAAATATTCCCTGCCCACGTTAAGCTATTTGCTGCACACAGGTGAGGTGTTTGTGATTCTGAATAAGCCATGTTCAGGGCTTCAGTTTTTATAATTTACTTATACTTTTCCTAGCCTAGACTCCAAGGGGACTGAGAGGGAAGGAGAGAAGTCACCATTAGTCTACTGCTGAACTGATGGTGATGTGCTGAGGTCAGGCTCTGAGTGGGATGGGAACTTGTCATCTCAGCCCCATGAAAAGTAGAAGTGGAGATACCTGTTTGCAGGTAGAATGAGTTCTTTCATCACAGTTACTGCCCCCATGATTTCCAATCTTCATGAATAATGAATTAAAGAAAATTGGCTTGGGGTGGCTCCATAGTGTAATGATTAGCACATCTGCTCTGCACGCAGAAGATCCTGGGTTTGCATCCCAGGTAGAGCCACGTCCCATACCCTGGGTGCACCTGGCCCTGAGTACACACTGCGAGTGTGTGGGAGGAGACACCTCGTCTTCAGAGATCCAGTTCTTCAGGGGAAATGGCAATATCCATGGGTCAGGGGTGGAAATGGGAGGTGGAATAAAAGAGGGATAAAAAAAAATCGACTTAAAACTACAGCATTTAAAAAAAAAAAAGTCCTTCATGGAATGATTTTCCAACTCTAAGGAGTAAAAAGCACTGGATTGTATTTCTGAGCTGGGATAGGTGCAGTCTCCCAGAAACCATATTCGTTCTGTTTATTAAAACTCCACTTTGGATAAATAAACACTTCTGGACAAACATAAACATAGCACCTCTTCCCCAGAGTCACAATTTCCAACTCTGTGTCATCCCTTCTATTATCAGTGTACATATATAATTTTTATGGAGTTATAATCCATTGATGCTTGTTTCCTAATGTTCTGATTTTTGCTTAACGTTGTTTCTCATACATTTTTCCATGAGGCAGCACAGTCTAAATATTTACCATTTGACAGAACTACTCAGTGATACAGTATAAGAATAGCTCAGACTTACATAGTAATTACTATATGTCACACGCTGTTCTAAGCACTTTACCTATTTTTACTCCTTTAATGTTTCCTCACTACCACCCTCTGAGGTGGGTACCATCTGTCTTTGTCTTCAAGAGAAAGCAGAGTCTGAAGCAAAGGGTTCCACATACTACTTTATTTAGGGGACAATCCTTAGGAAGCAGGAGTGAGGGAAAATTGAAATGAGACAAGGAAGGAGGAAGAGTCAATTTGAAGGTGTGTTATTAAACTGGTTAGCACCAAGTGTGATGGATTGCTCCATCTCACAAGACTGTCCTCCCATGAGACCATCCTGAAAATTCCTACATAGACTGCATCTCATACAGGGGAAAAAGGAAAGGAATTGTTTATTCACCAGTTACCATCTTCTCCATGAGACTTTTTATCCACCCACCACCACAGACAGAGAGACAGACAGAAACACACACACACACACACACACACACACACACACACACACACACTCATATGCCATACCTCAGTATCAACAGGGAAGCCTCAGGGTAGGTGACAAGAGGCCTAGGTACTCTGCAGTTTGCCTGCACAAAGTCTCAAAATCAGTCAGAGTTCACATAAACATGGTGTGGCAGCAATGGCTGGAATATACAAAAGGGTCTATTATTGCACTGGTTTTACAAATAGAACACAAAGAGATTAATTACTTGCCCTAAACCACTCAGGTAGTAACTGGTGGGACCACAATTCGAACCCAAAAAGCCAGACTCTTAACAATAGTGCTAAACTAGCTCTTTGATCTGCGGAGACCTCAGTTCTTTCCAGCTTTTCCCTGAAATGCTTCAGAGCACAACTGAAAGATTATTGGATAGGAATCTTAGATTCTGACCCTGACTCAGAACTCTTGAGAAATCGTTTTTCTATGCGACTCAATTTGCTCATCTATTTTTGAAAGAGCTCAGACTGACTACATGACCTTGCGGTCTCAAATTCTGAATAACACTATTCTAAAAATCTTTGAGCAAATAATACTCTTTTTTAAACTTATAAATCTTTAGGATGTGAATCCAGAAAATAGACTACTGATCCCAGGGCAGGACAATTTTATAATTTGTAGTTTAAATTAGCAGATTGCCTTTGAAAATAATTGTACCAATTTAAAGTGTTTACTAGATCTCCAATGTATGAGTATGTATCTTTCCCTGCCTGATCATCATTGGGGTAACATAAAATTATATTTAAAATATTTAATTTTTGATGACTTGGTAGATGTGAAATAGTATCACAAAATTTTTTTTTTTTATTTCTTTAGTGACTAAATAAACCAAACATCTCTCCAAGTGTTATATGAGATTTCCTCTTGCGTTAGTTTGTTTTTAGCAAGTTATTTCTCCTTTCTGGGGGATCAACTTTATCATCTCTAAAATGAAAGAGTAGACGAGATCTCTGAGGCTGTTGTGAGGGTTAAGTTAGGTAACCTTGAGGTAGTGCCAACTGAAATACTACCTCAATTTTCTAAATAAATATTTCCATGAGTCTAGAAGCCAGCAAGTATGTCCCTTGTCCAAAGACTAAAAATGTCTTGATCAACCATATTGTCTTCTTTCTGAATGGTTCATATTGTCGTCCTTCTTAAAAGAAGGAGAGGTGAACTTAAGTGACCTGCTTGTTTTTTTCCTCCAAACAGTTGGTAACATTATTTCAAGATAAGAAACACATACCAAATGCTTCTCCCCCAAAGTAGTGGTTTTCTTGGTTATCTCAATTAGCTAAGACTTCTAGTTTTGCTCTAAGACTAGTCCTTCTGAAACATTTAACATATTTGTTCTGAAGGAGTGGTGACCAACTTACTCTAAGTTTCAATCTTTTAGACGCTGAGATTTAAGTGGTCAAAGCAATTAAATCATCATAGTTATTCTTTGGAGATTTAAAAGAAATAGGACAGCACTCTCAGACAGTAGGTGGAGGAGTTAGGGGCCTGGAGAATGGGAATATGGAGGCAGATAACCATGTGTCCATCTTGGGACTGTTAACCAAAGAAGAGGTTCAGGCTATAATAAAGAACAAAAAGCATTTATTTGAGTAAAAAGAATTGCGACCAGGAGACAGATTCAGGTAGCAACCCAAAGTGTGCTCAGGAGAAAATAAAGAAAGGCAGGGCTTATAAAGGCAAAAACCACAAAATGTAACTCTTTCATGCAAATGAAAGATTGCTGGCTAGGTTAACATGGATTGGTTAATTCAATATGCAAACAACGGGGGAGAAACCATAAGGAGAAGGTAGTCTGTATCTGTCTTTGCAGCAGTTGTTCCAGGATGGTTATGGCTCAGCCTTGAGCTGAGTTTAGTAACAGATTTAGCAAGGTACAGCAGCTCTGAGAACTAAGGCATAAGATATGCATAGGCTCTACTTCCTTGACAGACTCCTCTCTTTTAAGTGACCCTCATAGCAATGCTTATTCTGTTTTATTTTCTCCATTACTGGGACAATTTAAAAAAGCAGGGGCTGATCCTTGAGGAGCTCCAGTGTTTTTTTCTAAACCTCTTTCTCCATTCCATAGTGCCCTTCCTCTTCACTTTTACTTTTCTGTGAAAATCTGTCTTCAGAATTGGATTAGAAGGCAGGAGAGAGTGATTCAAGCCCATTTCTGCCATCTTACATCCCTGTGGATTTTAGTAAGTCCCTTCTATTCATTGAGTCTCTTTCTCTGTTCCCATGATTACAGTCTCTTTTATTGATTATTCACAGTCTCCTCTAATTAGTACACAAGGTTCTTGAGCTAGGAGTGATGTCTTGTTTATCTATGTGTCTTCCACATAGGCCCACTCTGGAATTTGTCATAGAAAGGTGCTATCTTCTCATTGGTATACTGAATTTTTATGACGCTCTCTTTGTCCATGAAGATAATCACTACCATCCTATCTTTCTAAGGCTGCCTAGGTACAGTAGTTTCCTAGAACTGCTCTAACAAATTACCATACTCTCTGTGGCTTAAAACAACAGAGATTTATTCTCTCATGGTTCTAGGGGCTAGAAATCCAACATTAAGGTGTCCACAGAGCCGTGCTCTCCAAAAGCTTTAGAAAAGGATGATTATTTGCCTCTTCTTAGATCTCAATGGTTGCTGATAATCCTCGGTATTCCTTGGCAACCACATCACTCCAGCCACTGCCTCCATTGTCACATGGTCTCACCTATGTGTGTCTTTCTATGTCTCCAAATCTCTCTTATCCTTATAAGAGATGCAGTCATTGGATTTAGGGCTCAACCTAATCCAGTATGGCCTCATCTTAACTCAATTAAATTTGTAGAGACCTTATTTCCAGTTAAAGTCTCATTCACAGGTTCCGAGCGGACATGAATTTTGGAGGAATGCTACTCGACCCAGCATATCAGGACATCTCTAT
Source organism: Eidolon dupreanum (assembly GCA_028627145.1). Taxonomy (NCBI): domain Eukaryota; kingdom Metazoa; phylum Chordata; class Mammalia; order Chiroptera; family Pteropodidae; genus Eidolon; species Eidolon dupreanum. Next base: position 114,579,142 of record CM053507.1, read on the forward strand.
ATTCTTACTCCTCCCTTCTCATAGCTTTAAACCTTGTCTCCCACTCTCATCATGAAAAATCCTTCCCCCAGAATAATGCTCCTCCTTCACTGGAGTCAGGATGATCAACTTCATGGTTCTGCTTGACAAGAGGCTCTCTCTCCTTCAATCCATATTCCATAGGTGCTGATATCAGACTAATCTCATAAAAAGGACAGCTTGAGTATGTTCACTTTCCTACTCAAAATTTTTTTGATGTTCCATGTTACCTATGGCATAATGGCCACACTTCCTCAGAAAGACATTCACAGACTTTACTACTTGACACCAACTCCCCTTTCAGTCCTACCTTCATGACTCTCCTCCATGCACATCAGGGATGGATTGTCCCTTAGCTCTGTCATCTGCCTTATTTCTCCTCCATCATCATGTCTCTCCCTAGCTGTTCTTTTTTTATCACAGCATGTACTGTTCTACCACTCTCGAAAAGTTATCTGTTTTAAAGTCTACCAAGATCTCCACCCCCAAGCCCAGCCGGGAGAGCCATTCCTGCTCCAAACCCCCATAATATTTTGTAGTTCACTTGACACTTTTCATCTTTATATTAATTGTGAGCATGCTATGTATCTTTGGATAAAAACATGAGCTATTAAAAGCAGGATCCCTTTCTCATTCCCCCAATTTCTGGTTCTTAGGAGAAGATGGATTGATACATTATGAATAGAGAAAGGAAGGAAAGAAAAATGGAAGGAAGGAATCTAAAGTTATAATTTTCAGATGATGCTTTAGGGAGTATGCAAATATTTTATATTTCATTAATAATTAAACTGATAAAAAATTAAAATGCCATCTTTACTCTTAATTTCTAATTTTCACATTTATAAAAATTGCTCACTTCTTTGTACTAAACAAATGCTATACATTTGAACTTACCAAATAAATGTCCATTAATAAAATGTGTTTCTGTCCTACAAGTATGTTCTGGGCAAGATTTTATTGCATTAAAAATGATGAAAGCCACTATAGTAATGAGGTCATGTATTGCCCTTAGCAAATGAGATATTTGCATTTCCTCTTAGACTCTCTTAATTCAAGAAGCCATGATGTTTGAGATTTTTTATCCTATGTGTGAGGTTAAAGAGGAGGGATGCTGTAAGGCCAAGGAGCAGAGTAGAAATGTAATGGATTTTGGAGTCACAAAGACAGTGATAACTCTGCATTTATTAAATGCATGACTTGGGGGAAATTACTTAACTTCTCAAAACCTCTTTCTTTCTTGTTAAAATAGAGATTAGCACTAACTCACAGGATTGTTGAGAGGCTTAAATAATATATTTTAAATGAATAACATATGAAACACTTAATAAATGACATCTACCTCAATAACAAGGGTTAGTTCTGATGAGAGTTGTCATGTGTTTTTTTTTGTTTTGTTTTTTTGTTTTTGTTTTTGTTTTTTTTTTTTGACTGTCCTGGCAAATTGCAACATTGATTCTAACAACAGCTGAGAATTAGCTAATGAATTGCTCTGAGGGAGAGTTAGCTAATGAAAAGCCACAAAAGTGAATTATCTGCTGACTACATTCTTTTGCTGAGGCACAGGATTATTTTTATATAGATATATAGTTTGCCAATTATTTTAAAAATCAAATGAGAGCTCTTTCTAAAGTCCTGGTGGTGACCAAGGAAATGTATTAAAGGAAAAGCACTGGATTTTACCCAAGAATCGAGAAAAAACTCATTTGGAAATAAAATGAGTGCTTAAATATCTAATGTTTGGTATGGAGTAGATAAAATATTTTCTTGACTATGGTCCCCCTCCTTGAAGATTTGGGTGAAAAAAGTTGAGAGATGACTCTGAAAAACAGAAAAAAAAAAAAAAAATTCCTGGATTAATTTGGATCTTTGAAAGGAAACTGGTGATTGATATTTTTCTCTTACTAATTGGGTTTCAAATCATCTTTTTCTCCTTTCATGAAGCTGCCCTTCTTTATTCTTTTATGAGCATCGTTATGCATGTTTTTAAGAGCCAAGTGTGCTATCTGAGGATATTCTGTGCTTTTCTTAAAGTGCTCCTTCTAAGTTTCACTCATTAATCCTGGAGGTTCTCACCCACACAGCTAGCAACATCCACAGGCCTGTGGATGTAGTTTCACTTTCATGACCAGAGTACTGGGGAAGAGTATTCAGGCCCCTGTAGGGCTTTTCAGGAAACTTGCTCCATCTATCTTTTTAACAGTAATGATTGGAGCTTTTTCTCAGACCTAGAATCTTTTTATCATCGTTGCCTTAGACCTCAAAAAATTTCTCTACTGTCTCTCTCCTAAATGTTACCACTACCACCACTTCCCACTCTATCCCTTGGATAAGCCACCAGAAGTCTAATTTTAAAAATTTTACTACCAATCAGAGTAGGAAATAGATATTAGCTAACAGAAACTAAATGGGAAATATGGAAACTTTCTAGCATCTTACAAAGTACATAGAACCAGTGTCTAAAGCTATGGTTGAGTTTTCTAATCCTTTGCTTTTATTATTCCAGTAAAGCATGATTAAATTTCCACACAGAAAAATTCCCCTACCACACTTACACACTCACATTTGAAGAAACAATCAAGACAAACTGAATGTTTCTGACTCTTAAGAATATAACTTTTATCTGAAAACTCCAGACAGAGCAGAGCATCTCCGAACTTTTCATAGGAATGGTTGGCACAGTACATACTCAGTACTGTGGAGGTAACAAAACTAAAATAATTAGGGGACCAGATTACTTGGTGGAGAAACTTTATTCTGCTCATTTTTGTACTCTGATCTCTTGCCATCCTGCAAAACTCACCATCAAGTTTGATTTTCAATCAAACTGGTCCCTTTCTGATGGTTCTTAAGCTGCCTAGCTTGGTGTCTCTGAGAGGTTAGTTTTTTTTCTCCAAACTTCAAACTGCTACAGGGTACTCAAAGCCACAGGCCGAACATTTACATCTTCCCAGTTCATAATTCCACTCAAAGATATGGAATTTTAAGTCTTATCTTTATACTAAAATAAACATATGAATATTATGAACTGAAAGTACTTACATTAGGTTGAACCATATGAAATTGCCAATATTCAACCACTTTTGTCCTATAAAAATGGCAATTCGTATACTTTAATCTAATATATCTTAAAGGTAACAGAAACGTTTTTCTTTGGGCTTCGTCTCCAGGCCCAGGAATAAAACTTCTCTTTCTATTGACATTAGGGATATATAGAACATACGTTTGAAAAGCAGCACTTTACATAGTCTAATTTATTCAATAACATTTGGGAATATTTAATCATATTGGGAATTAGCTATAATTCAGAAATTGCCATCTTTCCAACTAATTAGCCCTGGATTCTGAGAGCAAAGGTAAAAGTGATAGACTTTACTTTTTAAAGTCTCTCAAGAGCATCAACTCCTTCAGAGCCTTTCAGTTCCTTACACCACATATAAAATCCCCCCTTTTCTCTTTTATATATCTTGATTATATAGATCTATTCAGTGTCTCTGATTGTTTTTCAGTTGTGCAGAGCATAAGAATTGATCAAACATACATGAATCCATATCGTTCCCTATGTGTCTCCAGGTGGATCTCTCTCTGCTTTCTCCTGTGGGTGAGGCAAATATAGTATTTTCTAAAAGAACTGAAGGGAAAAGCTGTGCTCGTGAAAACAAAATGTCTTTATTAAAAGTCGATGGGGGCAAACTGGAAGAAATCTGTACAACTCCTTATAATATTTAAAACATTAAATTCTTCTTCATTTACATTTACATTAAAGTTTCATTCATGTAATCAGAAATCTGTTACTCCTCTCACTCATCCCCTTTCTCTCTCTCTCTCGCTCCTTCTCTTTCTGCATTTATAAAATGTAGGCATTTAACTGGATGAACAACCCTTCTAGATCTGGCACTCTAAGATTCTAGAACTTAAGAGTATTCACACATGTTAATAAAGTTAACAACAAGGTAAAAATGTATAAACACATCTGTTGGGCTCGCCAACAACAGGAGACATCAGCTGTTGTCTTGTGTAGCAGAACCAACATATTTTTTGCATATTCCACTGCATATTTGCTTTATGTGTCTAGGTTTCAATCTGTTTCGCAAAGCTTATTAATCCATGGTATCCAATAAATGTAAAAGCAAGGAAAGTATTTAAAATGCTAATAAGTAGAGATACATGATAATTATGTAAACAAGGTAGGGTATATTTGAAAATTTTTAAGTGGCATGATTCACTAGACTGCAGGAAAATGCCTAAAGACAAAGAGCTATTCATGAAGCAGGTGCAAGGATCTGTCTATACCTTTGTAAGCAGCAATAAGCATTAAGAGCAAAAGAAAAGAGAAAAGTGACTGATGAACCAGAGCACCATTTAAATGTCAGTAGCAGTGTGTTCATTCAGAACGGAGAAGACCAAGAGTTTGTTAAAGAATTTAAAGGTGAAGTTTGTTAATCTTACTAATGAGACCTGTCACAAGCTATGAATAGTTTGTGGGTTTAAGGATCTCAGTGAAAAAGGAGTGAGTGTACATGCAGGAACTAAATTACTAAAGGATTTCACATCATATTTAGAGGAATTATCAAGGTGGAAGGTGACCTGACTCAACAGATTTCCAGCATATGAAATAATCTGCTTATTTTTGGAAAAGATGTTAGACGAAAGGCGTATCTGTAAGGAGAAGAAATTAATATTTGGTTTAAAGCTTTGAAGGTCACATCTACAGTTCTATGTGGTGGAAATGAGGATGCAGACAATGAGATTAAACCCTTCTGAACCTGTTAAGGTAAGGCTCTAATTGTTTTTGGCTTACCACAATAAAGGTATATTTCTCATTCATGTAAGAATTTTTACATGAATTCCTACGATGCTTATGGGGTGACATTTCATGTGTAGGAAGCCAAGAACTCTATCTCATGTCTCATCTCTTCTTCAGATCCTAGGAGCCTCTCTATTCACCTAACAGATAGAGAAAGGACGCATCAACCTCTTAACCATACCACCTAGAAGGGACACATATCATTCCTCAGACTTTTTGTTGGCAAGAACTAGCAGGAGCAGGAATTATAATCTCAGGCTGGTAATAACTTTCTGCCAACAAATCTCCACTGTGAGTGGAGATCGAAGGAGTCTTTGGAGATCAGCTATCCAGCTCTGCTGCACCTTCTGACTCTAGCTGTGAACAAAAGGATTTACAACTAATTTTTCAGAACTTAACCTGTTTACGTTTAGAGATATAGAGAAACTTCTGTACTAAATACTCAAAAATAGGAGATATGACTCTCAGTATTGAGTGCCTACAAAATGAAAGGATAAAAGTAATTTTTAAAGAAACAAACTAAAGAAAAGAGAAATATTCCATTTTAGATTGTAAATGTGTTAAAGTCAAGCTTGGGTAATGGGGTGTGTGTGTGTGTGTGTGTGTGTGTGTGTGTGTGTGTGTGTTTGCCCAATATATCTTCCTTTGAGAAAGTACTCCACCCTCATTCTGTAATTATCTTACTCAAAGTTTGCAGGTACAGGAGGTGGGGAAAGAACTGACCAAAGTCACCTCCCTACCTCAGGACTGCATATGACTCAGTCCTGGCCAGTCAGTTTCATCCCCCTGGCCACTGGTATGCAACCTAACCAGGTTTACTATCAGCTTACAGTGCCTTTTCTCCTGAGGCTTTTTCTCTGGGGCCATAATCTCTGAAATGTTAATAAGGCTGGAGCTGTTGACAGTCATTTTACTACAATATAAAGATAACAAGAGAGCTGATAATATCATTTGAATGTCTGGACAACCACAACTGAAATCTACTACTTAAACTTTCTAATTATATGAGCTAATAAATTTCTCCACTTACATTTATTTTTTTCTTTGCTTAATTTGATTTATTTCTGACAATAAAATCTTCAAAACTAAAAGGGCCCTAATGACAACACTTGATTTGGATTTTTCCTATCTTTTCTTCATGTCACCATTCTGTTCTTAAACCGTTAATGGGCTCAGTGCCGCATTTAAACTCTCAGCACCCTAAATTAAACTCTTCTGTTTCACTTTTAGAACCTTCCATACAAAAGGTTCACCTTCTTAATCCAAGAACATAAACCTTAGAATGCCCAAGCACTTATTTCTTATATTGACATCTGGTTTTATTCCATTTCTGTCTTAACATGTCTTATCCTCTACAATTTCACATGTTAGCATAGTTCCATGGAATATATTACCACTTTGAGTGTAGGGACCAGATCTTATAGACAATAGTAATCAATGTTACCATCCACATTCCTGTTCTTGCAACAGTCCAATTCTTAGCATGGTATAGAACCCATAAAGCACTCAGCAAATACTTGTTGAATTATATTTCCACAGTGATGTTTCTTTGGGAATAAGATTTTTAATTTTAAACTGTCTACAATTTTTGTTTTTCTTTCTGAGAGGGGAAAAACTAAGTAGACAATTCGGGGAGTAATGTATAGCTTGAAAAGATGCTAAATTGTCCAAAGCCTTCTTGGAGGCCAACATTAGGTTCATATTTTGTTTTGTTTTTTGTTGTTGTTATTTGTTTTTAATTTTATTTTCAACACCGTTACAGCTCAGGCAGCAATTCAGAGAGGGTTTCCCAGTAACTAATCTAAGTGGTAGTCTCTTTTAAATGTGAAAAAAGAAATCAAGTTCTTCACAGTTCGCCTATCCTAAAGCCGATCTGTGAAATACCTATTCTTCATTATTTCTGGGGCACCATGGTGTATAGAGTTTGCTGAATGAGTGAATGATATCATCCTTCCCTTGGATTCTTTACCCCAACACCAGGCCTCATTAATTCTTGAGAAATATTAGGAAAATGTAAAATTAAGGTCTAACATTTCCTCATATCTTTTAAGTATTTTTATAGTTTTTATTCACATTCCATCTTTGCATCCACCTTCTATAAAAACTTTGGAGCTAAGAGGGAGGAATAATATCTATTTTCAGAGGAGGAAACTGAGGTTCAGAGAAGCCAGGGTTCTTAAAGTTCATATAGCTGGCAAACAACAGACCCAAGGTATCAGGCCTCTTAATACAGCTGTGTCACTTCCCACCCAGCACTCTAATCCCTATATTGTCACAGGCTCTGGGAGGCAACCAGGAAGGCAGCCCGGGGTCTGTTCAAGAGCACACAGACTTGAACTGAAATAGACGTAAATGAAAGTCCAGGTGTGCTGCTTACTACCATGTGACCTTGGACAAATTATGTGATCAATTCAAACCTCAGTTATCTACTCTGAAAATGGGGAAAATCCTACAACCTCCTAAGGAGATTATGAGAATTGAATGACACAGTGTCTGAAACTTGATGAATGACATAGTGTCTGAAACTTGATAAGTGCTCAGAAAATACTAACTATTAAGGACAAACCTAGCCAGGTACAGAGAATACTTAGCACAGGTCTATAAACCAGACTGCAAGCCACATTTGGATTAAGTACACTAGTTATCTGTCTATTTAATGCACTGTGAAGGACCGCCACTGTGGTAAATGCTTCCCCTTTGGAGAACATCTAGAAGAGATGATGGGCAATCAGCCCCCAGCTCTATCGATTTATCACTGAAGTATTATCCCTGGATAAATATGCAAGGGAGTCCACCTGAGTAAACTCAGACTAAGGTTTCCTAAGGAGAGCAATGGCAGGATTGAAATCCCTGAGCAGAGGGTCTGCAACTCTGCTAATCCTGTGCCATCTCTAAAGCACTATTGCACTCTTCCCACATGACAATGCCTTCTCCTTTATGATCAGCCACACCCGCAGCTTTTCCCACCTCACTTTGTGCTGTGGTCAAGCTCTGGGAGAAACAGATACCTGCTGACATACCCCGCCCCGCCCTCCCACCCTCCGAACCAGCCAAACGGAGCCAGACCCATCTGGAAGCGACTTTTGACTTTTCAAACTATAAATTCCAGTCCCAAGTGAGTAAGGCTTCTTCTTTTCTACCTGCCTTGGACCTGCCTTAGGTATCTTTCTGAGGTTCTGTCTCTGCCATGGTGATTTTCTCTGAAGAAGTCCATTCTTTTTAGAGAAAACTCTGCTTTCTGATGTGACCTTATCCTGAGGCTAGAGTGAAACACAATAAACCAAACCTCCTTACAACAGATTAATACCCACTCTTGAAGGGGAAATTTTATTTAACAAGGACCATTAGATAGTTACCATTTATCTTCACCAGGATGCTTCATGTCTGTCTCTCCACATGCCTGCCCTTCTGAAATACACACAGACACCCTCCTAGACACACACCTACCCAAGCGTTATTCATGTGCTGTGGATGGTTGAACTCTGCACTCCAAAATGTGATCCAATAGTTTATGAATCTATGGTTTGACTGTCCTACAGCATTATTGTCGAGATTAGCATTAAAATGAGATAGTATACAATAAATCTAAAGTATTATGTAAATCTGAATATTATGATTATAAGTCTTAATATATTTTCTATATCTGCCCACCCTTGGAAATAATAAAAGAACATTACCACAAGACAAATATTCAGCTCTCCACTGAGGAAGTTGAACTTTGGTACCGCTGAGTATCCTACACATCTTTGGACATTACTCCTTGGTGATGTCCATTTATTTAATACCTCTGCTCAATAACCTCATTTCTCCCTAGTCTCCCTTTTACTAACCTCTTTGATAGATTTAATTAAAGTAATGCACTTTTTGGAGACATAAAACCGGGCACTTGATGATATCACTTCCTGGTTTAGGTCCTCAGTTTCCCTTTCATAAAGTGGAAAGTAGGAGGGGTGGAATGGTAAGGAGAGGTACAATTTGCTTCTATTCAATTTGCAGTGGTGTGAAGCTGAATAAAGCTTGGAAACAGGCATCATCTGATTTCTATAATTATCTTAATTTTACATTAGCCTCAAAGCCTGGCACATTGTTTTGAGTGCCATAAAACCATTAGGCTGGTTAGTTCGGTAGCAGAAAATGTGAATTCCAATGTAGGCAAAAGGATGAATAAATTTAATTCAGGGATATGGGAGGCTGGTAGTGGAGTAGGTCATAGATCATGTCTATTTAATAGTGACTTGCTAAACCAACAGCTATTCCTTGAAATGAGGGAAGGGCTTAGGACATGGAAACAAGATGGCTGAAAGGAATGGTAATAAATGAAATATACAAAGCATACAACTGTGAAATAACAGGAGTCTTAGGTGAATTTTACTTTCTTATGAACCCTGAGACTCCAATCTATCTTTTCTCTCTGCATACCATTCCCTTGACCATAGCAATTTAATTATAGTACAAAAAAACAAGAAATGCCCTTGACTGAGTTGTAAGAGCAATGAAGTTTTAATTTTATGATATATAAAACTCTGAACATCTTGTCTGGGGTATCAACACCTATATGTTTATTGAAAGTTAAGGTCTAATAAATCTCTTCCACTTATCAAGGAGTGACATGACTTTTCAAAGGTATTTAAACTGAAACAATGAAGATAAAGCACATTCTCCTTTCTCAGGAATGATAAAACTAATTTTTGAAGAGTCAACAGTGTCCAGTGTCTGAAAAAATATGGCACTGACTTGTGCATGAAGATTTTCTGTGTGACTTTGGAGGAGTCTCTTGATCTCTCTGTTTCATCTGCAAATGTTTTAGTGTCTTTGGAACAAGTACTTGAACAAGCACTGAGTAATCACTGGCTAAATGAAAGAGGTTTTGATGAATGCTCTACATTTCTAGCCCAACTGAACCACTTAATGTTTCTATATACATCACACATTTTCCTGACTCTGCACTTTGGCTTATACCATTTCTTCCACTAGGAATTCACCCTCCTGTTTCCTTTGTTCTAATTTTACTCATTCTCCAAGGACAAGGTCAACTGTCTTTTGTTTTCAGCTCTTCCTGATTTCTTTACCTGGGAGTACTGTTTCTTTCTTCAAATCTTCAAAGACAGCCCTTGTTCTCTACCTCTCTTACAAATTTGTAGATCCATCATATTTTATGTATTTACTTAAGTAGATGACTTATGCCATTCATTTTGAGGGCAGGGAGTGTGCATGATTTATCTCAGAACTTGGCATGTGATAAGCACTTAAATGTTTATTGCATAAATTGTGTAATGGCTAGTTTTATGTGTCAACCTGGACAGGCTATAGTACACAGTTAATCAAACACTAATCTAGGTGTTTCTGAGAAAGTATTTTGTACATGTCAATAGCTAAAATCGGTTGACTTTAAGAAAAGATTGCCCTCAATAATGTAGATGAGCCTTATCTATCAGCTGAAAGTTCTTAATAACAAAAACAGAGTTTTCAAGAGGAAATTCTGCTTCAAGATTGCAGCATCAACTACTACTTGAGTTTCCAGTATGCCAGCCTGCCCTATAGATTTTGGACTTGCCTGCTCTACAGATTTTGAGCTTGTCAGTCCTCACAATTGCATAAGCCAATTCCTTGAGATAAATCTCTGTATATATGTATATGCTATTGGTTCTGTTTCTCTTGAGAACCCTGACTGATACAGATGGAGGGGTTAATTTTAGCACAATATATTTGGTTTACCATTTAAATTGAGTGGCTTACTTGAACTATAAGCTCCAAGAGGACATAAATTTTGGCTTTGTTCACTGAAGTATCCCCAGTGCCTAGAACAGTGCATGACATTTACTAGAAGTTCGACAAATATTTCTTGAATGAATGAAGAAATAAAAAAAAAATACTTTGTAGATAACACCACTTTTGGCTCTTTGATAGATTCAAATTTACCCTCACATACCTTGGATCTTGTGCTGATATGTATGACAGAAAAAATACCAGTCATGCCATCCACGTGTTCCCGTAGGCAAATCATTTCTATTTTCTGCACCTCATCTTGGTCATCTGTATTATTAATATTTTGATCTGGTGGAACTCTAAAATCCCTCCTACACTTCTTTGATATCTATGATTTTTATGTATGACTATGATAATCTTAACCTTGCATCTATTTTTGTCATCATACATACTTGACTATTATTTATTGTATGACGATTGTAATTACTTTTATTACTAAACATGCTATCTTCAATTACTACCTGAGATTTATAAAGCTTCTCTTTTACAAAGTACTTAAAAACCTTTAACCTAGATTTCTAGATTCAGAATTCTTTCATAACATGGTTGTAAAGAAATAAAAAGACACCTTAAGGCTTTTTGCCAAAACCACAATTCCTTGTCCCCAAGCACTTTATAAGCTGGCTATCAAGCCCATATGTACATTCATCCTGCACCTGAGCTTCAGAACACCAAACCTTTGCTTCTAATTTTAGGGCCAGGAAATTATTTTATAACTGTTTCGCAGCCTCTTATAAATACTTTCTGGAGTACTGTCTTTGGGTTGCCTTTGTTTCCTCCCATTCTGTGGGAAGAAGGTTTTCTAGAGTCTGAACATACCTGCTGAGACCTGGCTGGGCCCTAAGAACCCAGAGGTCATATACCTACACCCCAGGGCTAAACTACTGAGTGAATTTCAGCTGCAGGCTTTGCTGCATCCCCCACCAGCAGAGGATAAGAGGCTATTAGCCAAGATGTGCCCAGGGGCGGGCGGTCCTCATACACTTACAGATTCTCCTCTCTTGATTTCAGGCTAATTCTTTTAGAGCTGAGATCCTAAACAAAAAATTTTAGAATGTCCCACTATGTAATATCAACCTGTGCAAGGATAGACTGAGGGGAAATAAACAAATAAACAAAATGTGTTAAGAAATTGTACAGAGCACAAGATTCCTTTATCTATCTTTTTATACCATCCACAGCCTCAGAATGTCACACCTGAGTGACACCTTATTTAATTCATTTACACTTGAGGAAAACGAGTTCCAGAGAAGAGGAGAGGAATATCCTCTGATCATGGAAGTAACTAATGGCGAAAGCTCAGTTAGAATCTGTCTCCTAACTCCCAGCCCACTGCTTTTATCTAAATTTATTTATTTATAATATATATCTATATACCCCATGTGTCCTCCCCGCAGAAAAAAATTCTGAGGCAAATCACAATAAAATGCACATGCTTATATTTCTAAGGTAGTTTAAATAAACATGAATCATCAGAAACTAAGTAGAGTAAGGGGGCTGTGAGTTTTCTTTTTTTCTCCTCTTTTCTATATTTCATTCCTTTGTTTCTTTTTTCTTTTGTTTTCCCCCTTGACTATGTAGGAACACTGGGGTATTTAAGGGATTTGAGGGTTCCCCCTCCCCTACTTAGAAACTACTAACAGAGAAAGAATTAGAAGGCATGGCCCAGAAAGTATATTTGTGGTTGTGTGTGATAATGTTGTCTGAGCTGAAGAAATGTCAGCATTTTCCTCAAATGCCTTCTCTCCAGGTTTTGCAACTTGGAATTTAAAATGAGCTTTGGACCACAGCTCAACACGCCAGGTCTCAGATCATGGAAACAACTCCTTCTATTCACGTACTGCACTGGGCATAGTTGGGGGGAAAATAAAACAACAATAAGTTTTTCAAATAAACTTATTATAGTGCAGCATATAGAGAATCATTTTTTGACAAGCTTTAGAAAACAAACAGGCATTATTACCATTCCCTGGTCAATTTTATAGGCCTGCTCAGAGAGCCAGCTTCTATCATCACAAAATGAGTGTGTAAATAAATGTATTAAAGACAATACCTTCCTTTTCTTTTTCCTGAGAGCTTCTCTGAATGAGAATTTGGTGTGGAATATGTGTGTGATATTTGTGGCATGTGTCTATACCACAGTACTTCTTTGTCTGGGGTAGAATGAAATAGCCTGCTGGAATTGGACAATAAAAAAGCCAAAAGCCATGTAATATGTTTATATTTTAAGCCTAGAAAAAGAAAGACACAATCCCTGATGGTGGGACCTTATGTGGAAATGGATATAAAACACCTTGTATTCAGAGTGCAGACATAGTTTCGTTGTGAGGTGGATCGTTGTAGGAAACTAGCTCTCAGTTATTATGTTACTTAAAAAGAATCACAGAGTTGTAGTTTCTCAGAGCTGAAAGGCATCCAAGGGGTCAGAGTCTAAGCTCCTTACCAACTCAGGAACCCCCTCTAGCATAATTCTGACAGATGGATAACAGAGCTCCAAACACATCTGGTGATGAGGAGTTTACTAATTCATAAGGCAGCATATTCTTTGCAGAGTGGCTTTCATTGTTAGAAAATGCTTCTGTATCCTGAGCTGAAGACTATGTTTCTCTGTCACCCATCTCTCCTAGTTCCATCCTTTATAATCACTGACCCATCCCCCCAAAAATAAATTAATTAATTTCCCTTGTGACAGCCCTTTGTTTAATTATTCAAAGCAAAACAAACCAATATCTTCAGTCTTCACTGACAAGGTATTGCACTCTATCCTCGGCATGTGGCCCAGCAACCAAGGTACATACAAGGCAGGATACTAATTGGTGTAGAGGACCTAAAGCCTAGCTCTTTGGCAAGTTCAAGAGCAAGAAAGGGATGGAGCAATTTCAAGGGACTGGTAAGGGGAGCCCACAGTTTCTCCAGAACAGTCAGTGAGGTTAAGGTGTTTCTATAGAAAGAGGATTTCTAGGGCAATTAATCAATCTGCTTTTTCTTGCTTGATGTGTAGATGTCATGTACAGTAGGTTTCCCTGAAAGAAGGAGATTTGCAAATTTGGACTTAATTTTTTGTTGTTATTTTGTCATACAGTTTACTGAGCAAATGACCTGAGCTCAGATGTTAAGGTATGAATGAAGAGGAACAAAAGACTTTGTTTGCCTTGATGGAACTTGAATTGAGCTTGAGATCAGGTTGTGTATATGAAATGCTGGGTAAAGTATTAAGCTCTTTAAAATATAAGAGATTGTTGGTGTTTTTCTGAATACTCAGTGGTTGCTAACAACAATCAGTAAAGTTTGATGAAAAGAGCCTGTGTCATAAATCAAAAGGTCCAGATTTTGGACCTGGCCAGCCACCTGGTTCATTCATTTACTCTCTTATTGATTGAGCACCTACTATGCTCCGGACCCAGTGAGAGGCACTTGGGATACATCTGTGGTTAAGATAGGCACAGTCTCTGCACACATTAAACACACGTGTTTGTTAAGGAAACAGACACATTATCAGGCAGCTACCATGAAGTATGAGGAAGAGCAGTGAGAGAGTCCAAAGGCAGTGAGAGCCGACATGTCTTGTATGTGGGTATGTGGGGTGGAGGAGATTCATGAAAAGCCGTTTGCCAGAAATTACATTGAAATAGAGAGGAGAAGCTGGTGACCTCAGAAAAATTACCATCTCTCTGAGCTTCAGCTTCTTATCTGTAAAATGGAACTAACAACAATCCAGACTCACCTGCTTTGCTAGGGGGATGTGATGATCAGATAAACAACAGATCTTTATGGTAGGTGCTTTGTTGAATCCTAAAGTGCTCTATGATTGTAATGAATGACAAATTGTTGATAATCGTTATCAGATATTATTATTGTGAATCTTAGAGTCCATTTTTTTTCTTCCTACTTGTATAGATTTGGCTCTCATGAGAGCAGCAGGAATAGAGAATGAAATGACAGATTTGAGTGGAAAGATTTATAGTGGTACAGTTTCTTCGCAGCTAGAACACTGAGGCCCTCAGGATGGGGGACAGTGTGGAAAAAGGCCTTTTAACCATGCGAATGCATCAGAGTAGGGGGCTTCACTTGGAGTTTACCTTATTAGAACTGAATAGACTGAGTCAAGAGGGTTATAGCCACTATCCTGGAAACCTCATTAATATTTCAATGGCCTAATCTCACCAGAGGTAAAATTGCTCAACTTGCTCCAAACAGAGCTGTGTGTGCCTGCATGACTTTACGAGATACCAAGGAGATTTGGCTCTAGTCCTGATTATGTACCTATTGGCAGGAAAAAGCAGTAGCCAAGTAATTCCAAATGTCAGCAATTACTGGTTTATTGAGATTTAACTTTCAAGTGCAACAAGTACATTTTGCCAAAAGGCCATTCTCCTCTTTTGATTTTATTATGATTCTGGTTAAGTGTCACAGCATTTTTCATGTCCCCTCTGGTGGTCTAGGAACACCAATATTTACTAAATTTGAAGTTAGTATGAAAAATAGGAACAATCTCTACTATTTCGGCGTGTTTCCTTCCCCATTCTGTGTCTTGGTTCTCCTATCTGCAAAATGAAGGTGGAGGATGAAATTTATCCCCCACATTCCTTTTACTGTCAACATTCCACATGTCTATGATGTTTGCCTCTCTTTTTCCTGGCCACATTTTCAAATAGTAAGTTCTGGCCATTTCCATTTGTTAGACTTTTATTGAAAATCTAACTGCCCAAGAAGGCCAAATCTTATAGCCTGGGCTGCTATTTAAATCTCTGTCAGACCAGAGAATCTTTATTTAAAATTACATTTTGTTAATCCATCATGTGGATGTGGAGCTTGCTATTTTTAATACATGCTCTGCACAGCCCAGTTATTCATGGCTGAGAGTTTGCCACAGAACTTTAGAGCTGTGTTTAAAAACAAACAACTCTAGAGAAGCCAGAAGGCTTCTTTCACAAGCTAATAAAATTTCGGAGTGGGAAAGTAAAGGGGCAGTTATATCTCTAAGTGGGATAGCAGTTTGAAAGACAGAAAGTTTCTTTGGTCCATTTGATGCTGCAGGAGCAAGCAATGGAATGACCTACATTAATGCTCATTTAGATGGTAGACTCTCTTGACCTTTCTTGAGCCATTTGTCAAAACTCTAGAAATGTGCACTTTTATTCAAGACTGAGGCACTCTTTAACATCTTCTAATAATTATTCTCTCTCTTTCTCTTCACTTTCTATTACCTCCTTCTCTTGGGCCATATAGCATGCATAGTACACACACACACACACACACACACACACACACACACACACACACACAGGGAAATAGAAGCACTTAATTGAACTCAAGCAGAAATACCTACATTTATAACAATTCATAAGTGATTGTTGGGAAACCATAGATAGCTTACATTAAGATATTTAATTGTAGCAAACATTACTACTGCTAGTTTCCTGGACTTTAAGAGAACGTATTAATTTGTTTCTCCATTCATTTATTCATTCATTCAAGCATATTAATTAAGGTCATAAGATGGGCCGGGAACTATATTAAGTGCAGTGTTTACAAAGGTCAAGAGACAGCACTCATAGTCTAAGGACCCAGAGGTTAAAATTCTCCTGACCCACTCAAGAAATTATCATTCCTGATCCTCTTTCCTTATTTTACTAATTCAACAAGGAATATTTATACTATATTATCAGAGTTCTATAAGAGCATATAAAAGGGTATTTAGTTTACTATTCAGTACATTCTTTAAATATACAGGCTTATTGAAGGTCAATGATTCATAGAATTCTGATCTGGCTGATAGAGAGTAGGAGAGACTATGAAGAAGAAGAGAGATCATTGACTTACTCATTCAAAACATTCAAGACCAAGGGCTAAGGCACAATCAGAATAATTCTTGCTAACTATCTGTTTTCTTTCTGTGAATATAGGTATCGCCAAAAAAAGTAGAAAAAGAGAGGAGCATGCCTCATTCATGCTTTTTTTGGAAATTATTGAGGAAAAAGTGTCTTGACTATTATTTCATACTGTATCATGTAGGTTAGAGGTTGTTCCTTGCATGGGTTAACTAGGATCTTCTGATTCATGGAATGACTGCGCATCAGCTAGCTGTTTCACAGATGCCTACCATTGATCATGAGAGAAGCATTCACAGATGGGGGTGGATCACTTTGTGTTGGAGTTCTAATCACTTGCATAGCTTATACCACTGCCCAGGTAATGTTAATACCCTCTCAGATGAGAAGTCAGGGTAGCATAGAAAACTTGCAAAAGCCAGAAGATTAAAGTAGCTAGCTACCTTAAAGCCAGAAGATTAAAGTAGCCACCAGCATTTATCTGGGCATGTATTCTTTCTTTTTATTATTGAGTGAGTGAGAAGGTTTGTTTCAAAAGAAACTGAAAGCAAAATAAATTAACTGGTTATGCCAAAGTTCTTCACTCATTATTTGATTCAACAAACGTTGAGGACCCTTATGTAGAGCTGAATGCTGTGGGAAAAAGTTTATAAAAACAACGGTAGCAGCTAACATTTAATTAAGTACTTATTGTGTCAGGTATTGCATTAAGCACTTAACCCATTTTATCTCATATAACCCTTAAAAAGACCTATGAGATAGAAATTATTATCATTTCCATTTTATAGGGTAAGGCATGGACTACTGTTAGTATTCTTGGCCATGAGAACCTAGGTGAGAAAATGAAAAAGGTCCTGCCTAAATCAGGGACTGTGGGATGGAGAACAGATGGACTTGGAGAATTACCTCTGTTTCTAAGAATCATCAAGCCTCCTAAATGTTTGAGTCAAAAACTTCACAAACACTGAAAACACCTCTGAGGTCCTATTCTGGCTAAAGCATCAGTCCCCAACATTTTTGGCAGTGAGGACTGCTGCTCCTATTAGAATTTAATGCCTGATGATCTGAGATGGAGCTGAGGCAGTGATGCTAGCACTGGGGAGCAGCTGCAAATACAGATGAAGTTCTCATTGCTGGCTGGTAGCTCATCTTCTGCTGTGCCTCTGGTTCCTAACAGGCCACTAACTGGTACCGGTTGGTGGCCTGGGGGTTTGGGGAGCTCTGGTCTGAAGGACCATGACTTAGGTGGAAGCTGCCTTGTCAAATAAATATAACTAACCTGTAGGAACCATATCCTTTGGCTTCTCACTGTCCACCCAGATTCTGGCACTCTGCCTGGCAAATAGTGGGTGCTCAAAAATTATGTTTGTTTGGGGAGTGAATACTCACCTCTTTACTGGAACCTAGGGCAAGTCATTCTGTTCCCCCTCTTTCACAACCACACCCACACTTTAGTTTCCCTAGCTTTGTGTTGGAACAGGCTGAATCTTATTGACTCATTGCATGTTGAATAAGCTATTATCCTGGAAAATTAATCACCTAGTGCAAAGGTAGGGATATTTAGTGGCTAATTCCCATTAATGTGTCGACATGGGGGCAGTGCGGGCACTTTTTTTTTTTTGATACGGTTAATCCTATCATGTTTGGCAATCTATGCAGAATAGGGCAGAAGATTGGTTTCATAATCCTTAAGGCAGATTCCTTCACCATCTAAAAACATTGGGGTTCTTGAGATGAAAACGCTCCCAAACAGATGTCCTCGTCCAGGACACCGCCCTTAAAATTAGAGGGAGACTCCCCTCTCCTTGAATGCGCTTGGCAAGCCCTGCTCACCTCCCCACCCCCCCCACCCCTCGCCAAGTGGGTGGAGGTAGTGAAAGAGTACGTCCACACCTCGCACGTCTGCCCAGGCACAGACTGTCAAGTGGCACAGGCGCGCAGACCTCTGTCATTTATTTATTTATTTATTTATTTTCCCACTGGGTACGCTATCCCTTTAAATGGGGACGCTGGTGCTGGCTCCGTAACACGGGAGCCGGCAGCTTGTTGATTTCAGAGCTGGTGAATTTCACATTGTTTCCACTTCACTTTCCTCGCTCTGAGGGAGGCTCCGGTTGGCGCTACGGCCGCTGTCGCCGCTGCCAGCGAGGGCCAGGGGAGGGCAAGGACCTGCGGCACCCAGGCCGGCGTGGGGCCGCAGGAAAGGGTGTCGGGGCCACACAAGCACCCTCGCTGCAGTCCAGCTCCTTCCGAAGCCGGGACGCCTGGAGCGCACGGAGCTGGGACCGCCCGCCCAGACGCCCGCCCGCCAGCCCGCCCACGGGCCAGGGCCGAAGCCAGGGAGCCCGCGAGGGGAGGAGGCCCAGGGGGGCGGGGTGGGGGGCGGGGTGGGGGGCGGGGGTGGGTGCCGCCGCGGCCGCGGAGCTGCTCCTCGGCGCGTTTTGCATGAAGATGGCGGCTCCCACCGCCAGCAAGGCAGCCTCCCTGGGCTGTAACAACAAGCCTGCGTTCCCGGAGCTGGATTTCAGGTCTGGAGCGCGGGTGGAGGAATTGAACAAACTCATCCAAGAATTCACGAAGCACGACCAGCGGGAATACGACGACCAGAGAGCGCTGGAGATTCACACAGCCAAGGATTTCATCTTTTCCATGCTGGGTAAGAAGGGAAAAGGGGGAGGTGTTCGTGTGTGCGTGTGAGTGTGTCATGGGAAGCGGGGTAGAGGACCCGTTACCCCTTCTCGCACTCTCTTTTCTTCTTGGTTTCCTTCCCAGAGCCGGCTGCCTGGAGTATAACCCATCTCTGTTCCGCCTCTTTTTCTCCGGCGCAAGCGGAGCTGCTTTATCTCCCCTCCTTACTATACTTTACGCAGGGTCCCTTTCCCCCACAGTTCGCTGGCTCTTTTGTTAATTTCTCACCGGCCGGGGCTGGGAGGCAGGTGAAGTGTTCGTGGTAAAACGTCTCAATGTTGGGGTCGAGGGAAGCCCTTGGAAGCACCGAGGACCAGGTGAGACCCGGCGGCGCCTTTCAATCAAGAGATTTGGCTCCAGAGGCTCCGACCCGCGCCTTCTGAGCACAGTCTCAGGTCCTTTCCTGAGCTTGGGGCGCGGAGATAGCTTGGGGCTCTGGCTTCGCGCCCGAGCGACAAGTTGCTTCTCTAGTCTTGCGGCGCCGCGCTGTCATGCCGAGCCCCCGGTGGCCAAACTTGTTGGGTGTTCCCTAGTAACCCGCTGAAGTAGGCTGGGCGCCCGGAGTTCCTGCAACTTTGATTTGCAAATCGACTTCCCTTTAAAGCGGTCGGAAGCATTTCCGGTGCTTCCCTAGGGTTCTGGCGGAGCTCGGAATTCCCAGCTGGAAAATGACCGAGCTCAGAGCTCTGACTCCCTGGAGTGCGCCGGCCCCCTCCTCTTTGTGTGCTGTCGTTGCGCTCGCCTGAGATCGGAATCTGGGAGACATCCTGGGTTAGAAATGTGCCGCCCACTGCTACCCCACAGCCCGGCACCTACAGGTTCTTAAACTGATTGTTTAGTGGTGTGTACAAGAAAATATTTAAGCCTGGCATGGGAGACCGGATCCCTCCTCAGGTGTCCCGTCGTTCAGATTATTGCTACTGTGGTATAGTATGAGTGTCCGCTACTGGGAGCCTCCCTCGCAGCTTGCGGCTCTGCCAGTGCAACCCTGGCCCGCATGCAGGAGGTGGCCTGGCGGTTAACATTCCACAGAACTGGGACCTCGAGAGAGTAGCGCTGCCCTACCACGTAATCTCTGTACACTGTGCATCCTCAGCTGATTTCCCAGGTAGTGGAAAATTTGACCGAAAAAGGTCTTTGACCGTAGAGGAAGACAGAGCTTTTGCCCTTCTCTTGCCACCTACTTGGATTTCAGCCGGCTGCCTGTTGTTGCTGGTTCTGTCGTAGAGCACCTTTCCCTCGGTTTTCTTCCTCCCCCAACCCAACCGCATGTGCGTGTGTGTGTGGGGGGGGGGCAGGTGTGTGTGTGGTGGTAATACAAATTGAACGTGTGGAGTCTCGTAGTAGTAATGCTTTGAAGTTGGATGAAGCACGTTAAAACTTGAGGCCAGATTTTACCTATTGCTCCACACTCCTCAAGTGTATTCTAGATCATGTATGGGGTTGAAAAGCTCTCGGTTGATATATTCGACCATTCAGCTCTTTAGATGATTTTTTTTTTTTTAAAACAACTCCCCAACCTGGTGGGAGTGAGCTTCCACCGGGTAGTTTACAAGCTTATAATGATACCAGATCTGAACACCAGCACAGTGATTTTCAAGAGGGTGGGGTCACACAGAAAAGGTTCAGGACAGTTATTTAAGTTGCTTAATGATGGCCTTTCTTTTTGCCATAAATAGTGGAAGTCTGCCATTGTGTTGTTACAGCCCTTGCATCAGTTCCGGTGTCTCCTGCCATAGGTGGTTCAGTAGAAAAAGATGCTGGGTCACCATCAGTCAGGATAGGCATGGAACAGAAAATGGGAGGGTGTGAGGAGTGGTAAGTTTAAATGTGCACCTCATCATGAACTGTGCTAACCCCTACAGCTGATGCACTGATTTAGCAAAGCCTTTATACGGATATGAAGAGTGACTTATTCCAGGGTGCTTAATTTATGAGTATGTTTAATGTCATGAATGGCATTGTTTTCTCAGGTAAACTAAATTCTTTTCTGTAACATACATTGGCCTGATTCTGATGTTCCTTTTTACCCACTTGATCTTGCAAGAGAAGTCTTTCTTGCCCCCTGGGAATCTGATAGTTCCACCTGCAGGAGAGAAAAATCAGGAGTGTCATTTAAGCCTCTTGCCCCTCTGGACACTAGAAGGCAGATGGTGAAATGAGCTTGCCTGTGTGTTGTGCTGCATTCATTTGTGAGTTCCTTGCTTTTCCTTAATGAGGTGCTGGCTGCTCTGGACAAGTGAAGGTTTGGAGACAGCAAAGGTCCCTGTGTGGATTTACTTTTTCTAAAGCGGATTTTAGCTTGGCTTAAAAAACAAAATCTCTTTTTGTGCGTTTTGTTTCACTTGCCACAGCCTTGAGTCTTTCGTGAATATGCGAATGAGGTGTCTTAATGATCCTCAGTTTGTTAAGGTGTCACTGGAGTGGAACCAGGCTTTTATTTCTGAGAGTTATGAGGGGTGAGTCCTCTTGGCTTTGTTCTGCCTCTTAGCTATACCTGAGGATTGTCAACAGCTTAAAAATATTATCCCCTCACAGATAGAAATGGCAGAGCAATTCGGTGCAAGCCTCTTTAATGAAGCTGTGGATAAGGCTACCCTTGTTTTTAGGCAGTTGGCAGAAGGCAGCCACTTTCTAAATAAGACTATTAGCCCCCCAGCTTCCCAGACCATTTTTGTTTTTGTCTAGTTGGGAGGTAACTATCTGCAGAAGAGCCAAGTGGGAGTAGACTGTTGTCATAGTCAGTGACTTGTCAGCACCAAGAAACTCCACTGTTCAATCAAAACTGAGTTTTACAAAGACTGTGGAGTTGATCTGAGCCTGAGATGTTCACTGTGGTCTCCATGGCCTGTCCTGACATTCTCTGTTTGCACAGAGATTCTGACTGAGACAGATAACATCTGACTGATGTTATCTGGAATCATCTAGACTCCTTATTTCTCTATGCCTTGGTCTTCTAGGAAAAAGATTGCTGTTATTATCTGGTTAATATTTGAGAGCCCAGACTGTATGAGGGGCTGGCAGTGCATAATAAATACCATTTATCAAAATTCGTGGAAATTGCCATTAATGTTTTAATAATATTTGGTATTTGAATAATGTCTTTGCCAGCTCTTTTGTTATCTTCATTCCCTGGTGAGGTTGGATAGAGACTGGTTGTATCCCCATTGAACAGATGCAGAACAGGAGGTATGCACAAGCTAGAGGAAGCAGCCAGGAGGAAGACAAGCAGTCACTTAGACTGCTTACAGTCCAAATGGTCAGTACCATGGCATTGTTATTAGAGTAGCTATAATTTACTGGTTGAGTAACTATAAGTTACATCTCAATTCACACAACCTTCGGAGTAATGTTTTCCCATTACAAAGATGAAGATACTGAAATTTACTGGGTTAAGAATCGTTGAGGGTCCTATGGCTAATAAATGGGAGAGATGTTGCTAAAATATACATTGGCCTGATTCTGACTGATGTTCATCTTCTACTTGAGACTGTTAATAATAGATGCATTAAGTCTTTGTTTAAAAAAAGTTACTGCCTCTTCTTTCAGGATTTTGTTTCTGATTTCAGCTATAAGTAGTAGGGTGATCCAAGCAGCATCTGAGGTGATTTCTGGAGCAGTCGGAGTTCAAGTATTTTATTCCATAACGAAATTACTTGTTTGAATTTCAGGTTAAGAAAATGATGGCCATTATAATAAAATGTTAAAATCTGTACCAATTCCAGTTTGCTTCTTGCTGGTTGAATGGTCTTAGTGTTTCATTTACTAAATATGAATAACAGTAATGCATCATTTCAGAATTATGTGTGATTGTGAAGTTACTTTGTAAACTGAAAGGGAATGTATACATGATTTTATTATTTATTTAAAGAAATGAGCTTTATTAAGAAATCTAGTGAACTTAAACTGGAATTACATAATGGTATTGGAAAAAACTGATAGAGTATGATTAGAGGCAGCCTAGGAGACTATAGGCTGGGCCTATAGAGGACATTATTAATTCTAACATGCATTGCCATTTGTTTAGCTCATACTGTGTGTTGGCCATTATACTGCCTACTTTGCATAAATCCATTAGTTCATGTAATTTTCTTCCAACAACTTTGTAAGGATAAATACCATCATGCTTATATTGGAGATGAAGTAGGTGGTATTATCCCCTTTTTAAGATAAAACACTGAGGCTCAAAGAGGTCAAGTACTTATGCCCAGATCATACAGAGTTTGAATTTGAACCCAGGTGTATCTAACTCAAAAGCTCACGTTCCTTTCACTGTACTAGCAATCATTTTCCATCGCTCTTGGGTCAGGCAACCAACAGGCCTCACTCCCTAGGGAATGCTACACTTAGTAGCCAACTTAGCCTGTAGAAGCAGGGATGGTTTATTTCTCTTTGACTATCTCTGTCTTCCTTTCCCTCTCTTACTTTCATGCATTCAATAAATATTTACTGACTGTTATATGGCTTGCAAGTAGTATGCAGGGTCCTAAGGACAAAATAGTGAGCCAAATTCATATGAGCCTTTGGAGACCCTTCCCTCTTCTTCTCTGTCCACCAACTGTAGGAAAATAGTTTTGCTGCCTCTAGTCTCTTTTCAGGACATAAATACCACATGGACACTTCAAAGTTCTAAACTTATGGTCTGGCACTTCTGAGTGCTGCCAGACCTACTATATTTTTAGACACTTTCTATATATTTTCAGAGTAGATTATTTTGAAACCTTGTCTTTCCAATGTATGAATGCCACTTTTAATGTGTTCATCAGCATTATTTATTAAGGGAATTTACTGTGAATCATTGCTTTGTGGGCCTCCAAGTCTTGGTGAGTTCCTTAGAGTTCAAATTGCTAATGTGCTATATTTGAATAATGGACAAGATCATCTCTGAAGTCTGCTCCAGCTCTGAAAATATTATGCATCTAGGATAGAGAGGTCCCTTCAACATTTATTTTTGCTGCTGGTTTGGGTTGATTTCAGTTCTCCTCCATGGTTCTGGGCAGTTGCTGCCCTTTATCCTTGACAGAAGAGCCCTGGATTTGTGATGATCCTGGGTCTTCCCATGATGTCCTTGTTGTGTCGCACATTGGATAATGCATTGCTCTAGATTAGACCGGGACCCTTTTGTAGTCACAGAAATGTGAGATTTTCTCTTGTCAAATTGAGAACTTGTCATTTAATGTTAGCTCTTTAGACTCTTCTGGAGATTTTTAACAATTCGGAATCTCTAGTCCCATTTCAGACCTATTGAATCAGAATCCCTAGAGATCTCCAAATTGGCTGCTCAGCACTCTGACATTCTGTTCTGTGTTAGGCCTGATGTCGTACAGTTGCCATTCAGTAGAGCTGCTCCTAGCACAATGAGTGTGATCCCAGTTGACTTTTGAGACTAGAACCAGGCTGCTGAGCCTAATGAGCAGATACGTATGCTGGCTCCTGAAACTGGAATCTTCCATCGGGGACAGAGGCAGGGAGGCATAATGATTGAGACAATTAGAGTGTACTCAATCAGCAGTTGTAACAGGGCTTTATATCATTGTACCTTTTAATCATAACCGTAACCCTTTGAAGTGAAGAACTATGGGGAACCATAGGATTGGAAAAATACAGGATTAACCTAAGTTTATAGCAAGTAAGTTGCATAGCTGGGACAGACTAATGCAAGCCCTTGCTTTTAACAATGACACTGGTATTCTGCACTCATAAGTGGTAGAGGAGACCTGGATTCTAGCCCTGTCAATTCCTGTTATTTGCTGTGTAACTTTGGGCAAGTCACTTAACAGACTGAGAGCCTCAATGTCTGAATATGTAAGTTGGGGCTAATAATTATAGTCATGTGTGACTTAACAATGAGAATCTATTCTGAGAAATAAATTGGGTGATTTTGTCATTATGCGAATATCATAGAGTGTACTTAACAAGGAATCTAGATGGTGTAGTCTACTATCCACCTAAGTTTTATGGTAGAGCCTGTTGCTTCAAACCTGTATGTCATGTTATTGTATTAAATACTATAGGGAATTGTAACAATAATATTTGTGTATTTAAACATAGAAAAGTTACAGTAAAAATAAAGGATAGAAAATGGTATGCCTGTATACGGTACTTACCATAAATGGAGCTTGCAGGACTAGAAGTTGCCTTGGGTGATTTAGTAGTGAGTGAATGTGAAGGCCTAGGACAATACTGTACGCTACTGTAGCCTTTATGAACGCTGTACACCAGCATCACCACAAACACGTGAGTAATGCATTGTACTACCAAGTTATGACATCACTAGATGATAGGAATTTTTCGGTTTTATTATAACCTTCTGGGACCACCATGATATATGTGATCCATTGTTGGCTGAAATGTCCTTATGTGTGTGGTGCATGACTTTATAGCTTCCTCATGTATTCGGGCGCATTAAATTATGGATCTGAAAAATTGCATGCAGTACAAAAGAAGGACATTTCTGAGTTCAGGTACCAGCTCTATGTTGTTTTGTACTGTGTGGTATATGTATTACCCTGAAAAGTCTCCTAACCTCTTTTGGGACTCTTTTTACCCATTTTCCAAGTATAGAAAATAGAAGCATCCCCAAATTATAATTACAATAATATTTGATGTACATTTTTCTAGACATCTGTTTTTATACACATGCTTACACCCACTCATACTTACAGACAGTTTTACATAACAGTATTTGTATTGAATATGTCTTTTTTGGGGGTAAATTTATCAATATACTGTCATATACCACATGTTTAAAAAGAAACTGTAACTTGAAACCTATGGAAAGATGTTCTCCTAGCTTCTTTCATTCCTCTTTTATTCCAAAAGAAGATATTATTCTGAAACTTAGACCACATTCAGTGATTTAATAATTGGGAGTGATGAACCTTCCTGTTGGTGACTTCTGCCTTTCAGTGCTATCTCCTATCTGTGTCTTTGCACGGTTATATAACACTACCCATATTTCTCACTTTCTTCCTTTGCTTAGACTGTTTTATCTATCAGGATTTCTTACCTTGGGTCAATAGAAACAACATGGAGTCTATGAACTTGAATGGGGAAAAAATACATCTTCATTTTTATTAACCTCTAACTGAAATGTAGTATTTCCTTCCACACAAAAGGTAACAAACTATAGTAGTGTTAGCAGTACCTCTGTGTTTTGCTTTTGTTGCCAACAGAAATCACATATTTTCATTTCACATTACAGTTGTTATAAATATCTCAATAACCATTTATTGCTGCTTTGAAATTATGGTGGATTTTAGACTTGCTGCTAGATTTTATTTAATCACATAGGGTACTCTATCACAGATTTATTTTTTTTTAATGCATTTTGTGTTTCAATACTAATTTTCTTTGAAGTCCTTTGTAATTTTATCATATTCATTTAAATGTATTTTTTTTCTTTTTTCTTTTCTTTTTTTTTTTTTTTTTTTTGCAGGGGTTCATAGGCTTTTCCAGCCTGTCAAGACATCTATGTCACTGAGGCAGTTAAGAGTCTCAGTCTCTAAAGACAGCATTCTAACACCTTTACCTCAAACGTCACTTGACTCATGAAGTGTTCCTGTATCTCTCCAAGGAGAAAAAATTTACCTTTCCTCTGTGTTTTCCTAACATCTTGTCCCCGTTATATCCCTTAGCACATTCTTCCCTATACTACAGGTTAAAGAATCCCTGGCTTGTTTATCTTTGCAGCATCCATTGGAGTCATGTACCTGGTAGGACTTGGTTCACTTTAAAAGAGTACTTCTGTGTGAAGCTTCTTATTTCAGGCTCTGTTTAAGGAATGAGGACTTTATGACATTGTCTCTGATTATCCCTTTCTTTTAAGCCATACTATATCATCTTTTCTGGAGTCAAGATAATCTTGATCTGATCTCCTTATGTGATAGGGGAGTTTTATCTGGATTCCAAGAATAACACCCTTAAGACTTACTGTAGGGCAATTTAAGAAATGTCCCAAGTGATTGCCCCAGTTTGTTGACTGAGAGCAGCATACAGTGACTTGTGGAATGTCCCCTTTCTTGTAGACACTGACTTTTCTTCCATGGCATCTAGAATACTTGTGGACCACCTGCATGCCTACACTTGGGGCCTTCCTTATAGAGTGCAGCGAAAGGATAAGTCATCTTTCCCATGGAGGTGTTCCCTATGCTTTTCAGTCAACCTCCAAGTGTTCAGATGCTTACTCTGGAATCCAAATTGTAGCAATTCTTTATTAGTATAAACTACTATTATTTGCCTATAGTAGTAATAACTCACCTTTGTATAGTGCTTTATAGATTATAGTACATATTCACAACTGGTATGGTATGGTATTCTTTGGACAGGCCTTTGAGAAAGGTTATGTAGGAACTAGTAACCCCCTTACAGATGGGAGTAGTGCTGAGAGTCTGGAAAGTGATGTGACTTGGTTGGAGGTCACAGAATAAGTTGTAGATCTTGAGTGTCTTCTGCTACAGCACGGGCTGCAAGGAGCTTGCAGGCTTTTTTACCCTCTAACATCTTTCATAGATCACTGGGATGAGACTGTATTTCCAGGTAAGGCAAGGGTAGCAGCTTTCATTCCTCTCTGGGCTTTTCTACCCTCTCCCTGAACCTAGGTGTATATAGCAGGTGAGGCTGGTGGAGAGTGGAATGGGTAAGTACCTGCCCTGTAGGTATGCATTTTCCTCATCTAGTTGTCAGCCTCTGCCCAACTGGTTCTTAAGGTCTGTGATAGTGTTCACAATGGACCTGAGTAAGTACTTGCTAGCTGAGTGATTTCTTTAAGGACAGTTTATAATTATGCCATTATGCGAGGCCCTATCTCAGGAAATAGCTCTCTGTTTTTTGTCCACCATAAGTGCCTTTTCATGAATTCCCTGTGTACAAGATAAAAAGACATAACTAGGGCCAGTGCTGCTATGAATAAAGTTGGCATGGGAAGCTGTCGTTCAGTTTGTTTAGTTTTTATATTTTTTCTTCAGTGCAAGAAGACATGATTACTATTTCTGAATTGAGTTCAGTCAGTAGTGGGATTTGGTGTAGTCTTGTTTAGGTTTTTGTTCTAACAACTATTTGAATATCTACAATGTGCATAGAATGGTATTAAACATTCACTCATTAATTCATAAGTTCATTCAGCATATGCTGTAGTGCCTATCATGTACTGGAGTAATTACTGTGGTACAATTACAGTATCCATGCACAAAGTGGTGAATAATAAAAACAAGGTCACTACGTCTGTGGGACTTATGTCCTCTGAGGGATTCAACAAGATTTAAGCACACAAATAAATAGGGACTTGTGCTATAAAAATAAAACACAGAATATTATGATTGAGGGTAACTGGGTAGGATAGAGTGAAGAGTGGTATAGAAGTCCTCTCTAAAGCAGAGACATTTGAAATGGAAGGATAATAAGGACCTGGCCATCTGAAGACTTGATGGAAGAGTATTCTTGGTAACCAGAACAGCATAGGCAGAGGCCCTGAGGTGGGGTAAATTTGAATGCAGCTTTGAATGCTGCTTAAATGATCGTAAGTCTGGTTTGGCCTCTACAAGGAGGAATGATCTGTGTTCGGATGAGGTCTAAGGTGGAAGGAATGGGCCGGCTGCCTTGGAATGTTAGTGACCTTGCAGGTGGACGTTTTCCAGGTGGGGCCACCCTTTGGCTTGGCTCTCATTCATAGCATTCAGGGATTGGTGAGGAGGGAAGCAGTGTAGAAAGTTTGGGTTACAGGTTCTCAAAAGGTCCTTTATAGTCATGGAATTCTCTGATTTCACCTGATAGCCCTAGTCTAGAAACAGTGAGTTCTACATTAGATGATTTACGGGTCAAATAGCAATTTTCATGGGACAATAATAAGCCTTTTATGTAGTCCTCCACAGTTTACAAAATACTTTCATATGCATAACCTAATTTTGACTTCTCAAAACAATCATGCGGAATAGGTATTATTATTCTGTTTTAATATAGGAAGAAACCAATGGTTAGGAGAAGTTAAGTCATTCAAGGTCACCAAAAGGTTGAGGTGGGATCACTCTCAAGTCCTCTAAAGGTCACTCCAAATTCTTTGTGTTAACGCTAATTTTTAGAACCTTCTTTCTTACCCACTGACCCTGTCCCAGGGTATGGAAGAAGGAGGCTTTCTGGTCCAGAGAGAGGCACTAAGGATCAGTAGGAAGAACCAAGCCAAAAAACTGCAAGCCTGCACGTGCCTGTTATTGGTATTGCAAGCACTTTTCTAGGCTGCTTCAAGATCACCCTTTTAGCAGCTACAGCTGTTCTTATTAGCAGCTGCTTATGTTGCTTGTGATTAATAAAGGAAACTCAACATTCGTTTTTTCAACTGTGCCCTTGGTGTGCACAGTCTGCTTTCTTACAGACTACGTTCCTGATTGGGAACAACACAATCCTGCTAGCATTGGTGCCTAAGGGGCTCATAGCCTGTTGTGAGGAAGAGTGGTCCATCTAGGTAGAAGTTGGTGAACCAAAGGCCCATCAAGGACTAGACAACAAGGGAAATGAGTGTGGTGGGCAGCTCAATAAATGCCAACTGGTGTCAGAATCACAGACACCAGGGGGTGGGGGGTGCACTGGGGAGTGAGATCACCTTTTACTTCTCTCTTCTAAAAGGAGCCACTGCTCTTCAGCTCCTGCCAGTTGTTGTTTTACTGCAGTGCTGCTTCAGATTTACTGTGCACCAGGCTCCTCATTAACAGAGATTGACAGCCCCACGCCTAAAGTTTCTGATTCAGTAGATATGAGATCCAGCCCCAAGAATTGTATTTCTAAGTCTCCAGGTGATGCAGCTGCTGCTGGTTCAGAGCCCACATTTTAAGAACTGCTCAAAAGGGCCAGGGCTGATAGTACTTTGGATGTTTTAAGAGACCTGATGAATCTGGATGTTCATGTAAAACCTACAGATTTTTAAATATTGAGAATAAAATAAAATATTACAGGAACATAATGTTGTTTAAAACTGCAGGTCACACAGAACACTGTGGCTGCCGGTGTATCATCTCTGATCCGAATGCTTTCAGGGCAACCCTTGAGCTGTCTGATCTGGAAACTGAGGCCCAGAGAGGGGCAGTAGTTCATAAGCATACAGCTAGTTTTGAAGCAGAGGCTTGACTAGAACTCAGGTTTCTCTCTACCTGCCAAGCGTGTGTGTGTGTGTGTTGTGTGTGTGTGTGTGTGTTTTGGTGTTAGTCCTAGCATACCGTCTTCCAAATATTTCCTTTAAATAGAAAACTACTTAATTTTGAAAATAACAATAACTATACTAAATTAATGTTTACTGTGTTCTAAGTACTTTATGTCTATGAACTGATTTAATCCTAATAACCATATGAGGAAGGGTTATTCTCCCCGTTTTTATTGACCAATGAGAAATTGAAAGCACAGACAGATTATGTAATTTGTCCAAAGTCACAAAGCTACTGGTAGAGTGGGGAGTTGAACAGGAAGTCTAGGTTCAGGTGGAAAATGGCAAATAACTATGAACCTTTTTTAAAAAAAATCTTCAAACAAACAAACAAAAAAACGTTTCCCTCTGCAAAATGGAAATCATTGCTGGAATACTTTAATTTTAATATTGCTAGGAAACTTGGAAATTAGGTGGCCAGAACTGATAGACGTTGGAAATTTTAAGTGACCCAGTGAATCTGGATGTTTATGTAAAATCTCCAGATTTTTAAATATTGAGAATAAAAGCAAATATTAAAGGAACATAATGTGGTTCAAAAGTGCATAATGTGGATTAAAGCTGCAGCTACTGTGATTAGAAGGCCTCCACTTTACAGAAATGGAAACTGAGGCCCAGAAGGAAAAGGGGACTTGATCATCCTGAACGCTGATTTTACTTTTGGGCAGAGTTGAGGTTAGGTTAATATCTAGCAAGTGACTGCTTCCTGAGAAATCTGTACCTGTGACAGTCCATTTAATAGAGTTTGCTCCCCAGGGAGGTCTGCCTGGCTTTGAAGTAATGGAGAGTCACTGAGAGAGGGCTGTGCTTCAAGACAGGGAACAATTCCCCGGCTATAGAGCCACCTTGTATAGTTTAAAGTTCTCTCGATTGCTGTTAGATGAAGGATGCTAAATAAATAACCCCGTGGGCACCGTGTTTCTGGTCTGTCCTTTTTGCTTTCATCATTTAGTTGTTCCTTGTCTCTCCCTCTCTGCTTTCTTTCTTGTGAAGCGTGTCCTTTTCTCGCACCGATGGTATTCCACAGTTTTGAGTATCCTGATAAAAATTTTCATCCCTGAACAACCTGTTTAATAAGGAAGGGGGATGCCTGGTGGACTGCTGCCTGTGGGTGGGAGGGGCTGAATCTCTGTGAGCTAATAAGCCTCTTGGACCCGGGAGAGCTAGCACTACCTCCCCTCCCTGCCACTGGTCTGAGAGCTCAGAGGCTGCGGATTTAGAGCATTATAATACGATCCTCGGCATTATTGAGGAACTAAACCAGTGGGGATCTCTCTGAGATTAGTTCCCGTACCCCATCATATCACCTATGGGGAACCTTGTGAATAGTGACTTACTCAGGGTCCAACTGGTGGTGGTGATGATGATGATGATCTTGGGAAGCTCTTTCCCACTGTTTGCCAGGTGCTGTTCCAAGTGTTTTAGAATTATTAACTCATTTAATCCTCACAGCCATCCTGTGATAAGGGTGTTTTTACCATTCCTGCTTTACAGATAAGAAAACTACAGCAGTTAAGTCATTTACTCAAACTGGTGATAGAGGCTAGATTCAAACCCAGGCTGTCCACTCCTTCCCTTGTTGCACTTTGCCAGAACGGCTGCCATCACAGTGCCAGGCCCTGTGTTGGTTGCTGGCATATAAACAATAGGTGGTGCTATACCTTGAGGGGGACAGTGGAAGTGAGGGGATAGTGGGCATTGTGGAAAAGATGGTGATTTTACTGTCTTTGAAGCCAAAGTCTCTTCATTATGTCATTTGGCCTTCTTTGGCAGCCCCCAGAGTAAACATTCTTTTGATTACGGTTTATGTTTATTAAAAGTCCTTTGTAGGAAATCTCATCTTAACCACTGTTTCCTCATTTTGAAAGTAAGAAGGTATGTGTCCCAGCTAAGTGATTGATTGAAGGCTATATAAAGGTCATTTGGGCCCTTGATGCTAAGTAAATTAGGGCAGTCTTATGAAAGCACAGACATTTTTCTCCTTTCTCTCCCCACCCCCAAGTGGGTTTCATTCCAGATTTAGAAGGTTTAATTAGGACATAGTTAATGTAGTCTATCATTGTGGGGAGAATGGGGAACAGATTTTTTTTCAGTGAAAGGAAGATGCCAAATACACTCTTAAGAAAGTTACTTTGAAATCAGAATTTATAAATCAAACTGGGTTAACAAAGGGATTTGCCCCTTTGGTGCTGCGACTACTTTTGAAGAGTGAATAATTATTTGTTAAATAACCCTTTCCAGTTGCCTTGTTTTGTAGGGGCAGATGTTTGTATGTTGACTTGTCTTAAAGCAATGAAGCACATTGGCATCGTGCTATGAAATCAGTCATTGGGATGAAATAACTTCTCAAGATCTTAGTGCTCATGATTCAGAGGTTTGAAACTAGAATCTTCAGAGAAGCCTCATTCCCAACCTACTTACTCATGGTTTTCCTGCAAGAAAATATCAGTGGGAATGGAAATATCCTGGAATGGTGAACACATCTGGTCAATGTAGAAACTCAAGCGAGAGAATTTTATAATCTCTGGTTCTTGGAGAACAGGATTGATGATAAATGATTTTACTAAGTATCTTTCTGTCATTCAAGACCAACCGACTCCTGTTTCTGTCTGCTGGATCCCATTTTCTCTTCTGGCTCAGCCACCTCCCATGGGGATTATTTCTGTCCCCTTCATCTGCCATATCTCCTTTAATACTGATTTCTTCCTAAATATTCACACATGCATTCTCCATACATTCTTTCAACAGAGACCTTGGAGAACCTTTGTGCAACGTGCCCTCTGCCTGGAAGTAGATGTACAATGAGGGAACAGACCATCTTGTTAATACAAGTCTTAGGAGGAGATAGACAATGAAAAAAAAATGTACCGATTATGATCAATGCCCTGAAGGAAAACCAGAACAAAAGAGAACACAGTGCCCTGGTTTGTCATTCTTTATCCAGGTTGACACTGTGGGCCATTCTCTCCTGAACTTTCTTCCCCTGGCTTCTATGGCAACATGCTCTTCCTGGTTTTCTCCTCTTTCTCAATCTCCATTTAAAGGACAGACTTATATTCTTTTGTCCAGCCCTTGATGACTGCTTCTGTCTCTTCTGTCCTCACACTTTCTCCAATTTTACAGCAGCATCTCTGCTGCTGCTTCCCAAGCCTGTGTCCTAGGCCTCTTGACTGCCTCTGTGACTGTTCCACTTGGTTGACCCAAAGGTGCCCCAAATCAAGTGTCCAAAGTGAATTTGCTTGTGCCCCAAACCTGCTCTTGCTCATTTAGCCACACCACCGTTCACCAGAGTGCCCAAGACAAATTTTGCAGTCATCCTGAACTCTCGCCTCGTCCTCCTGTCCCAACACTGAAAAGGAACTGAGGCCTGTCAACTCTGCCTCTTTCTTTAGACTGTTTTCTTCTCCCCAGTGCCATTGTCACCATCCAAGCCTGAGCTACACACCACCTGTTTCCTGGATTACTGCAATCATCTTACTGGGTTTTCTGCTTCTGGTCTTGCATCTTTTCAGTCCATTCACCATGCTGAATCTTTTTTTTTTTTTTAACATGCCTGAACCCTTCAGGGGCAGCCTGTTATTATTCACATGAAGTTTAAACTCCTTAGCATACTTTACAAGGCTTTTAGAGACTCAGCAATTCCTGCTCACATTCTGGCTTCATCTCCTGCCACCGCTTCAGTTTTATCATATATTTCTTACAAACCTACTCTGATATAGGTTTTATGTGACATTGCAGTTTCTCTAAAGTAAAAACCCATAATGTTCTGAATATGGTTATCAGGCCTCAGTGCTGTCTCCTATGGCCTCTCGAGCCTCATCTCAAACCTCAGATACCGTCACTTTCTTGGTTTCAGCCACACTGGCCTTTTGGTGCTTTGGAAATACCACGTCCCCATCCACTGAGGCCCTGTGCTGGAATGCCCCATTCCTCCTACCACATGCCCACAACTTGTTAACTTCTGCTTACCCTTAAAATCTCAGCTCAGTCAAATCAGCACTTCTTATGGAATCCTTTCAGGCTAGCACAGAACAGGCCAAATTCTCTCAAACTGGTGTTCTATCTTCACAGGTTTCTTAGTTGCACTGATCATGAGTTTGTAATTATGTGTAAATGATGTCCGACATTTCCCATTGCCGTAAAAACTCAATGATAGCCTATCATATATCTTTGTTTGCCTTTTTTACTTGCCTGAAATGTGATTATTCAATACATATTTGGGAGGGGCTCAAGAAATATTGCTGATATTGTTGGTTATTTACTTCCTGAACGTAACGGTTAGGTAGTATACACTTCATGATGAGTTCATGATGATGGCCATGTGTGTACTGATTTTTAGATATGTACCTTGGTGTATTTAGGGAGTTTCTCTTCCTTTCCAAGTCTCCCACATCTCTGCAGCATATAATCATGGAATTACAAAAATGAGAAGTTTAGGAATTATCTAGTCCAATTATTGCCAATCTTTTCTAAATGAGGGTTTTTTTAATGAAAAAAATTTTGAAGATTCAAATGATAGTGGTTATATTATTACTATCAGTTCTTTGGGGAAAATGAGTAGTTGTAGAAAGCTATTATGAGTTTAGTTAATCGTGTAAATTACTTTAAATTTTTTCATAATAACATCTACATGTATTTGAAAAACAGTATGTATGCATAGTTAGTGGGCATATGCATTTATAGTGTCAATAACTGCATGACTCTCAGGTCTCTCAGTCAGGAATTAGCCATTTGGTCTGGTTCTTTATGTTGCAGTTGTGCCAGATTTGGGACTGGTCACCTGTGAGCTTGGTTTCCTCTGAACATATGATCGGTTTGACCAGCGTGGTGTTTTAAAAAATTTAGAGCATACATTTAAAAGATGGGAGATTTTTCACAAAAGCAGATTTCCAACTTGAAAAATTAGGAGGATGAGGCCTTATTTCCTCTATGGCCAGAATCACCTGGTCCTGAATACCAGCAACCTCCTTTAGAAGTGCCATACTTTCTTTAGTTTACCATAGTCCTCACTTACCTCTGTTGCTCCATAGCAAATTGTTGGTAGAATGAGAACTCAAAATCTAGTGACTGCACCCCTAAGACAATGAGGCCTCCTGTCCATCTCATCAGAGGCTTATGAGCAGAAAGAGCCATGGGCAGGAGTCAAGAAACTTTCTCGTTGTTACTGACCAGCTTGATGACCTTGAAAAAGCTATATAACTTCTCTTAGCCTCAATTTTGTCATTTGTCACTAACTTATAAACATGTCTGGGACCCTACAGGGTTGTTTGGTCTACGGAGAGAAAATTATTTAGTATAATGGAGAATATAGAACATGTTCATTAATATTGCCCCATCTTCCCTTTTCTTGTCTTTTCCGTCTCTCTCATGGAGGAATTTATTGTTTATTGTTGCACCTCGATGTTTAGAAATACGAGAAGTAAGGTATTGGTTCTCCCTTGCTTTTTCTCCCCCACCATTTCTTACCTATCTTATCTGGAGGCAGTCTATTCTCATCTCATGAACTCTGTTCCTGCTGGGGGTCCCACATCCATAATAAGCTCCTGCAGTGACGCTCAGGAAACCCTAAAGTTGAACTCTGAATATCGCAGAATTATAGCTGCATTATTGCCTGTCGAGATAATCAGTAAGTGGCCAACTGTGGTGTTGCAAAAATCCACGAAATGCTAACAGGGCACCAGGCTAGCAGAGAGGATTTTGTTTCCAGTGGCAATGTCCTTGTAGGCAAAATTTGTGGTTCTGTGTTAAATTTTATTGCTTGAGAGGAACAATACCAGTGCTTTTGTCCTTCTGAATCTGGAAGGGAAGGCAGGCATCAATGCCACAAATAGGAAATACACAGGGATGTCTGTCTCAGATGACAGGAAGCAGGGTGGTGTAGTGAGAAGAAAAAATGTGACGTTTTGACTTTGAAGTCAAGCAGACCTGCATCTGTGATAGGATAGTTGTATGACCTTGGGCAAACTATTCTTTCTGAGCCTGCTTCTTTATTAATAAAACAAGGATAAAAAGATATTTCATCTTTTAACTTTATACTATTCCACTTTTTAAAGAGTTTTGAAGAGAAATCTAGCTTCATAGGGTTTTTTTGAGGATTAAATTAATGCATGTGTAGTATGTTAAATGAGCAACATGGTACGTGAAACTGTCCTCTTCCATGTTTTTGCTGAAAATCCTTTTTTATCTCTTCGAAATGGGAGTAGTAGGTCAACCTGTGAACAGAGAAGTAGCATAAAGTTGTCTGAATAAAGGTGTAGTATGATTCTTTGTGCAAACATCTGGCTCAACATTTTCTTGAGTAGGTAGAATGGTGCTCCTAGTAAATTTTTGTTTTGTTTGTAAGTAAATGAAAGCTAGATTTTCCCAGGAAACTAAAATTTTCTTTTACCCTGTTTCTCAGACATTTTAAAAAGTGTAGGATTGACCAAGCAGGCTTACCCAGTCACTCTGTAAAACCAGTCCAAGGTGCCTTTGGGAGGGGAGCAGAGCACTCCTCAGTCTACAGTGATAGACTACATGGATTGAAAACCTCTTCTCTGGCTGGATTAAAGTAATCAAAATAAAGCCAAGGTTTTAAACCTGATGCTTACACTAATAACTTTCACTTAGAAGAGAAGGAGGTAATTTAAGGGAGACCTGACTTGGAGGTGATTGAAGTGTATGTTCGGGTATGGGAGACTGGAAATCCCACTCAAATGTCAGCATATGGAGTTTAAGATTACAGCAATTCTTTTAAGAATTTAGTTTGGCACGGAGATTGGGCACCTGCTGGTGACATGAAGAAGGTGGGCCCTGGACCAGGAGTAAAGGTATCAGAGGAGACTTCTGCTCCTTCAAGTCCCTTGAAAAGTGGAGGCCAGGAAGAGTTCCCTCTCCCACCCACCACCTAGTTTTTTTCATTTCCTGCTTCTGTAAGACTCTGTGACTGGCGGGTTGTGTCACCTTTTTGTGTTGCAAGAAGATGTGAAAAAAACTAAGGAGTCTTTCCCTTGAGGGTTGGCTGCCCTGTGAAATGGGTGCACCCCTAGTCAGAATGCTTTTTTTCTGTTGCTCAAGTGGGGGACAGAGGGATTGGGTGGTAGGTGGGGAGGAGAGAGGGCTTCTCAAAGAAAGGAGGGGTGACGCTTCATCTCCCATTTTAGGAATAGAAGTGGAAGGTGTACTAACTCTGAAAAAAAATTAGACTGTACCTTGTGGACCATGGACAAATGTTAAGAAGACTGGCAGCTTTAAGATGCCCTTGGGTTCGTTGCTCCGATTACCTGTTGCCTCTCTGTTGTAATGAGAGGTAGAGATCTCCCACATGAAAAATGCCCTGTGCGTATTTTCAGAGGGGCAGATAGAAGGCTGGGCAAAAACCCTGGGGGAGACCATGCTGTACTTGGAAACCAGCTGGGGAGAGAAGGGCCTGGGCATGGGGAATGCCTGGGCTGGGACCCAAGAGGTGGTCAATGGAGCCTGCCTCAACAAGGCAAAGAATTTTTAAGGATGTTTT
Organism: Eidolon dupreanum; assembly: GCA_028627145.1. Taxonomy (NCBI): domain Eukaryota; kingdom Metazoa; phylum Chordata; class Mammalia; order Chiroptera; family Pteropodidae; genus Eidolon; species Eidolon dupreanum. The sequence continues at coordinate 114,616,932 of CM053507.1, forward strand.
CCCAGGTCTTTCAGGAAATGGAGTATTGCCCTATAATATGGTGTTTGAGACCATATTATGTCATCTTCAGCAAGTCACTTCCCCTCTGTAGCCTTCACTTTCCCCATCTATAAAATGAGGAAATTGGGCTGTTCTTCTAGTCAACCATTTTAGAATTCCATAAATAGTCATCTCATTCTTAATTGAAATCAAAACTTGCATCAAATTTCTATACTTTTGAAATTCCTGGGGTAGATGTACAGATTTGCTACGGTGTTTGGTTTGGGGCAGTTATTTATTTTTCAAGGGGATGTCTAGAGAGCAGTTTCTGTACTCATTTGAGGAAGTCATGGCATCGTGTCATGTGGTATAACACATGGGGAAGCCCAGATCCTCTCCTGTGGCTTTCAGAAAGATGACTCATGAAGCTCCAGGGGAGTTTGGCCCTGGCTGGGAGGTTGGGAACTTGGGCCCTGCAGCTATTGGTGGCACAAAAGCTCAGGGCTGCCCTCTCAACTACTGTGGCTACACCGTGGAAGACAGTGTAGGCCATGAGCTGTGTACACTGAAGGTGACAGCCAAATACTTTTGTAGAAATTAAATAGGACACCAAATGGGAAATTCATCTTAATCTTCTTTAAATACTTACTGCTCATTTGCCAGTGTTCTAAGTAATATAATTTCAAAGGTCCAGAGGTGTCTAATGCAATTTTTTCCCCTCTGTACATCATTCTGTGCCCATCGTGTTACTCTATTAGAAATACTAGGGTAATTACAGAGTTATTTTCTGCTTTTCAATTGCTGTAACATTAGCCCCGAGTCTGTCTGTATTTGCCATATTAATAAGCAATGATGGAAAATTAAAAAGAATTCGGTAGACTCCTAAATGAAAACTTCTGAGCCTTTCTCGCCAGCATTTATGGGCTACCATAGGCAGGCAGGCTGATATGTGGGGATGTTCTTTGGGTTAGATGTTCAGACGCAGTCTAAACCCTCATCTGTAAAACAGGGACAAAACTACCCAAACCACCAGTCAGTGGTGGATGTGAGGCCCAGTGAGCCTATTGGCTGTGGAAGCTGGTGATGGACTGTACAAACGGTGAGCAGAGAATGTTGCTCCCTTAGCAGCATTCCTGACGTGTGGGTGACAAGGGGCTGCTGCTTTGTCGTGTGCTTCTGAGTGGTCTTATGCATATATTTCATGGAATAGAAATTTTATACTTCATGTGTAGGCTAACAATTGTTGTATTTGACACATTATAGTATAAAATGTGCTTTTACAAAAAACCCTGTGAGGTAAGTGGTTTTGTTTTTCCCATCCTGTAAACCAAGCAATTAAGGTGCAGATGGGTTAAGTAATATGCCTAAAATCAGATTACACTGTTCTAAAATAATTTGTTACAACTTTTGTTCGTATTCACATTTTTTGGAGCTTTTCTTTTCTCATTTATCACATTTTGCATTGGGAAGGGCTTCGCATCCCCTCTGTAACAGGAACAATAGCTGACGCTTACTGAAGCTTGGTCTATGCCAGCACATTGTACAGATAAGGAAAGTGAGGCACAGAGATGTTAAGCAGTTTGCTTAAGGTGACACAGCTAGGTGGCAGACCCATTCGCACTTTTTCTGTCCTGCTACTGATAAAAGCAGTAACATTCCTTGTCTGTGTACTAGGTTGCAAGGCACTGTGTTAAATGATGCCCAGTCAGAACCTCATTCGTTGGCACATTAGCCCTGTGAGGGATGCTCGTGAACATGTCCTGCAGGTGGAAGCTCTGCCATCTCCACTCCCCCACAGTCTGCTTCAGATATCTCCCCTTTGCTTTTCGCTTACCAGTTTGGAAACAGCAAAGGTCAGTGCCTTGTATGATGCTTTTCTTTCTCCTATTGCATTCATTATTCTAGTCCAGCTATTACATATTGAGTGCCTGCAGCCTGAATTTGGCTTGCAGTCCTGTCATATTTGGCCCCGATTTTATTAAAAACAAGCAAGCAGTTGAATTAGATAGCAACATCTAAGAATCCAGGTAACTATTACAAAAATCTGGATTTATGGTTTCTCATGAAAAACCATGACAATATGGAATCTGCTTACTCACATACCAGCCTCAAACTAGAATGGAATGATTGTCATTCCATTTGACTGGAATGATTGTCATTGTTTCTCCATACCTCCTTTCTCAGTCCCCCTCTTGACTACCTCACTCAGGTCCCTAGGAGTGTGTGCTCTTTGTAAGATAGAAAAATAAATAAATTTTGGTATGGAGAAGAAATTCAGTGGATGTATGTTGAATTAAATTGGTGGCTTAAGAAATAGGCTTAGTTTGGAAAAAGAATATTAGCTGTTCGTGAGGTGACTTGTTCTCGCTGTACTTTTTGCAGGTGGGCATATTAGGCTTAATCTGTTATGCAAGGGAAGAAGGGCTCTATCCCGCTACTTAAAGGTTTCTTATCAAAAGTTAAAAGATGACATGCTTAGACCGACTCTCGATAAAATTACTTTTATTGTACTATCCAGCATTGGAGAATATGAGGAAATAATATTTTCTTTAAAACAAATTGTAGGTCTGATGGGTTAAAATGTGAAAGCACTTCATATATTACTGGGTATTGAACTAAAATATTAGAGATGTTTTGAGAAGGTTATCATCACTTCATTTAAAGCTTATGACAGACTTTTCAAATCTTTCCTGTCTGCAACTTTGTAGCTGGCTCAACAAACCGCTTACCTTCTCTGAGCCTTTTCCAGGTAGTATATATACACATGGATGTTATTTCCCAGCACCCAGTACAGTGCCTGACATAGAGAAGGTGCTCAGTATTCATGCTGGGTAAGTAAAGAAAGAAACATGGGGATTTTTAAGGCCTTACTGAGTTATTGCACATAAAACATTTAGTAGTGTGTCAGCATGTTTTAGAAAGCTTGCAGTTTTTAGTTTAGTCTGTTTTCTAAAATTTTATCCTGGACACAGGCTGGGGGACCATCTATGCAATTGGATGAAGGAAACTGAGGGCTGGCCTGTATGCTGGCAGGCAGGTGACAGGAGGTCACAGAGCTCCAGCTATGTGTGAGACACTAGACGGATAGAAGCAAACTCACACAAGTGCCAGAGCTGCCCAGATGCTCTGAACCATGTCCTTCCCTACCCAGAGCATACTGTAGACAGATGATTAGGCAGGGGCAAGATGAGTTCAGTCATATGGAATTCTGGACTTGGAGATTGAAACTATTGGAAACAACACTCAGATCTAGAATGGCCTGTAGCATTCATCAGGCTCAGCATTTTCTTTTTACTAACGCTGTGTAGAGATATGGAAAGAACAAAGAGCAAGGACTTTGGACTTGGACAGTCCTTAGTTTGAATCCCTGCTTTGTCTTTTCCCATCTAACTGTTGATGTGGCTCTTAGCTTCCTTTACCCTCACGGCAATTCATTGGCTGTTTGTGAGGCTTAGCTTAAGTACAAAACATTCTCAGCATGATGCCTAACATGTAGTTGGTACCTAGAAAAAATGACAGCCATCATTGTTACGGAAAGGAAGTGGAAGCCCAGAGGGATAGGAATGGATGGTCACAGGTAGCAGCTGTGGTGTGTGGAGCTGGTGCTGACACCCCTGATGTGGCTGTGTGGTGGGGAGGAGAGGGTAGACGTTGTAAGGGGAGATGTGTATTTATTATGTCCAAGACTGAGTTGCCTCTTTGGGGGAGTGAGCGAAGACAGCAAGTTTAGGAATATCAGGGCGCAGGACCTTATTTACCTATTTGAGATAAAATGGCTCTCCCAATTAACTTGGGTAGGAAGCTTCCAGAGGAACTTTATACAAGTCAGAAGATGTGTGTTTTGTATTAGAAATAAATCTTTGGTTTAATCTCCCCCCAAGTGCTGTTGTTTTTCTCCGAAATAAGCTGTTAAAAAATGATGAAAATGACCTCTAAAAATACAACTTTGAGCATGTCACCATCATTTTTACCCCACTGAAGACAATCTGAATTTTTATTATTAATAAAATTTTAAAATCGCCATTCTTTCTCTTTCTCCCCATTGCTTTGCTCAGACCTGATATTTAGGGACTTCTGAGAGGAATGCACTTCCTGTATAACCACCTGTCATGGGGAATGTGAGGGCAGCCATGATGACTTTATGTCATAGTCTCACACCATATATCGTTTTTGCTGAAATTCACTTGTTTTGAAGGTTTTTACAAGACAGCACAACCACTTAGCTTCATGGCTTTCAGAATTTATGAGTTTGCACTTTTGTGGTCAGACAGAGGCCTCGTATGCCAGCTGTTAACTTTATAGGTAAGTTTTTTTTTTTTACTTTAATCATTGCTTATGAAACAAAGTGCATGAGACTTTTGTAATACCCAGAGAATTATGCAGAAAGCTCAGGTTTACCTTTTGTTACTATGTCCCATCAGGTATTAAAAGCTAAGCCCACCACCCTTCAAAACCCAGGCTTCCTTTAAAGGACAAATACAAACTCTTTGTTTATATTGAATTTCCAAGATTCACTCAAATCATGATTTCCCTAAATCTGTAAAGTTGAAAACACTAGGCAAATCTTCTTAGTTTTTTTTTTTTTTTTTTTTTTAAATTTCAGATAGGAATTTTCCCTGGCCACTGTGAGCTGTGAAAATAGACTATCTGTAAAACAGTGAAGCTTTTTGTTTGTTTTTACACGTTACTGTTTTACAAACTGCTTTTACATATTTGATCCTCATACTTCTCCTGTGCCAGAGACAGGAACATTCTTCACTTATTCCAATGAGATGTTTTTCCAGAAACACTGAAGAATGTGAAGAAAAGGTTGCTTTTGTTTCTGTGTATTCTGGGAATAAATAAAAATAAAAAGAATTGTTTTTCTATATAGGTATAGTTTCAGAAATAAGATTAGGTATTTATTTCTTGAGAGCCATCCTTCACAGAGAAGACATTTCTGAAGTCCAAATGTTGGGTTCTTTGGGTTTCTTACTGACTAAACAGCATTTTTATTATTTCATTTTGTTAAACTGAGTGTCAACTCTAGATGTGGATGTTCGGGATGTGAAGTTTTTCTATTGGAAGGTTTTGAACTGGATTTAATTTTAGGCATGGTAGAGTTATTTCTCATTGTGGATGAAAACCTTTATTATAATGTTTATTAAAGTTGCACACTTTGCAAATAATATGTGTTTTTTTTTCTTTTTTCTTTGCTCCTCCATTAAATATTTTGGGTGGCAGCTTTGGCTTGGGCGTGAGCCACCCTGGAACATGCCTCTAGAAACTGTAGAGACATGTTTCTTTATCATCATGTGATATTCTGTAGGGCAAGGGCAGATAGGGCCAGTAAGGCCTGACCCTGTGCAGGTATCTTATAGACTGCAGCCTCAAGGAAATGCTACTGCGGCTAAGACAACAGGACTAAATAATAATAATAATAATGTATTAAATATCAAGTGCAAAATCAGACATTCAGAGTCAAAGAGCCTTTCAGAATTAGAAATTAGAAATTCATTGATTCCCTTCTCCAGGGAGCTCCAGCAGTCTCTGCATTCTAGCCATTCCAAGCTTCTCACCCGTCTAGGTTCTCACATGCTTCTGTGCCTTCGCATTTTTATTTCTTCATGTATTATAAGTACCTGTATTTCAAGGCCTAGACTGAAAATCATTTTGCTGTGGTCCACCATAATCCGTTTGTCAGAAGGATTCTCTCTGCCTGCTCTAACAGAATTAATAAGTGAGTGTGGATATGTGTATGTGTATCTGTCTAATAAATATATTTTCATTTTTCTGCTGGTGACTTTTCCACAGGACTGTATGTTTGTTGAAGGCAGGCACTGTGTGGGTTTCTTCTGCACCCCTGTCTGCAGCAAATCCCTGTGTAAATGGTGAGGGAGGGACCTATTCCTCTAGATTTTGGATAGCTTGGACCTAGAGTTCACAGGGCAGAGGGTGTAGTGCCTCCTCTGTATCACTCCATGTTGAGAGAAGCAAGAATTAACATTTTAGGAAAAATATTTGCAAAGAGGAGAGGGTTTTAGAAGCTTATAATTAGATTTCAAAAGACAATGAGTGAAGACAAAGCATTTTAAGTGAAATAATTAATATAAACCGCTTAGTGCTTGCCTAGCACTTAGCAAGCTCTCAAGGAATGGGAGCTGTAAGATCATATGGTAATGGCTTAATCACATACTGGACTGGCTAAAGGAGGGAATCCGGAGTTATAATCCCAGCCCTCTGGATATGGCTAGTCTCACAGATAATGGAGGGGTCTCTAAGGATTTGGTCAGGTCCACCTGATGACCATAAAACATTAGAGGAACTAATTCTATTTTGTGGACACGATTTTTTATGGATAGAAATTCTTTTTTGGTTCTTCAGAGATTTGATGATTATTCAGGGACGTGCATAATTAAATGGTTTTTATTTCTTTATCAGATGCAATTTATCAGAGTTTCCAAGATAGTTTGCTCTTTTAACCTTCTTACAGTTTGTTAATGATTCCCACATCTTGCCTGAGCCTCTGAACTTTGACTTCTGGACATGTATCTTTGGTTTAGTCATTACTTAATAGATTTAGGAGCAGAAATCCATCAGGGCAAGGACTTTTCATTGTTATTTAATTAGTTTAGATGCACAAGGCTGGCCCTGAAAAAACAAACCCAATTGCTGGGATTCTTTTGTTTTTGTATTGTCCTTCATTTTGGTGGTGACCTGTGATGCCTGCTGGGGTGCAAAGAAGTGAGGAGACCTTTCTCCAGAAAGGTCTTCTAGTTCCTAGAGAAGCTCTCTAAATCGCTGGCTTCTCCCCTTGCTAATGCTTGTTGCCTGCCTGTAAATCCCCTATTGTCTTGTTACTCCATGTGTCACCCATGGACCAAGAGCATCATCTGAGAGTTTGTTAGAAATGCAGCACTTTAGGCACTACTCCAGTCCTGCTGAATGGAAGCCACATTTTAACAAGGCCCCAAGGCGAATCGTATGCACATCAAGTTTGAGAACCACTGTTCATTCTCGAAACATAGCAGGTAAAGCAGGTCTCAGACCATTAGTATTTGAAAAATAAGCTCTTTTTTTACTTCTACCTAAAAGTGAACCAACTTGTTAATGAGATAAAATTGTTAGGTTGGCCTAAACCTTATTTAAGACTTCTTATTTTTGAGAACTTCAAACATATAAAGTAGAGAGACTAGTATAATGACCTATGTTACCTGTTTTGTTTTATCAATAATCCCCATCCCACCTTGGATTATTTTAAAGCAAACCCTAGATGTGTAATTTGTCTCTACATATGATACAGTACACATAACATAAAATTTACCATCTTAACCATTCTTAATTACACATTTCAGTGGTATTAAATACATACACATTTTTTTAACCAATTTCAGAAACTCTTCATCTTGCAAAACTGAAACTCTAAACACATTAAACATCTCTTTCCTTTTTAACATGGCCACAGTATTGACACATTTTAAACAAAAGTTAATATTAATTATTTAATAGTATCAGATACCCGGTTGGTGTTCAAATTTCCCAGATTGTAGTTTAGCTTAAGGAAATGAGGGTGTATAGTTCAGCATCTTCTCTACCTGAAGCTGGTGGCCCTGTTTGTTCAGTGAAGAATCTAAAGACAGTGCTGAGAGTGGAGGCTTTTCATCTTTCCCTAATATGTAACCTGGCAGGATTTTTGCATAAAAACTTTATAATTTTCAGTCTTCTATTTTCAGATGTCAAGAGTTATGCAGTAAAAAGAGCATAGAGTTTTGTGTAAGAAGAACTAAATTTGAGTCATTACTTCATAGAATTGGGCAGAATATTTGCTCTTTCATCATTTCATGCACAGGGTTACTGTGAAAATAGAATTAAATTGAAATATCAAATAGCAATTAGAATGAATGAACTAGAGTCATATTTCCAACTTGGGTAAATCTCAAAAACGTAAAGTTTGTAAAAGCAAGTAGCTGGATGATTTATACGACACAACACCATTTGTTTAATGTTAAACCAGAAACTACTGTAAAGTGTTTATGACTATACGCATGTAGTAAAAGTATGAAAAAATGCTTGAGAATGACATCTGCACACTTCAGAATAGTAAGCACCTCTCTAAATGACAGGCGAGTAGAATGGAATAACTATTGTAGTTTTTTATCATTAAAAAATCTGAAGGAAATGCGGCAATGTCAGGATTTGCCAAAGCTGTCTGATGGATACATAGGTGTTCATGGTATTATTTTGGTCAAGTATGTTTGGAAATACTGCAAAAGAAATACTTAAAACTGGTGAATTTATATGCAAACATTTTGTAAACAAAAATGTTAGTATCATTTATTTATATCCCCCAGCTCTTCACAAAAAATTTAATATATCGCACAGAAATTATCAAAACGATTTAACCGATGGAGTTCCTTGTAGGGTTAAAGACATTAAAAAAAAAAAAAAAAAAAAAAAAAAGGAGCCACTTGTGAGGTGTATGGGATTATCCAAAATTTGAACTAGTCTTCTGTGCCCTGTTGCCCTATCGTTGTAGATTCTGGTGAAGTTCCAAAGAATTATAATGGTGGGCCAGGTTCATTTTTTATTTTTGGGAATTTATAGCCCTGCTGCTTCCTAGAAGGAGTTGAGGTGGCAGAGTGCCAGCTCTGCTGTGGCGTCATGGCCTTGAAAGCATGTTGTACTCACAGAGCCTGCACATTGCTCACTTTCATTTACTGCTGTCCCATCTGTGGACAGCACTACTTCTGGGTCATCTGAGACAGATGGTAGTTTTAAAGATTACCCAGATGGCTTCTTGGGGCTTTCTGGAGGACTGTTGCATGTTTAATCAGTTTCCCTTGACGATGGCCTTCCTCATATAGAGGTTTTCCTGCTGTGCAGGTCCAGACAACTGATCATTGGTCTCATGATGATAATCCTTGCCTAGAGGGTGTGGTAAAGGTCACAGATTTGATGTTTATTCATGAGTATGGAACTGAAACCAGTCACTATGGATGTTCTTGCTGGCAATGGGGAAGATTTGGGCTTTTAAACGAAAGTACATGTGCAGGGGTTGGGGAGCAGAATGTTAATTAAGCCAAATTGACAAAAATAATAAAATGTGCCATGCCAAGAGTTTAAATAATGTGCTATTTCTACAGGTTATCTAGCATCGAGATCCCTTGGTCGTCGATGTTTTGTTAGTAATTAAGTTGAGTTTACAACTATAGTCACATCTGGTACCTGCAGGTCTGCCTCTGGTCTAATGTCACCCTTGCAGCTATTATTTTATTTCCCTCACAGAATGGATTTTTGTCCCCCTAATCATATTTATTGCTCTTATCTCAACTCTCAAATATCTCTAATCTTCCAGAAACATATATAATTATCTTTTAAGGGTCTGAATCATGCCAGATGTAGCAGAAGAATTGCTTCCTGGCTCTTGCATAACACTAAATCTTTCTGTATCAGGTTTTACCTCATTATAGTAGAAATGATACTCTGTCCTTTCCTCTCTCTGATTCATGGATTTGTCCTTTAATTCAGGTTTTCATCAGGTATTTATTGAGCTCGTATTCTATGTAGGGTGCTGTGACGGATGCTCTTGGGGAGACAGTTGTGGGTAAGAAAGATTTTCAGTGCAACTCCAGAATTTTCATTTGACTTTGATCAGGACGGAAGAATTGCTTGTTTTGAAACATACCTATGTACTGCTATTTACCTCAACCCCCTAGTGCTGCTGTAGTTCACTTTCATTTTCAATTGCAGGTAGTTAAAAGGGTGAGAAGGTTAGTGCAAAATCACAGGATGATTTTACTGTGTTTGAATGGTGGAGAAGTTAAAGAACAATTGGTTTAGAATTAAAACAATAGCAACTAAAGAAATGCAGTACAATTCCCTATTAACATCGTTGCATAGATACTAGACCCTAACTTTGAAGGTAAGGGAAGGTCTCATCTGATATATCTGATACGTTCCCATGCCAAGGAATTTGACCTTGGTTTTTCAGATGTATGTACCTGTGTCCTTGTAAATCTAAGTCGTTTTGACTTGTCTACCTCTTTTGCTGTGACAAGGACTCTCAGATGTCCAGAGACAACCGTACAAACAGACCAAGCTTGAGAGGATTGTGAAATTTCATCCAGAATCGATTGTTGCCTTCAGGCAGCAGCACCACAATTAATAGAACTGATTTAAAAAAAAAAATGAAAGACTCTTCTGTCTTGGTCTTGTATAGTGAGATGCCTCTGAAGGGGAATGAAGATAGCTGGAACAGAGGTGAACTAACTCTTGAAGTCAGGGAAGTATTAAATAATCGTATATATAATTATATCGTGTGTGTGTGTGTGTGTGTGTGTGTGTGTGTGTGTGTGTGTGTGTGTATGTGTGTAAACTGTAGCTGGGAACCAGGATTCAGAGAGCAACGGTGTCCCTGGGACTTAGATTTCAGTCTGCTGATCCTTTTCACAAAACTATAGCAGAGATTACAATTGCCGTGTAGAGTTTCTAGGTACCTGCTAATGAATTGCTTCCTTTTTCTCTCTTCTTTTAGGGAATGTCAAGGATTAATATCCTTGACAATAAATACAAAACCAAGTTGTGAACTAGCCTAGAAGCGATTTCTTTAATTCCGTGTATATTGACATCTCTTTATCTCCCATACTACCCTTTCTAATCTAGAATATAAACGTTTATGAACACGTTTTACTTCCATGCTAGATGAGAAACTAGACCTTTTTTCTTGTATTTCTCCTGTCAATGTATAATTTTTTTAAAGTTATAAACATGACTCTCAAAGAAATATAAAATGAGCACATGTCAAAGAAGTATTTAGCTAATAAACGAGGAAACCAGTAGGAAGATAAAGCTAGTACAAAGAACACTTGAGGAACTATGCAGTTTTGAGACTGAAGAATATTGGAATAAGATTTCTAGGTTAGATACAAAACTAGTTAATGTCCTACAGGGCAATAAAACAATAACATTTGGGGCTCTCATTTCTAACGATCAGAAATCTTATACATCTATGGATACAGATCTATAAGTTAACATGTAACTTTACAAGATCTGAACCCAAATCGATGGTAATTAGCAAATCAAACCAGGTACATCTCTTAGGAAATCAAATAATCCTTGAGTGTGCCTGTTAGACTATTTCAGTTTGGCACTGAAATTTCATACCGCCTTCCTTTTCCTTTATTTCTAAGCACTGCATAATGTTTTCTAACATCCTTGGTGTCATGGCACTACACCAAGGAGCTTATGCATTTATTTGTTTGTTTAATACTTATTGAATGTCAGTTTTGTGCCAAGTAGTAGGGTAGTCATTAGAGGTGCGTTAACTGAATGATCCTTGCTCTCTTGGACCTCAGAGGCTACTACATGGCCATCCTAAAAGTGAGGCAGCGAGTTCTTTTCAGGATCGGAAGCAGTGGAAATGAACTTGTTTTTGGCTCACAATCCATTGGGTCTCACTCAGTGCATATAAGGCAAGGATAAAATATTACAGAGAATGACAACTAGAGTCCAGTACTTTCCGGAACAAGAACAGACAAGTACTGATGCCACTTCTTTTTATTCACATTGCATTTATACCTTTCTGGTGATAAAATTTCACAGGATCACAATTTTGCCATCTGACATGGAAGATTTCCATTGGCCTATTTTGTCAGATTCCTCCAGAGGCCTCCCTCTGTTTGCCTCCACAGGTACAGATGTGCTTGCTTATTCTTGATGTGACCAGCATGTGGACAAACTTTAGCAAGTTCTGTAGCAAAGACCTGCCAGAGCTGCTGATTTTCCTCAGAAAGGTTTTTGTAACTTAACAACTCACACTTCATGGCTGTCAGTACAGTTTTCTTACAGCAAACATATGTGTATTTAGGGTATTCAGGGGTGTTTGTCAGTGGAATTTAATTTTTTATTTCAAAAAATAATGGAGTAGGGGAGTGGCTGACACTTGTCTTCGAACCGTAAAACATTAAGCTGCAAGGAGTTGTAGAGTTCCCCAGGTAACATGTGGAGAAACTGAGATACACCGTGGCCAGAGGTTAGCCTTTGCTCTTTGTGGCAAGTCACACCTGGATCTGAGACATCTGTATCGTCTTGGATTCCTTCCTCTATAGTGGTGGGTCTCACCTGGAGTCATGAGTGGGATATAGAAGTCTTCCAGGTAAGTTGCTTTGAGTTTGCATCTTTGTGTCTGTTTATAAAGAGAGATACTTATTACAGAAAATTCAATTAATACTAGAAGAGAGTAAAAGGAAAGCAAAAATCCTTTGAAATCATAGACCTGGAGATAATTATACTAAACATATTTGGAATATCCTTCTAGACAATCCTCCATATAAATATATGCATCTATATCTATATTTGTCTACAGATATATATATTTCTTTATAATTTTCAGTTAAGGGGAAGCACAACTTTTTTTTTTGTAATTGATTTTTTTTATCCGAAAAATGATTTTCAACTTAAAGTACAAACGGAAACATTTTCCATTGGTTTGTATTTCACTATTAATAATTCTCAGTAATACAACTTAAAATTTAATATTTTTAAACTTAATCATACTGTAAAGAAACGGTCTGTCTTTGGAAGAAGTGGGTGTACTAAAGAGATGCGCCACTCTGGTTTCCTCTGAGGGAAGGGCTTGCTGACAGTTGGGTGCAAGGAGGTGTGCAGACAGTCTTGTGCTAGCTTCTCAGCTCCTTGAGGGTCCACCTGGGCAGCAGCTGGTTGCCCTACGTCATGCCCTTCCTGGGGCACCTGCCTCTGATGACATCTGGTAACATCTGGCGATAAGTAGTAGTATGAAGGCTCCCCAGACACCAGAATGCCCTGCTGATGGGCCGAGGCTCTGTCTGGTTGGTTTGGCATTTCACCTCTTCCTCTGCCCAATCTGCTTCTTACCCTCTTTGATTTCTAATAAACACCTTGATCTCCAGATTCCATCTCAGCTCTAGCTTTTGGAGAATGCAGCCTGCAACAGTTGTTTGTTGTTTGTGCAGTGGTTCCGTAGCCCTTGGTCCAGGTTTCCTGCATGCAGTCCTGGGAGCCAGTGGCATTCCAGGGAGCTCAGATCTCCTAATCCACCCCTCACAGTGAGCTCGCCCTTTCCTCCTATTCCCCTCCTCGGTTTGGCATTTGAAGAATTTGGCCTTGGGCTAGGTGCACAAGCTGACTGCTCTGTGGTTTTAAGAGAAAACTTAAAAGGCTTTCTTGCTGTGGGCCTTCTCTACAATAAAGATCCATTTTAATTGTTTATGACATTAATCAGTTAAAGATTTATCTGCTTTGGGAGAAATTTCTCTAGAACAGTTTGAGATCTCCTGCCTAAGAGTTGATTAAGAAGGTTTTTCTTTATTGTTGATTTTCCCTCCAACTGCTACCCCTCTTGCTGGCCCTCCCTGCTTCCAACCTGCCCCAGGATTGTGCCCTCTCCTGAGGTCCTCTATTTGCATATAACCTCTCCAATCACTCTTTAATTTCCAGCAGAAATTATAATTATACTAATTAGCTTGATATGGATATGGTGATAGAAGGACATGCCTTTTTGAGGCCTAAGGGGGGATTGTTCCAGGCATGGCATTTGCTCAAATGCTTTGTTGTCTTGGTTAATTCTGGGAGTGTCAGTGTACCCTGTCCTTCCATCTTCTCAGGGACCCCGGGAAGACCTTCATTTCAAGGCTTTTTGGGCTGCCAGCTCTGGTGCTGGTGGCATCTGGCCTAAAGAGAGCCACACATGCTCTGGGATCCCTGGGAATCTCTCTTCTCTTTATTAAGTAGCATGGGAGGCCAAGAGAGTCATTCTTGCTCTCCCCTCCTAATCCCCAAGACTCAGTTCATTTTTGTGCCTTTAACTTTTAGCCTTAGCTAGTAACTGCTGTGTGTATTTTAGAATCCGTGTGAATTTTAGGGAGATAAGGAAAGCCCGAAGAAGGTTTGGCCATTGCTTCTTTAGCATCTTTCTGTCTTTTGTGTGTGTGTGTGTGTGGGGGGGTGGCTCCTTTAGAATTTTGCTGACATAGTAATCCTGCTCTTAAGCACAAAGTGCCTACCACCTGATCAGCATGCATGTTAGTTAGCAAAGACTTAAGGTTCCTGCAAGGTATAGTTCATATAATGCAAATATTCAAAAGCCTCACTTGCTTAATGGATGTTTTTGAAAGCTGTAAAAAGTTATTTTTTCATGAAAGGAAAAACTAGACCAGAAGATGCTGCTGAATAAGTCTTTATTCTGTGGAAGGTAATAGGCAAAGAAGTTGTTAAGCTTTTTATTTCCTGTCCAATTTTCTCAGTAGGGGGAGAAAGGTCTATAAAGGCACTCATCTGTGTCTACCTTTATAGTAACTTAGCCCAGCTACCGAATTTGCCTGAGGGAAGAGAACTCATAAGTAGATAATACACCATAGAGTCAAAAAGCCTTTTGAAATCATTTAGTTTGCTCTCTTCATTTTGGATGTTGGGAGATGGGAAGAAGGGGAGGAATGGTTCGAAGGCAAACATTTGGTAGGGGCAGTCCCTACTTCTTTCATACATAGTTACTACAACACTGTTAACTGTGCCTGTTTGTTCAGAGGCCATGAGCCTATGGGGGAGCACAAGTAGCAAAGTACGACTGACAATGAAGTGAATGGAAGAAGTGGCAAGAAGGAAGGCTGAGAGTAAAAAGAGGCCAGATAATGAAGAGCTTTGTTCACCAACCTCAAAATAAATGGCAGTATCCTCCAGATAGATGTCAACCGAAGGGTTTAAAGCAGGGGAAGGAAATGCACTTTAGGACTGTGACTACAGCATTGAGAACAGAATGAATGACAGAAGGCAGTATGTAGTAGTAGCCCAGGAGAGATATAATGGGAGCCTAAACTGGAGTAGGAACAGCAGTTATGGACAAAACTGGACAGGTTCAAGAGAGAATTAGAAGGTAAAAGTGATCATTGACTGTTTTTGATGTGAGTGGTAAAGAGAGGCAAAAATCCAAGGTGATAGCCATGTAGCTGTCTTGGGCACAGAATGCATGGTGGAGCTATTCACAGACAAGGAGTGTGGAGAGCAAAGGTGAAAAAGTTTCAGGGTGACAGAGAACTTGGCATTGGGCCGGTTGAGTTGGCAGCGCCCAGGAAACATCCAAAAAATTATACTGACATTTCACTTTTGCCATCGGGTGCCCTAATACAATAGGTAGTGAGTGTAGAATGTCAAAACTGTAGGGGCTCCCCAGTTTGGCAAGGAACCTCTAATTTTGTACATACAGAAAATGGAATCCAGAGACATGGAACAACTTGCTTAGGGTCACACAGCTACTTACTGGTTAATCTGGATTGGGTGTGTAAGTCTCTAGCATCTGTCTAGGAATGTTTCCACTCTTTTTTTGTTTGTTTTGTTTCCACTCTCCTTTGTTGGTTTAATAGCATCTGAAAAAGTACAGAAATAAATTTATGTAGCCATGTTGTCCTTTGCTTGAGAAGAACTGCTGCCAGTAAAAATGTGGGCCTTAAATTTATGTGGGGACTATGCCCCATTTGCATCTCATTTGATTCCATCTGCCCTGTCTTAACATGATTATGGCAGCTTTGTTAGGCAAGTGGTTGCTTAACACAGTGGAAAGGCTTAATTACTCTTTAATAGCTTTGTATAGAGGGAGAGTCAACTTTAATGTTTAATCATTTGGTTGTCTGGAAAAAGTTTAAGTGTACTCTGTGTACCCGTAAAACATATAAATGCATATTTTTTACATTTCCGTTTCCATTCCAGATTTCAGTGACACAAAATATTTTCTTTTTAAAGTATTATTGCTTTAGAAACAAAGCAAATTTAATGAAAAATTAAAAATTAAAAATCTACCCACAGTCTTCACATAATAACAACAAAACTCAAGCTTTGTACTTTTATTCCCTTTCCACATCCACATGGTGATCTTAATTTGCATTCACTTTTCCAATTTTCTTCTTTCATTAAATATTTTACTATTTTTTCTTCATTTGTTCATTCATTCTTCCATTTGACAAATATCTGAGTATCTTCCGGATTCCAGGTACTCTGCACGGTGTTACAGGGTATAGTAGTGTCAGTGCTTAAGAAGCTGACATTTGCAGAACAGGGTGATTGATAGCTGGGTGGATAACATATTAACAGGTAACGAATAAGACCTAATAGAAAAAAAATTGCAGCTGACTTAATAAACATGGTGTGGCACGGTTGTTTTCATGCCGTTGATGTAACACAATTACTTTCTTGTTCAACATTGTGCATCATTCAGGGTCTCAGGAGCAAGTAGGTGCCACACCCAAATTAAGATAATAGAGGAGGGTTTTCTGTAGGGACAGTTGACAACAAAGGTGTGGTCAGAGTGTAAGGAAACCTGCAAGACGTGCAGTTCTTCAGTGCTTGTCACTGTGAAGCACCTGTTCACCTAAAGGGGCCAAGGGCAGAGATGTTTTAAAAGTAAACATTTTAAAAGCACCATGTCTGTTAGGCAGGCATGTGCTCAGCGCTGAAGAGAAGGGAGGGATGGACTTGGGGAGTTTTCTGCCTCAGGGAATGAAGTTCACAGACTAGGACATCAGGTCAGAGAGTAGAAGAGGAGGGATAATAGGGGAGAGGCTCAGAGGAGGGCCTTTGGTTTCTTCAGCTATGAAATTGACTGAATGGTGGGGATGGAAAGAAGGGAGGGGAGGGAAGACTGGATTGAAGTCAATTGTTCCTTCAGGCAGAACTTTTTGTGGCTCCCATTATTGTTAAATTAAAAATCATTCCTGTTAGCAAGTCTTGAAGGACTGCCTGGCCTCTGCCCACCTCCCAACCTCATCTTCTGCCTCCAACCTCTTCTTTCTCTCTACTCTGTGTTCCTTCAAGGTCCTTTTGCCTGACTGACTTACTCTTGACCTCAGACCTTGGAATATACTCTCTCTGCTCTCTCCCTCTCCTTATTCCTCAGATCTTTCCCATAGATGAGTGTAGATTTTTGTTACACTCCCACATCTGTACCTCCGACTCGTTATTATTTAAAAAATGTTAGTCCTTCTCTATGGAAAATACTTCCCATGAGGACAGATTCATCTCTAGCATCCTGCTCAGTGCCTGGCAAACAGTACACGCTCAGGAAAGATTTGTTGAAAAAGATGAAATGTGTGCTTTATAGTAGTCAAGTTTTTTTTTGACATTAGAGATCCATATTTAGGAGGTCCCATCAACTCCTAGATAGCCATCATTTTTAACAAGTTAGTAGTCTTCTTTTTCAAATAAGCCTGCATACTTTTAATCTGAAAATATTGGTAATTTTTCATGCTAGGTGATTATTGAAAGGGTGGATAGGTGGAAGGTGAATTGTATGAAGAAGTGACTGAATCAGTTCTAGCTTCATGAACATGTTCATTTTTCATGTGAACTAAAGCTTTATAATTGGAAAATTTCACTTGCACACTCTCCATGATGGCCTTATAATAATACCCTTTGAACTTGACAGAGCAAAGGTCTTTATCCCCATCTCACAACTTAGAGACATTTCTGATGATAAATGAGTCACGTTTGAATGAGAAGTTGTGTTGAATATTTGCTCTGAAGATGGAGATAACCAATCAGGCCACACCGGTTTGAAGGAAAAAGAGGCAAAGTTACATCAGCCACAAGGGACCATTCTTAGTTTGGATTCAGTTTGGAAGTCATATGTTTTGGCCTTAACAAGGCATTTGATGAGAAACTATCTTTGGACCTGCCAGTTTCAACGTGGGTTTTGTGTTTTTAAGGACAGGGGTAGCATGACCGAAACCCCCAGCTGATTCAGCGTGCTCATCTCATTGCACTCACTATGGTTTAAAGGTTCTAGTTTATTTACCCATCTTATGAATCAGAGGGTGTCATTTACCAGGGAGGTAGCTGGGGAGCAGAGTTGGAATTCAGATCCAGGTTTCCTGACTGATGTTGGGGAGGTCCTCACTGTGCACTGAGAGTGAGGAGCAGCCTTGATTGCACGGTTTTGGGATTATTGTGTGCCTTAAGCAGTTCTGGGCCAAGATCATCAGTATTTGTGTGTGTAATTTATTTCATGATGATTATTATTGGCTGTCTCCTTAAGTGAGCCATTTTGATAAATCTCAGCCCCTTGCTCCACTCAAGCATCATCCATCCAAGTGCTATTGCTTTACAATTCATTTTCCTTTGGGAATTGCGTTGTATTTCTCTAATATAATGTGAATTCTGCAGCCGCCCTGTTTCCTGCTGTTTGATTTCCTTTCCTAGCTCAGTTTAGCAGATTGTAGACAGTGCTGGTAGTTGCCTGGAGAGCAGTGGCCTTTTCCATTATTCATGATTAGTGGCAGGTTGGTGGCTTTGGCTTGTGCAGACTAGAACAGGCTCATTGATGACAGCAGGTGCAGCTACTCTTCCTATAGAACTGGCTATAGCCCTAAGTGTAAACTGAGGTCAGGGGGCTGTCGTAGGGTGAGGTTTGTAGAGCAAAGTGTCTCATCTGGGTAATTGGCAGCTTTCAGTCTCCTTTGGCACAGACAGGAAACCCAACTGTGATTAGAGCCTGGGTAGGGTCAGCCACATAAGAAGACTGGATAATTGTGCTTGGGGTTTGTTCTAGTGATAGGGAGATGGGATGTTTAGACCATCAGACCTCAACTGGAACCAGCTTTCAGATTCTGGATTATTTTATTCACTGTGTTCATCTTTTCCACCATCCAGTCCTACCATGTTATTCTTCCTTCTCTTATTTTGTTACTAAATACAATACAGATATTTTAACAACAACTCTGTGGCCTGCTTAATCATTCAGTGTTTTATTTTACGTACACATTTTCAGTTAGTAGCATAGGCCTCAAACTTACCACTCATTCATTGGTTTCAACATTTCTCACTGTGCTTTATAAGGTAGTTTTCTTAGCTACCCATGAATACCTGTCCACTAGATTACCACCCGTCTTTCATGATTATGTGTGGCAGTGAATGGCATGGGAGAGTTGCGCTCACACTGTCCCAGGGATGTTCGAATCTTTTCTTCTCTGGACATAGCTCAGTCCAGTCTTTTCCTTTCAAGGATCAGAAATTGGAGCCTTAGTGTGTTTAAAAAATTTGCCTGTGTCTCCCCCCCGCCTTTAAGAAGAGTTCTTTCTTTGTCACTGATGACTGATTGCCCAAGACTGGAAGAGCACCAGTGACACCCCTTTCTCCATTAACTGTCAGGAGTTTCATCATCAGCAAGGTATCAGAAAGCACAACACAAACTTGCTTAAACAGAATGTGAAATTATCGACTTGTGCCGCTGACAAGTCTAGGGGGTAGGGCTGGCTTGATGAAAGAAGTCAAATTATGTCATCAGTCCTTGTTTCTCTCCTTTCCCTGGCTTTGTCTCCTGTTGTGATAACTTTCTTTTCAGACAGATTGTCTGCTCTTCCTCTACCTGCTTTTTCTTTGTTTCAAATCCAATAGGTCAAGGTTTGGGTGGGGGCGGGGGGTGGCGGGCTGCAGAAAGCTCTGCCTCTGCTCCAGCATTCCTGGCAAAATTTGGCTCTGAGTGAGTCAGTTACCTACCCCTGAATCGATCACTGTGATGAGAGGGATGATCAGGTGATTGAACACAGGGGATTGGATTACTCCTGGAGCAATGGGAGGTCAGTCCCCCTTTTTGTGGACTGAGAGTGGAGAAGGGGCAGTTCTTCAAATGAAAATCTTGTTACTGGACTACGGGGAGGATAGATGCAGAAGACTCAGACAGTGAAGTTGCAACACAAGCATGCATCCAAACCTTCTAACTTCTGGATCTAGTTGCTTTAGTGATATGGGGTAAGAAGTGGAGGATGATAGAGATGCACAAAGGTCACAATCAGAATTGTTAAAGCTGGGAGGGCTTTTATAGGTTCCCATTTCAGTTTCCAACTGCTTCACAAAAACTACCTCAAAACCTAGTGGCTTAAAATAACAACTCCTTATAGCTCATGAGTCTCTGAGGCAAGAATTCGGACAGGGCACAGAGGGGCTGGCTTGTAATTATTATCTGGCTTTTGTTCCTCAGCTGGGAGCTGGCCAGAGATTTCTTTCTCTCACTCCCTCCAATGTCTCCTCCACCTCCAGTCTTTCTATATGATGACTTGTCCTTTCTCATAGCATGGCAGCCTTAGTGCAAGTCAGACTTCTTACAAGGAGGACTGAGGTTCCCGGAGAGAATGCTCCAAGAGACAGGAAGTAGAAGCTGCAAGCTTCGTTAGGTCTGGGCCTAAAAATTTGTAAAGCGTCCCTTACATGGTATTTTGGTGATCAAGAGATCATTGTGCTCACCTAGATTCAAGGGAAGAGGACCTCTTCTAGTCACAGCTGAAATAACCTGAGGCCCCCAAAGAAGCAGCGTTTGATGTAATTTCTCAGAGCTGTCTTTTCAGAAATAACATGAAAACAAACAAGGACCAGGATAAAAGTCCAAGCCCTAATGCATCCAGAATACCTGTACTCACCACCTTTTCTCCTTCTTTTATACTGTATAGTGAGCCTCGGGGCCCAGAGCAGGGTTAGCCAAGATGTATGGTTTCCTCTTTGCAAATAAGAGGCTGATAAAATGCTACTTGTCAGTTTTTAGAGAGCTGCTTTGCATCAGCCATAGATTGCTTGGCTCTACTGGGACTCCTTCAGCCAAGATGCAAAGGAAATAAGCCTGTTAGGATCGTGTTGTGGAGTATCCCTTTGTTTGTTGCTTCTCTTCCTTGGAAGGGGTGGGGAGAACGGGGTGGAAGGGACTGAGGATTCCACTGCTTGTTGGAGCTGCCTCTTCTTCCCTTCACCCCAGCGATTCTCCCGCTAATTAGTAGGCCACTGACATACTACTGTTTGAAAGTCAGTCATTTCATAACCGAATGTTTCAATGTGTCCTGGGTTTATTGTCTCTTCAACCTGTGGCTTCACACCAACTGATAGGTGTGCATGTCCTCAAGAGGGGGAGATGAGGGGGAAGGGAAGCGGGTTTACCCTGTCCCTCTCTGTTCCCTCTCTCTTCTGGGAGGAGGGAAAACTCACACAGCGCTTGACATCTGTTTCTAGGTGTGTGAGGCAGGAGGAGAGAGATGGTCAGAGAAGGTGGTTATACAGGGTATTGCAGCAATTTCTTCAGAAAGCAGTGAACTTTTCTCTGCTGAAGATGGGAACTTTTTCTCTCCTTCTGAGTTTTCTTATACCTGATGTGAGGACAGATTTTTTTTTTTATGTCCTTATGTTTCATGTGATTACCCAAATGCCTCAAAGCAGGCATCGTCTTCATGGAAATGCAAGACAAGTTAGTTTATAATTCATTTACAACCACCTTGTGTACATGTATGTATATGTGAATGTACCCATGCATGCTGAGATACACTGTGTCTTTAACATTACAGATCAGGCAAAAAGACATCCTTAAAACACACATTTTGGGCTTAGGGGGTAGGATGTGATGAGGAGATTAATTAAATGTAACTTTCATTTATTTCCTTTCATTAATTTCCTTCTTAATCAGAGAGACGTCTTATAACCAGAAGATGCAATATAAATTATGTTCTTTTTGTATTTCAGTCCTTGCAAAGGAAAGGGACGAAGCCAGTAGTATTTTCAGTTCTTTCAAGAAGAATATGCTCTCTGCTTACACTCATACATTGTAGTTTTAGTCTATATTTAAAGTTTACAGTTGCTTTCTTCAGCAGTTAGGAGAAATTCTATGTCTTGGAAATGAACAACTAGCTTAATATAATAATATTTAAGGAAAAGTTTATGGAGCACAAGGGTCAGAGGCTTCTTTCTCCATTTCTGGAGTTGATTTCATCATTACCCTTGGCGTGAGCAACTTCTACCACTTGTTTTTTAAAGGAGGCAGATATAGTCATATATTGAACGTAGAAGAATAGTGGGCGTGGGATAAGGAGAGGAATCGGAGGGGCCCTGCAGAGCAGGGCTGCTCCCAGAGCTCCAGCACAGTTACACGCATCCCATTACTTAAATTCCTACTTTATCCTCAACTCATTTCTTAAGACCCCAAACCATTGCAGGGAGGCATGGTGATTCTGATCATATGTATAAATGTCTCTTACTTGTAAGATGAAGGACAATGGGACTTGCTCTTTTTGCCCTTCCACTGGAGTCTCCATCCATGTGATTGGAACAGTTTCCATTTACTCCAGCTGAACTATTTTCCCAGCACGGTATCCCAGAAGCCCTTTTACATGCTTCAGAAGAAGAACACAGAAAGCTATGATGGCAAGAGCACCCTGAGGTCAGAAGGCTGAGATCTAATCTGGGTCAGCCTCTAATTTGCAGTTCACCTAACCCCGGGGCCTCCTCCCAGCCTCATCGGCACTGCTCAGCTCTCTTGGTTGCTGTAAGAACAAAACCCAGTGACATGTGAGAGTGCTGTGGAAGGGGGAAGCTCTGTACGTGAGAGGTTACATAATTATGTTCTGAGGATGCTCACAGCTGACAAGTGTGACACACTGACATCCTCTCATGCTCCTCCTTTGTTGGGAAGCAGCTGTTAATTTCATCTCTGCCTCTCCTTTCTCCATATGCCAGAGTGAGGAGAAATGAAGGGATTAGAAATCTGTTGGGGGTCGAGGAAACCATCTGATGTGTCTTCTGTCTAGCTTTCCATCAGTGAGTATTTTAAGTTTTGATATCCCCACGAAAACTGCAAGGTGGGCATATAACAAGTGGAGGGGAATGAATATAAGGTCTAGTTACTCTAAAATGAAACGTGAAAATGAGGGGAGTAATTGAGTAGGACTCTTAAAAATGAGAGTTGAGATTGTCCAAGCACCTGTGAGGTTTCCTAGGCTAGTTCATGTACAAGTTGAGATACTTCTGCTTAGCTCTGGAGTTTGATTTCTCATCCCTCCTTGTAGTCTGCATATACTCATATCCGGAGGATTTAGGACAAGGCCTCTGGACGTGGCTGTCATGTTTAGAAAGCATTTCTCTATCTTGTTTACTTGGAGAACACCTACTTTTTAAAGATCTAGTGCAGATGTAGAAGTCTCCCCTGATACCCGCTGTTACGGATGACCGTTCTTGTCTTTTCCTTATCTCTGTTTGTAATGCGTCTGTTGTGGCACCCGTCACCAATGTAAAGACATCTGCCACGTTATGATGGGCGGTGGAGGGTTAGCTCCTCAATGGCAGGAATCGCGTCTCCTTCATCCTTGTGTCCTCAGGGCTTAGCAGAATTTTTGTCACATATTTAGTACTCAGCAAATGTTCGATAAGGACATGAATGAGTTAAAAAAACTAAACCAGTTTACTGACATTTTTCTGATTCCAGTATTTGTGTTAGTGTCCATCAAAAATTTTATTTGGAAAACAACCATCAGTTCTTAGGGCTTAGATAGAATATCACCAGGTTCAGGCATTGGTACAGGTATTAATTTCCAAGGGCTGCAGCAACACATTATCACAGATTGGATAGCATTTAAACAAATTATTCTCTCCCAGTGCTGGGGATTGGAAGCCTGAAGTCAGGGACCTGGCAGGCCATGCTCCCTCTGAAGGCTATAAGGAAGAACCTTTTCCTTGCCTCGTTCTAGCTCTGGCTTCTGCTGGTGGCTGGCACTCCTTGGCATTCCTTGTCTTGTAGCTGCCTCACTTCAGCTTCTGCTTCCATCTTCACGTGACCTCCTTTCCTTTGTGTGTGTCTTTGTTCAAATTTCCCTCTTCTTTAAAGGACACCAGTCATTGGACTTAAGGCCCACTCTAATTCAGTACACCTTGTTTTAACTTGAACATCTGCAGAGATCCTATTTCCAAATATGGCGCCCTTCACAAATGAGGGGGTGGGGAGATTTGGGACTTGACCCTGTCTTTTTTGCAGGGTACAGTTCAACCCACAACAGCGCTTTGACCTCTTATCATGGAATCTGGACTTATTAACTCCTCAACTTCCCCTCCCAGTGGCTGTCAGCCCCTGTTTCAGTGTCTTTGGCGCTGGAGAGTTACTTCCTTCAGAGGTAAATTTTCTATATTTCAATGGCAGCTATTGGGGAATTTTTCCTATTGTTAGACCCAACTCTACCTCCCTGCCATCTCCATCATCCTATAGTCAGAGTGAACATGGGATAATAAGCTTATCCCTTTGGGAGGAAAAGGACGAGCTTTCAGGTTTTGAAGATGGTCTTCCTGGCCTCCTGGACATCTTTTCTCTAAATCTCCCCAGTTTCTTCAACTCTTCATCCAGCGTATAGTTTCGTTACCAAGCTTCCTCCACAGTGAAGGAACTTCCTGTTTGTCACTGCATTGGGTGAAACTTTGCTCTGAGTACAGAGCAAAGCAGACACATCTGCTTCCAGGGAACCCGCTTCTGTTCTGCAGCCTCAGTCATGCTATCTTGGCTAATGCACACTCTTGAAACATTTGAATTTGCTCTTGCATGTGGTGCTGCTAAGCTCTGTTCTCCATTAGTATTTTGACCCCAAGAGCTGGGCCTGGCCCTCGTATGATTATACTTTTCTGTTACACTTGGGCTATTGCACTGGCTTGTGGATGAAACTGCCATGTCATAGAGTTGTCCTTGACATTGTGTGATAATGGCTTTCAGTGAGGGAAGGTAGAGGAGGGGCAGTCACTGGAAATGGGTCTTTGTTAGAGGCCATTGTACTGCTTCTCTGTCCTTGGACAGCTAATCAGAATGGAACCCAGATATGATTTTAGCTGTAGAAAAGACTTGTTACTCTAATTTGCTACTGAGATGGGGGACAGCTTCTACTTACCATTCATTAGGGGGGAGTTCTCCTCTGATACTTGGGTGCTAGTTAGATGCTTGTAGACTGGTGGTCCCGACCCTTTCAGTTTGAGTGAATTTAATGCAGATGAATAAATGAATGCCATAGATGGTCAGAACCGGAAGGGACATGGCGATGATAACCTGAGGGTATGGGATCTGGGTTAAGAACATGGAGCCTAGAAATGGGGCACATTTGCACTCCTGGCTCCACCTCTTGGTTGTGACTTTGGAAAAATTACTTTGTAAAACGGGTCTAACAATAGTAGCAATTCAGAACGTTATTATAATTAAATTAGATAATAGTATCATTTGATGTGTGCCACCCCAAACTAGGAATGAGGTTCAACCTTTCTGTTTCTAGTTTTAAGACTCCTTGCTCTCATCTACTCCAGCAATTGAGAAATCATCATTTTACATGATTAATTTACCAATCTGCTTTTGCTTATAGAATAAAGGGAAATAATGAAAATTGATATTTAAAATCTTCCTCACCAGAACATTGATTGAGTTCCTCTGTCGTGTCTATAGATTTATTTCAGATGTGTGGATTACTGTTGGGAAATAGTGGCCCTCTGAGACAGGGACACAAGTAAAGAACTTGCGCCAGACCTTGGTAATGTCGCCCGCTTCTGCTGGGCAGCCCTGGCGGTGCTGGCCCCGGGACAGGCAGGCACAGTGCAGAGGCTGTCTGTGCAAGCTCAGCAACTGCTCGCATCCTGAGGCCCTGTTATCTCCATTTAACATGCAGTGTGGACTATATTTTCTCTCAATTTCCTGTGAATTGGAGAGGTACATTGTGCCAGCGTTTCTAAATTGCCACAATCAACATTCTGCTGTCTTTATTTTTATATGCATGCTAATGACTTTTCTCCTTTTGAAATGTACTTGTTTCCCAAAGCAGTCTTTGCAACATTAAAAAATAAATAAAATAACTGAAAGACAAAATAAAATAATAAAAAAAGCCCTCTACATCACCATGAGTTTCTGCCTAGCGTTTTGGGGCATGAGTCTGAACAGAGTTTGAAAACACTGCCCTGCAGTGCTGGAGAGACCCAGCTGGGCAGCCTAACTCAGAGCCAAGGCAGAGTGAAGAGTGAGGTGGGATTTTGACTCAGAGAACCTCTTGACCCTGTGGGCATAAACTTGAAGGCCTGTGCTACCGTCATTGGCTTTCAGGAGTCATTCACCCTCCTAGCTGAATTACTTTCTAACAGGGCCTCTGTGAGTTTGGGGACACCAAAGGGGCCTGCAATTGGGTGGTATACCCCACTTTATATAGTATTAGATCTATACGCTTTACCAGACATTTGGGGCTCCATTCTGCATTGTCTGTGCTTTAGTTTTCTTTATACATCTTATATTTCAGACAAAGGAATCCCTAAGTGGTGTTACACTGTTTCCGCCATTCATGTTATCCACTCTGGTCCCTACTTCACGCCAATTTCTGTTTTTTTGTTTGTTTTGTTTTATTTTTGTTTTTTTTTTTTTCCTCTGAATATTATCTATCACTTAAGGATGAGATCAAATGTTGTCTTCTTCATGAAGCCTTCTCTGAGTTCTGTTTTTATTCATTCATTTATTCATTGTTTTTAATACACATTTTATTGAAACCTAATATGTGCTTGGTGCTCTGGATGAAGCATGAATAAAACAAAGACCATTGCCCTTACATTCTGCTCTGGGGAGGGAGGGGAAAATGTATATATAGGATGTCAGATAGTGGAGCAGGGTTGTCATTTAATAGAATTGTCTGGGAGAGAGACCTTACTTGGAAGGGAATATTTGAGTTAGGATCTGGAGATGAAAGTGTTGTCTTCTTCCCTGACTGATCCTCTCACACTTTCTCAGCTCTATTGTGGGTAGGAAATATGGATTGAGGGAGGGAATAAAGGAGGAAGGGAGAAAGATGGAGAGTGTGTGTATATGTATCTAAATGAATACTCTTCCTATGCTGTCTAGCATTTTGTCTCATGGTGCTTTAATGAATGACTTTGGAATGAGTATTGTTGACCAGGCTTGTTTTCCTGGTATTCCCAGTGAGGTGAAGTAAGATTTATTCTGGACTGTGCAGTATTGTTCAAGGAGGGATCAGGGACCCCTCTGGGTTCATGGTCTTTTGTGATGGTGCTGCCAAGAGCTCCTTTGAAAAGCTTAGTTTTCTCGACCTTAAAATAAGGGCATTGAATAACTGACTCCTAAGAGCTCCCCTGCTCCAAAGGTCCTGCATTGTGTGTTATGAAATCCTTTTCGAGTCTCATCCTGTGCAGAATCCTTTTCTGATGGCTGCAACTCACAGATTGCTCTGCTGCTTGTGCTGTGTTCTGTACCCTGTAAGTAGCACCTATAGGTGTACTGTCTTTGGTATCATGCATCCTGGAAAAGTGTCTTCTCCAGCTAGTTTGGGAGAAGTTGTGTGATAGGCCAGGAAACGTACCTTGTCCCCTTTATAACCTGCAACAGAACTCTGTTCAGGGTTAGTTGATTCATTGCTCCATCCAGCTATCTGTCTATTATTTTCTGAGTGCTTGGAAAGTCTGACAGGCTTTGTCTGTGTTAGATAGTGGAAATACTTTCCCAGGAGTTCTGTGGGAGTTCATATGTCAGATGAATGATATTTTTGTAAAGCATTTTGCTGTTTTGAAAGTGCTTTCACATCTATTTTACCCTATTAATCTTTAGACATCCCTATGATTGAGGTAGGACTTATAATATAGAGATATAGTTTGTGTTCTTTAAATTATGAGTGTGTGATAATATGACTTGGAAAAATTGGGAGAGAGAGAGCATGCGAGGGTGCATGCAGTTTTAGTGGTGCTGACGACTTGGAGTCTGGAGTCCCACCGTGAAGCCATGTCCTTAGGAGGTGGCCATGGCTGATGGAGACATAAATTTGTTCTCCCTTTTGTGCTCAGGTCCCATGTACTTCTCACGGTATATGCATTAAAACATGTCGATCCTGCCTTGTGGGTGATTTTAGGGATATCCAAGGCTGCTTTTAACGTATGTGATTTTTGCCTTACGCATTGACTTAAGGACTGATTTCTGGACGTTATATTTCCCCATCTTTTACCAGTGTCACAGGTGAGGAAACTGTCTCCGAGGGAGGGACTTCACTCCTCTCTCTGTATCAGAGGCAGAGTGAGAAGTGATCACATGCCTTCGTAACCTACAGCCAGGGCTTTTCCCTCGTTAGCCTCACTTCTGCAGTTCTGTGGGATTTTGTGCATGTGGACTAGTGATGCCTGTGGGAGGGAACGAGCCCAGAATCTGGACAAGATGTGCAGGCTGGATGGGTTAAGAAGAGAGTGGCTCCCTTTAGTCTTCAGCAGCCCTGGGCTGCCTCGGGCTCCTCTTGGCTTGGGTTGGAGATGTCTGTTCTGAAATCTGTAGCTGCTTCTCCTCTGTATCTAATGAATGCTGACTGACTTTGAATTCTCTCTTGACTCGGCTGCAGTTCTTTAAAGTCCATCTTCCATACAGAATTGGCAGGTCCATTTAATTGTTTGGGAGCCAGATAAAAATGCTTTGTTCTTTGTTCGTAGATTATGCCATTTCACAATATCTCTTCTCCCACAAATTGCTGAGCCTGTTCAATTTGGGCCTTCAATTGGTTCTCTCAGAGCAGACCTTTCAATTTATATTCCAAGGCCTGTTCTTTTTGATTACACGTTTAGAATATCAGTTAGGTTTCTTAATCTATTCATTCACATGTCTTCTTGCCTTTCTCATTTCTCTTTTTAAATGTGTCCCATTGTGAAAAGCCTGCGGTCATGTGGTTGTAATGAAATGCAAATACTTCTTTTTTCTGTTTGCCTGCTATAGTGTATGATTTTTTACTTTTTGCTTGATTTTTTTTCTTAAGTTTAAGGGTCCTGGTGGTGGTGGTGGTGGTGGTGGTGATATTATTACTATTAAGTTTTTCTTCTTAAATCAGTTCCTGTACTTAGTTATCAAGTAGGCAAAAGGTTATTAGTGGACAAGAAAAACACCCAGATAACCATGACCCAGACTTTAGAAAACGTGCAAAGTGCAATGCCAGCTGTGAAAAAGATTAACTGGGTCTCTTTCCTCATGCCATTTAACATCTGGCTTCCTCTATGTTTCCTCATTTTTCCTGTGGGGTATGCATTGTGTCTCATTTAAAGCATAAGGAACCTGAGACTAAGGGTGCTGAAGGGGTCTGCAGGAGCTTGCGCAGTTAAAAAGTACCAGAGTTGGGTTTTAAACCTACAGGTGGAGGCTCCAGGGCCAGTGTTAGTCTGTGTGCTGAAGGAAGACCTCACGTGTCTTACCACCTCAAACTTGACCTTTATAGTAAGTCTCGGCGGAGGCAGCCCCTCGTGAGTGCTCTCCAAGGTGCTCCTGGTTATCTTTATTCTGAGGGTTGGAAACATTATGGCATGTAGATCTCTGCTGCCTATGTCTTATTTTACAGCTTCTCCAAAGCTTCATTTTTTATCCATTAAATGGAAGAGGATGAAGTTGGAGGAGGGAGAGTGTAAGAGGAGGATGATATTTAAGAGAACAGTTTCTGGAGTCAACAGACCTAGTAAAAAATCCTGGCTTCGCTGCTTGTTGACTGTGATCTTAGAAACTTAAACCTCAGTTTCCTTATTTGTAAAATGAAAATGAAAGTACCTACCTGAAAGGACACTAGAGGATTTAATTTAAAAAAACAAAAAGCCAGAAACATATGTGAAAGGTTTATTATAGTACTTGGCATTTAACACAGTAGAAAATAAATATTTGCAGGTATTATTTTTCTAGTGGGGATCATGTATTCACTTACATGTATTCATATTCAATATGTATTTAATGAGTGACACTCAGTTTGTCACCCTGACAGCACTTTTATAACCCCCGTTTTGGTCCATTGTAGGTACTTACTAAGGCATTGTAGATAAGACGTGATTACATTTGTGGTGAACTGAAACTCGGTGAGTGTCAAATGACAAAAGTCATATTGCATTAGATGCTACTTCAGTGTGAAAAACCACTTGTCACAGAATCGCCCTGTAGAGAAAGAAGTGTTGAATTCTGAAAGTGTCATCATGGAATAGAATGACTGGTAGATGGTATAGAGATGTGGAGTGATGTAGCCTGAAGTGGGTGAGAGAAGAGCCTGTAAGTCTGATGTGGTTGGTGGATATGTTTGGTTTTAAAGGTAAGTTTAAGGACTTTAGGCTTTGTTCATTCATTCGTTCACGTGTTCATTCATTTATTGTTCATTTATAATGCTGGAGCATGTGGAAGTTGTATCTAAGGGTCAATATATTTAAGATAAACTAGGTCAGTGGAGATTAAAACTGTCTCAAAGGGAGAGAGATGATGAGGGCTGGACTCAGGGCAGTGATAATAGGAAAGAAAAGTAGTAAAAGAGATCAAAGATGATGAGGTAGTTTAAAAGCATTTTTAATAATCTGGAGTTCTGGGTGGTTATGGAAGGAGAAACAGGCAAATCTGAGTAATTTCAAAATGTAATGAGTGCTACAGGAAGAGAATGATGGGCATCTCGATTATAATGACCTGGAAAGACTGTACAGAGGTCTGTGGTGGGGAGTTCTGAAAATTCTAAGGCACAGTTTGAGATTTGCTGGACAACTGGGCCTGCTCCTTTACCTATCTGCTAATTGTGTCAGCACTACTGATAAATTTTATTTTGTTCTCATTGTTTTAAATTTCCTACGTGTAGCCTTTGGATTCTAGCAAATGCAAAAAAAAAATATTTTATATCTCTGCCATAAAATAGAGTTTTCCTTTTCTTATTTGAGGCTATATCTCATTTGCCCTACTTCTATTCTTCCCTCTTATAAAAATTTTTGCTAAGCAAACAACCTCTAGAACATGTATATGGAACAGGTTGCAAGGATGGTTCAGTTGAAAGCTAGAATATATTTAAGAATTCTTTATTGTCTGCCAGCTCACGCAAGGAAACTGTTGCTTTGAAATATGTGCCTATTTGTTTCTCAAAGCATTCTCTCTGCTTCCAGCCCTCATTTCCAGTTCATTCATTTCTGTAGCCATTGCATCGATTAAAGAGATACTGTGTAGATAGGTCTGCTTGTTGGAAATTGATGCTGTGCATGCTGACTGCAGTCTCTGGTTATGAAGCCAACTGAAAAGAAGAGATAGCCATCCCCACCCTCACCTGCCCACCCCAAACACATGCTTTTTCTGTCCCTAAACTGGTTTGTCCAAGTTCTGCTGTTTAATCCTTTCCCCTGTTGGCAGAACCTGTGATTTGCTGGCACTACTCCAAATGCCTAGGGGATAAAACTTTGCTCAAGTTGGCCAGTTATTCCTTGCAGCTGCTAGTCTTTGTTGATATTTCCTAGAAAATGTTGGCTCCACATTTGTCATTGGTTACTTAGTTTATTTGGCATTTGGCTCATCTTGTTTTTTGTTGGGGACTTTAGGCAACACAGTGATAAGATTTGGGCACTGTCCTGATGTAGCTCATAGAGGAGGAAGAGGAAGAATAATAATACCTTTTCAAGTGCAATCTAGTAGTTTTAGTATATTTACAAAGTTGTGCAGTGATCACCACAATTCGAATCCAGAACATTTTATCACCTCAGAAGGAAAGTCCACACCCATTAGCAGTCACTTCCCATTTCCCACTTCCCAACAACCCCTGGGTGTCCACTAATCTGCTTTCTGGATCTATGGATTTACCTATTCTAGACATTCTGTATAAATGGAATCATATAATATGTGGCTTTTGTGTCTGGCTTCTTTCACTTAGCATAATGTTTTCAAGGTCCATCCATGGTGTAGCATGAATTAATTAGTACTTTATTCCTTTTTATAGCCAAATATTTCATTGCATGGCTATACCACATATTTTTTTTTTAATGGGAGCAATATGAGTATTTGCCTTGGGTGTTTTCTATGTTTATTGTTCCATGACCTTTACTTTTTTAAGTTAATTTGTCCTCATATTAAACCTACTTAGTTGATACCATTGTAACTGCTATTTTACACCTAAAGAAGTAGATATTGGTAGGCCATAGTCTTGGTTTAACTACAGTCTCTCTTCTTAACCACTGCATACCACCCCCCTCTCCCACCCCACAGAAGTCAGAGGATATAAGATATATTTAAAAATTACTATAAACATGAAAGTTACAAAGGTCTTAAACTACCATGGGGTTCAGTAGCTCAGAGTAGGGGTGGCCTATGGTTTGGGGGTGGCGGATACAATGTGAACCAGTCTTATGTGTCCTTTGGATTATGGTACTTAGTGGATTCAGGCCAGCAAAATGATGGCATCTATGTGGAGATAGAGTGGGGCTCCCAATGCACTGCTAGGTTTGGTCATGGCTGAGTCAGGCAGTGGGCTGGGCTGAGCATGGGCCCAGACATTCTCAGACAGTCTGTGCCCTTGGGTGAGGCAGGGGCAGGCAGGGACTTGATAGCAAGCAGTTGTTTTCTGCTGGACTATAGAAGAGCATATGCTGGGATAGGGTGGTACCAGCTCACAGCACACATGAATAATGATGGTATGAATGAGTGGTACCATGGGTGGGTACCAGACTGGAGAGCCTTGAACCGCATATTAAAGAATCCATGAAGTGAGGTGCCTTAGAAGGTGTTGAAACCTGCAGTGATGTGATATTTGCATTTTTGGACAGTGTTTGTCTTGCCCAAGTCTGTCTATATTTCTGTGACTTTCTTTGAGCTTCAGTACAGCATCTGCCCGGGGTCCTTTCCAGGTCTTTTCCTGGGGCATTTAGGGTAACTGTGCTGGGAGATGGGAATCTCTAGTAGAGCTCCAGGGAGCTGTTTTCTGATAGAACACTTCTGTCCGTGGCAGATCAGTTATTCAACAAATATCCGAGACCCTATTATGTGCTAGGAGCTGTTCTAAGCACTTGAGACACCCATCACTGAACAGAATGGAGTACTCATACTCTCTTGGAACATAGATACTCTGTTGGGGGAAACAAACAGTTAACAACTGACATGGTAATAAATTATCTTTTTAAAATTTAATACTGTGTTATAAAAAAAGGAAAAGTAGAGCAAGTTAAAAGGGGATGGGAGGAGGGTGACATTTTAAATAGAATAAGAAGGTGATGTTGAGGCAGAACTTGCAGGTAGTTAAAGATGAACTATGACATGGGGGCAGGAACCTTCCAGCCAGGGCAGAATTCCAAAGATATTCACGGAACTGTGAGAAAGCAAGTGTAGCTAGTTTGAGTGTGGGGGCAGTGATGGCAGCAAGGTTTGTCACCTCTCTGACCATTAGGAGACTTCATTTTTTCGCCTTAGTGGAATGGCAGCATTTCAGGACTGAACAGAGGAGTGACATATTTGCACACATCCTTTAAAATGACCTCTCTGGCTGCAGCGTTGAGAATCTTAGAATGATATCGAATCTATAATATGTTAAGCGCACTTTGAGTAGACAAATGAAATACTCAGGAAATAAAAAAAAATCGTACCTGTGGTTAGTCCAGACCTTGGGGTATTCTGGGGTCCTCTGTAGAGCTTCCAGGGGCCCTCTGAATACATTTGCTTTTTTTCTTTTCTTTGGTCAATCAGAGCCTCCAGGGGAAGTGACTGCCTTCTGCAGCAGAAGCTTAGCCATGCCATAGTCATGCTGGATGGGTTTTCCCACTGTGGCTGTGCCTGACCAGGCCTTGGGTTTGTTTGTTCTAGGAAGATTTAACAGTATTGAATTGTTAGCATACTTTAAGAAAAAAAAAATATATGGTATATAGCTCCTGGATGCTAGTGTATTAAACTCTTATAGGTAGATTTATTCACATTTCACAAAGTTTTCTTCAGATTAGAATTATGAACTCAGAAGTGTACTTTTAGTCTTCAAAATACTGTGTCTATTAAACAATGCCAACTTATTCCATTGGGAGTAGGAAATGGATCAAACAGTAGTCACATTATCTACAGTATGAATGGACAATCTCTTGTGGCATAAATGTATAGTAGTATTGTGTGAAAGTGCCCGTGTCACTTATTTTATCTGGCTTGGTGAGATGACTTCTCTGTGGCCAGAATTTTTTGAAGATGGCTTCACTGTTTGAAATTTACGTTAGAGCTGCTGTACTCTCTTCTCCCCTCCCTATTAGAGATCTGTGTGGTAGCTCTTTGGCAAAATGTCAATTCAAACGTTTGTAGAGGTGGGTGGATGAATTAAAAAGCAGAGTAGGCATTTAACTGGCAGGCTGAAAGGAAAATGTCAGTTTCTGTGTGTTAAGCGGGATCTTTGCAGCATATTTAGCACTTCTTCCAAATTTGTCTGCATGAAATAACCTCTCTGTTTTTACACAGGAAATATTTGAATAACTTTAAAATATGTGTGTAATGCTGGATATGTGTCCATATTGAAGAGCATCTCTTGGCTGATAAGTCTAAACAAGCTTCCACTAATGTCAGTGTCACAGCTGTAGACATAAATATATTTTGGTTGGTTATATTTTATGAGAGTATACAGTACTTTGAAGCTAAGCCCAAATCTAGTTTCTATTTGAATTTTGTTGATAGAGCTTTCATTTATGTATTGATTTTACCTGACCTTATTGGCTAGAATATTTTAACCCCATGTAAAATGCATGCAACTGTTTACACTTCAGGTAGTATCTGAATAATCATTTCTATCTTTAGTTCCTCGGGGAAAAGTTCTTTGCAAACAGCTTTAGGATGTCTTAGTTAAAGTAAATTGTCAGCTAGGTCGATGAGTTACTGAGTTTATAAAGAATCTGGGCAACTGACATGCTGCTATGTTGAACCAGGAGTTGTTAGTCCTGCGAGAACTTAGATTTTGGGGTGTCATGAGGAATGGGGCCCCACTATTATAACCTAGAAATGAAGGAAGATAAAGGACCTACTGTGTATCAAGAACCATCCTGTTACATGCTATCTCATTTAATCCTTACTTATTTAACCTTTACTCATCACGACAGTTTATTTTATTCCTATTTTATAATGAGGAAAATTAGCATTTGAGAAACAGCATTTCCAAGATCTGTAACTGTTATTAGTAGCAAAGGTAAGATTTGGACCCAATTCTAGCCTATTCCAAAAGCCCAGGTTCTTTTCACTGTCTTTGGTTGACTCTAAGGAGGGAGCAGGGTGGTATTTGGTGGCATGTCCAAATGATTGGGTCTGATAGATCTGATGTTTCTTAATCTCTACATACGTAAACAAAGAATCTTTACCTGATTATGACTTTATTGTCCACATTTAATCAGCACAGTAATGTTGGGTCTGTGAGATCCAATCGTCTGGCTTTTATTTTGACAAATAATTGTGTGATTATCTTAGGGAATGATAAAGCCTTAAGTTTCTATCAGCTCTGTGACCCTGAGACCACAAAGACTCAGGAACAGCACCTTCAGGGTATCTGCAGAGACTCTGCCTCCATGCTGTGGTTAGTCCTTTCCCACTGGGCTTTAATTGCTACTTCCAAATACAAGTGTTCAGGGAACCCCAAAATCAGATCACTCGGGACATCTTAAATTAATTGGTGTTTAATAAAAATGTGTGCAGGAATCAGGGTGCCTATGTAGACAGTCACCTGTGTGTGTTCCACACTCCTGTATCTTGACGCAGGTATGATAGAAAAGTGAAGATAAGTTCCATGCAGACCACGGACTAAAAGGTTACACTGTGTGAAACAGGAATGATAGGTGGTCCCTGGCTCTTTTATTTTAGGGAGCTCTTTCCAGCAGTGTCCCTGGCTTTTTTATTTTAGGGAGCTCTTTCCAGCAGTGAACGTCTGAATGGGGCTTGGTCAAATGATAGTTATTTTTCTGATTTTAAATGAAACTGCATGGCTGTCTTGTTCAGGATAGAAGCGGCCAGCCTCCTGGCTGAGAGGTGGGAGGCTTAGAAGTAAACTTTCTCCTGCAGATCAAGGGAGGGCCCTTTGCTTATTCAGGTTTCCCTTTTTCAGGCAAAATATGGCTGTGTGTGGGTGATGTCCTTGTGAAGGAACAGTCAGGAATTGGGCCCTGGGAGTTGATGCGAGGGAAGGAGCATGGTGGGGAGAAGGATTTGGAAGCATTTCATCTCCCTATGGAGTCCCCAACCTGCTAGAAGTTGGGAGCCCTGTTACAGAGGTGTCATAATCCTCCACCCGCTTTCTCTTCAGTGGGTTCTCCTGGCTCCATTTGCCAGAAAGGAGAAGTGACAGTGAAGACCTGTTTGTAAACAGAAGTGGGTGGTGCCGTTTTGTTTACCTCTCTCACTGATAGAATGCTTTTGAAACTTAGGAATCATGATAGCTATTTGGAGTATTTGCTCATTTACCCATCAATCCCTGGAAGGGAAGGAAAGGGGAAAATGAGGATCACTGCAGGGAGAAGAGGTGATTGGAGACTACAAAAGGTTTAAAGGCAAGGGTGCCTTTAAAATAGTGTGGGTGTCCAGCTTGTGGTAGGTCAGTGGAGACAGGGAGATTTAATGCACATGAGCACTAACTAGCATTCAGGAGTAACAAGAATTGTCTAAACTCATTTCCTCCAAAAAGTCTGAAAGTAAAATAAAAACAAACTTGACCTTCGATAGGTACTGTGTATCCGGTCCCGATGACCACAGAGGCAGGGACAAGGTAAATGAGAGTGCCTGGCTGCATCAGAGGTCTCTTCCATCTAGAGGGGTGGGGAGGGTCCCATTCAGGTGGTTGCAGTGTAGGTTTCTGGCCAAGGGAGGCAGAACTAGAGAAAACAAATTGAGCAGGAATCAAAACCTGGGTGATAACAGCTTATTTAATAATCAGCAGATGAAGTGAGCCTGGTTTAAAAGGAGGAGATGTTCCGGAGCTGGAAGGGCAGGTGCTCTGGACCACACCTGGCATTTTGGACTCAGTGTGCAAATGGGGAGTTAGTTCCAGGAGGCTCCCTGTCTGATTCTGCTTGGAGGGTAGCCAAGGCTGCTTATTAGGCGATAGACTGTGGAAGCACCTTCCTCTGTAGTCTTCTTGACAGGTGGGCAAAGTAGAGGGTATTTCTTTTTATTTTACCAGTGAGGAAACCAAGGCTCAGGAAAGTGAAATAACCTACAGGTCACATGGCTGGTAAGTGGCAGAGCCAGCATGGGAATACAGATTTTCAAAGCTCTTTCTTCCCTGACCCAGCTCTGATTGTTTATATGTACATATTGGATACATTTCCTTTGACAGATTTCACTGTTTCACACATAGAGATATGTTTGTATTTCTGTGAATTTATCAAGTTCAATTTTCATGAGCAAGTGTTTCTACCTCTATTGCTTTGGAACTTGGAAGGATGCTTGGCATTTCTGTATTTCTAACACAGTACAGGGTTAGCAAAGCTGGCCCCTAAGCTGTGATGACATCCTGTTTCATCACAGCAGGTGGAGAAACACAGATTACTAAAACTGGATTACTAGAGCCTTCCCTCATGAGAAGGCAGTTCAGCTTTCTGCTATGACATACCAATGACAGGAAGGAGCTTTTAGCACTTGTCTTTTGTAGTTCCACTGATAGGACTAACAGATAATCAATCCTTCAGCAAGCTATGGATATGGATGATTGAGCCTCTCTCTGTCCAGGTTTAAATCACATTTGTTACTCCCTTACTAAAAGCATCCATGTCTTTTCATTGTTTGTGAAGTAAAGTTCAAATTTCTTCTGGAATCCCAAGCCTCTGCAATTTGGTCTCCCTTTGCAACTGTCTCCTGTTAATCTCCCAACCCCCTGACCCCCACCACCAGGCCTCTTTACAGCCAGGCTTCCCACCTATGCCCTGGCCTTTTCAGCCTTTCTGAATGGCCTTTGCCACCACCTCCCCATCAGGACACTGACTGACCTTTGAATGTTACCTTCTCCACTAATTCCACTCCCCCTTCATTCTTGACCACTTTCTCTACTGAACTGATCCAATCCCTGCTTCCATAAGCTTACGTACTCATCGCTACCTCACAGAACCTCACAGATGGAATGCTTAAAGTTTGCTGAAGAGTTCAAGTTTGATTTCTGGATGAGATCAGTAAATCTCAGAGCGTAGTGCATTCATTCACTGGAGGCTCTTTGGAAGAATCTTCCGTCATCTTCTTCCTCTCCTCCATGGGGCTGAGTGAAAGGGGAAGGATGTTAAGCCTGGTGTCAGAGAAACCACTATGTTCATTCTGACTGACTCTCTAGCCTATATCACCTGGGCCAGTAGCTTTACATCTCTCTCAGCCTTAGTTTTCCTAATTGCAAAATGAGCAGGTCAGACTACCTCCTGTGCATGCTAAATAGAAAGGGCATTATATACATGGGAAGGAAAGGCCAAGTGTGCCCCCTCCACCCCAGTGGCATGTTGCTTCCTTTCCTCTAAGCCCTTAAGACTCTGCCAGAGACAGTCTGCCAAAGGGCAGGGCCCTTTTGTCGGTTTTCCTGCTAAAGTTTCAGTAGAATGGCTCTAATTGCACCCAGCATGAGCAGCAGCATCAACAGCCTCTGAGTAATTGGACACTGTCCACTTCTCAGAGAAGCCCAAAGATCCCCATTGAATCTCCAGTGACGTTTTGATGATTTTTTTCCTGTTATGTAGGATGACTGGGTGAGATTGATAATACTAATATTGCTTTCCTCTTCAGACCTTCACCATTGTGAAAGATTGTTTTTGAATTTTCTGTGTATCATTTCCACAGTGTGTCCTCTTTTATTAGTATTTGACTTCATTTTATTAAAGATCACTGTGTAATATGGAGTCAGTTCTTGGTGATTTAAGAGAAAACAAAGCTTACACATTTACTCTAATTTTGTGTCTGTGACATCTACAGTATTTATGGCATTAATTTTGTAGTGCACTGCGTTGTGTACCAGAGCAGCATGTTATACACATGAATGGTGGCGCTTTGACTGAAGGGTGTGGCTCTGGGAGCTTTGTCTTCAGACATGCAACTAAATATGCACGCAGATTAAATGACCAAGGGAGTACTCCGAGACCTCCAGCTCTGGCGTGCAGCCATGGGAGGCCAGTGTGCGACATGGCGGACCATATTCATGATGAACCTCTCATTCGTCTCTTCTCTCCATTCCTACTTTGGCCGCATTCTGCCTCGGCTCCTTATTTGCTCCCTTGGGTTGTTACTAAAGGCTCCTGTTTGACTTTCCTGCCTCTGTCTTTAATAGCCAGTCCATCTTCTTCATGCCCACCAGTGCGAACTCTCAGTCCTGGTTACTGCCTAGTCATCTGCTTGCTTAGGGAGCCTTACTTGCTCTCCATTGTCTGAATTAGAGGTGGTAGACACTGGCCTGGCATCCATGTCTCTCTCTGCACTGCTCATTGAATTCATCTGACACTTTCCTGTCCCTCTGCCTGGTTCACTCATATCTGTGGCATATTACCACTCTCTTATCTGTCACAAACTCATCTTTCCTTCAAAACCTAGTGTTTTGACAAAGGACTCCTGGCCTCCAGGAATTTTTTCCTCTTCCAAACCTTGCAACTCTTAGTGTACCCTAACATGTTAGTTGTTTATCAATGTGCAACAGATTATTCCACAATTTAGAACAACAAACATATATCATGTTTCACAGTTTCTGAGGATCAAGAATTTGGGAGTGGTTTAGGTGAGTGGTGCTGGCTTAGGATTTCTCATGTAGTTGCAGTAAATCTGTTAGTTAACTAGGGCTGCATCATCTGAAGGCTTGACTGGGGCTGGAGGAATGACTTTTAAGCTCACTCAAGAGGCTCTTGGCAAGAGATCTCAGTTCTTCTCCACTTGGTCATCTCCGTAGGGCTGCTCAGTGATACGTGGGGCTCCTCAATGACACGGCAGCTGGTTTTTCCAAAGGGAATGATGAGAGGGAGGGAAGGGATTAGGGAGGAGAGGAGGAGAGGGAAGAGGAAGGCTAAGATGAAGCTGCAGTGGCTTTTGTAACCTAATCTTGGAAGTAAAAACCATCACTTCTCTTCTTATACTGACCAACCCTGGTATAATCAAAGGTATGATTAATAGAAGGTAAGGTCATGGGGGGCTACCTTGGCGGCTGGTTACTGTATCTGCCTAGTCTTTTTGCATGCATATATTCTGTTTTTTCAGATAGCCTGGGAACTATTTGAGATCAAAGGCCAGTCTCATTCAGTGTTGTGATTCCCATCATTCATTCAGAGTATATCTCATGGAGCTGTTTATTTTGTCTTACAATAACCTCTTGGGCTTTTTTTTTTTTTTTTTTTTTTTTTTGGTAAAATGATGTAGGAAACTAAGGCCCAAAGATGTTATTATCTAAACCAATCAGCTACTATATAACAGAGCTTACTAATTCACTAATAGGTCTTTCTGATCTAAAACCTGTGTTCTCTCCAAATAGTTTAGAGAGAACAAATAGTTTGCTGATTTTAATTTCTGTATTTTCTACAACCTGCTTCCTGTCCATTAGCTTTGGTAATAATCAAGAGAAACAACTGTATAGCCCAATGACACAGGGAAGTATTTGTAAATAACAATTCCAAGATAGGAAAAGTTTCTAAAAAGTTGTCTAATCAATCAACTGAAACCTCATTTTTCTGGCCTTTATTTGTTCAGTAATTGCCTAAATCAAAGTCTCTGATTTTTCTATCTATTCTGCTGCACAAGGCGACTTAAGAGGCCCAGGAGAGTACCCTATTTAGTGAGGATTTTTTCATACTTGGTTGTCTTGGGGAGATCCAGCCTGTCACCTCCTTCTTGCCTTGCTCATCTGTTTTAAAAAGGGAATGCTCTTGGAAACAGACTTTGGGTTTTCTAGGTTTGGTGAGATTGGGCTGTAATTTAAATTGGAGTTATCTCCTGATAAATTCCCCCAGATACTGTGACTCAGCTTCAGAGGGGGATATATATGTGGAGTGGGGTTTAGGGAGAAAAGGAAGAAAGGAAAAGTCCTTGCTGGACCCTCAAACTCAAATGTTATGGCAGTTGCTTTCAAGGAGCTTTGATTTTCTTTCTCATTTTGAACAAAACTCTGGCCCCTTTAGTTGACTTTCAAAATGTGGAATGAATGTAAATGTTTCTAATCTCAGTGACTCTCCTTTTATTCTCTTCAAAAAAGGGAACACAGCAGGTGGCTTTCTAAAACTTGAACACCTTGATTTTTTGTGTTCCCTCTCATGATCATCTTTTATGTCTGCAGGGGACATTTAGACTTATTGTTGTAATTCTCTTTGGGTTTTTGACTTACTGGCTAAAGATACATTTTAAAAGATTTCTTTCTGATTTAGATATGTCCTCTACCTCCAGTGCTTTGAAAAATATTGGGTATTGTTTTTTAAGCACTTTCCTTGTCTCTGTGTGGATATACTTTTAATCTTTTTTTTCCTGTAATGGCCATAAGGTGGTTTACTGTTATATGTGTCACCACCATGAGTTTACCCCAAACTATGGAATTTCTTGACTCTCTAACTTAAAGAATCCAGAAATGCTAAGGAGGAAGAGAAGATGAGAAGAGGACCTGAAAAAGAATTGTGGAAGTACTTTCTCAGATACTTTTATACTACTAGGCTGTTATAAGGTTTTTTTCTGTGTAGCTTGGTATTTTCTTCAGCAGTTGTATTCTGAGTCAAATTCTTTTCTCTGGAGCTCTGAGGAAGTTCCCATTCTGATGACAGTAGAATTCTGTCTCACTATTTAGTTTTTGTTTTTTTATATGTCTATATCCATTTCAATAGCTAGGTAAACAATGCTTAAATATATATGTGGAGACATAGACACAAGCACACAAAAACATTTTTGGAAACATCCATATTTATTTGCATTTCCTTCTCTCACCTTTGATATAAATGGACATTTAAACACTCAGGGGAGCTGACTTCCCCCAAAGAGGAGTTACCTCATCAGGTAGCTTCTGGCGGTTTTTATGTACATTTTGCAAGACCTGTTCAGACATGCTTGCTAGGAACACCACAGGTAGGATATGTCTGCCAGAAAGAAAACACAGTTTGGAGCACAGATGTGAGTGTCCCTGTGGGTGAGATTTCCTAAGAGAGCACTGAGGGGCTGCTTTGCCCCTAGAAGTAAGGTATACAAACCCTGAGGGGGTGTTTGTAAAAGGAGGTAACATACCTTGTTTATTAGCCTCATCACCTTCTGATACGTATACCCCGGCCTATAATAAATGTGAGTAATCATAATTATTAATATGTATGGTATTTAGTTATTTATCTTGTACCGTCATGGATTTTATCCACTTTGGCTCTCACAGAATCCCTGCGCCTAACTCTACCCCCTCACCACCATGAAGTAATAAATAATTTTCATTTTGTAAAGAGAGAGCAGTAAGTAGCTCAGAGGCTAAGTGATGCACATAGCTAAAACTGAGAAAGTAGGATCTCAAACCCAAGGCATTTTGACTTCTAATTTAGTGCACTTTGA
The DNA here is from genome assembly GCA_028627145.1 of Eidolon dupreanum. Lineage (NCBI taxonomy): Eukaryota > Metazoa > Chordata > Mammalia > Chiroptera > Pteropodidae > Eidolon > Eidolon dupreanum. The sequence goes on from CM053507.1 coordinate 114,658,927, forward strand.
GCCTCTACCTCTAACCTAACTGGGCATTCACTAGCTTGATTTCATAATGGGAGAATAATATATTGGGTGTCCTGGTTCTCTTTTCTATTCCTGCTCCCAGATTCCATGAGGGCAGGGTCAAGACCTTAGATGTTTCTTTTATTTATAGTTCCTATTCCATTCTCAGAATATAACATGCATTGAAATTTGTGATGGTTTAAACTGTGACCACAGATTCTTTGATTCTCTCTTCAAAAGATGGAGCCTGTTCTCTTTGAATGTGGGTTGGACTTAGTGACTCATTCCTTGAATAGGAAAAAGTGAAGAAAACAATTGCATCTTTAGAGACTAGGTCATAAAAAGCACTGTGGCTTCCTCTTTGCTCCCTCTGTTGGATCACTTACTCTGGGGAAAGTTCGCTGCTATGTCATGAGTGCACTTAGAATGTCCTGTGTAGAGGCCCCGCATGGTGAGGAATTAAGGCCTTCGGCCAGCAGCCAGTGAGAAACTGAGGCCTTTGGTCAACAATATGCAAATGGATTTTTCAGCCCCAATCAAACCTTCATTTAACTAGCCCCAACCAATGACTTAACTGCACCTCATGAAAGACCTTGAGGTAGAATTGTGCAGCCCCACCACACCCGAATTCCTAACTTACAGTTTGGAAGATGAGAAATATTTGTTGTTGAAAGACACTAGCTTTTGGCGTGTTCTGTTATATAATGTTGGATAAACTAACGTAGAAATGGATGGGTAGTATGTCCAAGGGCTTCAGGTTTCTGACAGCTAATGATAACGACTCAGTGATTTGGACTGTGACACTGGCTACTTCTGATTTGTTTTCAACTCTGAAAAGTGTGCAGCAGTTTTGAGTGTTTCCCAGGTTGTATGTATAATCACCTGGGGATCGTTTAAAAATACACATTCCAAAGCCCCATCCTCGACCTATGAAATACAGTGTCCTAAGGACAGGGTTTTAGAATTTTCATTAAAAAAAACAAAAAAAAAACAAAAAAAAAACCTTTTGAGATGATTCAGATGCAAACAGCTTGAACATGTCCAAAGAATATCATTTGAGAACAACTAAACTAGAACTCTTTCCTTTTTCCTTAATTCAGTTCTGATAATTAAAGTTTGCTATGGACAATTACATTTTAGTTCTCTTTCAGGGCCTCGTTTTAATACCGTCTGAGGTAGGGGAACATGCCTTGGCATGACGAGCCGTTGTGCATCTGCAGCTAGATCTCTGTTCAGACTCATCTAGTGCTTGACATGGAGCCATGTCAGATCAGGGCCAGGGGACTGCTCCATCAGGAATATGTGTGATCTGGAGTGGAGAATGGAGACGGATTTCAATGTAAAAATTGAGATTAATACTGGTATTAGTCTGAAAACAGGCATGTTTATGTTTGAGTGTCTCCATATATACAGACTTCAGAAGGCCCCTTTGGGAAACAAAAAAGCACAGGAGAGTCAGTAGCTATGGTAAGCACTCACTGGAGGGAACTAGTTGGCCTACTGGAACGAAGGAAGAAGTCCTAATACCTACTCTGGTCAGTGGATGCTGACAGAATTCTGGACACAAACAGAACATATTTTAAATGTGTGTTTTTAGTTCTTTAATGAAATATTATGATCAATATAAAATTGGTGCTTTCAGCATTATAAGTGTACACTGGGTGTGGTTTCTGTGATGCATACCATTTGGATGTCGATGTCAAGTTGTAATGTTTTATTGTAGGATCTGCATTTTTTTTTAAAGGAAAAAGTTCCGGTGGTTGAGGATACCTGTTACTTCTTATGAGTTCTGTTTTAGTACCTCTTCTGGCATTAAGTAGCTGTGTGACTTTCAGAAAGTTACTTTCCTGCTTTAGAACTTAAGTCTTTTCCTTAGAGAAAGGAATGATGTAGAGAAGATGATCCAGGTTCTCATATGAACAGATAGATGCCTCAGTTTAGCATTGTATTAGTTGACTAGGGCTGCTGTAACAAAATACCACAGACTGGGTGGCTTAAACAACAGACATTTATTTTCTCACAGTTCTGGAGGCTGGAAGTCCAAGATCAAGGTGTCAGTCTGTTTGGTTTCTCCTGAGACCTCTCTCCTTTACTTGCAGATGGCTTTCTTCTCATTGTGTCCTCACATGGTCTTTCCTCTGTGTGCACACATTCCTGGTGTCTGTTTGTGTATCCAATTTCCTCTTATAAGGACACAGTCAGACTGGTTTAGAGCCCACCCTAATGGCCTTATTTTAACTTATTACTTCTTTAAAGGCCCTACTTTTAAATACAGTCACATTTGGAGATACTAGGGGTTAGGGCTTCAAAATATGAATTTTTGGGAAATGCAGTTCACCCCTTAACAACCATCCAAATTACCTTTGGTTGTTAGACTTCTATTGTGGAGCAATGGCTGGATTGGGTGCAGTGTATCCCTTGGGTGTCTATAACAGGTAGAACAGATAAAGCCCCTAAAGATATCTGGTCCTTTCCCTGATTTTCCAGAAAAGCTGTGAGATTATCTCTCTGTGTTAGTAGAGTCAAAGTTAGAGTCACAGAATGCTAGCGATAAAGGGGACCTTTGAGTGATGCCCTTATTGAGATTAGAGGAAGCTGAGGTCCAGGGAGGGACTACGCTATGTTTATAACCAAGTCTTTTGATTTATAACCCATTCTCCTCCATTCAAAGACAAAGCAGAGTATATAACCATACTTTCTGATCTCATTACTACCTCACTCCAATACCTCTGAGATACTCTAACTTAGGAGAGTGTGACATTTTTTCCTGCTCCAGTAAGGGGAGGTTATAATAGTACTTCACTGGGAATGTGCTAAGAAAATTCTAGAAGTAGCGATATCCTCTAATCAGAAGAACAAAGGACGGCATTTGGGGGGGGGGCGGTTTCCAAAGAAGTGTAGGTTTCTCACCATGAGCTGCAGGATCCAGGCTAATAAATGTGCAAATTGGCAAAGCTTTGTTATATATAACAGGTAAAGAATGGAGAAACAATAGTAGGAATGATCTATTTACTTATTTAATTTAACTTCAGAATTAGGACTGGAAATTATTTTTCATATCTAAAGAGTTTTAGACCCAATGGATTGTTAATGTGTTTTAAGAAGTTATATCAAATTATCATCATTTCTTTCTGGAATCCTTATGTGACTTACGAGTCAAAGATGTGACCTGGTTCTTTCTCTGAGTTAAGTGGAATAAAATTTGCAATTGCTGTGGGTTTTTAAAGATCATGGGCAAATCAAATAAGAATAATCCTCTCGAATATTTTTGCCTGTGGTGAAAAGCAATTGTCTACATAACCCAACAGACATATCGGTCTTTCCTGGGAAAGAAATTCTGTGAGCATCACATTGGTGGTCCCAGTTTATCTTACACACATGATAAAATAAGCAGCATTTCCTTGTTCTGAACCCACTGAGAGAAGAAAGGCTGCCCACACATTTCCCAGAGTTGAAACAGGGACATCTGAGTTTAAGCACTGGCTACATGTTATTTATAAAGTGAATTATCTGAATATAAAAATAGAGATATCTTTTAATGTTGTACAGAACGATTCGCCACTTTTATTGTATGTCTGCTGTTCATGAGACAATATTTGTCCCACAGATCCACTCTCTACTTCTGGAGATTTGTAAGTGATTTATTCACTTAACACATATTTAGTGAGGCTTCCCGTGCTAGCCACTAGGGATATAGCAGTGAACATCATCAAAGACATCTTTTGACTCTCAGGGAGTAGTTTATATTTTAGTGAGAAAGGCTTTCATAAAATAATTTCACTTTTGAAAGTATAACTGCACGTTGGGATAAATTCTCCAAAGAAAGGAACATGGTTCCTTTCATAGGGTGCATGAAGGCAGATCACAAAAAATCCTGCCCCAGGCTCAAAGGCTCACCCTGAGAACCTGATTCTGGGTTGAGAAATGCTGGATGACGGAGACGCTAAGTCAAAGTTCTGAAAGGTGGTGGCAGAAGACAAGGGTCAGACAGAGGGAACAGCATGTGCAAAGATGTGACGTAACAGAAAAACGCTGGATTGATTGGGAATGAGAGAATTGGATTTTATTCTTGTTTTCTTTTTTGGTGTAAAGGGGGGGGAAATTTCTTCATTTTGGAGGGCCTCATGTTCTTATTTGCATAACCAATGAATTTGAATCAGAGGATCTGAGGGACCTCAGAGTCTCTGAACTAGATTCTTTCATCCATACAAATTTCCCCAGCACCTATTCTGTACCTGGTTATCTGATTGGTCTGGCAATTCAAAGATGAATTAACTGGGGTCATTGACCTCAAGTAGGTTGGTCTAGGAACAGACACAAACAGATGAGACAACCAACTGGGGTACTATGTTGTATGTGTCATTGGAAGACAGATGAGAATGGAATTAACCCTGACAGGAGGAGAGAGGGGCAGTCGGGAGGACTTAACGGCGTAAAAGACCTTTCTCTAGAAGGTCGTGGTGAAGTTAGCTTGGGCAGCCAGGATGGTATGAAAAATGTTGTGGAGATTAGAAATATTCATTGGGACAACAATGAGTAACCTTACTCCATACACTAAAGTATTGCAAGTTAATCATGTCCTTTTGAGACTGCATGTGCACCACAATCTCCAAGGTTGATTTTGGAAATACTTGCCCTGTTTCTCCTTCTTCTGTGAGGCTGGGGAAGACTGGAAATGGTTTACATGCTTTGGCTTGGTTTCCCATCTGTCAGAAAATGATCTTTGCACAGTGGGATTCTAGCGACTTAATTATTGTTTGTGGGATATTTAGAAGTTCAGGTCAAGGATAAATTTCTGTTGCAGAACTGAAGGCACATAAGCAAGATGTTTAAAAATGAAGTAGAAGGTTTTTTTGGGTTTTTTGTTTTGTTTCGTTTTGTGTTTTGCGGGAGGATTTTAATGGCCTGATCTGCTGCCATAGTTGGGTCAGATTGTCAGAAAATTATGTTATCTACCAGAGAGGGACAAGAAGGGCCTTCTGAGGAGCTGCTCTAAAATTATTTTCTATTTATTCTCTTAAGTATTTGACTTGAATAAGAAATAGAGTTTCCTTGCCAAGATAGGTTTGGCATTCTTGTGGTGTGTTAAAAGCTGGCCAAGGGATTGGCATGAGAGGAGACAACTCACACAACTTGAGGAAAATTTGCTAGAAATTGGGTCGTGGTCGCTTAGTGTAAATGTGATGAGAAACAGAACAAAACTAACAGTGTTGATTTTAAAATTTATCTCCTACTTACTTCCATAAGGACTTGAAGGTCTTAAGAAAAAAAACATCACTATAACATGACCATTAAAATACACGACAAAAGCAAAACCTCACAAAAAGGTTTGCACAATAGCAACTTTTTTTTTTTAACAAAGGTATATTACTATTGATATTATTTTTGTTTTGGGACATGAATTTTAGGTGAAAGATTCCTGGCAATCTAAGCCAAAAAGAAAATATGGTTGCCCGGCAACCTTTATTGACCAATGAAAAAGGAAACATCAGTTTATCAGGAGATATATTCCTAAATCTATTAATTATGCCAATTTTTATACTATAAAAATAATAGTATAAATTTCTATAACTAAATAGTATACATTTACATAACTTCAGTAAGTTTTTCAGCCACTGGCAAACTCAGACTGGTAGGACAGTTTGTTTGTTTGTTTGTTTGTTTTTGTTGTTGTTTGACATTGACCTTTAGCAAAATCTTATACTAGCTTGAAGGCATTTTTTATATTAGGGACATAGCTCAGGCAATCTAGGTTTATAGTTTTCTATTATGATTTGATGCAAGGAAAAATATCAGTAAGTGGATGGATATTATCTTGTTTAGATCAGTGTTTTAAAACTTTGTGTTCACCAGAACTGCCTGGGGCCTTTGTTAAAATATAAGTTCCAACGCCTGCCCTAGATTTACTGAGTCGAAGTCTCTAGCAAGGGGCCTGGGTGCATGTTTAACAAATGCACCAAGTGGTTTCTAATGCTCAAGCAAGTTTAGGAGCATGCCATAGGTGATTTTCCCTGACTATTCCTGTGCTTTGTAGCAGTCATTTTGAACATAAATTGTGATAGGAGCCTGAGGCAATAGCCTGACAAGTGAGATGATAACCCCCAGCAGAGCCAGCTTAATTAGCTGGCCTGGAACCATAATATCATTTCCCTTTCTCAAGCTCTGGTGCTTCAGGATGCTGCCTGCCAGCGGTTCCCTCCAGGTGCCTTCTCATCTGTTATACCATTGATCCTTAGAGCATCTCCATGTGGTGGGCAGAACAAGTATAAGGCTGTATTTCATTGATTTTAAGATGCACATTTTCCCATGATTTTACATCTCTGAAATTAGTATGTATTTTAGAATCGATGATGTATGAATTTGATGGCATCTTTTTTCTGTTTTAGTGATATGTAAAATAATGGTGTATCTGTATATTTAAAGGTGTTGAAGATTTGACGAACTTTGGTTGCTCCTTTTACAGATAAACCTTCCGAGACATTAAGATATTGATGAGACTGTGGAAAGTCACTACTGGTTGGGGGAGCCCAGTCTCAGACCCAGCTCTCTGTTCTTGTATTAGTTATTTATAGCTGAGTAAACAAATTACACCAAACGTTAGTGCCTTAAAACATTAAATATTATCACACAGTTTCTTGGGCCCAGCATTTGCAAGTGGCTTAGCTAGGGGTTTCTGTCTTGGGGGTCTCTCATGAAGTTGCAGATAAGATGTTGGTTGGCCCTTATATCTGAAAGCTGTTCCCCTGACCAGCTGGCTCCCTCACACTGCTGGCAGGTTGATGCTGGTGTCAGTGGGAGTCCCCAGTTCACCCCCTTGTGGGTCTCTCCACAGGCTCTTGAAAGTCCCCACAGTAGAGAGACCAGCTTCTGCTAGCACAAGTGATCCAAGGGGCTGGGGCAGGAAAACATTGCAATGCTTCTGATGACTTCATTTCAGAAACCTCACATTATCACTTCTGTACATTTGATTTGCCACACAGACCAACCCTGATCCAGTGTCCACAAGGACTACACAAGGGCATAAGTATCAGAAAATGGGAATCATTGGGGGCTGGCTGTTTCCACCACACTACTTTTCTAATACAGTTTTGTTTTGATCAGCTTCGCCATCTCATACCTTAGGTCAAGTTCTTAAATTGAGTGAATGAAAACTCTTTGGGATGTCTATCCCATTGTAGCACTTTTGAAACTTGAATGTGCCTACAAATTCCCTGGGTTTTCTGTTAAAACACAGGCTGATTCATGAGGTCTAGAATGCAGCCTGAGGGTCCTCATTCTAACAAGCTCCAGAGTGATTGATGCCCTTGCTTCTGGTCAGTGATCAAGAATTTGAGAAGCAAAATGAACAGAGCCAGGAAGGCCTCCAGTAGCACTCTCTGCAGAGCTTCACTGCAACCAGAAGTCCTTTCTCAAGGGTACTTACTTCCTTTTATTATGGCAGAGAGACAAATTGGGGAGAAGAAAGTAAGGAAACCAGCTTACTTAACTAAGTTGGTTAAGGAAAAGAGAGGTTTAAGCAGAAAGGAATCCATACATCATTGGGTAGGCAGCCCGTTGCAGCTCGTTGCAGCTGCGAGCCTCTGCCAGCCTCTTCACAGTGAAGGTCAGGTTTCAGACAGCAACAGCTGGGTGCTCGAAATGGTGAGGTAATTAGTTTACAGGGTGTGGGGGGGTGGGATGGAACATAAATAGTGCTTAAAACAAAATGCATCAGTGCATTATTCAGATGCCCATCAGTGGATACCCCATCCTCCCTTCTTGCTTCTCTCCTCTCTCCTCTCTTCTCTCTTCTCTCTCTCTCTCTCTCTCTCTCTCTCTCTCTCTCTCACACACACACACACACACACACACACACACACACACACCCATTAACACTCAGGAAAACTCTGAACCCACAATTCCATAAATGCCGCCATGCTTTTAGCCACTTTCAGCTGCTTGGCAGATAGATATCTTGAATACTGTCCCTGGCACTCTTTCTTCTTACCCATGACAAAACCTTCGTCCTGTGTCTTCCTGCTCATCAATTAAGAGGGACATATTAGATTGTATGTGGTAAGAGAGAATTCTTGAACCTTATGAAATGGGGGAGAACATGGTGAGGTCTCTGCAGTGGGACACAGGGAACTACATTTTCACATGCTAGCGGTTGTTGGGGAACTTTGGAAGGGGATCACATTTATCACCTTCTACTACTTCATCAGCCATGCTAGTCTATAACTGTAAAAGGTAAAAATTGCTATTTACTGAGTACTACTGTGTGCCAGGCACATACACGCCATCATTTACTCTTCTACCAACCTGAGAGGAGCGTGATCACTCCCTGTTTGCACAGGAGGAAACCAAGCTCATGAGAGGTGAAGGCATTTACCTTACACAGCTAGTAGGTAATAGTTTTATAGTTCACCCAGGCTGGTTTCAGCCAAAAGCTGGTATGTCCAGAGAAGTAAAAAGAAAATGATAAGACTTATCAAGGCTGGAAAGACTCTCAGTATTGAGTCCATGCACTTACTTCACATCTGTTCTTGTGCTACTCTTAAGTATTTACCTGAGAGAAATGGTATTTATGTCCATGTGAAGGCCCGCATACAAATGTTTACAACACTTATTTGTATTACTGATAAAAACTAAAAACAGCCCAATTGTGGGTCAGCTCATGAGTAAGTAAACAAAGTGTGTCACATCCATACAATGGAATACCACTTAGCAATAAGAAGCAGCAAGCTATCGATTTGATGACATCAACCTGGATGAATCTTAAGAGCTTCATGCTAACTGAAAGAAGCCAGCCATGAAAAGCTGCATACTATTATTTTTAGAACATTCAACAAATGGAAAAACTATAGGGACAGAAATCAGAGAATGCCTGGGGCTTGGGATGGAAGGGGTTTGACAACAAAGGGGTATGAGGACATTTTTGGGGTGATGAAAATCTTCTATGTCTTGTGTCTGCAGTTATACAACTGTATACCTTTGTCCAATGCATCAAACCATATCTTCAAAAGGATGTATTTTATTGTATGTGATTTATACCTCAATAAACATTACTTCAAAAAATATATCAACCAGTCCAAATCCACTGTTTTCCAGATGGGGAAACTGGCTCCAGCTAGGAAGTGACTTGCTACAGCAGCCATGAGTTAGGAACTCAGGTTTCTTGGCCCTGGTCCTGAGGCAGAAGTGAGCTGAAACCTTGTCCTCCTGCATTTGTCCACAGTACATCCCTTAACTCTCTGTGCAGCACTGTGGGTGGCTTCTTAAAACTCAAACTCCACTGTGCTGCTGATCAGGCTGTTGACCTGTAATTGTCTAGAAGGCTCCTAATTAGAAAATAAAGTAAATTTGCATTCAGCAAGAATCTAAAAAACATAAAGCTCCAATAATGAACGTCTACATTCATATTCCATCTCCTGTTTCAAGAGAGGTGAAAAAAAGGCAAAACAGTACCATTAATTTATTCAGAAGAGTGCCTTGAAGGGCATTGCCACCTAGTCAGTCTAGAAAGAACAAAATGTCCCAGAGATTCACACCAACATCTTGTCGCAGAAAGCAGGTGAGATTTAAAGTGGGCCAGACCTAATTTTAGTTCCTAAATATTTTACTTTCTAACTTCATGTCCTTAAGTAGCCACTTAAACTTCTCTGTCTGTAAGATATATTTAAATGAGAGATTGGGAAATAGAGGACCTAGCCTACCTATGACAGACTTCTCTAGTATCCAGCACTGGGCTATGTGCTTTATATGTCTTATCTTAAGCTTTAACAGTCATTATCCCTACTGTGGAGATGGTCGAGCCTAGGGTAAGTCATCTGTCAGCGATTGTACCACCTGGCCAGAACTGTGCGACTATATGTAGATTTCAGTAAATGATTGTGGATCTGAATTGAGCCCCATTTATAAAATAATTGGTTGAGGAGGTTCAAAAGAAGTTTGAAAGAGAGCCTTATTTTTGTTTCATTATTTTATTTTTTGCTTTTAAAGAAATAGTGAGAAAACAGTTGAGGCCAAAATTAGGGCCCTGAGTGAGTGCCAAACTCCTACTTGAGGAGAAGGTGTCCTCCCCAATCACACCTTTTCTCAGCCTCCTCTCTGTTCAGAAAAAAATACCCCAATGACGCAAGAGACCTTGTGCTACTTAGGGCTCAGCTGACACCAGAGAGCCAGGGAGACTTTCCACCTGCCCCTCAGAGGGTCAACTCTCTGGGGACATTCTCTGTAATCTCAAACCCTGTCTGCCTTCTGCGATTTAGAGGCTGGTTTAGCACTAACTGAAATAGGGTTTTATTTATTTATTTTCTTCTCATTAACAGTTACAATTATATACCAAGTAAGTTTTTCATTTTCACTTGAAAATATTTCTCATTCTATCACAAAGCCAGCATCAGCCTAGATGTATAAAACACCAACTAGTTTTGATCCTAAGATACCTAGCAAGCCAACAACTAAGCTAACAAACTTACCAAAGACAATAGTCTTGGTTTCTATACTGTGTATTTTAAAATTCCTCCATTATATGCTTCATGTACCTGGGCTCAATTTTCCTTTCCTAACCATTGTCTTCCAGTATGAAGCAGCCAGTTAGATTTTGTTGCATCCCATCAAGCACTGGGTACCAGTTTTTATCATAGCTATTGTACTAAAGGGGCATAATTTAGGCTGAAAGTAAATGTGCTAGGTTCTCATGTACAGAGAATTTGCTAATTGTTAAAGCTATGTGTGGCAAGTGGGAAAACGCACATGGTTTAGATGCCAGAAATTTCTCTACAGCCCAGGACAGAATTATTATCCTCTTAAATACTTAAGAGCCCGAGGACTGGAAAAACTAGAATCAAGGCTAGCGGTCAAAGTGAGCCTGTGAAGACAGTTTCCCACCACCAGCCAGAGCTGTTTCTGCTAGCCTACAGTACATTCTCTTTGTGTAGGTTATTTAATAAATTCATTTTACAACCCTTAGAGCACAGTAGGAAACAATGTAATTACTGAACCATATGAACACAGCTGCCAACATCTTGTTGATTCAGAATTGTCCAAAGACTTCCATGAGGGGGTGGGACTATGCAACATGCTGGTTCAACAGTTGACAGATAAATTGGAGTTTCATTTCCTCAGCCTTCTGTTGGAGGTGCTAATGAGCACTGAAAGTATGGAGAAACACTGGAGGGAGACAAGGGATGAATCTTGCCTCATCTACATACTGAGTAATTTAGCCTGGATGATGTTGACTTGACATCACTAGGTAATAGGTGGACACATTTGAAGGTACTAATAAAGGCCAAATAAAATCAGTACTGTGAATATTTTAATTAAATTCCACTTGCAAATTGCGTGGGCTAGTATCATCATTTATTAGAGAGAATATTTGCTTTTCCTAATATCCTTTTATATGTTTCCTGAAACATTCTTTTATATTTCATGGGGCACTGTGCCAAGATTCTTTGGCTTCTGGAAAATGAGGAGGTTGGACCAGATGATCTCTGAGGTCTCTTCCATGCGCCATTTCGTGACTTGCTTGGCAAGAGAATTTGCCTGCAATGAATTGCATTCCCCTTGCCCCCGCCACACACATTTATCCAGGCTTCTGTTTTCCTCCCCATTCATTCTCTCATTCATTCAGTAAGCATTTTGGATGCTTACAATGTGAGAGTTACTGTGCTAGCAATTAGAAATATGCCAGAATGCCACCAGGCCCCTACTCTCAAGGGATTACATTCTAATGGATAAATAAATAAGTAGTGTATCAAGAATATGTTAGAGGGAGCCCACGGCAATATGAAAACACACAGGAGAACCCTTAAGCTTGATGCAGTCAAGAAAAGCTACTCAGAGGATGTCATATTTTAAGTTGCTCCTTCAAATAAGAAGATGAAGACTAGGACAAAGAAGTATTTGGTTGGATTTCCCTCTGTGTACCTCCCAGGATGTTTGGAGCATTTTTTCTGTATATAGTGTAAAAGAGGATTATAAGACTGTGATAAAACGCAGGCCATGCTTGGTGTCAGAACACAAAGTAAAGAGAAGCAGTAATGATTTTTGGAGAAAGAATGGCAAAAGTTTCACACTCAAAGTGCAAACGTTTATAAAAAGGAATGACAACCTTAATATATTCTACATTTTCCTCCTTAAATATACTCTATGGACCATAATTAAACTCAAGCACATCTTTAAAAAACATGTTATTTTAATCAAATTGTTAGAGCTAGAAAATATTTTAAGTTATCTGTACTAATCATTTCACACAGGAGGCAGTTGATGCCCAGAAAAGTTAATTATTTTTTTCAGAAATCAGACAGAGCCAGCTCTAGAACCCTGCGCACATCTCCAAACCAACTTCTTTCAAGGCTCAGCTCAAGATGTTACTCCCTTTAAAACACTTTCTTCCATACTCCTTTCTTCCCCCCTTATTTCTAACAGACCCCAACTTTAAACTTTCCCTCATTCAAAAAAAAAAATACCTTGAATTTTTTGCCAAAATATTTGAAGTCTTATTAGACCTTCCAACATTCTTTAGTATTTTTTTTTTTAATCCAACAAACATACATTGAATTTTGACTGTGAGCGCCTTAAGCACTGGGGGACATTGTTCTTGTCCTTAGCTTGCATTCTAAAGAGGAAGGTGGATAACAAGTCTTAAGGAATGAAATCTTAAATTCTTCCTTTGGAATTTAAATTCCTCGGTGATCTGACACTATTCCTACTGTCCAAGATTCTCTTGGAAAAGGCGTGTTGCCAATACAAAAGATTACTACTTCCATTCACAGAGTTCTCACAATTTTATTAAACATATATCAGCATAGAGAGGAGATGCAGTGATTTTGTCTTTTAGTCCCAAAGGTCATTAGGCTATCATTAGGGATATCTTTCTAGTCGAAATATTTTTGTTATATTTTAACATAGGAGCTAATTATTATTTTCAAGAGTTTTGTATTTTCTCATCCTTTTAATCTGTCTATTTTATCAAAAAAAAAAAAAACCCAAAGTAATTTGAATAAAACAGGTTGGCACAAATACTAGTCTTTAAAAATTAACCTTGTACATATATGAATGTTTACCTGGAACTCCAAGCCAATCACGAACAACCTTTTACTTGCCTATTCGTGAGAAGACTTACCACGGAGAAGTGTATTTTGTTAAGCTGTGAGTAGATATAGTTAGGAATTCTCCAGTCGCAAGTCATTTTAGAGATTCTCAGACATTTATTTACTCTGTTTTTAAAGCAAATTGTATTCATTTTTGTATGACATTAATTAAAATGAAACCTGTTCTAAACAGAATTTCCTTACAGGTAATCCCATTTTTCTTTACTTTAAATGTGTTTGCTTAAAGCCATAAATAAACTAGAACTCAGAATATTCAGTGTGAAAATAACAGGTATAAAAATGCAAATTTAACTTCGAATACTATACTGGCTTATAAATGTATCAAAATGATTTCTATCATATTATATTATCATATCCTATCATATCTGTTAGTAGAAGCTATAGAAATCAAATGTTAGCTGATTGTTGTTGACGTTAGTGTGATGGCCAGGATATTTCGTTAAGGATTTATGTTTGTACACTTGTAGCCCACCCATCTCACCACCACCTGACTCATACCAGGGTGTCATAGTGTTAGTTTAAGAATTAGGTGACCTTGATCTAGTTATGGCTCTGACACCCACCAGTTTTGTGAGTTTTAGCTACTAGCAACACCTCTTTGGCATTCAGTATTCTCATCTACAAAATGTAGTGATTAGACTAAATGTGCTAAAGACTCATGCACTTTTGAGACAGATGAGTGTGGGTGATGGAATGGTTTTTTCTCTTTTGTACATGGAGAAGCAAAAGCCATGAAAGGTAAGTGACATGTTCATGGCCACAGGGAGAGTCACCAGCTTATTAGGAATAGGGCAGGCTCTTTCAGATATTTTGGTCCTGTCCATCCCTTTGGACATTACGCTTCCTCAAAATCACCCCGATACTACCGGTCCGGTACTGGATTTCATTCTCCACAAAGCCCAGTCATTGGCATTTGCTCTTGTGTCTCTTAGGATAACTTCTTGGTAGGTATTTAAAAGGCGTGAGAGTACTAAAGTTCCCATAAAGATCTCATTTTAATAATGAATTCTCTCCCACCATGCGAATCAAAATTAGTGTCTTAAATGAACTTATATTATCTTTTCTATTGAATCTCATTTTGGAGAGAAACCAATAATTAAAGTGAAACAGTAAGAAGGCACTCTCCAGGATATTACAGAGTCTCCTCTTCGATTACGTTTAGAAACAACTCCTATTAGGAATGAAGAATTTAAGCAGAATTTAACTCCCCATTCTCCTTTGTATTAATACTATTAAGTTTGTGGCGTGTGTAATTAGCTGCTTTGTGACTTTCTGTGAATAGTGTCCTTGGCAGCCACACATTTAGGAATGTGATGGCTATATATTTGATTGCTTAAAAACAGATCACATATTTCCATGTGAAAACATTCCAAGTAATGGGTAGGTTTACAGGTGCCATTTTAACTCAGTTTGCAGCTCAACTGTAGTGCTCATCTTATTAGCTTGTCTTTGGGGAGTAGGAATCCATATAGGAGGAAGGAAGAGGAAGAGAACTGAACAGTTTTGAAATTGACATAATTTTCTTGGCACTACCTATTGAGGCCTCTCTGTCTCAATTACTGTCCTCAGGACCTTCTAGCATTCTGATGTCCCATCCAGGTCCTTTGTTAATCTAGAAATCACTCAGTCCACTATGAATCAAAACCCCCATTCCGGCTAGCAGTTGTCTACACTGAGGTGAGAATGTTGAACTCTGATTGGACACATTTATACTAAGGAGTAAATGGTAATTACAGCTCTAACTTCCGAGAAGCAATTTCCGTTTTGTTTCGTTTTGTTTTCCAACTGCAAAACTGAACCTAATTGGTAGACTTTCAGGCACGAGGAGAGGGAAAATTCAGGCCTGAAAATGTCTCTCAGTTCAGTTCTCCTTGTCTGCCCCTGTACTTTCCAGCTCTTTTATTTCTTGTTTGAAAGCTTCATTTACTTTGCCATCTCCCAAGGCAATAGTGGAGTTGTGAGGATGAGTGAGAGGAATGGCGGAAAGCAGATGTGAATAGGAGTCACCACTTAACCTGTGTGTGATTGTAAATCAGCTCCGTCTTTTGAATTAGACACTTGGCTTCAAAGATCAGAACCACAAACGGTGTAACTTCAGGCAAGTGTTTAAGCTCAGAGTTTCATTTCTTCACACTACTCAGGGGCATTATAAGGATTAATGGTAATAAGCCAAAAGCCCTTGGACCAACATAGATGCTCAATAAATGAGTTATGTTATTAAGAGGCCAAGAGTGGCTGGATAGCGGCCTTAACAGAATCTGGAAAGCAGCAGCATCAAAGAGAATTTTCTAATAAGTGCTATGTACATTGTTCTTTGAAGGGTGGATAATGTCGAAGTATTCCATTTGTTTTACATAGATTTCTAGGAACGGAAAACAGGTGGTGAAGCTGTGATATAGCACCCCAGGGGTAGTACCTCCAGATGTGTGCAGATGAGGCCAGCTGAGCTGCGCTGAGGAGGGTGGGGCCTTTGCAGAGAGAGAACATAGGGCAGGATGCTGGAGGAAGGTTGCAAACCCTGCCTGAGCAGTCACCGAGACGCATGCACTTTCATCAGCAGTCATCCGTCGTCTGTGTGAGGCGAGAATCAATACCAGAAGGAGAAGGTGACAAATCATTCATTGCCCAGAGACTGGCTATAAATCCGGTGCCCGTTTATTTTCTTTGTAACCACTTTAAAGAAACTTCCACACACGTCCTGTCCCTGCCACACAGAGCCTCACCTCTGGGCTTGCAGAGGTCTGTAGAAAGATCTACAGTTACCTTTTGTGTTGTTAGGAGTCTTATTTCAGATGAATTAAAGATGTGTTCTGTTCCATTCTGCTTAAGTTATAGCAACATTCTGATTGTCTTTTTTTCCATCTGTTCTTCAGTATGAATTTTAGAGAAATAATCTGTCTGAGGGGTTTGTGTTTGTTTCTGCACTTTACACCTATTAGCTCTGACTTACTGCAAACTCATTCTTAATACATCCCCCCCTCCTTTCCCTTGACTCAAGAACACACTCTTTTTCTGTATAGACTCCCTAAAGTCAGAATGTAAAGGCCATCTTGTCCACCAGCTTATTGGTAGTGAGGAAATGGCCTGGGAAGGGGAAGTGACGCCCTCTTCCGAGCACCAGGACCAGGCCCAGGTGTGCTGCTTTGGATTCAGAGCCCCTTTGGGGTCCACTGCTTCTCCCCAGTGCTCAGAGGTGGAGGGTGTGCTGTCCAAGCTGCCTGCATTTCTCAAGCTCTTGTGCTGCCTTGGAATGTCTCGAAAGATGTAGAGATAGTCAAATGAGCAAGTGAAGTTGGCAAAGAATGAAGCCTTTTTAGACAGCTTTGGAATGATTAGAGCAGGGAGGTGGGGACCGCACAATGCATTCCTTAGAGAGTAGATCTTTTCTAAGCACTGATTTATTTTTCCGCTGAAGGCTAGCCTCAGGCAAATTTGGGAAATAGCCAGCTCGATATGATGCAGTGATTTTCAAACCTTTTTCCCACCTCCCTTTCAAAACGGTGAGACTCTTACTTCAAATAGAAAGAAGCATCAGAGGAAGCCCAATGTGTAAAACAAATAAAAAGGGTTAAGTGGGGGTGGGAGGCCCAGGTTCTGTCCATTTGGTGCACAGTCTCTTTACATTTCTGACCTACCCCCACCCTCCACTCATTACAGGACTCCAGGGGAGGTTTGGCCCTTGGGTTCTCCATTTGGAAGCCACCACTGCAGTGAAAAGCCAGTGTTTGGGACTCAAGTAACCCCACTTAATTACCTTAGGCAAATCCCTCATCTACAGAGCCTGACTTTCTTTTCATGTAAATTGAGGACAGTAGCGTCAAACTGAAAGATCTTTGCATGTAAATGTTGACCTAACACTAGACTTGGTTCATAGCAGACTTTCTGTAACTGTTGATTCCTGCCTCTTTTTATCTTGTTTTCCTTTACCCCTTACCATTCCTTTCTCCCTTGGATTTCCTCCCCCTCTTCAGGAGCCCAGCGACCTCTGGCTCTAGCACTCTCCAGACCTGCTCAGCTCTCCAGGAAAAGTAAGAGTCACTTACGTTTTAGGGTCAGCTCAGGTCAGCTCTGTCTCCTCCAGGAGCATTTTCACCAGCACCTCTAGGCTCTGGCAGGAGAGCTTCAACCTTTCTCTTTAATTTTCAGTTAGTTGAGAGCTGGCTTAAGCAGTTAACATTCAGGGGAATTGTATTGAGGGGCTTTGCAATCAGCAGTCAGTCATTCCTTCTGACCAGCTGTCTGACTTTTTTGTTCCCTGATTGAATTTAGTCTGGGCACTTATGTAACGATACAGTGTGTGCATTCTTTAAAATCCTCAGGTTCTGCGAAATTGCTTTCTAAAAACAACAGGGATTGTGGGAATCAGAGGGTTATGAGAAAATCACTCAAAACCCATTTGACTTTATAACCAGGATGTTAACAAAAGCCATGACAATACTAAAAAATAAAGAAATATTACTCTAAGATAGAACTTTACCTTTAAAAAAGGTTAAAGGAGGCTAGATGGAAAAGGTTGTAAAGAAGGATTAGAGTTGTTGAATTTTGGAGACAAGGATAAAATGAACTAAAATCTCACTCACACACACACACACACACACACACACACACACGGCATTTCCATGACAGCCGACATGCAGTCTGAGTCAGGAAGAATGTGAGTGTTATTCTCTCCATGGGTTTCTATATTCTGCTGTGATTGAGTATGTTTGGTTTAATTGCTATTCTTTGGTTGTACAAAATATTAACATTCTGGAAAAATTGCATATGAACACTTCTATTGTGCTGACGTGATTCCATTATTTGATATTTCATACAAGCTAGGTCATATTACAATGACAGACTGTATCTGGACAGACTAGTTCTCAGTAGCCTAACCCCCAGAGGACTGGGGGAGGGGAAAGGGAGCGGTGGAACGGGGTGAGGGGGTGGGGACAGCTGAGTAAGGCTCGCTTCCCTGTTCACAAAACCTCATGATCCTACATGAGACAGGGGAATGAACTCAGATAGCTGCAGTACAAGTCACATCATAAATCTCATACAGTGTCAGGTTAATCAGGGACTATTTCCAACTGTGGAGGGTTATGAGGCAAAAGCTTTCAGGAGTAGAATTGGCAGGATTTCACCAGGAGATGAAGGGCAAACAGAAGAAATGGGGGAAGCCAGATAGTACAGGACATATTTGGGGAACCAGCATATTTTGGGGGCAGCATTTTGGTGCTAGAGCCACTGAGGGACATATGGGAGCAGTGAGATAAATGTAGAAATGGAGCTTGGCTTTAGGATGTAGGAGGCCTTGACTGCAGTGATACGGGTGTCATCAAAGAATTTTAAGCAGGGAAGTGAAGTGATTAGAGTCATCCTTTAAGAAGCTCCTTTGGCAGCTTATGCAGGGTGATGGTGGTGGGGAGTAGAGTCCAATTAAGAGATGTTAATAGCTATCCCTTTTAGAGATGTGAGGGCCTGAGCTTGACTGTGACAGTGACACAGTGGCAGTGGGATGTGTGGTGAAGGCACAATGCAAGAGACATTTTGGAGACAGAATCTCAAGCATTTATCAGACCAAATGGATTAGGTATAAGGCTCTGGTATTACCTGTCTAATGATGACATATTTACCGTTTCGGGTTATGAGAGTCAATATAGAGCTTGGTTTTGGAATGTTTGAGGACTCATGCTGAGGGCTGGCGGGAGCCATGGCACACCTGTGGGTTCTGCAACTGGTCTGTGCTGAAGTGTGGGCAAAGCTTGTGACCTTTTCGTTACTGCTGTGTGATCCATGCAGATAAAATAAAAGAGCTTGCCCTCAGCTCTGGGAGGGGAGAGGTTTTTTTCCTGTATTGAGAGACCTACCTACCAGAGCCCAGTCCCTGCTCCAGTTCTGTTCCCAGGACCATAGCATTTTTAAATTTGAAAGACTTCAGTAATCATCTTATCTCTAAATCCTTTGCTAGATGGAAGACTATGACCCAGAAAGGTCAGGTATGTGTCCAGGGTAAGCCAGAAGCAGAACCCAGACTAGAACCACAGACTATCACTTATCAATCTTTAGAAAATCTTTTAAGTCATTTCTGTGTATAAGAGCTCTCCAGAGAAACAGAACCAATAGGATATAAAAAGAGATTTATTGTGAGGAATCAGGTCATTTAATTATGGACGCTGAGAAGCCCCAGTATCTGTCATCTTGCAAGCTGGAGACCCAGGAAAGCCGGTGGTTTAATTTGGTCTGAGTCCAAAGGCCTCAGAACCAAGGAGCCAGTGGTATAAATCTGGGTGAAGATGAGATGAGATGTCCCAGCTGGAGCAGTGAGGCAGAAAAAAAGGAACAAATTCCTCTTCCCTCCCTGTTCTTGTACTGTTAGGGGACGGGGGTTGGCACATACAGGGATGCTGCCCTGCCCCCACATCGGGGAGGATGGTCTGCTTTCCTGAATCCACCAATTCAAATGCTAAACTCTCCTGGAGATACCCTCACAGACCCACCCAGAGATACTTGACCAGAAATCTGGGCACCCCCTGACGCAGACAGATTGACTGTTTACATTAATTATCATAGGCTGTTTGGAATTGCTGATCATGATACTTTGTTCTTAGAGAGGATTTTTTAACTTTTCAGTTTTAATTTGCCTGTTTCCTCTTCTGACCCTCATGATCTCATTGGTAGACGTTGATTCTCTTTACCAGTAAGCAAATGGACACGTGACAGGTAGTGAGTGACCTAACCGACCATACGGTGACTTAATGGAAAATCAGGACTAGAGCCTAGGTTTCTTATTCTGATTCCGTTTTCTTTCCCACGGTTGCATTGTAAATTCTGTGGCTCTGCTAAATCAGTGGTTTTAAAAATGTGGTCCGGGACTAGCAGCATCAGAATCGCCTGGGAACTTGTTAGAAATGCAGATTCTCAGGCCTGCCCCAGACCCACTGAATCAGAAACTCTGGGGATTGAGGACCAGCAATCTGTTTTTTAATAATTTCACCAGATGATTCTGCATGCTAGTTAGAGCACCACCGTGGTAGCAAAACAATCTGTTCAGTATCCGGGATTTCACTACACTTTGCTCATATATCAAATTTATGAGAGAATAGAAAAGATGATATTAAAAACTGACCATAAAAATCAGCACATCTGTCTTTTTCTCTTTTCCATCCTCCCCCTTTTCCCTCCATTCATCACTCCTACCGATTGGGTAGTTTGTAGTAACTTTTTATTAAAAGTGTTTTCTTACAAAGCTGGCAGAGTTGTCATGAACTTTTATTCATTCAACCCACATTACTTGACACTTACAAAGCATGAGGAAACTAAAAAGGAAAAAAAAAAAAAAAACAAGGGAGGGAAGGAAATGGTTGAATAAATGAATACTGGAACATTTTTTTTTTTAAAGTCACATGCCCAATTAACAAGATAAAAATCAGTGTTATTGATTGACCTAGAGAAGTGTGAACAGAATGCTATTTTTAAAAGAAAATTACGTTTTCTCAACATCTGCGAAGTTTCAGACACTGTGTTGGGAGCTTTATGTAACTGTTTCAGTCATGACTCATAATAGCCTTTTGAAAGAGGTGGTATCATTTAAAAAATAAATTAGGAAACTAAAGTTTCCAAAAATCAACTTATCCAAATGTCACATAGTTAATATTAATAAATCACATTCAGAGTCTTCTGTATTCTAGATTTGTAATCTCTCCATCACATTATCTCTTCGGACATCTTTCTTTTTCATATGCCCCTTTCATCCCACAGCTATTGAATTTTATCAGTAAATGTATGACACCCCATCATTTCAGTAGGTTTCTGGAAACAGAACTTGGGCATTTGGGTTTTGCTAGTGAGAAGCACTGTCTCTGAAATCCAAATCTATTTCTGACTCACTTTGAAAGCGTATCGGGACAATTAGGTATGAAGTTAAAATATGGATACCCAACCAACCATCAGGCCTTTTCCTTTCCTTGGTTGACATCTGCCCAAAAACTGAAAAGAAAAATTAGGGAGGCACGACCTCTAGTGGAAATGCTGAGAACTTCACCGTGGTTTTGTTGGAGGGTTTCTCCCCACACCACCTCCACCCCTGTTTAAAATGGATTTATGGAACTTTTCACCAGAAAGCTGCTCTCATGACCAGATGTGGGTCTGCGCACAGATGTCATTTTGGTCACTACTATAAAAATAGGATTTCCGGGTCTCAAATTCACTCCAACTTGGATTTGAGTCCTTTCATGACTTTTCTTGGGCCAGCACCATCTTATAAAAGAATGCTTGTCCTTATCCTTTTTCCCACTTAACTATAAAACCTAACCTGAGTGGATTTTTGGAAGGGACACTGCATAAATATGGGTGTCTATATTTAATCCATCGTGTGTGAGTTCACTTCCAGGACAGTTGATAGTCTTGGAAATTGTACACTTCTATCAAACTGTGATCTTTGGTTTCAAGGACTGAGCTGTAATTGTGCCCATCACCACAGGTTTATTGATTGACTGCCAAGTCAGCCTCACAGCTGATACGCACTGACCCACATATGTGTTCCCAAGTGAGGGGTGGTGTGGGTGCCAAGAACCCTTAAGGATTCTAGGTTGATTACACAATTGCTTTGCACAAGTTTAAGATTGAATAGGACAAAAATCAGCCACTATCTTTTGGGTGGAGGGAGATAGAAGGTGTGAAAAAGCATCTGCAGAAAATATATATATATATATATATAATATATATATATAAATCTTTTTCACCCAAAGCACTATGAATAACTGAGAGGCTGGACATAGTAATGTATCCCCCAGTTGTGAGGCATGAGAGATGTCTTGTCTTTTCTGAATCTCATTTACTGTCATGTTTCCAAAGTTCCACTGAAGTTGGTTATCTTGGCTCTTCAAGATTTTAGAGATTTGCTGATGCAGCGAACCCCTTCCTTTAACTTGACAGCTTTGTCTTTCTCGAATCCATGCAATTAAACTTTCTGCTTTGAAACTGAGGGAGGGAGCAGACAGTCTCAAGTTTTGAAAACATTTCACATTGCTGGTTTAAAACACACATCTCCTTGAAGATGATGCTTTGGTCCTTCTGGAGTGAGGATGTGGTGACTCCTAATTTCCACAGACCCCTTGTTTAGAGACTCTTGGTTATAGGCAAGTGGAATGGAAAGAACCCTGGATTGAAGATCAAGACGTTGGATTCTGTTTCCAGCATCTTTGCCTTTCAGGCTTAATCAATCTGATCTGGGCCCTGGCAGGTGGAGTATAAGACCTTGAAAATAAGTTCTGGCTCCAGCAGTCTATAATTCATTCATTTTTGTGTGGGGTACACACGTACAACTTAAACTTCATCCCCTGGAGTCCAAGTTTAGAGAATGGCAACTGATTTGGACAACATCCTTCAACGCTATAACGTTAAAAGAAAACAACCCTTCTGTATCTTCCTTAATAGCCACCATTTTAGCTCACAGTTTCTGGCTAGAATATTGAATTCCCCTTTTCATCCCCACACAAAAGATTCTTGCTTTTTGACTTTTCTTCTGTACTGGGCAGGCATGGATCTAAAACACTGCAACAATTTGCCCTACTTTCAAATGATCTACTCATGATTTTAAACTGTAAATTCCAACTTCCCCACAGGGCTTTGATAGTTGTTTTTTTAAAGTCTGACTTCTTTTGATGTAAACATTTGTAAGCCCAAACAGTAAAGTATGTTTTTACCCAGAGACTGAAGGAGTTATCAGGTAGACAGTTGTGGCTCAGAAGTAGATTCTGCTCTTTGTCTGTCAGACTATTAGTACTTTTTTTCCATGTCTGTTTTTCCCCGGAGGCATTTATTTGATCTTAGTCCTTTCTTAAATTAGAGGTACGAGTGTAGTTGTACTAATCTGAAATTTTGTGTGGAACATTCCACCTTCATACAACGGAAAATTTCATGACTTGTTAACTGAGTTGTTTTTTAAACCAGCAGAATTTTAAGATGTTAATACTTTGTTGTTTGGAAACTTGATTGAGGATATTAGATTTTGAAATAACATTTACTTTTTGAATGAAGATAAAGACAATATAAGCCATCATTATTGATATATTAGGTGTATTACAACACTGAGCTATATGGAAGATTGATTAATAACTATTGTCTTGACACTTAAAGACAAGTTATTGTCTAGAAATGATATGTATGTATTTTGCTGGTGTAGATAAGGAACGAAGCTTATCAAATATCCCTTCGGTCTAGGCATAACTGAGACCTAGAGGTTGACCATCTGTAGATTGCCCCGGCAGAGCCCACTTTGCATTTGGAGCCTTTTCTTGCGCTTTCTGCCCTTTCTGCAAGAAACCAATAACCTGATGAAGAATCCAAGTGATGCACGCTTCCTTCAAAATAATTGTGTGTGATCAGACTACTTTTTAATCTAGTTTAAACCAAAGAACTCTTTGGCTGTTTTGTGCGCTTACTTGGCCTAGTCAGCCGTCAAGAGCCTCAGTTTCCACATCTGTGCGATGAGAACTATAATGACCTTCACTGAATTATTGCTGGGAACAAATGAGAAAATGGCCATTCTCCGGGAACTGCAAAGCATCATACAGTATAAAGTAATGTTTGTTTTGAGTTTATTGATTGAAGGCAGATTAAAAAAATTAATTTCCTTTTTATTAATCATCTTGGCTTTTAAAATCTTTTAATATATTTATTTGTAGTCAGAATTAAACAGTTTTGCAGAAAGAATAATGCCTTAACCTCATAACTTCAAGGACTATTTCCTCTGCCTTTTGTCTTCCCTATTCTTAATACCTGAGGCTTTGTTCGTGATTTTTTTCATCTCAGCTGCAGCAAATGAGAGCTGAAACTCCGTCATGCAACAAGCTCTTCAATATACTTTGAGAATCGTTTGTCAGCCATGTTATCTGCTCAGGCAAAGCATCTTTTAGTCTTGGTTCAACTTCATTCTGTAGCCTGTCATCCTCTGAATTGCTAGATTTTCTCTGGGAGACCAAAAGGCAAAGTTGTTAGTCACAGGGTTGTACCCCGGGGCAAATAGGCCCTGGGGTGATGCTTTTAGTATCGTCTTACCGAGTCTTATCTCTTTGCTTAAGCCTCTATTTCCCCAGAGCTTTCATTCTAGGATTTCATGACTTAGGAGCCCTGCTAGAATCTCTTAGTAAATGATGGAGTGAGAGTGCCATCTCCTGGCAGTTGTTGGAAATTGCTTAGTAAGGTGACATCTATAAGCTCTGTTTTGGAACATCCAAGAAAAAAATGCATCCTCATAATCTTTTAAAAAAAATACCAACTATTAGACTTTCATCCTAGATCACAATGTAATTATATAGTAGTTTTTCTCCTAATCTCCAGTTATGATTGTTGGCTGAAAATTGGTGCTTTGAGGAATGTACTAGAGTTAAATTATTCTCAAAGAACAAGAGGAATGCCTTTGTATAGTTACCATATAGTTTATAGTCAGCTCATTAGCAGGTTCTTAGCTTCTCCCTTTCATCTGTTCCGAGTATGTAATAGGATTTCCTTGCTTGCAGGTATAGTGGCTCTGGAATCTTTCATCATGTCTGGAAATGACAGTGTCAGATTGACACCTAAGTATATCACCCTGACAATTTCCGTCCTTGAAGATTCCCTGTCTTAGGCTATAACCATCTACTCATTCATTCAACTGACTTCTGTTACAGTTAGGATATAGTGCACAGGTCATCAGACAGAGAGACACCAACAGGTCAACAAATAGTTGATAATTGGTCTAAGCACTACACTAAAGAACATATGGATAAAGGTCATTGAATGGAAAGATTAAATATGTTTAGATTTTTTTCCTCATACAATTTAGAGAAACAGAGGCAGAATAATCCCAAACAGAGGCTAAATGAGAAATGGCATTTTGGTCTTTGAATTTTGCTTGAGACGTTTACATCTGAATGAGAAGGTTCTATTTGAACAACCTGTCACTCTGAAAGTTGATTCCTGTAGTAAACTCAGAAGCCAGGCTCACCTATGTTTTCACTTTTTCTCCTCAAACTTTGTTCCCATTGTTTTCTTTGTAATTGTGGGAAGAAATGCCTATCTTTAAGTAATGTATGGATTTTTATATTTCCAGAGTTCTCCAGAATTTAGCGAAGATTTAGGATGCCTTTTGGGAAATGAGGAGAATTGGGATATTAACAAAGCAATAAATAGGCAAGGTGCTAACTATAAATGCTCTGGAAAACGTGTGTTGATTGGAGAAAGCTGATGAACTCTTTTTTGAGAACAGTGCTTACATCTAGTTTTATAAGTTGCGTATACCAGATCAATGACTGGATGTGGAAAAGAGCAAGTCATTCAGTATCATTGGCTTATACTTCTGTTTTCATGGCTAATTACATGTGTGAGATGTTTTGATTCTATCTAGTATTTAGTAGAGACAAGCCTGTCTAGTAATGCTGCTGCTGCTGCTGCTGCTACACACACATACACACACACACACACACACACACACACACACACACACACACACACACACACAGAGTCTGAGAAACAAGAACCACCTTGGTGTGGTGGTTCATTTGAGAAGTGATACTAATAAGCACAAGAGGGAGTAGGGCAATCGAAACAGAGAAGAAATAAAGGGTCAGTTAAGGGTCTGTTATGAGCAAATGAGTACATTAATCTTGTGGGAACCCCTGGGAAGTTGTGCTGAACCCACCTTAGAATTGTTCCACCAGAGTCTGGAGAGTCTGGGGCATTTTTCCGCTGACTCCTGCCCTCCGCCCTTGGAGGGTTGTCCCCAGCGATGTCCGTTCTGCATTAACTCCCCTAAACCTCCTGGTAGTTCCTGGAACAGAGACAACCCTTAGGCAAAGAAGCAGAATCCCTGGCCTTGAGGAGGGAGACTGTCAGCTTGCAGGAAACCGCCTACCATAGCTTCAAGTGAAGTCAAGGTCCCGCCTGGGATGCAGAGTAGGGCATCAACAGTGTCTCCTCCACATACACCTGAAACATTTTCATATATTTACATATATTAGGAAAAGGTAAAGTCAAGTGAAATTTATAATAATAAGAATTATTATTAATTTTGTTTAGATATGAGAATGGTACATATACATCACCAAATGAGAAAGGAATGTAAACCATACTCAGCTGTGTCACCGGCAGAGGTGATTGGTATATAGTTGACTTAATTCTGAACATCACAAGTTTCTTGCTTCTGAAGATCAGGAGAGAGGTAATCTGGTCATCACTGATACATTTCTGTATCCTGATGTAGCCACCCGATACCATATTGGCATTGCTCTTGCTTTTCACTTTGTTGTTTTTATCTTTCAAGAATGAGTCTTCTAACATGAACTCTCTTCCTATAAATTGAAAATGTAGCTTGCGTGTGGTTAGGGCTGGGGGAAACTGCTAGGTGGGGCTAATTACAGTTCCTTTGAGTCTTGACAGTAAGTTCTGATTGGCAGAAACCATGAGTTTTTAAACTGTCCTAAGAACTACACAGAAAGGAATGGGCTAGACATAGTAGGTGGGAAAATGTATTGCTAATGTGTGTGCATGCACGTGTCCATTTATTGACTGCCAAGAAAGCAAGCACCAGACCGCACACTAAGTAACTTGATATGCATTTTCTCATTTCATTTCTGTGGCCACCCAACCAACTTTTAGTTGTTATCCTCTAACTTCATTTAAGAAAACTGAAGCCCAGAGTCGTTAATTATGTTGCTCATGAATGAATTAGACTTGAATTCAGGCCTAACTCATGTTCATTCTGTTCAAAATACCTTAGTAAATTTTGACAAAGCCTGCCAATTTTTAGAACTTTAGTTTTAATTTTTAAGAAAGAAGGTCACAAAAAACTTAGAGGTTTTTTTGTTCTCAGTCTGACTTTTGGATTATTAGTAAATGATTTTATGGACATATGGGACAGTATCTCATATTATGCCATGTAGCAAATTTCATAATCCCTGGGTTATAGTTAATAAGGTATTCAGGTTGATTAAAACATATGATACACTCAAAAAGCAGTTGCTTTCTAACCTCAAGGTCTGTATTAGCCACTGCAGTAATACAATAGACTATAAACCATGACAATATCTTTCATTTGCTGAGCCTCTTTGCCAGTTACTGTGCCAAATGCTTTATATTGTTATCTCCTGTAGGAGTGAAAATAAGCCATGAATACAGCCCACTGCAAAAATAGGTATGGAGAGTGCTGATGTAAGAATTCAGATCAGGACCCTTCACCCAGGTGTGCAAGTGGTTCATTGCATGGGACAGTTGTTCTGAGGGAACAAGGAAGGTCTGGAATCCAGCCGAGCCTCTTGCTGAGCTGTGTGCCATGCTCCGTGATGACATCTACCAGAGCTGCCGTTCCCAGGCTAGCAGCTGTCTGGTTATGGCAAGGGAGAGAACATTCCATTTCTTTCCCTTCATCTAACGTGTTTTGTATGCCCTACATGTGCTAGAAGATTTAGATAGATTATCTTGTTCAGTTAAATCTTCAAAACAGCTCTGGGGAATCTGTGTTGTTTGGCTAATCCAGTTTTATAGGTGTTGGAGAAAGGGAAGAACATATGGGGAAAATGAACAAAATATCTACTATGTGCTTAGACATTTCATATCAACTCTATAAGAGCAATTTTATAGGTTTTTTTGTTTGTTCATTTTAAATAGATGAGGGATTGGAAGCTCACAGAGGTTAAATAATGTGACAGTCTTACTTAAGTGGGAAAGGACAAACCTAGGATTCAAACCCAAAGCTGTCTTATTCTGACTCCAATGCTCTTGTACGTATATTAGTGTCAAAATGGAAAAAGAGCAAGGAAGACATCTTTGAGGAGGCATCTCTGAATCAGTTCTATCACTACATATATGTGGCCAGTAGATCATTACCATACATGAATTAATCAGTTTTCTAAAAGATTTAAATAAAATTACATGCAGTTATTTCAGAAATTATGCCAAATAAAACCAACTCTTTTATTTATAAAACATATTACTATCATTGTTAATGATCACTCAGCAGATTATTAAAAAGCTGGGATGTTCTCTTGGTATCTTAATTCTGTGTTTCCTGTGTATAGTAGTATATTTATTTGGGAATACAGTACTAATAGCTTCTTGCAAGTCAGATCATGTCCATTCTTTCTTGTGATAAATGTAGATGGCAGATATGTTCTGCTGCTTTTCCAAGGTCACACTAAAGCTGTGACCAACAAAAGCACGAAGCTGGCACTGTGCCTTGAGACCTCTGCTACTTTCTTGCTAAGCCATTCTACATTCATGGCAAGTTGGGTCATTGTGTCATAGGAAGAACGGTATGTATGTACCATTCTGACCTTTGCTGCAAATGTGGGAATAGGACAGTGTTGTTAATCTGTCGCTAGGGTTGTGTGACCTTGAATGAGTTATTTCTCCTTTTTGAACCTCAGCTTTTTTCACCTATAAAATGAGGGACTTCATATATATGATTTCTGGTCATGAATGCAGGAAATGTTAAAATCTTCCCCAAATTGGGGTCATTAAAAATCCCATAGACTGACGACTTTGTTAGAGTAGAGCCATGTCTGCTTGTTGGAATGTTTCTCAGAATGTCAAGTAAGCTTTGCAAAAACATTTACTCCCTTGAAGCATAAATCATAATGCTTTGTAAGAAGGTTTCATGTCGTTTATTAACAACCAAGAAGACTGCTTCCCTAGGGGATGTATCAGAGTCACAGAAGGATACTGTCAACATTGTCCATTCTGTGTCCTTTGTACTGTTAAGAATCATTGGTATAATGAAGCACAGTTATTGGTGCGTCACATAAGTTGAGACAAAAGAGATAACACTTTTTTATGAAACAACAAATATTGTTGAGATATTCAGGTCTTTTTTAAATCTACATTGGAATCTTTTATATACATAAAGACACACACACATATAGAGAGAATTTATCTAGTTCTGTAGCTTTAATTATAAAAGTTTTACTCTTTGATAGATCTTTCTCCCATCAACATAGATGAAAGTTTTTTTTGTCTTGTTTTGTTTTAAGGAATCTGTACAAGTATTAATTTCACTTATCTACTTAGTATTTATTAAACCACCTGTCTGAGTTCAAGTGATACCTAGCTCTTGTGCACTGTTAGGAATTAAATTCTGTGTTTGAGTAATGGAGGTTAGCAATTCGAAATCAGTGGAATGTGATAAAGTTTTATTCACTAGAATATAATGGAGTAAAGGACAGAGTTCCATTTTGCACTTGATATTCTAAAGAGAATCAGCAAAGAACTAAGTGAGTGACATTGAACTCATTCCTTCAGCTGAAAGCCCCAATAATATTAGGATCTTCTTAAGTAGAAACTATGAAATAAACTGAAATCAAAGAATCAATTACAGGAATTGAGGCAGTTTTACTCTGTGTTTTAAGAGCAGATATATGCCAATGCTTCCAAGAAAAGGAGAGACCCACTCGAGCAATAAGCTCTTTCTCCATTCCTCCTTTTCTTTGTTGCTGACAAGCTCAGTGGTAGGTGTGCATAATCCTTTCATTTCCACTCATGACTTCGGATAATTTACTAATAACTAAATGGCCAGAGTCACTGTATCTTACCCTCCTGCAATTACACAAAAATCCTTGGGTCAATTCAGAGTTGGCGTTTACTGGAACTGATGCCTACAGCTAAAGTATACAATTGAATTGTTTTCCTCCTTTTCCCTCCCAGCTCCTGGCTGTGTTTTAGTTGCATGGCAACCCATCTGCTGTGATAGCTGATGTCAGCTTATTTTCACTTAAACTTAGCCCAGGAAAGTTTTCAAGAAGGGCATTTGAGTTTGTGTAATGCTGGGGAAGGCTCTAATCTGTGTTACCAAATCATTTGTAAAACTGCAGACTAACGGGTTCTGGCAGGCTAAATGTAAATGCAGATGTCACAAGGGATTAGGTTCCCTGACAGTGTGGCTTTAGGGACTTGGTTTCTAACTTCTAGGAGCTTGGCAAATGAGCCTCCACCATCTTCTCTTTGCTGCAGAAGTTCTCTCTGCACTTTAAAAGAATGGGAAGTGTTCAAATTACTCTTATTCCTAAATATTAGCATTTAGCCAACATGTTAACCTAAGCAGCATTTGGGAGGAAAGGAATAGTCTAGTGTGTAGTATAGCAACAAGTGAAAATATAACTCCTTTAATCCAGCAGAGGGCAGAAAGGAGTTTTAACTTTTCTTATCTATGACTATCCAAAGAAAATTGTGACAACCCAAGGCAAAATTTAGAGGCATGTTTATAAACAAATTATCTCCAGCCTGTTAATGCACAGATTATTCTGATTGTATAGACAGGTTCTGGCTAATGTGCTCAGAGCCAGTTCAATCCTATCTATGCAAAAGGATGTGTAGATTATTGAATATTTATGCCAAGAGGGGAGAGCAGTGTTGTACTCAAATAACTATACTGCTGCTAATCAATTCAGATCTTATTTACTAACCATTTATGTTTATGGTACTCCAAATGCTAGAATGAAAGAATATTTGAAATAATGATGAGTAAATAATTTCATTATCAAATGTTTCTCTTTTAAAGTAACTATACCTACATATAAGTCTATAAAATAGTGAAAACGATTTTCACAACCCACTCTGGCTTCTGAGAAGTCAGTTTTACCTTTATATAGTGAAGCTGCAACTTGGGATGGTAGTATTTGCAACATTGCAAAGATGAGGTTAATACTGAAACAGGATGACAAATGCAAAACGAATCTTTGTCTTGGTGTTTATATAATTTGCTAAGCCTGGCTTCTAAAAAACACTTTTAACAGGAAAATGAATTTTCCTTGCTGATTTGTAGTGAAGGTTGTTTTGCTTGGGTAGTATGTTAGTGTCTTAGATTGGGTTCCTCTGGAAGCAGCCCCTGATATTTATTAAGGAGCACTCTTAGGATCAACACCAGTGGAAAGGAGGGGATGGAAACAGGATCGAGCAGAGGGAGAAGCTGGGTTTCCCGGTAGACCCAGTTCAGTCTGAACTGACCCCTCAGGGAACTCTGGATTCAAATGACTCTTCAGAATATGGTAATCTGGGGCACTCCCACGTTGATCAGTTATCAGATATGTCCTCAGTTATTGGATGTGAACCCTCCATCCCTACCCCCAACCACAGGACATGACCTTGGTTGAGGTGGCTCTTTGTAGCTGAGACAGTCCTTAAGGGATTGCGCTGACAGCACTCCTAGCAGCTGAGACAAGAAGTCCCTTATTGAAGAGGGATCTGGGTGGCACAACACAACACAGTTTGTGTGAGAAACAGCCCAGAAAATCAGATACACTGGATTTTCTTTTTGATGAATTGTTACTCTGCAATGGTGGATAACTTATTGGTTGCTTTAAAAAGAAAGTGATAGTTTGTTGTATTCCAATCTGTATGGAAGGAAATGGTTAATGTGGTTTAAAAAATAGGATTTTAAAGAATGAAAAAGAGGATATTTTTATAAATGAGTGTTAAGTTCTGAGATACAGTGGTAGCATAAACACATAAACATGGTTTATTTATTTGCATTGAGATTGTCCTATGAATAACAAACTATGTTGATTAAAGGTAATTACAGTGAATAATGGAATTGTGGTTTGTGGTAGTTCTTTGCTATCTTTGGGGAAAAGTTGTTTAAGTTACAGAGAGTGATGCTGGTAGATTGTCAGATAATGAAGCACAAGTAAATGTATAATAAAAAAACAAGAGGCATGGGCTGTAAATGTATGTTGTTCATAGAACAGTCATTTATGTCTAGCTTTTATTTAAGCACTTCATGTTTAAACCTTATTAATTCCACCTATTCCTTTGTCATTCAATCATAGCTTCAATTGTGTGCCTCCTGGGTGCAGACCCTTATGCCTGCTTAATCCATATTTGAGACCTGGTTCTCATTCTCAAAGAGCTCACAATGTCATCAAAAAATCACATTTGTTACATTAACACCAGTGTCATCAGAAAAGTATGCAGTTGGGAAGGCCTTAAGTTCATGGTGCAGGAGATGAGTTTTCTCAAATTTAATTTGTTCTTGAAAGCTCCAATTTTTACATTGACACTAAGTATTTCATTTGTTTTCATGAAAACAGGCTCATTGTGGTCACTTTTTATGGAAAATGTCTGTCAAGTACCCAAGTCTGAATACCCATATTATATCAATTGTTCTTTAAAGTAAAAATGTTCCATGAACAAAGCAGCTAATTTAGTCCACAATTCAGTCACATGAGTGCTTTTTTAAAAGACATCTTTTGTATTTAAATATGAAGAGGAAGTGCTTTATGGTTACTTCTCATTGCTTCACACAGAATATAAGAAAGTGGCTCAAGAGATGTGATTTAATAAAATGAATCCTTTTTTTTTTTTTTTCCATTAAGGATTTTCTTAAGTGAAACTGTAGTTTTATTAATGCCAGTGTGTGTCAGCAGTAAAGAATGCAGTGACTGCCAGTGCAGTTACATGCCTGTGTCTTGATTTAATTAAGGCATCAGCAGTTTTGTCCTCCATTGCTTTTGTACCATCAGTTCAAGTGTCAACACAGTGGAAGAAGCAAACGATGCAGTAGTATTATTATGAAAAGAATTATGACCTCACTGCCCCCTTAAAGTGTCCCACTTTCAATGTCCAGAGCCCACATTAAGAATGGTTCTTATAGAGAATGGTTTGAAGCAAGGAGTGCCTGGGGGAGGGAGACTGATTTGGCAAGAGATGAACAAGCCTGGCTTTACATAATGGCACCAGAGATAGACAACAGGGAAAAAAAGAGCTGAAGCTTACTGAGGTTTTCAGCCTGGTTGACTGAGTGGATAGCAGTACCATTAACCAAGGTGATGACTGGGGCAAGAGGAGCCCTGGTTTACGATTGAAAAAGATTCTGTTTTCACTGTGAGAGAAAAATCTATCATAATTCTCCCACTTGGAAAAGGATGGGTTCTAGCACTGAAGAGAAAGAACAAAGTGCTGTTAGCTGGGTCTGTGCAGGAGCCTGAGATCTGATTTTGTACTGATAATGAAGAATGGTGTTTATAAGCTTGGCACGTTTTATATTGATGCGTAACACTCTTGTGTCTGTGCTTCCAGTAATAGTGCTTTCTGTTTCTGTTTCTAGGAATGGTGCAAAAGTTGGACCAAAAACTTCCAGTGGCCAATGAGTACCTGTTGCTCTCTGGAGGCGTCCGGGAAGGTGTGGTGGACCTGGACTTAGATGAGCTTAATGTCTACGCCCGGGGGACTGACTACGACATGGACTTCACCCTGCTGGTGCCAGCCCTTAAGCTACATGACCGTAATCAGCCCGTGACACTTGATATGCGCCACTCAGCCCTGTGCCACTCTTGGCTGAGCCTTCGGCTCTTTGACGAGGGTACGATCACTAAATGGAAGGACTGCTGTACCATTGTAGATCACATCAATGGTGCCACCAACTACTTCTTCTCCCCAACCAAAGTGGCTGACTGGTTCTATGACTCCATCAGCATCGTCTTATCAGAGATACAGAAGAAACCCCAGCGAGGGATGCCAAAGGTGGAGAAGGTAGAAAAGAATGGAACCATCATCTCCATCATTCTGGGTGTGGGGAGCAGTCGTATGTTGTACGATATTGTCCCTGTGGTGTCTTTCAAAGGTTGGCCCGCAGTGGCCCAGAGCTGGCTCATGGAGAACCACTTTTGGGATGGGAAGATCACTGAGGAAGAGGTCATTAGTGGGTTTTACCTGGTGCCTGCTTGCTCCTACAAGGGTAAGAAGGACAATGAATGGCGGCTGTCCTTTGCCAGGAGCGAGGTACAATTGAAGAAATGCATCTCTAGCAGCCTCATGCAGGCCTACCAGGCTTGCAAAGCCATCATTATTAAACTCCTGTCCAGGCCCAAGGCTATTAGCCCCTATCACCTGCGGAGCATGATGCTCTGGGCCTGTGACAGACTTCCTGCCAACTACTTGGCTCAAGAAGACTATGCAGCCCACTTCTTGCTGGGCCTCATCGATGACCTGCAACACTGTCTGGTCAACAAGATGTGCCCCAATTATTTCATCCCTCAGTGCAACATGCTGGAGCACCTCTCAGAGGAGACAGTCATGCTCCACGCCCGGAAGCTCTCCTCCGTCCGCTCGGACCCCGCAGAGCACTTGCGCACCGCCATTGAGCACGTCAAGGCAGCCAACCGGCTGACGCTGGAGCTCCAGAGGCGGGGCAGCACCACCAGCATCCCCTCCCCGCAGTCCGACGGAGGGGACCCCAACCAGCCTGATGACCGTTTGGCCAAAAAACTGCAGCAGCTAGTGACTGAAAACCCGGGGAAGTCTATCTCTGTTTTTATTAACCCTGATGATGTCACGAGGCCCCATTTCAGAATCGACGATAAATTTTTTTGAGCATTTTGCTGCCTTTGTTTCCTGGTTCTAAAACTCTCATAATGTGTCGTGCGGTTTGTGATGCTGTCTTTTCGTTTTTTACATATCCAGCCGAGATTGGATCTGTTAAGAACACATTTTAAGTCTCCTGTTTCTGCAGGATGGTGCAGGCTCTGAAACAGTATATTACTATTTCATATTCTGCCTCCGTTTTTGTTGTTTACTTTTTATAGTTATTGTCGCATAGTTTGTTTTTGTTTTTTAAGAACTTGAGCCATAGGTGAAAATGCCCATGAATTTTCTTGCTTTTTTCTGTTTTGTACTTTGTACAAATTTGTTAATAGGGATGGGGAAACAGTCTTTTTCTGACATAAGGATTCCATTATTTTTTGTTTTGGTTGTCTTCTTTTTTCACTACAGATATTCGAGAATCATCTGAACCTGGGAGCTACCTGGCAGTTAGCTGGATTGAATTCTTTTGACCAGTGGCCAGAGTAGTTTTCCCTTTTCCACTAAACAAGGTAGAATCTGAAAGTGATAATGCTACAAACTGTGTTTTGGAGCAACGTCTTTGAATGTAATTGTCCTCAGATTAGAACTTTGGATGGTTTGGAGGGTGTGTTTGACAACTTTCCAAACAGAATTAAGGTTTCCAAGTGGTAGTTTTTGTGTGTGTAATTATTTGAAGCCTTATTTAAATCCTGTTAAAGAACATACCATTATAATTGTTATTTGCACTAATGAAATCTTTGCCATTGTCCGAGTTCCAGTGTGTGTGTTTCAATATAAATTGACATCCACTGTTGAAATGCTGTCATCGTTTCATTTCTCTCAATCAGTAGAAGGATTCTTCACGTTCGTTTAGTTCTCCTTTAATTTGGGGTCCCGTTTTGCCCTTGGTATTCACTGAGAGAAGTTTTTAAAGCTTTATACCTGCCAAGTGACTTTATCTGAAGCTGGATTGAATAGGCGTCTTTGTATGTGTTTCTTTTGGCTTAGAGAGCTAAGCTTTTTTGTAAGGTCACTTTGCTTCTGCTGAGAGTTTTAAAGAAAACTGGCAGGAAGGATTTATAATCCCCAAATAGAAGATGCCACCATGCCTGTTCAAAATTAGCAGGTTTTGCTATTGAGTGGGAACCAGGACATGTCTGTGGGGTGGCAGCTTAGGTGTTGAGGTGTCCTGTCTTCATGACTCAAGTGACTTGCCAGGCTTAGGTGCCACAAGGCATTAGCTCCCTGTTTTGGTATGGACTTGTGGCAGCCTGGTGTTTGAGAGGGCAGGGGTCTGCTGATTTTTCAAAGGATGACCATGATGTCTACTATTGGAAAGATCAGGCAACGTTTTGATTGCGATCTTGAATGTCCAGACTTACTGGTTCAATTTTGGCCATTTGAAATCAGGCATATGCGGTCTTGGGTGTTTGCATGGGAATTAATGTAATGCTTATAAATGAAAATGAAATCATTCAACTATCTTAAATCAAACACAAAACTAATAATAAAACATACTGGCATTGGAATTTTGTTGTTGTTACTGTTGTTAGTTTGTAATCTGGAAACCGTTTTCTTATTAGTAATACCAACAGTAATTTTCAGTAAAATTGGGGCTTGCTATTGTCTTTGAGGCCAGATGTTCCCATTCTCCAATTTTCCTACTAGTATCTACCTATCCTCCACATAATCTGTGTCCTTCTTGGGAAATGATGTCACCCCCAACTCCAGACCGCACCCTGATTGGTATAGGCCAATTGATGTAACCATTTCCCTGGCCACAATCATTAATTAGAGATTGGGCATGGAATGTAAGCCGCTCTAATCAGAGACATGCTCAGGATTCTAGCTTGGGACACGGGGAAGAGGCATGCACTCTGGATATGGAAGAGGAAGCACTTGACCTCTGTCTCTGACACCTATCTCATAATCATGACTAGAGCCAGCCTGAGGATGAAACTAACATTAGGCAGTGCTATGGAGAGATGGGGGAAAAAAGCATGAGCCAGCAGACACTGCCCTCCCCGCTCCCAAGTCTGAGGCCTCTCCTCCCAATGGACTTTCTAGTTAAACAGCTCAACACTTAGTTCTTTTAGCCATTTACATTTGGTTCAGTTCATCAAAATATTTAATCTGATATACCAAACTATTTCAGTGTATTTAAATTAAGTTCATGCATGTCTCTTTTCTCTCTGGGGATAGATATCAAGGATATCCATATCAAAAAGCTGGTTTTTACAAAGGAACTGACTTCCTTTAAAATCAACTATAACTGCCATAACTGTGCTTTAAATTGGCATCTCAAATACAATTAGCAATATTTACAATACTTTTAATCTTGCGTTTACAGAAAAAAATTTATTACAGGTGTGATAAGAACCTAGTTTCCTTTTGCCATCTCTAGCCCTAGTGGAGAACACTAAAAAGACTTGAGTCAACTTTATAAAAAAGTTCAAAGGCCCCTAGGATCTAGTAACTTTAAAACTTTTTTTTTTAAATTTCTGCTATTCGTTATCAGTGCCATAATCCTGAACTCTTAGGCCAGACGTTATTGAATGTGGGTAGAAATAGGATGAAGTTTGATACCTTTCCTTGTCTGAAACTTAGAAAATCATTGAACCACTAACTTTTTCTTCCAATGCCTGGAAGATTTGGTTAAAATCGCTTCTGTTCTGTTTCAAGTAAAATATAAACTGCCTTAATGTTGGATTCGTAATTTCAATATTATTTGTTACTTAGTTTTTTGTTGATTTTTGTTTTTTGTTTTTTTGTTTTTGATTGTCGAGATAGACAAGCTATAACTCAACAGGTTTTCAATTCTCTGATAGGACCTAGTTTCACATTTCAAGACTAGATTATTCTCTGCCCTCTGCCTTTCCCATCTGAAATGGGAGATCCAAATATGCAAGTAAACATTGGTTTTTAGAGTGGATGGAGCCAATTAAGACCAGACATTTAAAAATAAGAATATTCCTAAAATTACAGAATAATTTCAGAGAAAATGAGAGGCTGGCCTATGTGGCTAGTTTTACTTTCAGGTGTAGATGTGAGGACACAGGGAGGAGACTTCTGGGGCTAGTTGAAGAGCCCATAGTGACTTTTGCATCACCCTCTTACACACACACACACACACACACACGCACACACACACACATGCACATATATTTGTATGGACGGGTGTGTCCACTTGCTTTCATATCACTGACTGGAGCTTTCTTTAGGGTGACTGTTTTGTAATACTTCCTGGGAAGATTAAACCCATTGGCTGATCAAAGCTAAGCATTGATGATTTTGGATCAGATCATTTGGGGCCTCTGCCAAGGTCTTCAGGGAAGCACCTGAACTTCCATCCTGATAAGCTCTCTTCAGAACCTTGTCCCTTGAGTCAGCCAAGGGCTGCCTGTATGGCTGTTTCACTTCCCAGCTGGTTATTAATAGGAGTCAGGGAAAGATTTTTATTTCACACTCCTCATATTCTGACCTAGGGGGTAAAACTTTTTGCTATTAAATGGAGCACTAATACCAAAGGGAGGATGGGTGTCACTTCCTGTTACTGTTACTTTATTGATATCGTATGTGTATTACATATATATATATTTAACTGATTGAACTGATGTAATGCTCCTTTCTGAGGGAAATAGCCAATTTAAAATATGTACCTCTTATGCTATAATTTCTTCAGTAAGTAAACAAAGCTATTCCTTTCTGGCTTTCCTTATCTAAGATTGCCTATGTTGCTAAAAATCTCAGTTTTAGACCTTTCATTTCATCTGTTTATGCAGCTGAAAATAACCAATGACAGTTTATGACTAGTCAGTGGGATTCACAGACCAGGCAGGAGCTCCAGATGAACTGAGATGAGTGGAAATGGCAGGGAGTACTCAACTAGGTTAGATTAATGATGAGAGGACATTGCTTTTACTTATCCTCTTTTTCTTCCTCTTTTCACTCCAGGATGGCATTATTGTTCTAAGAACTCACCAAGGCCAGTCTCGTGGTCATAGGTACAGAGCTCTCTTTGTCCTCTGCACAGCTGTGTTTGTGACATTTTAAAAAGCTATAGCTTACAAAAGGATTTTACTGGAAAATTGAAACCTTTTTTGGCTGGCAGGTCACTAAATATAGCTGGAGCATTGGCCTTAGTGAACTCGTACATACATCAGTTTTGTTCAGCTTTTTTTTTTTTTTACACAAAATTTTGAGAAAAATCCATTTGGGGGGGTTGCATGACAAGAAGGCAAGACTGTTGTGTATATAAATTTGATCACTACCTACCCCGTATTCACCTCGTGGAAGAAACTTTTGGGGCAGCGTCTCCCATCATAATCCTGTGACTCTGACAAGATCACAGCATGACTCCAGCCTGTGAGAGCCTTCCTTGCCGTCATATTGACCTTCCAGTCATCTTGTGTGTTTTTATGCTAGTAGTGTGGAGAAGAGTCATAACATGGTATAATAGAATAGGAAAAAGCAACATAGTCCAAGAAGGTTTCCTCCTCTTCATAATGAAGGTCCTGGCATAGAAGATCTCTGAATTTTAACATGGACTGCTTGTTTGTTTTCAATACGTTCTATGCCCAGACTCAATCCTCTGTATTAACAAAAGTTGTGTAGGACATTGAATGGCCCCAGGTTATTACAGGAAATTCTGTTTTCTACCTCCCACCTTAAAATACCCTGCAATCTTGATAAAAACTTCATGCTTCAACCTCTCCTAGTAAAATTCTCTTAGACACCCCCTTTTCACTTTCCTATTATGTGTTAGAGAACCACTGTCTTCTAAGTATTACCACCAGCCAGCCAAAAATATTTTGACAAGTTTTTCTGAGGTTTATATTATGAAAATTATAGGTATTAGGGGCTTTTAAAAATAAATGTACAGACTGTGCTTTTTCAAACTACACATTCTCTTTTATTCCAAAATACCATTATGCAACATGCCTGAACCATTAAGAATCTATCTACATGGAAAGACTTCTCTAATTTTCCTCTGCCTAAATTGATCTCACAGCTGTACCTATCTCCCTGGAAAGAATGATTAACAAATAAATGCCTCCACAGCTAGTCAATCTACTTATTTTATTCAAGTCTTGAATCCCCACGGTGAAGAGGAGCCTCATGGAGTTTTTAGCTTAGTGAAATGGAGGTGAATGTGGGGGAAAACATCAGCTCTAGATGCTCTGATATTAAAAAACAAACAAACAAACAGGAGTTCTAACTACACATTTACAATTGCATAGTATACTAGTAGGTTAGTTCAACAAAATGGGAACTTTATCCTGCACATGTCTTTCAGGACACTTAATGAAGGAATGCACTATATAACCTTATGCCTGTTCTGGTTACTTTTACTCTACTTCAGTTTCCCCAAATGTTATTTCAGTGTAATTTGAACAAATTGGATTTTCAGTGTCCACTTGAGGGAACACCACAGTGTGCTGGCCATTGGGCTCCAGATCCCTCACCTTTGTCTCAATGGAGCATCTCTACTTTTATCTGCCTTACATGTTAGAATTTCCCATAATAAGTTATTTAAAGAAGAGGTATCAAATTCTTAAATGTTAAAAAACATCTCTGAAGATCCTTCTATATTTCTGAAGAGTCAGTAATTCTAGAAAGCAGGTGTTAAACCAATGTGCTGGGGAGTGAGAGAGTGGATAACAAACATTTCAATACTTTATTCATTCAACAGACATTTACTGAGCACCTCAGTGAAAGAAGAAGACCAGTTTCCAGCCTCGTAAAGTTTTTAGTCTAGTGAAATGGGAGTGAATATTGGGAGAGAACATCAGCCCTAGATTCTCAGATAATAAGTCACATGAAAACTTTATAATTTAAAAGATGAGAAGTATTGAAAACTATAGTCACATATCTCAGCCCACATTGGCACAGTAAATTATGGTTTCTCACCCTTGGTGCTCTTGACCTTTGGACCCAGATAATTCATTGTTGTCGACAGCTGCCCTGTCATTGTAGGATGTTTAGCAGCACCCCTGGGCTTTACTCACTATATGACAGTAGCATCTGGCACCTCCCATTTGTGACAAAAATGTCTTCAGGCATTAATAAATGTATCCTGGGGAACAAAACTGCCTACAGTTGAGAACCATTGCAGTAAATAATTCATCCTTAACTTTTTATTCCCTGGGAGTAGAGACACTTTTAGATTCATCTCTATGGCTAGCCGAAAGTAGGTAAATACCTAGGAAATATTGATTGAATTAAATTTGTAAGAGCAGTGTTGATGAGTCTTTCTATAGTCCTCTCATCACTTTTGTGTTTGTAACTATCAAATACTTGCTTAAGCAGTTAATGAACCAACATTTTTCAATGTTTCAGGTGTTGCCAACAGGGGATTTTGAGTTGTACTTTAAAATGTAGCTTTCTCCCTCAGAGAACTTACAGTGTATACGGGGAAATATTGATTGTATAGGTGGATATATAATAAACAGAAAAAGGTATGAACAGAAAGAGTCAAATGAAAGAGAAGGTAATTATCACAGGAGTTGGGCTTAGAGAAAAATCTGGGGTTAGAATGTTTAGGGAAATCTTTGAAGGATAAGAGGATTTGTAAAACCATGGAAATGTTTGAGAAAGTGCTATAGAATGAAGGAGAATCTT
This sequence comes from Eidolon dupreanum, assembly GCA_028627145.1. Lineage (NCBI taxonomy): Eukaryota > Metazoa > Chordata > Mammalia > Chiroptera > Pteropodidae > Eidolon > Eidolon dupreanum. The sequence goes on from CM053507.1 coordinate 114,699,930, forward strand.
GAAAGTATGGAGAGGACACGTGGGAATGAAGGATAAGAAATCCACATAGATTCATTCTTTTATATATTGCGGTCTGAAAAATGCTACTGGAACTAAAGTTTAAACTTGGAAAATAAATCTGCAAATTTATGTGGCAATGGAATCTCGCTTCTTGTTTTAACTTTTGACAGCATGGGAAGTGTACAAAGCAGTTTGACAGTACTTGAGATTCAAACAGAAGTTGCCACTGAAATGACTTTACAGCTGAATAAGTTTCACATATAAGCAGTATTTTGTCCTGTTTTTTTTGTTGTTGTTGAGTTGAAGATACATTTTCAAGTTTGTAGCAACAGCTAATTTCCAAAGCCATTCAATGTTTAACAATGGCTGTTGAGGGCAGTTTTTCTCATTAAGAAAAAAATTTTTTTTTAATATTATTTTATTAGTTTCAAGTATACAGTACATTGGTTAGTCATTTATATAGTTTATAAAACGATCCCCTTCCCCACCACCCACCCCCGCAATTGCTCTTTCTCTCCTATGTCTCTCTACTTAGCCATTACATTAATGCTAACTGCATTCCCTATCCTGTGCTTCCCATCCCTTTGACCATCTCTCAACTGCTAATTTGTACTTCTTTAACCATTCACCCCATTCTCCCAGCCCCCTAACCTCCCTCCCTTCTGGCCATCACCAGATTGTTCTCTATATTTCTCTATATTCGTGAGTCTGTTTTTGATTAGTTTGTTCTTTTTATTCCTTAGATTCCGCATATAAGTGAAATCATATGGTATTTATCTTTGTCTGACTTATTTCACTCAGCATAATAACCTCTAGGTCCATCCATGCTATTGCAAATGGTAGGATTTCATTTTTTTTAATAGCTAAGTAATATGAAGAAAAATTTTAATCTCAGCCCTCTGCCCAAAAAAGTCAAAAAATGTTTACCAGTGCTGTTATTAACTTTCTGTCTGGTTGAACAATAAAGGCTATACAACTTCTGAAATAGAAAATTCTCAGAATTATCAATGGTTAGCACTGTAAGAGAACATGAAGTTCAATGTTGATGCCACTGTATTTATAACACATTAATTTAAATATTGTCCTCAAGAGTACCTGTTGATAACACAATGAATAATAGGTTTAAATATTACAAGTTTTGTAAATTTGTCAATCTAAGCTTTTGTTCCACTCCACTCATATTTTTATCACCATCAGTTATAACACATCTTGGCAGATTCTACTTCAGATGGTACAGAAGTAGTGTTTTTCTTAACCTTTTTGAAAATATTCTCGCTTTATTAATCTTTAGTGACCTCAAACTCTGTGTTGATTCCTCAGATAAACAACAGAGCAGTATTGATAACACCTATGAACTCATCAAGAGCCAATGATAACCATTCAAACTTATGCCTTGTTTTTAAATTGACTATTGATTTTACTCCTTCTATCATTTGTCTTCTGTTTAGACTACCCCTTCCCATTTTTAAAAAAAGTTTTCTCTAGCATTGAAGTTCCACATTAGGATAAATTTTGGTTTGACCATTCTGTAAAATATTTATCAGTTCCTTAGAGTTTCACTTCAGCATACATATTCCAAACTTTTTTTTTTTTAATTTTAGAAAGCTTTCTTAAGATATAGTTTTAAATATTTGTATTTGTTTTGATTTTTTTCCTTTGGGGATTCTATTAATACCCATATTCCATTTTCTTTTCTAGTCTTTCATATGTCATTATCTTAAAATCTTTTTTTTTCTTATTTTCTGTTTTATTTTTATTCCTTACTGTTTTTAAATTTTTCTTTGCTTTCTATGTGTCTATTCTTATCTTTCTTCTAATTTACTCTTTCTTTGAAACAATGTCAAACTTATAGAAAATATGAAAGTAAAATTCAGAGACATTTTCCCCAGAATCTTCTGAGAGTACGTTGTAGATATGTCTCATCACCACCAAATACTTATTGATATCTCATACTAACAAAGAAATTTTCTTACACAACCATAATACTACTTTCAAAATTAGAGAATTGACACTGATGTATATTATTACTATCTAATCCTCAGACTTTATTTAAGTTTGGCCAATATCCCTAGTAATGTTTTTTACAGCAAAAGGATTCAGTCCAGAGTCTAACATTGCATTTAGTTGTCATATTTCTTTAGTCTCCTTAGCTGTCTAGAACCACTTCTCAGTTTGTCCTTAGCTTTTAGAACCTTGAGACTTTTGAATATTATTAGCTAGTTAATTTGTAGAATGTCCCCCTCAGTTTACATTTGTCAGTTTTCCTGCAGGTTTAGAATTAATTTTTGCATTTTTGGGTGTAAAATACAAAATCTATGCTTTTTTAGTATATTTCATCCTGTGGTACATTATTTAGATTTTCTATTACAGGTAATGATAACTTTGCCACTGATTAATATGTCTGCTAGGTTTCTCTACTATAAAGTTAATTTTTTTCTAAGTATTTTGTAAGTACTTTCAAACTGCATAAATATCCTATTCTTCAACATATTATTGCTTAATTCATTTATTCAAATTGGGATGGACTTGTGGATTTTTAAATTTAATGTATTATAATCTATTATTATTATTATTTATTTTGATGTTTGAATTGCCTCAGATTTGGTCAGTGGGAGTCCCTTAAAGATGGCTTCTGTTTCCTCTTGAATTGACCCTTTCACTCTTTGAGCATTTCTTTATTTTCATGCAGAAAAAGATGTTCCAGGGTCATCTTCTACTTTCCCTACTTTTCCAGGCCTGGAATCATTCCTTTTTTCCCCCAAGGAATTCTGCTTCCTTTTAGTAGAAGATGGCTTTTAGAAACCAAGATCTGAGTTCTGGGTGTGCTAATTGCTGCTGGTATGTCACTTCTCCCAGTCCCTCTCAGTTGAAAGAACTAGGGTACACACACACACACACACACACACACACACACACACACACTTATATTTATTTCTATATCCATGTATATTTTCAAAACCATGAAGTCATTCCAACACCTCCAATTCCAGTTCCCTTCCCCAGGGTTCATTTTAGTTTCCTCCCTTTTCATCTTTTCATATTGTATCTATCCTCTGAGAAACCTGGCCTTAATTTATTTATATATTTCGTTAGTTTCTCTGCTTAAAACTCATCTTTTGTTCCTCTGCCACCTCTTTGCTACTCCCACTTCCCAATGTGGATACCCCATCCCACTTGAGCTCTGACATATGCCCCTCTGGGCCCACCTGCACCCAAGAGACTCTCTGTAATTTTTTTTCTTTAAATAATTTTTTCTTATAATTTGTATTACATAGGGTTAAATTGTATTTTTTGTTTGTTTGTTTCCTATGTTTAAATAAGGTGAACTTTTCTGGGCTATTAGAAGGAGTTTCTTGTTGGGTGGGAAGGATGAAAAAGGGTATCTTTCCTAGCTTCAGAGCTCAGTGACTCCCTTCTTTGTTTTTATCTTTAAAAATTTTAAATATGGCCTCTGTGTAGTCTTGTTGGATTCTAGAGCCAAGTTGAATTAAATAACATTTTCTGCCTTTTAACTGTGTTCCAGCCTCCCCTTCTACAGGCCTTGTTTTCATATTGATGCTCTCTGCTTCAGACGGTACTCCCTGGATTCTGCTCCTCAGAGCCCTTCCTCCTTTTCGTCTTCACTTTCCTTACTCTGTTCAATTTATTTTTTGTTTCCAGTGTTTTCTCCTCAAGATAGGACTTTATCCTTCCAGAAAAAAAAGACTTGGTGGTTGTTTCTGAGATTTTCAGGGGCCCAGACAGCCTTAACACTTTTCAATCCATGTGACTTTTTATATTTACCAGCATTCTGACCTTGTAAAAGTTTCTCCCGTTGGTATTTCTCAGAACAATCTATACTGCTTTCCCATCAGGATGGTGTTTTCTCTTCTTATGGACGAGCACTTATTGGTATTTTTTAGTTTCAAAAGCTTTTAGGATATAGTAGTGGGATATACTTACAACAATTATCTGATGCAGGTCCTACGACTACTGATGGATTGGCACAAATGGCTTTGTGGGGATATCATTAAAGATGTTGTTTATGCCCACCCCCTGCCGCACTGGTGGATGCGCATCTCTTTCAGGAAATTTTGGTAAAATTAAAAACTGCATCATACAGTGCCAATTCATGGCAAGTGTCTTAGTTTTTGAATGAAATGAATTCATCTCAAGCCTGTTACTTGCAACAGGAAAGTTCAGAAGGGCCAGGAATTCTCTCTGGTACAGAATGAAGCCCCATTTAAAAGAGGGTGTATAGTTGTAAGGGGTTAAGTCCTGTTCTAAACTTTAGATGAGAAAAATTAGCAACTGCAGAGTTTCTGCCCATCACAGGTTCTTTACTACCCTGCCACAGGGTAGCCATCATAGCATGTTTGAAAGCTTCTTTTGCTTTTTCCCTACTTATCCATAATTCCTTTGCCTCTTTGTGGTGTTAGAAGAGATTTAATGTGTCTCTGAGATGCTGCTTCCTCACCTCCAAACAAAATTTCATTGATTTTGCTCCCTTCATGTACCTCTTTTTTAAGAGGCAACTGATCAGCTCCTTTCACCTGGGCTCTATAATGAACATTCTTCCTCCATATCCTCCTTTGCCTGGTCCAGATTTTACCATCCTTGCAGTTAGTTCTTCCTCAAATAGATATGACTTGCGGATATGGGTGTTTCCTTGTTCTGTCTCAGAAAGGATTTTTGTTTGTTTCTCACTTTAGTTGTTGCTTTCTTAATTGATCGTTAAAAAAAAAAAAAAGCAAGCAAAAATACCTTTGCCATTTTACAACTCTTCAGTTGTTTATTCTTGTTATATACAAAAATATTGAGATTTTTACCTAAAACCTATCAATCTTTATGATTATTGATTTTAAAGTTATTCTTAGAAATAGGTCTTTGATTATAAGCATGTTCACATATATTTCCTTTTCATGTTTTATTTTAGACATTTAAAAAATATTTAATTTCCTAATCCTGCTGGAGTTTATTTTTATTTAAGGTTTAATTTAAATGTCTAATTTATTTATTTGTATGAATGGTTAGTCTGTTTTCCCCCTACTATTTGTTTATATCTGTCCATTCCCCACTGTTCTTCAATACCACAAAACATATTAAATTCTTTGGTAGACTTTTGGGAGTTACGTGTACTTTCTATTCTAATCATCTCTCATTCTGTTTCTGTTTCAGATCCACAGTGTTTTAATTATTGTATCTTGAATATGTGTTTTATTATAAGAAAAATGAGTTTATCTCACTCTCTGTTTCCAAAATTTGTCTTTGTTATTCCAGCTATCATTGAGACATTTTGTTAAATTGATTAATTGATATTTTACACCCTTGAGGTCCCTTTCAAAAACATGGATTTCATTTCCATTATGTCAGTATATTTGTAAAGTTTTCTGATGATCTTCACATTTCCCACTACTGCAAATGTGATTTCTACTCTTAGTCCATTATATAGTTTGTTAATAGTTACTGTAGCTATAGAGATAATTTTAATGTCCAAATGGCCTTGCGAAATTAATTGAAAAGATTGCCATTAAATATTAAATAGTTTAAATATTAAGAATTATCTATTCCTTGAATATTTAAAGAAATTTTATTAAAACAAACTAGGACTGATGGCATGTTGTAGGAGGGCTACATTTGCATTTTTTAAGATTTTAGTAGATTTTACAAGCTATAAGAAAGACAAGACCATCTACTTAATTCAGTCATGTAAGTAAGAACATGAGATAAGACATGTTCTTTGCTTCCTTGGGAATTTATTTTAACTGAATAAATTGGCAAATGTTCTGATATTAAATAATGATTACACTGGAAAAGTAATCTGATTTTAAGTTCTTTTGACAAGTCCTTTGTTTGATGTTTCACTCCTTTAATTATAGAAGGTTGACTGCTATAATCCTAAAATGAATCATTGATCAGTTTTCTATTTGAGTCCCCACTATAACTGCTAGAGCAACATTTGTCAGTCTTGTCTCTATCCCACCCAGCATATCCAAGGGCTGTTATACAATACTATTAATGCCAATGATTCATTGGGTTAGTGTTTGAATTGTTTGAAGAAATACCATGTAAGGTCCCCACCACTCACTTTACACATGTGAAATAACCTTTTTGGAGCTTATGAAACTCACACAAATCCCTTACATATGTTTATCCTTTTCTTATCTATAAGATATACATAATTGTATACATATGTATAAGATATTAACAACCATTTCTTCATTTGCTTCTCAGAACATCCTCTGGGATAGTTAGGGCAAAGACTGAGTCCATCATTTTACAACTGAGAAAACCGAGGCTGTAACCTCCAATTGACCCGAGAGCTGGACCTGGGCAATTAGGAAATAGGAGGCTTCTTACCCCTTCCCTTGTCCTCGGAGTGAGTGTTTTTCCCACCATTCCCACAGTAGTTGCTGATTTCAAGGACGTGACCTTGAGAAGGTAACACATTATTGAGATATCTAAACAGAATATGTGACTGAAGCCTGTTAAGGCCTAAATATAAACTTTTTAGATTCTGGCAAGCAGGTGTGGAGATCTACTCTCATTGTGGCACCCAAGACAAGCCTTGTTTGTAAGTTCCTTTGCTTATGAAACCTGCCACCTATAAATCTGGAGTGGTCTGTCTGCCCCTTTCTTCTAGTCTTTTCTTGCCCTTTTGTATGGGAGCCAGTCTGTGAAACAGCAGGCATAGATCCAGGCTCCATCTCCAAATTAAAAAAAGAAAAGTAGTTTTTAATTTACATAGCTTCTACTACAGGGACTGGTGATCTAATTGTTGGGACTTAAATTATATAGTGACTAAATTTCTATTAGAATTATCTTGTACAGTTACATAGTTCTTTCACTATGTCTGGTAATGACTCCTATCCTTCCTTTTTAAATATAAGCTAGAAAGAGCTATTGTGTCAGCCTTGCAACTCAGCAATTGGGTCCTGGCAGTCTAGGAGTTGCTTTTTCATGACGATATCCTGTTTTATCTTTCTAATTTTCTAGCTTTGTCCCATTTTATCCCAATTTGTTATTTATAATTTTTTTTTTTTCCTGAGGACGGAAGAAAATAGACTGTGTAATGAGAATAGCAGGGAGATGTAATTTTATGTTATTGAGATATAATTATTATTGAGATGTAATTTTCTGTTCTATTTTGTATTGTATAATGAAAGGAAAACTTTAAAATTATTTCATACCTTTGGGATTATAGTCTTTGAGTGAGATAATACTTCCAAGAGTAAGCATGTAATTTTAGGTAGATAATGAAAACAGAGTTCATTTTCATGATGTCTTTATTATGAAATATAATATCACTCAGAAAAAATAATAAAGTGTAAATATATAACTTAACTTCAACCAATTTTTTTGGAAGTGAACACCCATTTAACTAGCATCCAGATCAAGAAATATGGTAACCTCTTTTGTCCTAACAAATGTAACTTTTCTAAATTTTATGATACTCTTCTTTGCTTTTCTTTATAATTTTTCCGTACACCATTGCACCTTTAAATGATATAGTTTATTTTGACTGTGTATTTGAATGGTGTACATATGGAATCATTCTTTGGTGTCCAATTTCTTTCACTCTATTTATAAGATTTATCTATGTTGTTTTAGGAAGATATAGTTTGTGAATTGCCAGTGCTATCTGACATTTCATTATACCGCTACTAACTTAACTATTTACTGTTGGCAGATATTTTACTCATTTCCAGTTTTTAGTTATTATAAAAAAATATTGTTAAGAATGGTCTTATTCATGCCTCCTGGTACTCATATACCCACATTTATTTTTGACATAAATCCAGGAGTAGAATTGTTAGTTATAAATGTTTTAAATATTTCTTTTCACTCTATGACTTGTTTTTGTATTCTTTTAGTCATATCTTTTGATAAGCAGAAATTGTTAATTTTATCTTCATATAAAATTTATCAATCTTTTCATCCTGTTTAGAAATTTCTTCCTTACCTGATGGTTGAAACCATTCTCCCATATTATCTTCTAAAAGGTTTATATTTTTTTCTTTTCAAATTTATGTCTACAATCCATTTAGAAATATTTGGATTGTTTCCAAATTTTACTTGTTTGTGACAGTTTTTCATGGTTAGGTATAAAGCTCCTATGTACATTGTGCACATGTTTTCTTATTGGACATATGCTCTTGCTTCTCTTGGGTATATGTCTAGAAATAGAATTTCTAATTGAGATGATAGTAGATAATTCCAAACAGTTACCTAAAGTATTTGCCAGCTCGTACTTCTACCAACAATGTATGAGATTTCCAGTTTTCCCACATCCTTGCCAGCACTTAATATTGCTAGACGTTTTATTTGTGGTCATTTGGATGGATCTATATTAGTATCTCATTGTCATATAATTTAAATTTCTAATAACTAATGATGTTTAATAATTTTTCTAATGCTGATATTTATGTATGTTCTTTGGCAAATTGTTCAGGTTATTTGCTCATTTTTGAAATTGGATTTTTAAATTTTTCCTTATTAATATGTAGGAATTATCTACATATTCCAGAAATAAGTCCTTTATTATATAAATGCAAACATCTTTCCCAGTCCATATCTTGTCTTTTAACTCTTCTGATGTTTTTAATGAACAAAAAGTTAATTATAACAAAGTCCAGTTTCTCAAGTTTTTTTGATTGTTGTTACTTGCAGTCTGTTAAAAAATCTTTGCCTACCCAAAATGTCATGAATATATTCTCTTTTGTTTTCTCTAGAAGCTCTATTGTTTAATCTTTTGCCATTAAGATTTATAATCTATCTCAGAATAAAACTTGTGTATGAATTAGAAATTTTTTTTTCTGTAGGACTATCCAATTGACCCAGTACCATTTATTAAAAGATACTTTTGTTGAAAACCAAGTAACAATCCCCACTTTCCACACACACATTTCTGGATACTTTAGTCTTTTTTTATGGTTTATTTCTATCCTTGTACACAATGCCACACTGTCTTAATTACTGTGGCTGGAATCTGGAGGTGTAAATCTTTTACATTTGTTGTTCTTCTTTAAAACCTATTCTAGGATGTAGGTCCATAGTATAGTGGTTAGCACATCTGCTTTACACCTAGAAGGCCTGGGGTCCATGCCTCAGTGGAGCCATGAACCATGGTCTACTGCTATGCTACCCTGAATAAGCCCAGTGTCTGATCTTGGAAGCTAAGCAGGGTTGGGCCTGGTTAGTACTTGAATGGGAGACCACCTAGGAAGATCAGGTGCTATAGACATAAACAATAAATAATAATAATAATAATAATAATAATAATAAAACCTATTCTAGTTTTTTGTATTTCCATATAAATTTTAGAATCAGATCTAATCAATTTTCTCACACACACACATGCACACACACACACATACACACACACACAGCTTGCTGGGATTGATTGGGATGGTGTTGAATCTACTGATTAATTTGAGGAGAAGGACATTTAATAATTTGGAAAGACGATGCAACTAAGAGCATTGCATCTTCCAATCTGTAAGTATGGTACAGTTCTGCACTTATAAAGTGTTCTTTAAATCCTTTCAGCCATATTTTATAGTTTTAAGTTAGAGATCTTGCACATATTTTATTAAATTTATTCATAGGTATTAGACTTTTTGATGCTGTTGTAAATGGTATCATTTTAAAAGTCTAATTGTCTAATGACTTTTTATTATGTTTTCAGTTTAATTTATTCTTTTGGGTACCTTGTAATGTGATGTTAATTTGAGATTTTGTCTTTTATTGTCTTTCTTAGCTTCAGCCCACTTTTGTTTCACAATCTTCCTGTTTTTTTTGTTTACTTCTAGGTTTTTAAATTTCTGAATTGAAATACTCTTTCATATCTTTAAATTCATATTTAATTGTTTTAAATTTATGTTGAAGTATTTTTGTTACACTTGTTTTTGATTTTTTTTGTGGACAGTTTTCATTCACTAAACATTTTGATTCTTACTTTCTGTTTAATTTTTATAATGGCTCAAGCATTTTTGAAATTATTTGAATATATTGAATATTAACCAGAAAGAAAATGGCCAGATAGTGAGGAAGCCCAACTGACACCAGTTTATTGCAATACAGTCTATAGAGTCTGAGATGCTTAGAGATATATCTCCATATTATGGAAAACAGTTTAAACCCTGAGGCTTAACTTACTATCGTATCTATTGTTTTCAGTCATTTGCAGAAACAAACATCATTTTATTCTCATAGACCCATGACCACTTGGATGCTTCCCTTGATGAAGTTCGTTACATTACTAGTAGAGCAAAGCCTGTCTCTGTTGGCCGAGATCCCCTAGGGGGCAGCAGAGTAGCAGTTGCCATCTACTTGGCAGTAACTGGATGGAACTGGAGTTGTGGGGTAGCTCCAGCATGAGAGGAAGACCAGAAGACCAGAGTAGAAAAGTGTGAGGATGTCAGGATCAAGGAAATATATACTAGTATACTCTGGAGGCAGAACTGTAACCCAGTTAGACATGAGAGTTGGGTTTGTGACAGTTAAATAGAGAATATAGTATTTGCTTTTCTATTGAATGTTTCCTGTGTACTGACAGGCCCTTGAAGGTTATGATAAGATCTCTGCTCAATGTGGCATTAAGACTTAAGACATACAAACATGTAATTAAGTATAATGTATTATGTTCCTTGAGGAAATGCACAAAATGCTGTAGAAATTCAAGAACAGTGACTACCAGGGTGTAGAGGTGGTGGTGAGAAGGGCATCATATCTGGGTGACACTGATAGCAGGCCTTAGAGAATGAGTAGGAAGAGAAAGAACAGGGAGAGATTGGAGTTCATATTGAACATCTGGGCAGTGGTGAGCTGTTTGGTTGAGCTGTAATATAATATCCATGTGAGGAAGTGGGGAATACAGAACTGTCAAATTCTATTCGTGTATCTCCCCTCTAAAGCATACTATCTCTGCTAATATACTCAAAAGATAAGGTCCATGAACCCCCTTCATCAATATTACTAGTTTTCATGGCTCTTTGGAGTTCTTAAGAGAATGAAGACTAGCTTGGTTTGCAGAAAATTGAAAGATTTTATTATCTGGTTGAAGCCAGAAAGTCTCAAGGGAAATAAGCCAAACAAGCCCTCACTCTGCTACAACATTGCAAGGCAGGGACATTGAGGTGGAGTGGAGAGACTTTACCAGGAAAGACAAAATTTGTCAGTTTATCAGACAACCTTTGTTCTTTGTTCTCCTCGCAGCTTTAGGCATCTCAAAACTCTCAGGTTTAAATATTGGAGGATCTAGTATTTTTCAATGTCTCGACACGTGCGTCCTTCCCCCTTACTTGGTATCACTTGGAGTCTGAGCTGGCTTCAGTGTGACTGCTCTAACACTGCAAATACCATCCGCAAGTGAAAGAATTATCAGTATTTTGAAATATTTGATATGAAAAAAATTTATTGTATTCAAACCCCACCTATAAGTCATAAGAAAATTCATTATTACATTTGATCATGAAAGTTAAGGAAGAGTTGTTAGATTCTTTAAATGTAATTTCACCTGTTTTAAATATTTAGATGGTTGTAAAAAAGAATAGCTTTAAATTTTTTATCATCTGCTTTTGCAAATTGTTTCTCATCAACAATGACTATCAAGAATTTAAAAAGCTCATCATTAAGAAGTCTTGTCAGGAACTGGCTGACAGTCATTTTAGCATAAAACCTGAATTAAAAATTTTAGTCTATTAACAAGATTTCAATTTTCTCTTCAAATTTTTGAAAATATTTTATTCATAAATTTTATTAAATTAAATATTTAATATATTTCTAATATTTTATTTATCTTTAGAGAATCTCCAAAAAACTTTCAATTTTTTTTAGTATATCATGACAATATTATTACTTACAAAAGAGGAGGAAAACATGCTCTAAGTCTCAGACTAGTTAGGACACTTGACTTTGTTTTTGGCTCCTTGAGAACTACTTTTAGGTCTTATGATTTAATTCTTTACACTTGGCTTAAGTCAAAGATCATAAAGTTGTCACATTTTCAGTGTTTTATATATTGTTCATTAAATTATCCAGATTGCATGTGATAGGACCTTTTTTGAATTCTCCTAATGGGTTGGTATAATCTGACAGGAATTTGTTTTATCACCTAGTGAGAACTGAGCAACCTATTGGATTTCCTTTTTTCACTGGCTGCCATTACAGCTATCACAACTACAGTAACAATTATTATTAGTACATATTAGGACTATTGAAGTTTGATATGAAAATAGAATAAATTATGCAGAAATAAGTGAAAGTCATGATTCCCTTTCATTGCAAATAACTTGATTTATCTGAAGATAAAAAGCTTAATCACCCAGATTGTTCTGCATACAGATTTTCCTTTTCTTTCCTGTTTTATTATCAACATTTAAAATATCTTTGTTGGTGTCTACACATTGTTCTTGCCTGTTATAATTCTTGATAAAACTGCAGACCAACCTCCTACCCTCCATGTATATAAAAGTCAGGCAGCTTAGGATCTGTTTAAACCAAGCTACTGATTATGACCTATGAGGGCTGAAGTAGTCTAAAATACTGGACTCTCACTTACCATTGTTATTTACTATAGAAAGAAATAAGACCAAGCCTTGGGAAGTAAAGACATCAAAAGTGTTATCTCCTACAGCAGTTAGGAAATAATTTTAAAATGATTTTTATAAATGTGGGTCAGATTACACATCTGAGACATATTAAAGATATCACATTGTCACATTGTTTGTTCCATGGTGTCTCTCAATATAGAACCATAAAAATCAATATTTTACAAATACTTGTGACCCAGCTTTATCTTTTCCAGGTTGTTTTTAGAACCACTGGTACCTCATGTCCTTCCCCTTCTTCTAATTTGTTTCTATCATAACTGTCCTTTTCTACATGTGGTATTCATTAAAAGAGAGATATAAAATTGGCAGAGGTGCTTATATAGATATATTTCTTAGGATTTTATTTATTTAGTAAGTACAGGTGATATACAATACTCTATTAGTTTCAGGTGTACAACATTGTGACTCAACTTTTATATAGTTTACAAAGTTTTATATAGTTCACCACAATAAGTCTAGTAACCATCTGTTACCATTTGAGGTTATTATGATATTATTGATGATATTTCCTGTGCTGTACAAGACATCCCCATGACTTACTTATTTTATAACTGATAATTTGTATTTCTTAATCCCTTAAAGGGCACCTTCTGTTACTCAAACTAATTGGAAATAAACTGCATTATATTTTATCTTTCACATGTGTCTACCTGAGTTCTTCTGTCAGATTACATTCCCTTTGAGGACAATGTTTATATCTCTTTAAGAAATCTAATAACCAGTGAAGCTCGTATATTCTGATGAAAATAATAGATGCCTATCTTCCTCAACTGTGTTTTGCCTAATGATACGTGACTTTAAAAGAAGTCTAAGCAAGTTAGGAGTCAGACGACTGGAAATTAGGAGAGCCCTGAATTCCCAACTCCAAGTCTGGTGCTATGATTTGGTGCAGATTTTCCCATTTTCCAGTATTGTTTTTCTTATCTGTAAAATTAAGGGATTTGGGATAGATGGTCTCTAAAATTTCTGTCATGCTATAGTTCTGGTAAAATTCTATATTTCTGTAAAAAATAATTATAAGCCTTAAAATATCTTTGAGTTAGCCTTGTTTAAATTGAAAGGTGAAGCCCTAGGATGCAAGTCATTTTTTTTAAAGCAAGAAACTTTAGGGCCTGATAAGCTGTTGACACAAGTGCTTTTGAGAATAGAAGATAGAATAATTATAAGCTTATGTTTAATTAGACAAGGAGAAGGTTGGTAAATGTTTACATGTCCTCATTTACCACAAAATTTAAATAAATCTATATTTACTTGTGTCTAATCATTAAAAAATGGAGTCTATATCTCAACTAGTTTACTAAAAGGGAGGGATAAACTTTCCTATAATATTAAAATTTTTATTTTAATAGTTAAAGGTAGTTGGCTTATACACTTATGATTATATTTATTATAATTAAATGTATTTCATAAAAATATTTGTTTGAAAAAAAACAGTTTATTTAAAATCGTAAACTGTTTGTCATGGGTGATTATGCATGCTCAAAAACTGATAGTTAACCTGCTATGACCTCATTAATTTTCCTTGATTAACTCAACTTGTACCAAAACTGTATATATTCTCTGTGAATGAAAACACATCTTAGGTGCTGTTACTAGTAAGTAGTCATCTTACAAGTAAAATAAATGTCTCTAACAGATTAACTCTAAAGTGTGAAACATAATATTAATTTATTACAATTGTTACTAAGAACTCTAATAATCATATCAACCTGTTTTTGAAAATTGAGCAACCAAGTACACTTTTCTTTTTAATTTTTAAATTTTTAATTTTTTCGCCTACAGCACCTGGTCTTCATAGGTGGTCTCTCATCCAAGTACTAACCAGGCCTGACCCTGCTTAGCTTCTAAGATCAGATGGGATCTCGTGTGCTCAGGGTAGCATGGCCATAGACTCTTTCTTTTTTTAAATTAAAGTCTCATCTTTGATGACATATTTTGTGAAGCATCTTTTCATATGCTTATTTGCCATCTGAATATCTTCTTTAATAAAGTACTGTTGAGGTCTTTGGCCCATTTTTAAAATCGGTTTGTTTGTTTTCTTGTTGTAGAGTTTTAAGAATTCTTTGTATATTTTGAGTAACAGTTTTTTTTCATGTAAGTCTTTTGCAGATATTTTCTCCCAGTTCATGGCTTGCTTTTTCATTCTCTTGTGTCTTTTATAGAGTAGAACATTTTAATATTAATAAAGTCCAGCTTATCGATTCTCCCTTACGTAGGATTGTACTTTCGATGTCATATCTAAAAAGTTATCACTAAACACAAGGCCATCTAGATTTTCTCCTCTGCTATCTTCTGGGATTTTTAGTTTTGCATTTAACTTTTAAGTTTGTGATCCATTTTGAGTTATTTTTTGTGAAGTGTACAAGGTCTGTGTCTAGATTAATTTTTTTTTTTGCATGTGAATGTCCAGTTGTTCCAACAGCATTTGTTGAAAAGGCTATTTTTTCTCCATTGTATTGTCTTTAATCCTTTGTCAAAGATCAGTTGACTATTTTTGTGGGTCTATTTTGAGGCTCTCTATTCTGTGTCTTTAAACTATTTATCTAATGCAAATTAAAAAAACAATGGGACACCACTAGAAACCTATCAGAATCTCCAAATTCCAGAAGCCTGACAATACCAAATGCTGACAATAATGTGGCACAACGGGAATTCTCATTCGTTGTTGGTGGGAATGGAAAATGTATGGCTACTTTGAAAGACAGTTTGCTAGTTTCTTGTAAAACTAAACATACTCTTAAGATCCAATTTCACTCTTGGTATTTACCGAAAGGACCTAAAAGCTTATGCTTAGTCAAGATTCTGCATGTGGATATTTATTTATAATTGTCAAAACTTGGAAGCAACCAAGATGTCTTTCGCTAAGTGAATGGTTAAACTGTAGTACATCTAAACAATGGAATATCATTCAGTACTTAAACAAAAAGAGCTATAAAACCATGAAAAGATGTGGAGGAAACTTAAATTCATATTACTAAGCTAAAGAAGCCAACGTCAAAGGGCTACACACTATATAATTCCAACCATATGATATTATGACATTCTGGGAAAAAAGAAAACTATGAGAGTGATTGCCAGGAGTTAATGGGGAGGGCGAAATGAATAGGAAGAACACAGAGAATTTTTAAGGCAGTGAAAATACTCTGTTATGATACTATAATGGTTGATAAATGCCGCTATACATTTGTCCAAACCCATAGAATGTAAAACACCAAAAGCGAACCCTAGTGTAAACTATAAACTTTAGGTGACAATGGTGTCTCCATATAGATTTAATAATTGTAACAAATGTTACACTATGGTGGGGGAAGTTGATAATGGGGGAGAATATGCATGTGTGTGGGCAGAAAATATATGGGATGTCTCTGTACCTTCTTCTCAATTTTGCTGTGAACCTAAAACTGCTCTAAAAAAATCTTTACCAGAAAAGTAAAACACATCTCATGTTTGTTTTATGATAATTCAAAACAACTGGTACATATTCATGATATGAATCTCCCTTTCTCATCACCAAGCTCCCAGGAGAACAATACTACTGTCACTCTTAGCACAAGGGAAATAGTGTCAGTCTTCTTATCTCCTGTTCACACGATCACAACTGCCAGTTGGTAGCTATTCTAACCCACACAACTCAGGTAAAGGGTTAGATATTACTGGAAAGCATGAATGGCTCTGGTACCAGTAACAGCCCATAATCTCCTATTGTAATGGCTAGAATTTCACCTCCAATAGTGTAGGAGGAAAAAAAAAGTTGGAAAAAGTAGGAGAAAGCTTAGGTAAACTGTGGAGTGGATAAAACATATCTATATGTTTATGTATATATAGATATATTTGGGAATAAATGCAAGTATTTGTTCCTTCACTTGAAACTGAAATGTTGAAAATGAATTTACATAAAAATTTTATTTTTCCACCATTGTCAATCATTATAAATTAAAAATGTATTGCCATGTAAAGAAGTGCTTTCAAAACACTGAATTAATATTTTTTGTTTAGAAAAGGTTAACCTGATTGCAATCTCCATGGCATATTGTCATGTAAAATATGAATAAAATGTGTTTGAAGTTGAACTTCCATCCAGGCATTAATTTTCTCATTGCAGCATTATCTTATGCTCACTATTATCTTTCAATTACTCCAGACATCTCAGAAAATAACTTTCCCCTTGATTTCAAATGCCAAACTTATACTCAGGGATCCATAACTTTATCGATGGAGTGGAAACCTAGAGTTGGTCTGCTAAGAACACCTTTTCTTTAACTGTCCTTTTTCTCATTAATTTGCTTATTAAGAGAATCATTACATTAGTGCCTCAAACCCTAATCACTGATCCCAATTATTTGGTTTAGAATTGGTCATTCATGATGCAAACCAGGTCAGAGTCACTTTTCTCTGAGATTTTTAGTCTTCGGGCTAAGGGTAGGGCCATTGTCTCTCTGTGGGCTGAAAGGTTAGTATGTAAAACATTGTTGATGCTGGCAGTCATGTTTTCCAAAGTGTGGAGAAAAGTGGTCTATTTTAAGAGAAGACCAAAGCCATTTTTAAAGAGAAACAGTGAAGAAAGATGGAGGGCATTCTGAGACTTTCAAGTTCCTGATTCCAGCTTTTCCTGGAGCCAGTTATAGCTTTGCTGTTCAATTATTTTATAAGATACTTATGCGTTCTTCCAATATACTCACATTTTGCTTAAGTCTGCTGGGATTTTGTTACTTATACTAAATAGAATCTAACAACTTGTCTTTTTGCCTGATTACCAAAAGTGTCCAGTGGAACCAGGCTGAAATGCTACGTTATTAGGAAGTGAAAACATGTAATATCCATGGTTTCTGTTAATAATGAGTTTGAGGTCAATGTTGAAAATTATGATAACTAGTGTACCAATAATTCTATTTATCAGTAAGTTCATAATTTTGAATATTGAGTTAACTTGGAATAGTGGAATGAATTCTCAAGTGTAATAAAAATATAGATAAGGATGTGAACTAAGTGTAACAGTTGTTTATCTCTTTATGGGTGAGAAAAATAAGAAAAAAAAGCATTAAAGGTGGAAGTTTTCTTAGAGATCATTTAACTAATTCTATTCCATTCCATTAATGGATAAACTGAGGCAAGAATGGGAAATTGGTTTATAGTAATTAGTAATGTAACCATATTTTCTTGACTTCTATATAAATTCTGTATATAATTCTCTAAGAAAAGAAGGGTAATTTACTGTATGACCTTTTCTCTCTGGGTCTCATTTTGTCCTTCATAAACTGAGTGGGTTACACTAGGTAATCAGTAAGATTCACTCCAGCTCTAATATTCTATGACTTAATAATTTTATGGTACATAATATCATTATATGATGTTTGTATAATGACAGAGGACTTTGATTTTCTTTGAAAATTTGGATTGAATTCTACTTAGAAAAGAGAAAGAAAAGATGGAGAAAGGAGAAGAGCTGGACCAGAAGGACAAAGACCCAGAAGCGATACAAATTAAGACTGAAATTTAATAGATTTATTTGTTGGCAATTTACAAGTTGAATGTTTATAGGCTTTTTAGGAGTCATCTTACCATTTACAGCTGGCTTACAAACAGATTTTACTATTTACTTTTTTGCATTTAGTCTAAGCACAATGCTTTTCAATTAAAAATATATTAGGATCAGGTTCAGAGAATAATTCATGAAGAATACTTACAGCTTCAGCCTGGGGAATGAATGTGTTATATTTTTTAAGGCTTAGCTATAAAGATGCTATTGAATCAGTCATACCTTAAAGCAAGTTATAGGGAGACTATTAACAATAATGTGTTTCTGGGTAATGTAGAAATTTCCGTGACATTTTAAGAAAGACAAATTTTGATGTACTCATTTTATTGAGAGACTTTGGTTTGAATCTAGGTTCTGGGTTCTTTTATCTGTGTGCTCTTGAGCACGCTACCCAATCTTTCTAAGACTCAACTTGCTTTTATGAAAAATAGAGATACTATTTATAGTTAATTCAAAAGATTGTTGTGTGTTTTAATTAAATAATGTGTATAAAGATCTTAGTATGGAGCTTGGCGTATAGTAAGTTCAATCTCTGCTCCCAGTAGTAGGCTCTATTGAAGTATGACACTTAAACTGTAGATAACTTTGGTAAAAGGGAGAATCTCCAAGCAAGGTGGACTCCAGGTTTATGTTTTCATTCCCATAAAAAATTTACCTTATTAAATCAAGCATGTGAGTCTTTAATAATAAATGAGAAGGTTTCGATCCAAACTTATATTTTAGATAATTGAAAATAGTACTTAATAACAAACTGCTAGTTATAAAATAGTCATGGAGATGTAAGTACAACATTGGGAATATAGTCAATTATATTGTAATAACTATGTATAGTGCAAGGTGGGTACTGGACTAGTCATTGGGGTCACTTTGTAAATTATATAAATGTCTAACTACTATGCCATACACCTGAAACTAATATAAAATAGTATTGAATGTCGACTATAATTGAAAAATCAAAAAAAGGGGGGAAGGTTAAGGGGAATAAGAGGTTCAAACTTTCAGGTATAAAACAAATAAGTCATGTGGATATAGTGTACAGCATAGGGAATATAGTCAATAATATTGTGATAGCATTGTAACAATGGTTGTGGGACTTATCATGATAATGGATTCTTTAGATATATAAATGTTGAATAACTATGCTATATAACAATATTATATGTTAGCTATATTTTAATTTAAAAAATCTTAAAAAAGAAAATTACTTAATATTTATAGTTTATTCACTTACATAGATAAATAAAAGTGTGTGTATAATTTTGTTTTTTTCCTGTCCACTAAATAGCCATATTATTATTTCCAACTCTTAGATGAAGAAAATGATGTGGAGTTTTCATGTTTGCATAGCTAGTCAGTGTTGGTATTGGCACTTGGAATCAGATCTTCTGACTACTTCTGGTCTAGTGCTCTATTTAATGAATGTTTATTGAGAATTTATTAGTAACAAAGCAGCATGATGAGCACTAAGAGAAATATATCGTAATGTGCACCCATCGTTTTTTCACACAGCACTTCTCCCTGCAATTATCTTTATAGGAGATTCTCAGAGTTTTCTGAGAACTGCCGAAACCCACCAAACTCTAAGCATAGGGTGACTGAGAAAGCTTCCATGTTAACCTCATCTGAGCCAGGGTAACCGGCCGGAGGAACCACCTGATACAAAATGTGAGATTCAGAAATATCTAAATAGATTCTGTATTATAGTTTATGGATGAGAGAGAGAGAGAGAGAGAGAGAGAGAGAGAGAGAGAGAGAGAATGAGAATATGAATATGAATGTGTGTGTGTGTGTGTGTGTGTGTGTGTGTGTGTGTGTTTGAGCATTTGTGTGTGTGTGTGTTTACTTTGGGGAGAGGGGACACCTGGTGTCACCCAGTTCAAATTCACTTCCTAACAATTTGTATTTAGAGCAGAGAACGTTATTTGGATATATGGATGAAAACATGTAGCATTTGGGAAATGACTGTAGTCACAATGAAGAGAAGAGGAAGCCTGGCTGAGTGAGACAGAAAAACCAAGTAGATATTAAGAAGCCAGTCGAGACGTGAGACAGAAAGGGTCTTGTAGGTGACTTTCTATTTCTTGAGCCCAACTGTGTTCTTTTTTGTGTGTTTTATGATTTACTCCAGTGTCATTACAAAATAAATCTTCCTTTTTGGTTAAACTAGTTAGAATTATGTTTTTGTTATATGCAGCAAAGATTCAGAATTAATACTGACATCAAGATTAAAGGCATGAGGTCTCTGCATCTGTAAGTAAGAAACCAACACCAATACTGGGGAGCTTGTTAAAATGCAGATCCAAAGGCACTACTCCCGTAGGTTCTGATTCAGAATATCTGCAATTTGGTCTCAAAATCTGTATTTTTAACAAGATTTTTCAGTGATTCTGATTCACAGTCAGAACAGGAAGCCTCTGGTAGAAATACTTTTGTAAATTATGGAGGCACATGGCAATGTAACTTAAAGATGGTGCAGGTCGTGTCAATTATAATACGTCAGCTATACTGCAGTTTGAGCTTTGATTAGATGTTAAAAATACCATTTCCTCTATGTGATTACTATCCCTTTGGTGTGCTAGAATGAGGAGAAGAGAGAAAGCAATGCAGTCAGACTTGGGGATAAAAGGGTTTGGTGGAGAACGGGGAAGAACTGAAGATCAGCATGGGAGATATTATGTAGGAAAGGCAAAGGAAGGGGTGGCTGGGTAGAGGAAGTAGAGTCACCCCTCTGCCTGACTCGAGGGGTAATTACAGTATTAGGCATGTCTGGTCAGAAGCAAGGGGAAAGAAAAGCAGAACTAAAGCTCTTTTGACTGAAGAGGTCATTTCCATACCTTCGTGTCTCCTTCCTTGACCTGACCGGGCCTTGGCTAGATGTAGGGAACATGCCACTGATCTTTGCCTCCTAATCTCATGGGCTATTGCCAGATGGGCATCTTGGGGAGAATTATTTCCTACCCCCAAATTGACCAACTTACATTTACCTCAACATTTTTTAGAAAGGGAGGTTATCAGCAATTCATGGAGCAGCTTTAACCACAATCAAGCTGCAAGCACACTCCTGAGCAGCTTTTCCATCCAAGAAACACAAACAGTCTCATCGATCTTACTAACATCCTAGAGGTAAGTATGAGGACAATAAAAATGGTCTTGTGGGTGGATGGGGAGAAGGGATGGCATAGTGATTCTCTTGAGTTGTTTCTTGGCTTTGCCAAAAAGCATTACTGGGAAATGGAAACTGGGTGTGGTTAAATGCTCAGTATTTTAGGATGTCATTGCAGGAAGGAAACCTAGACATTATCCAGTTTATAACTGTTAGAGCCCCAGATAAAGGAAGTGACCTGTCTAGGTTTACACATCTAGTTGGTGGCAGAGCCAAGTCAAGAATTTAGATCTCTAACACTGAGCTTAGTGTTCAATAAATGCTCTACAAATAACGAGGCATTGTTCTGTGTACCCCAAACAAAATTTCTATGAGTAAAACTCATGACCATATATAAGACATGAGAAGACAGCCAATATGAGAAGCAAAATTGTAAAAATGATTGTATTAGTCAAACTGGGCTACCATAACAAAATACCACAGACTGGGTAACTTAAACAACAGAAATTTATTCTCCACAGTTTTGGAAGCTGGGAAGTTCAAGATTAATGTGCCAGTCAACTTAGTTCCTGGTGAGGACTCTCTTCCTAGCTCGTAGTCAGACAACAACCTTCCTTCTGTGTCCTCACATTATGGGGAAGGGCTAGTGTGCGTGCACATGTGCGTGAGAGAGAGAGAGAGAGAGAGAGAGAGAGAGAGAGAGAGAGAGAGATCACTGTGCTCTCTCCTTATAAGGGCACTAATTTAATCAGATTAGTACCCTACCACTTATAACCTCATCTAGCCTAATTAGTTCCTTCTAAGCTATATCTCCATATGCAGTCACATTGGGGGTTATGGCTTCAACACAATTCAGTTTATAGCAACAACCATTTTCATACTAGCCCTCATCTTCTGACTTTCTCAATGTCCAGTGGTCACACTGATGATTTATATGGAGGCAGGTACTTGCTTTCCCTGCCAATAACAAAGAGGCTGCTTTTGAAAAGAAAGAGGAGGCAAAAGTATTAATAACGGCACCTTATGTCTATTTTATTTTCTGTGATGTTTCCTTATGAAAGCAGGAAAAGTCCATAGGAAAAATCAACTCAGTACAACTCACCTAACATTGATGACTCTCTTAAAGAAACATATGGAAATATATATCAGTGTCAGTTGAATTTAACTGAATAGTTGCACAAACTAAGAAGTTGTACAGATCCACAATCTTTTATCTGCAATTCAAAAATCAAAAAAACTCCAAAATCTGATTGTTTTTCTGTAAATGTGCAGCAAGCTCACTTGGTGGCAAAACCTGACCTGTCCTGATATGAGGCTGTTTATTCTCTTTATTTATCCAACTTATCGAGAACATTCCTGTGTTTTGCTGAAGAATTATTAAAGCATTTGATTATGGGGACCTGCCCCAGATCCTGCCAGGGTATTTGTATCATATTAAGAAAGTTACTGAACTATCTAAAATTTAGATGAGTGTGAATTCTTAAAACACATGTGACCCCAAAGGTTTTAGACAGGGAAATTAGAGTTTGTGGTAAAGTAAATCTTCTCTAAGGACTGAAATTATGTGTGATATGGTAGGGAGAGAAAAGCCAGGCTAAGCAGAAATTAATGTTTCCCAAAGTTGCCAGGAAATGAGCTTTTGCTGAAGCCATCAGAACAGGTATGGGTGAGAAGGGGACTGAGTTGTGCAGAACTGGCAGTTTTAAGTCTCCCTGACTTCAATTACTGCAAGTGGGGTCATGGAATTCTTAAAATGAAAATTTTAGGTCAAAATATATGGATCTGTTATATAGACTTCCGAGGAGGTGGTCTGAAACAGCAATAGAATGCAGTCATTTCTAGCAAGAATTTGGTGATGCTGTCTCTTCTAGCAGGTTGACCTCCAGGGAGAAGCTGATTTTCTGCTGTTTCCTTCTTATTCATCTCTTCTTGTTGGAATTTGTCCAAATCACTTGATCTGTGTGCCTCCTTTATTTTCATTTCAGCGTTGATGGTACGAATAGCTTTCCTTATCATGTTCTGGATCAATACATAAAATATCATTTTAAAAAGAATTTAAGTCTCATATAGGCCTTGTTTGGGAGGTTACTTGATAGCACAGCCTTTGGTTCTGGGGGGAGGGAGACTTCTGGGCTGAGAGTTAGAAGTCACGACTTTACTTTCAACCTTGATATTAATTTCCAGTGTGACCTTCAACCTGTCACTTCTCTCTAGACTTGTTTCCTCGTTTAGAAAACAAGAGTCTTGGAAGTATGATCTCTGAAGTCTCTTTTATAGCTAATACCAAGCCTGCAAATAATGAGATGAATCATGGTAATTATAACAGCACACCAGTTTGTTTAGCAATTTAGAGTTTATTGGATTCTTACAACAAACTTGTTAATATAAGCTGGGCAACTAGCTATTATTATTCTCTTCTGAAGAAGTTCAGAGAGAAGGGAAGTGACTTGACCAAGGTCACAGAGTGAACTGGTGTCTAATAAAGAAAGGTTCGGACTGGGTCTTCTGACTCTTTAACTGCCTAGCCTGTTTACTTTATACTCTGCCTCACTACTTCACTAGTTTCAGAGATGCCTTGCTCAATAGCATCATGAAAATGCATGTACACTTGTGTGTTCACAATAGAAAAGAGCATTACTTATGACCGATTGTAGGCAGACCGATTGCTTATATCTTGTTTTAGATTTCAGTTTTTGTTGGCATCAGGCTTAGAGCAGGTGCTTGGGAAGTTAAAGGTGGTGAGAAGAGGGACCAAGTGTGACAATGCCAATGAAATGCTTTACCAGAACACACAGAGAAACCGAAGGAGGTGAGGAAACTCAGTGTGAGACAAGGTGCCATAGACAAGGGGAGAAAGCTGGAGCTTTCCCAGAAAAAAGACACTTGTGACCTGCTTATGTCCAAAGGCTTTCTAAAGGTTATTGTGGATCAGAGTTAAATAGCATTTTCTACCTTTTGATAGTATTGTTATTTGGGGGAGAAAATATCCCAGAAATGTTTCAGCTTTTATAAGTCAAGACACTGGCTTTCCTTGTTAGCTGGGAGGGTATTGGCAGATGCAATTCCAGAAATGTACAAGTCAGCAGGGTCAAAAGAGGAGGACGTACCTCTTGGAGCTTTGTTTTCCTCATCTGTAAATGAATCTGCATTCAAGGCCCTCTGCCATCTGGTTCTGGCCCTCTCTAAGACCACTCCTCTACTCTACAAAACCCAACTTCTCTCTCTTGCCCATGATGCAACCAGACTCTGCTTCTGCTTCTCTAAGCCCTTCTCTCCTTGATCTGTTCTCTGCATTATTTGAATTCTCCCTGAAATCCACGAAACTTTCTCTGAACTCCTTAACTGGAAGTTGGCACTCTTTCTTAACCTCCCAGTCACTTGTTTGATGTCTAACAATTTCCGCCTTGTATTATAGTTGTTTGTTACATATCCTGTGCTGTTGCTTGGCAGAGATCCTTGTTGACAAACACATCACCATGTCCTGTCTCCTCTCCAGACCCATGCATTTACTTCACAGTGAAGTAAGAGCTCAATAACAAGCTGAATGAATAAAGGGATGGCTGAAATCTAAGACCACTTTTAACACCAGCTCTCTGCGATTTAAAGGCAACATAATACGTGTTCTGAAGCACAATTAACAAGAATCCATTTAGTAGTGAGATATTATATACAGAGTTATAACTGACACTTGTTAAATCAAAAGCTAAACTGTTCTGGCTGAATTATTCTTGTTTCTTTAAAAAGAAACCCATTTCAAGGTAGGTGCCATGTCATAGAAAAAATGTTGTCTGGACATCTTTCCTTGGAAGAGTTAATCTTGAGATCCTGTTCTGTTCCTCACCAGCTGTGTGACTTTAGACAAGTCACGTCACTTTTCTCAGTCCAATATCTTCAACCCGAGAATGATGAGATCTTTTTCTCAGGTTGTTGGGAAGAGTTAATGAGATAATGGATGTGAAAATGCTTTGCAAGCTGAAAGAACTCCTCATATAAAAGAGGTTATTATTATCATTATCATTATTATTTTTTTAGCAGTCATTTCCATGGAGCGCAAATGCAGTCTCTAGAGCTTCTTTGAGCCTCTAAGTGTACAGACTGTATTTAGAAGTTTATATTATACCCAAGATGAGATTGAACAACAGCCAATCAATGCTAATAGCCTTGGGTCTTTATTTACAGAGTGCCCTTCCTCTGAGCTCAAGAGCTGTTAAAAGCTAGATCCATTATTCCTCAGTCAATTTCCATTCAGTCATTCATTCAGTAAATGTTTATCATAAGCCTACTATGTGTCAGGCAGTATTTTCAACAGTAGGTGGGTTGCTGATATTGTTAATGTCCTGTTACATTAAAGGGAACTACAGATCCACAGATGACAAGGGGCTTTTACAAAGCCACATGTGCAGACAGGGTGGGGGTCAAGGGTGCAGCTCAAAGCTTAGGATAAGTAGTGGCCTACGCTGTGCTAAGAATAATTGTTTTATGAACAGAACTAAGCCTCTTTGGTTTGAGTCACATATCTTCATCTACAGCAAACTGGGCCTTTGCCTTATTTGTCCATAATAAGAAATGATGTCAGTGACTGAAAGGCACATCGTGTGACCCAAGTTACATGGGTTAGGTTTCTGAACTGCTTTGGTCGGCTCAATTTCAGACACTTTGGAAAGAAAAGTTCAGATGTAGCTATTGATCGAGAGACATTTGAGTCTGTCCCAGAGCTGACTCCTGCAGAGCTTGCACCTGGCGGCAGACACATTTCACAGAGTTGCAATTTCACTTTTATCCTCCAGAGAGAATAGGCTTTTTTTTCCAAGTGGAGGATTTTTAAGATGCTAGGACAAAAGCTCTCCTTTCATGTGTGGGTGACTCAGAGAGCAGGAAGTCAGCAAGGTTGTGGTAAGCCAGTCTAAAGTGCTACAGGGGAACACGGGGGATGTTTCTCATTTTCAGCCTTGAAGCCTCTCAGAGACTTATCCTACAAGGGCTCAGAGTGAACTTCCCCAGCTTTGGGATAGCCCTAGCAGTCTTAGCCAGAACAGAAACATAACATAGGTCATTTGTGCCATTTTCAGTGATATGTTTGTTTGTCGGTAGCCAATTTGACATCTTTAGGGATTATGGACCTAGAGAAAGACACAGAGGTGACAAGACCTCGTTCTAAAAGCTCACTATGGGATCATTAAATCACCACAATAATTTTAATTAAAAAGGAAAAAAGAAAGAAAAAAAAGAACATACAAAAATAATTAGAAGGGGCCACTCATTCAACAAATAGTTCTAGACAGAATTTGTTTACCCAAGTCATACAAAGAGTGAAAAGGATTAGGTTGAACCAGAAAATGTTTTTCATTTTGTTTTATTTCTAGAAGATAGTATTTGGGAGAGTTTTGTAGATAACTAAGAAAAAAAATTAGGGGAAAAGGATTGTTTAATTGATGTAAAGTTTCAGACGAGTAAGTTCTAGAGATCTGCTATACTTCATAGCACCTATAGTATTGTATAGTGTAGTAACAATATTATATTGAGCAGTTAAACCTTTGATAAGAGAGTCAATCTCATTTCATGTTCTTACCACAAAACAAAACAAAACAAAACAAACAGCAAAAATAAAGCAACTTTTAAGGGTAATGGATATGTTTATTATCTTCATTGTGGTGATGGTTTTAGGGTATGCATATGTATGCATATGTCCAAACTCATCAAATTATATATTTTATATTATATATATATTAAATATGTGAAGTGTCTTTGTGTGTCAAATATACCTCAATATAGCTGTTAAAAAGGTACATTCCAGAGGTGAACATAGTCCTAGAGATAGAGAAGCAGGAGCTGTTCTTGGACACCCAAAGTGGTCCTTATTAGGATAGACTGGAGGGTACAAAGGTAAATGCTGTGGAAAAAGCTTCTTGTCACTCACCTCGACAGCTAGCTTAACTTCTGTTTAATCGGATACATAATATTGTAAAAGTTTGAAAGTGCTATTTGGAAACATTTACTGATTAACTATGTACAACCTAAATCCTTGGTTAATAGTTATGATTTTGCAATTCACCCAGTTTCTTATATGTCATAGATTGCTCTGAGTGACTGGAAATCTAGCCTTTTCTCAAATAATAAATGACACTGAAATTCCTGATGAATGAAGGCTCAGAGAAATCTAACAAAATGGTTTTTCCAACTACTACTTTAGTTGAAATTCGATGTGAATACCATTAATACTTTTCTTGCTTTAGGCAAAATAGCCCTAGAAGTTTAATAACCATATGGGTCATTAGTTTTATTTTGATAAATAATATTTTGGCTTGGAAGAGACAAAATAAAAGAGGAAAACTCCTTTATCTTCCTTTTAACTATATTCCTTTGAATCACAGAATCACCTTTCTCCCTGGTTTAAATATGGGTAAATATATAGGTATGTTTTTAAAGTAGTTTCCTCTTGTTCTTCACTTCATTTTATTTCAGTGATTTAGGAACTGGTATATTTACCTAGTTGTCTAGTTTTTGTCAAAGTATGTATTCATTTTTAAGTTTAAATATTTCTGTTTCAAATCCTTAAGAAGTTCATCAAATGAATATTTATACATCTTTGTATATATGGCTTTGGTCTTTCTAAGATACCCAGAGCCCCAAACTAGTGACAGTCAGGGAATAGTAGATTAGACCTAGCCCCGGATGCAATTCTATAGGGACTCTACATCAGATTTGTGATGTTGGGCAAGTCACATACCTGCTGTAGGCCTCAATTTTCCTTCAGGAAAATCCCCCCTCCCCCACCCCTTTCCTGCTTTCAACTAATATTTATTATTGTCCATTAGGTGTTTTGCATTGTGCTAGATATTGTGCATATAATTTTGTGGTACTTTCCCTCGCAAAGGTTAAAGTCTGAAAGGGGAGACCTAAGGTCATCCAGTGGTTTGTGTCATGAAAGAGAAATGTTTAGGGTTCTATAAGAGACTAGGGAAAGAAGCATCAAATCACACAGGAGAATATGAGAAAGCTCCCTGGAGGGACTGACACTTGTGATCAATTTGGAGTGAGCTCGAAAGAAAAGGGGACATGAGGTGTACACAGGCAGGGGAAGCAGCACAGATGAATGCACAGAGACATGACACAGTGGAACAATGGGAAGCTCATGGTTGGAGAGAAGGATAAGCATGGAGAGAGGTGAAACATGGGGCTGGAAATGTAGCAGGAAATTCCTTCTAGGCTCAGTTGAGAAAACTACTGCTGCTAATGATACCTCCGTTGACTGACTTGAGAATACAAATTAAGTATAGTTTTAGATTTTAAAAATAAGCAAAATTAGTATAGCAGAGTGCCTAGCTTTTTACCAAATAGTAATTTTGAATATATATCATGCCATTTCTCAAAGACAAACAAGTATTAAAAAGATCTGGTGGCTTAACTGAGATCTATTGACAATGTCAAGAGCTGAGAAAGTATAGAAATGATGATGTCCTTCCTTGATATAAAGGTTTACAATGGCTCATTTATATATTTGCCAAAGTGCTTTGATAAACTAGTCCATATAGTAGCATTTCTTGAGAATAATAAGAGTTCAATTATTTGATAATATTTATCCTTTTTTAGTTCTCCTGAGCATAGACATTCAGGATATTTTTTGTTTCTCGGCATGATTTCATGAGCATTCAAATTAAACAATTTTTCCTGGTTATTGTAGCAGTAACATATTAAAAATTAAAGAGAAATAAATGGGAAAAAGTTAATGTTAGAAACTGCAATGGGAGAGAAGTGTTGAGATTCAGTTTACCATGATTACTGATTCCAACCACATAAAAAGTTCAACCACTTTTGTTAGCTTTATATACTTTTACCCTTAGGAATAATCATTCACAAACTTGAAGAGTTGTAAGGATTTGAAATAATATATACAAAGGGCAAAGGATGTAGAGTAAATGGTAAATAAATTGTATCATCACTTTTTAGGCTCTGTCTCAAATGCTCTTTTCACCATGCCTCTAGAGCAGGGCAAATGGGAGAGGTAAGCCAATGAAACTTTTGTGGGAGCAGATCCCCTGGGAGAGGTAGAGCTGGAAAGGCTGCTAACCTGAAGGTCGTTCTAGAACTCATGATGTTAAAGAAGAAAGATAAAAGCACAGATGGGAGGTCAAAAGTTGGATCTTGCATCATGCTGATTAAGGAGGTGATTAAATGCTAGTCACATGCAAAGCTGGTGGCAAGGTAGAGAGAAAGAATCCGGAATCAAATTGGTGAGTGGAGAGGTCAAAGGATGAAGCTCTAACTTTGTGTTTGGCCAAGATTTCTTTTGTGCAGTCTCAACAACTTGGAAAGTCAAGGTTGGACCCTAAAAGTTGCTGAACTGAAAAGGGTAGGTCTGGGGAAAAATATATGTGAAAGATTCAGTCTTTGCCGTCAAATTGCTAAGTCTGATAGATCGAATAAACATGAAGACAGTCAATGCTAAGTCCGGGGGACGAGGGGAATGTCAAAGGCTTAAAAAGAGGGAAATAAGTTACACTGAAGGCCTTTCTAGCCAGGCAACTCCTCTGCTTCAACATTATAAATACTACCCGAAATGGTCAAGGCTACTACTGGTGCAGAAATTAAAATTGGCTCCTCAGATATGGTAATGGCCATGTTCTAATGGGATTCCTGGGAGTGTTAAGGACTCATCCTCAATTCAGCCTCCTTTTTCCCCTTCTTTCCACTCCAGCAACATCAGGCTAGTACTTTACCTCAAATCTGTTGTACATTCTCTCTCCACTTGAATGCGAAACTTCTGCCCAAATGCCTTTCTCTTCTTCACTGGAAGAGCTTTTTCACCCTTCAGGGTCTCTTGCCCCTTCTCTAACTGGTAAAGAAATACGCTTTTTCTCTTGAGTTCCTGTGGCACTGGTTTATGTAAATGCTAGTAGTAGAAGATGTCTTACCTACCAAGAACACATCTTAAGGCATGTGCAAAGACCAAACATGTAAATTCTGAAAGTGATTAGTTGGGTTTCTAATTCTATAGCTCACTCACTCACTGTGCATTTTGGGCAAATAGTAGATCTTCTTGGAGCCTCGGTTCCTTATCAGTGTTATTTTCGGGATTTAATAAGATAGTGGTTATAA
Organism: Eidolon dupreanum; assembly: GCA_028627145.1. NCBI lineage: Eukaryota > Metazoa > Chordata > Mammalia > Chiroptera > Pteropodidae > Eidolon > Eidolon dupreanum. The sequence goes on from CM053507.1 coordinate 114,730,258, forward strand.
AGCACCAGTATGATGTTAGACAAAAGTTAAGATGTCTGCTAAATACAATGTATGCAATACATGATATAAATAAATATAATTATCCACGTATCTTAAAATCGTTTCTAGAGGGTACCTTTAGCTCAAGAAAGAAATTTGGGTTCCTACATTGTCACTCTGTCCTTTTGATAAATGATGCCACACAAGAACAAGTCATTTCCTTCTCTTAGCAATTATACTGGAGTGATAAAATGGTGCCATTTTAATCTTATTGGATATATAATTCACAAAGGAAGATGCTTAAGTTAATTTTATACACATTTCATCTCCATGTTGGTATCTCTTCTAAATTTGGATTTTCAGTTTATCATCAATTTCTTTTCATTTTGTTTGCATTCAGACTCCCTCAGTTCTCCATTCAGGGCATAGGTGATACTTGTTGCATAATATCTACCTTTTAAAATAATTAAAAAACAAAACTCCAGCATAAAAAGACACTATTCTGCTGGTGATTCTCCCATCTTCATCTATGCTGCCCCAAATGTCTGCTTTCTGTACTTACAAGACATTAGTATTTTAGCACTATTATCTGGAGCAAATATTGCTGAGTATAATAATAGCAAATGATTTGGCATGTGCATCAATGAGGAAATAGGTTTTACAAATAGACAGTAATGTATCCTGCAAGAATACATCATCTTTTTAAATGTGCTTCTCTAATAACTAACTTATGTTGAGTTGAGAAAACACCACATTCATTATTAGAAAGGTAGAGTGGCTCTATGTATTCTGGGAGGATTCTTGATCGATGATTGCTATATTTAACAATGGAAGCTAACATCCCACTTAAGGGAGGAAAGAAAAACCTTCTATTCAGGGAGAAAACCAAGAATTGAGGTGTTTTAAGTTCCCTGCTTAAAAGGAGAAATAGCAACTGGGACAAAACTTAAAGAAATGAGTAAAAGGATCAAACAGTAACATTTAGTTATATTCAGGACTTGAAACTGGAAAATTAAAATCCATGAAATATTTGTCATTCATGCATTCCTTTGTCGAAATCATTTCTTCTTCCTTGACTGAGTCAGAATCCTGGTTCAGCTCATGGAGGTCCTTGGAGCCAAGTAGAGAAATTGTTAATGTGGAGAGAGAGAGAGAGAGAAAGAGAGAGAGAGAGAGAGAGAGAGAGAGAGAGAGAGAGAGAGAGAGAGAAGAAGAAGAAGAAGAAGAAGAAGAAGAAGAAGAAGAAGAAGAAGAAGAAGAAGAAGAAGAAGAAGAAGAAGAAGAAGAAGGGAGGGAGAGAGCCAGAGAGAGTGAGCAAGCTCATGAGTGGGCAGGCATAGTTAGGGGGATGGGAAATCCCAAGACCAGAGGGAGAAGAAATAAAGAGAGAAGAGATGAAGAAAGCTCAAGTCTAAGAACACAACAGTGAAGACCTTTGTTTCTCCAACCTGGAAACTCAGAAAAGAACAAGAATAAAGCAAGATAGTGGGCAATGTTGAGAGACTCAGTGGTAGATCCAGTGTAGAACAAGTACTGCTATTCAAAGCTCACTTTTATTTGTGCCTGGGGTATAATGAATGAAGGAATAAACTGAATCGAACGGTTTAGGAACAATCTGGACCTTTATTCATCACTCACTGATTGATTCATTAATTAATTAAGAGTATAATTACTGCATGCCTACTATGTGCTGGGAACTCTATTATGTGATAGGAATACCCCACCTTTATAGAGAGACATACATTTAATAAATAATAGACATGAATAAAAAATACTGAAAATACTATGAAGATTCAGAGGTTTCTTGGGGCTTGTTTTAACTGGATTTTGAAGAATAGTCTGAGAAAGAATGAGCACAAGATTTCTATCCAATCCTATAGCTCTATGAAGCTGAGTGTGTCCACCTTTATTATTACAGCATTGAGTTATCTACCAACTTGTGCTGTTGGCATGATGCAGGGGGTGAAAACAAAAGAAACAGGTAAAAAGATCAGGGAAAAAATGGGCAATGATGCAGGTAAAAGGAGACTATTTTGATGTGATTTGTAATTCTTTATTCAGTGGATGAATGGCATTAATGGGGCCTAGTAGACAACACTTTCTTCACTTCAACTTAGTTTTGTACTCATGTACTTCATTGAAATAAGGAATAAGGAGACTATATGATAACGGTTAAAAGGACTGACTTTGGATTCAAGCAATTCCAAGTTCAGATCTAAGAGTCTTCTACTCCACAGGCCTCAGGTATCTAATACATAAACTGAAGGAGTTGAGCAGAGACTAGTGGTCTTTTGAGCTCTGACACTGATGCCAAAAGGAATGTGACATCCTATGTGATAGCTAAGAACTAGCCTGCTATCCAATGAGAAGTGATGCTGTCTGTGGTCCACATATAGAAACTCCTAGTGTTAGGACCAGAAAGGGCCTTAAAGACTGTCTTGTCCAACTCCTTTCTTTTACAGAGGAAGAAATCAGAATAAAGCATCAACCCTTCCCAATATCCTCTTATAACCAGTATAAATTATTAATTATTAATACCTTGCAATTCTCCAGAGAAGGAAAAAATGTTTGTTGAATGAATTTGGAAAGGATTAGGTAAGCTGAATGAGCTGTTTGCCAATCATAATATATAGGCATAAATTTAAAATCAGTATAGATATTTTAAATTGGTAACAGACTGAGAGAGGGCATGGGAGCATCAGCAGCATCATACTCTCACAACCTCAGGATCTAGAAATCAGTACACAAGAGAACCCTCTGTGCAGAGCAGCAGTCTTGGTTCCACCTCTGTTTACAACCCTGGTCTTAGCTTCCTTAACGGCTATTCCAGTAGAGTCATCTCAGTGGGGTAAAATGATTAAAGAAGAAAAAGACTATAAAAAATTCTGGAAATACCTTTTTTTTTTTAAAAGATAACAAATAAAAAAATCTATTTTTGTGTGTGTGTGCGTGTGTGTGTGTGTGTGTGTGTGTTTGTGTTTTGTTTTTTGTTTTTTTTTGTAAATTGTAGAGTGTCAGTATTATCCACAATCGGTCATGAACCTCCAAGTTCTTGTTAATAATGCCCTTGGGTTAATACACCTGTGGGATCCATTATGCTATTGTATTCTTTTGCTGTTATTTAATTTCAGTTGGCTGGAATTACTCATTAATTTTTTCCTCTCTTTTTAATAGCAGGGTTTTTGGCACTACTAACATGGCTAATTGCTTCATTTCTGCATTTCACTTCGCCTGGGTAGCCACAGCCACTAAGTGAATGGGAATTTGAATATAAATATAAGTCAGAAATATTTTTACCAACTAAGAGCACTGATAGTGAAAGAAACTTTTGTTATTATTTATCACACAAACGTATACTTGTGCCACATCAGTCAGGCATTACGGAGGTGTTTATTGCTGGCAACACACTTAGTATAGTTACCATTTTTCAGCCCTCCAACAAGAACTTCCGGTAGTGTTTACCAAGTGAAATGAATAGAGTTTTGAAATAACAGTTTGCAGCGTAATACACATGATACAAGTCCTCCAACCAAAGAACGCACACTGTGTGTGTACCATTATGGAGAAAGCTGTAAGGGAATGGGGATCAGCACACTTAACTCCTAATCTTGTTTGTAATTTGCCACTTGACTTGGGAAAAGTTGTGGTTTTTTTGCCCACTTTGGGTCTCAACTTTATTCTTTTTCTATAAAAAATGTTTGGACTACAAGATTTATGAAGTTTCTTCTAGGTATGAAACTTCGATGTAAACAATATGAGTCCATAGACTACTACTATAACCACCACTAGAATAGTATTTGGCATATAGTAGGTTCTCAATAAATATTTATTAAATGAATTAATGACATACTTTGGTTATATTTGTGGACTTTTTAGAACTACTTATTCGTGTGCTATTTTTACCAGAAAAAAATATATCGAACATCCACGTATTTGAAATTTGGAGGGGCAGGAAAAAGTATAGGGTGAGGAAATGGCTTTATTACAAATGTCTACATTCCTTTGAGGCAGCATTTTAATGGTGCATGGTGCATCTTTAGACAAAAACATTAGATCTACTCTTACCACTAAGAACTCAAAGATTGGATTGATCTTCAATAATGATCCTTACCAGATTCAAGAAATTACTTTTGCATGTCATTTTGCCATGCTGTTTCTCATCCCCTGAGTGAAAGGGGGCAATTGATTCAAAAGTATTTTTTTCCAGTATTCTGTTTGGACTGATTATTTCAATCTGTGTCTACTTGGCACCTAAACATTAATGAGATTGGCACACTCCATTTTAAGTAGGCATTATGCCAGTGTAACAGATGGACTTTGAAATTGTCAGTTGATAGCTTGTGTATAAATCTCTACTATTGTCAAGTGGACAAGGCCCTTAACAAAAAATGTCAAAAATATTTGTCAGTTGCATTCAGATGCCTTACCTATGCATCATTACTCTGCCTCACCATTCTGCAAGTCTCTTTAGATCCTTAACAGCCTCCAGAGAAATCACGGTTAAACCATGTATGTGGACAGGTGATTCCTTGGAAAAATACATCCAGATGACCTACATCCTCTTCTGCCATTTCCCATCTTTTATAGACTATTCTGTACCTGCAACCTGAATCATTTCTACTGCAACTTTATTAGTCACCATTTTCTTCTTAGGAAGGCTGTTATTTCACCCTCAATCAAGAAGACAATAAAAACCTCACACATGGTAGGTAATCAAGGTAAGTTGGCTCTCTGAGGGATGCTACCCAATCTCTACAGTATTATCATTCTTACATGGCTTGCCACATTGATTCATCATTTTTTTTCTTAGAAATTTTTGTCATGTTCTTTATTCTTCTTCTGTAATTAATTTCTTCTAGATGCTTTGTGAAGATGTGGCCCATGTATTAGTCTGCCTAAGAAATACTTCAACCTAGGCCTGATATTTTATGGTTTTTGCCCAAGAGTAAACACTAAACACATTTGTTTACTGCCTTGTGATAACAAATCTGCTGCCTCTTGCAGGTTACTTATGATCCTGTTTATGTTATTAGGATTGCTGATTGATGCTTCTCACTTGTCAAGTGAACTGGCTTTGTGGCCATAGGAAAAACTTTATTTCATTAAAGTCATTTACTTAGCAGGTATTAAATAAAAGCTTCTAAGTTCCACACACTGTCCTAGATGCTGGAGATACAACAGCTAATAAATGGACATGGTCTTTGTCTTTGTGGAGCTTACATTCTGGTAACACTTTGGAACTGACACCCTCAGTAGGGATTGGGAGCTGATCACTTCTTATTTCTTACAGGGAATATATTCGTTTGTCATGGTGAGTTGATCTCATTATCATTATCAAAAATAGTTCTAAATGGTCAGTTGTTATTTTTTAATAATAGATTATCCAATTATAAAAGATGAATAGTAAGAAAATAATTGGGCACAAATAAAAGGTCACAAATTCTGTTCAATTTATATTCAGTACCTCTGAAAGAACAGAGTGAGTATATGGAAAAAAATCTATGTGGGCTGGTAATTGATTTGACATATTAGCAAGGCTCCTTAAATCATTCATTATAATGTAATACATTACTGTTAATTAATCTCAATCATTTATATCGTTTCTGTACATACTAGTAGCAACTAAAGCTAGAGAATCTGAATATATACATGTAGCTAATCAATTACATGGATTAACCAAAATTAGACTGGAGTGTCAATGTCAGTGGTGCTACTCTGATTCAACTGTGTAGTATGATTAATAGGGCCATATAATTTATTCTCTTTTACTTTGGTAGTGTGGTGGTGAGGGAGCAGACCTATATCTTTTTTTTTTTAAAGGAAGAAACATGAAGGCTTCTAACTTCTAATTCTTAAAACCTACAGGCTGGCTAACTGCCTAACTTCTTCTGCCTTCCCACTCCACCTGTGATGATCCCTATCTTATGCCTTTAACATATTTTAAAAAATTATTTATGTTTCTATCATCTTTAATAAGCTTAATGCTTCTGTAGGACAGAGATCATATTTTATTCATACTTTAACCTCTCTGTGCCTCTGGTTGCTCATCTTTAAAGTACAGATAATAACAGTACTAACTGCGTAGAATTTTATGAAAATGAAATTAATTAAAATATTTGGAGTACTTATAATAGTGGCTGGTACCTATTAAACTCTTAGTAGTGTTAGTTCAATATTATTATCATCAGTATTAGTTGTCACAGTGCCTGCAGTCAAAGTCATATATATAAAAACATGTATAGTAAATATTATTATTGCATCAAATATTTATTATTGTTTCCTATATTCAAGATACTCTGTACACTACAAAGATGAATCAGGAACCTATATTTTAGTAAGGATGGGGAATGTGAATGAAATATGTACATAAATAATGCAAAATAGAAAGTAATAGATGTTCTAAGAGAGGTAAAGATATAACAGTATTGCTGTTTATAATGGAGAATGTTTTCAAATTTAAAGGATCAGGGAAGATTGTAGGAATGAGATGCAATTTCAGTTGATTTTTTTGGCTGGTTAGATCAGGATTTCTTTTTAGTTCTTGTTGGTTTAAAAAAGTTGAATATTGAGAAAATATAAGACTTGGATATGTAAACATTTGTGTTAGTGGTGTAAGGAGATGAAGATATTCCAAGGATGACTACATAAGTAAAAATATGGAAAGGGAACATCTGGCAAATATTGTCTAAGAGTTAAGCTTGGCTAAGATTTGAAAGGTAGTCTGGATCCAGATAACAAAAAGGTCTTGAATGTCAGACCACAGATTTTGTATTAAATTCGATTTATTTCCTGCTTAATAAAGCACCTGGGTTTTTAAAGTTATTAATAAAAATAATGAAAATTCATGAACTAAGAGGCTTTCCCTGTTTTTGTTCACTGTAGATAATGGGGAGGTAGTGAAATAAGAAATCATCCTGAAGTAGATGGATCACCTCTGCCTGTGAGGCAAGACTCTCAGGTTCTGAGCCTGATTCTGTTCCACTGAATGACCCTTATGAAGTGTCTTCCTTGTCTCTCCATCTGTCAAATAATAAATATTAAGGGCGTGTCTATAGATTGACTCTAAAGGTATCTTTTTTCTTTTCTAAAACTTTTGAGAGGGTAAGAGCATGTAATGGGGTTCACTGTTGGAAACGGAAGTTATTTATACCAATTAAATAGACTACTGTTCTTAAGGAACGACTCTACTGAGATCTTTAACCTACTTTCTAAATGTATCAAATTTTAAAGAAATCCTGAGTTTTGTAATTATTCCAAATATTTACTTGGGTATGCAACTGGAGAGTGTAAAGTTTAGCAGTCTCTAGATTGTAGCTGCTGTCATTTCATACTCCAGTGTTTTAATTCCTGCATAGAGACAGGCTTTGGTGAACCATGCAGTTCATCAACAGGAGTCCTCCACTAATAAATGTCCAAGTCTGGCTGATTAATATTTGCAATCAAGGCCTTAAGGCATTGGAAAATCCCAGGATGCCTTCTGAATCACCAGAAAATTGAATTATAGTCAGCCTCAGATTTCTTGTTGGGAGTACATTTTATTACATTTCGGTGTTTGGAAAACTGGGATTAGAAGTCTACTGTGGAGAGATCTTAGTGTAACCTGGAGTGTGTGTCTCTCTCCTTAGCCATTTCTAAGAAATAGAGTTTTCTAGGTTTGTTTTTATGCCTGAGAATAAGACTGTTCTCAAGGACAGAATATTCTCTCAGCAGAATTTAGACTACTGAAAGAAAAAAGGTAGTACATACACACTTTTTTTTCCTATTAAACAATTTTTAGATCAGCGACATATAGTGTGGGCTTTTAAAATATTTTTACATTAAAGTAGTATTCCTACAGGCTATTTAGCTGCCCAAGGGATTTTTGCCTCTGTGTCTGTCCTTCTCTAGAGCTTTATACATTAAAAACACTTCCTCTGCACCTCCATAAAAAACTATTATGTATACAGTTTTAAAGTACTTATTATCAATAAAGTGCCTCTCCACCTTTTGAGACTCTGAGTTTTAGTTCATTGTTGGAAAGAGGCTAAAAAGAGCAACTAAAATGTTCTCAGTGGCATTGTTTGGAGAACTTTCCAAGCCTTGGAGTCTGTTCATAGAAGTTTTGGGGTGCAGGCCAAAGGGATTTTAGGGAGGCAAGAAAACTCAAGTCTGAGTAGCAAAGAAGCCAGAGAATATTGACCTTTGGTAGCTTCAGGACTTCCCACCCTATCCCCGAAAAACCAAAACAAAACAAATACAGGAATGCAAAGACATATATAAAGTCTGTGGGGAAAGTGGGTAGAGGAGGGGAAGCATACACCTGGAAAGTTATTGCAGCAGCTAGGAAGAGAAACCCAAATTATAATCATTAAATAGGACTCTTAAATCCCCTCCTCTTCCTTCCCTTCTGCCTTCTAAATAAAACCATACCTAGCTCGGGGACCTTAGTCTTCTCTAACGCTTCTATAATCCATCCTGGAACAGCGTATGGGACTAATGCACAATCCTAATCCAGTCCATTTTCTAGTTTTCGAAGGAAATCCAGTCCGGCGTTTATTTTTAGCAGCCATTCTCTGTGACCGAATGCTACAGCTCTTCAGCAGGGATAACTGAGGACCGTATTGGGGAGAAAAGCGAAGGGAGGAGGGTGGGAGGGGGAGCGGGAGGCGGTGAAAAGGGGAGGAGGGATGCCCTGCGCATGCGTGCCAGCGCCCATGCAAATCTGCTGTACATCCAGAGAGCAAAGTGGGATGATCTGTCACTACACCTGCAGCACCACGTTTGGAGGACAGCTCCTGCTTGCAGCTTCCGGACCCAGGTAAAATAATAAAAATAAAAAATAAAAAATCCGAGTGGGCACAGTGCATGCATTTCAAAACCAGATGTGCGTAGCAGTCTATCCCCCGTAGAGGCAATCTGCTGCTGCTGCTGCTGCTGCTGCTGCTAAGTGTCCTTTGGTGGCTGATTGCAGCTTCAAGATTTAAGAAATCCCATCTTTCAGGAAGCCTGAGGGGAAGGAAGGAAGTACGGGAGAAATCATCAGATTGGCTTCCCAGATTTGGGAATCTGAAGCGGGCCCACATCTTCCGGCCAACTTCCATTGAACTTCCCAGCACTCGAAAGAGACCGAAATGGAGAGCAAAGGTATGTGGCTAAGCCCATCGGGGGACTTCCCGCTGCATGTGCGTGTGGCCAGGGCAGTCCTCAGCTAGGGGACTGCAGTGCTTGGGGAGCGAGCATCATACTAGGTCGATAGGAGGAGATGCTATGTCCGTTGCAGCACCGGGGAAGTGTGGCAGGAAGGGGACTTCTTTTAACTCCCACAGCTTGGAAGACAGTGTTTAATACTCCATCAGTTGCGTAGTGAAGTGTAATGAGTTCTTTTATCTTTTATCTTTTTGGGTGGGGAGGAGAGTCTTTAGATAATGGGAGAGGAGAGATGTGTTGGTAAAGCAGTTTCTTTTCTGTAGAATGGATAGGCTCGAATAAATATATTTTATTTGCTTTAGGACTGCTGACAGGCGCGTTTGTATCTGATATCCAATAATGCATTGCTATAAAAAATTTTTGGATTTCTCCACCCCCACCCCATGAGGATGGTATTTCTAGGTGTGTATGACCACATCCTACTGCATTTTCTATATATATATATATATATATATATATATATATATATATATATATCAGCAGAGAAATTGGGTCTATTTGAAACAGCGTGCGTTAGAACTGACCTCTAAGAAGAACAGTGTACCGGAGTACTGCTTGGCTCTCAAGCATAATATATACATGTCCAAGTTCTGGACATGTTTATATTAATATTCTTCTCCTAAGCAATTCTGTATAATGTACACATACTAACTGGGAAATAAACTGTAAAATCAACTTCTGATGGCATATTTAACACACATAAACAAAATGGCTATTAAAATTGTAAGATTGGATATCCTTTGGGTTTAACTCCATCTATGCAGGTCTCTTCTTCCTCCTCCTCTTTCTCCTCCTCTTCCTCCCCCTTAAAACGCCCACCAGGTTACAAGAGCCTTGAGTGATGTGCTCAGATATCCAGTAGGGATATTGTATGTATTTAATTCTGGTGAAATCTGAAGAAATGATGTCAACTTTCATGAAACTATATTCATTAGCCAGAACTCGAGAAGCTATATTTGAAATAAGGTTTTATTTTTAAACCAGGAATGTCAGTCATTGTGATAATGTGCTCAGGATTAGGGAGTGGTGGTGGGTTACCTATTTTGGGACTGATTAATAAAACTGGAGTGTTGAATGAAAGCAGGTATATGTTCAATAAAGTATTTTAAGTATTTAAATTAGTAGAGGTAAGTATCTGAACCTAGGTAAGCATTTTGAATGTGAAAATAACTGAATTGACATGAATTCAGACTGGCAATTTTCAGTTTAGACCAATTCCCATGATTCTCTGATGGGCATTTCTATGACTAACAATTATGTATATATATGAGGAAATCCATATCTATAAATATGCTTGAGGCATATATTTATTAACTCTTTTGTAGAATTCATTTTAAAATGAGATGTCAATCTTAACTCATAGAGTTCTGTAACTTTGTAGTTGATAAAATATTTCTGGAATGCAAAATTACTGATCGGCAGAGAGAATATAATTTTACTATAAAAGTTTGTGTGTGTGTGTGTGTGTGTGTGTGTGTGTGTGTGTGCATGGTTAGATGACTCCTGCTATTTAATTATTAAACTTGTTTTTGTTTTTTGTTTTTGTTTTTGGCAAGGATTCTTATAACATTTTTGTTTCCAATTGATGCACTAATTCCTGGTCCATCATAAAGAGGATGTAACTCTTAGCAATAAATTTTTATTTCCCTTCTTTGCCCATAAAATATGCTACATGTCACTCAAAGTTCCAAATGGTTTATATCACAGACTGACAGAAGTAGAGTTCTAGCTTTTCTGCCGTCTTGGGAGTTTCGAAAGGAGAAAGAATCTAAGAAATATATCTGAGAAGAATCAGGCTAGAACTTCTGTGCCTATCCAGATAACAGTGACATAGACATGAATCACAGCACTGACCAGAAAGCAATGAAGTATTTTGCCCAAGCCAATATTATGGTCAGTTTGCAGAGGTACCATAATTACTTCAGGCAAAAGTTCTTATGTGTTAGTTCTTGAACCTCTTTAACAAAGCCGAATTAGCCAGGTAGTGATCACATAAAGAATGGATTGAATTTTTACTTATTGGACTCATTTTCTAAGTTGATGCAAATAGCACAGCTAAAAGCTGTAGCTAACTTAAAATTTTTATTATAGAAGAAAAAAAGAGTGTATTAAGAGAAGTGTATCTGTATCCTCATCAAATTGGTACATCTTTCATTCATACTTTACTCCGCTGTCCACAAACTTCCTTCCCCAACAAATTCAAATCTCTTTCTAGGAAGGCATTCTCAAATGTAAGTACATATAATTATTTTTTCAACTGGAAGCTCTTTTTCAAAGAGTTACAGAATGATTCAGTTGAAGATTCAAGAGTTCTACATCCCAGAAAAAAAAAATCTAAATGGTTCAATTAATTTTGAATCCTGTCACTGGCATTTGACAAACTTCGTATTACCTCCAGCATTTAAAAATCTTTCTTAGAACACTTGTCCACAATCTCCAGGAAGTTGAACTTCAGTTATTACAAATAAGATTATTTTTCTTTTGCTTCTTTACTTATTCCTTTGCATTACTTTTTGTGATCGAGGATAAAGAAGAGAAAAATAAAACAATTGGCCTAGCAACCAAATCATGATCTAATTTCAGTGATCTTTATGTTCCATGGTAATTAATATGGCCTCAAAGATTTGAGCTGGTGCATAATCTGAATAGCTTTGACAGAATTTCGGCCTTGTAGTAGTTTCACAAACTTTGCTGCTCATTAGATTCATCTGGTATGCTTTTTGAATATCCTCATGCCTGGGTTGCAGCCCATACCAATTACATCAGAATGTTGAAGTAGAAGAGAGATACAGGTAGTTTTTAAGAACCCAGATGCAATAGTGTTTGGGAACCATTGATTTAGGTTCTTAATAAGCAAAATGTGGTTTGAAAACTAGCTTTTTAAAATTGCAGTATTTTGATCTTTACTGCAGGTCTATTGAATCAGAATCTTATTTTTAACAAAATCCCCAATTAATTTATATGCATATTAACATTTGAGAAGCATTGATTTAGAGTGAGGAAAGAAGTTTGTTCTTTCTATATCATATCTCTCTATCATCTATCTATCTATTTATTCTCTCTCTCCCTCCCTCTCTTTCTCTCTCCCTTCTTCCCTCCCTCCCTCCCTCCCACTGTCACTCTCTCTCTCCCTATCTCCATGCTCTCTTTTTCCCTCTGCTGTCTACTATATCACAACTTTCTTTGTCTGGCTAGGTTCTCAACATCGGACTGGCATATTAGAAACACCTGTGGAGCTTTTAAAGCATAAAGATACTTAGGCCACATCTCTAGACATTCTGGTTTCATTGGCTCTGGAGTGGGACCTGGACATAAGTATTTTTAAAAAGATCCACAGCTAATGTTAATGGATAGTGAGAGTTAACCACTGGGCTAGGCCCTTGCTGCTTAAGGTATGGTCAATAGACCATGTTAGCAGTTGAATTGTTCAGGAACTATTAGAAATGCAGAATCTCAGTCCCTTCCCTAGATTTACTGGACCAAATCTGCAGTTCAACAAGATCTTCTGGTCATTTATATACATATTAAAGTTTTAAAAGTGGTGGTCTAGATCTTAGGGAACTGATTGTATGTGAAAGTGACATCACTCCAGGTGCCCCAGTAGAGAAAATTTGAAATAATCTTAGTAATCAATATGAAAGCCCCTGGATATGTAATTATGTTATAGATCTCTGGTTGCATTTGGACAGAATGGAAATGAAATGCAAAATAAATGATCCACCTTATGGTTAGATCAGAAAACAGACTCATTTTAAAATACCCTCTCTGCCCTTTACAAGCCATTTACTTTCAACCCCTGATTATCTTTAAACACTTATTTTCTAGACAGATTTTGAGCTCCTAACAATGTCCTGATATTTATCTGTGGTAGTGTGATATTAGACTTCTTAATCAAGGTACAGGTTAACAGAGCAAACATAGCTTTACTCTTTCCGCTGTCATATGTCCCTGTTCAAATCTTTTGAGATTTATTTGATGTGGCCCTTGCTCCATAAAACCTTCCCTGACCTCCCCATATCTGATTGATATTTTATTGGCATACTCTTTATGACCCAAGTACTTGTTCATTCCTCACTAATTGCATTTCTTAAAATCAGCATTGTAATTTTTGTGCTTTTTATTTAAACAAATATTCATTGAACACCTGCTATGTTCCCAATGTGCATAGTTCTGAGAATATATTGAAAAAAACTAAGATTCAATCTCTGAACTTAAATATCTCACTCTTGTATCTCTACTAATAGATTAACCTTCTTGTGTGCATAACACTCCTGCAGCTACCCAGGTACCTGCTCAGAGAAAACATTCTCCTTTACCTATGTAAATGGATACTCTAGGGACTCAGATTATGTATGTTGAATTGAATAGCCTTAATTAGTTCATCATGCCATCTTTATGCATCCAGGAGACTGTAAATTGATAGGGGTTAGATAAGTTAGGCTACTAGGAGGGCTACAGAAACATCAGTTTCATTCCAGAATATAGAAGGCAATAACCTGACTTGCTATCCCTATAGAGAACTGCACATATGTGCCCAATGAAGATTTGACTCTGTTCTGGATTTAACACCACCCATCAGATTCTAGCCAGGGCCATAAACTAATGTATTTAAGGTATAGAACAGTCATTTCTCTGAAACCAAATGGTTCACCCTGCAGGAGAGAAAGGAAATGTCTACATGGTAACTCATTTAGTGAACTGGGAAGTGATTTTAAGAAAAGCTATTTTGTGGTTAAAACAAGAACTAGATCACTGAAGCCATTGTGGTGGGATAAGTAAAATATAATGCAGTAAAATACATGGTGTAATAGAATAGGCACTGGGCATAAGAGATCCTTGCTCTTACCCCAGCTTTAATGGTGTTATACCTTTAGACAAAGCATTTTACCTTTCTGAGTCTTAAGACTCTTAAATGTCACAGGAGGTTTATTTTATTTAATTCAATATGTTTACTGAGTTGCCACATTGTTTCAGGTACATCTTAAGCTCAGGGGAAGAGATATAAACAATGCGTCGGTTTGCCCTCTAGAAGCTTACAGTCCAGGGATACATGAACAGGCTCAAGAACTATGGATTTCTAAAATTGTCTGTCTCTTCTCCATTTATCTTTCAGAGTTCTGGGAGATTACCCAAGAAGCTAGAATATAAAATCACACAGTAATTAATGACCACCATAGCAGTGCTCGACAATCCATAGCAATAACGTCTACCTTTTATTCCCCCTTTGGTCTCTTTAAACAGAATTGTTGTGTCAGAAAACATTTGAGCTATAGCTAAGTACCTACTCTAAAAGCTGTTTCCACTGACTGGCTACCTACCTAGTAACCTATTGTCTGACTTAGGTGGCTATTATGAGGCTTGTTAGCATTAGTAATGAGCCTGAAGGTGGCTAGCTAGTTATCTCTTGTCATTTTCTTATCCTGTGATTTTATGCCTTTTATGTCTTTAAGCTTCTAAAGTACTGACCCCTCTAGGGTCAGTACTAAGTGACCACTAATTGTGTATTGGATTTGTTTATATTTGGTTTCCTGATTTGTCACATATTAACAGCCATAAATAATATTCATGAGACACTTTGTATTTCTCACAGGGCTTTTAATATATGACATCTCCCTTAAAACCCTGCAGTTAGATATTTTAGCTTCTTTTAATAGATTAAAAAACAGAGGATCAGAAAACCTAAGTGGCTTAGGCAACTCATCTTACCTTAGTTTCTCTATAAAAAAGAATTATTCTACCATCACAAGTTCCATACTATAACATGATTATGAAATTAAACTCATACCAATAAAGCATTCAGAGTTCTTTAGAATCATAGCATTTCATCATTATTTACTTTTTGTCTTTTCACGGTGAGATCCTGGAGAGGAGAAGTCGGTCCTTTGCC